>PVNU02000260.1:0-600000 GCA_003013855.2 Liriodendron chinense | reverse complement strand
GGAACAAGTCCATTCTCATTTTGCCATTGAATGGCCCAAGCTTGTGATGAAAACACAAGGAGACTGACTTGCTATGGGTTTGGAATAGAGCCTCTGATGGTCTTTAGCAATTGTGGCTTCTATCTCCTCAAAATCCCCTCTCTTGGTTTTAAAAATGAACCCCTCGCTTTTATAAAGTTTCTTCCAACGGTCAAATAACGGGCAGATTCGCGCAGGGTCGGGCGCCTAAAATTCAGTCCATAAAAAGTTTTTAAACACTGGACAAATTTGGAGTTGGTCGGGTGCTCGGTGGACATTTGGTCGGGCGCCGGATATTCAGTCCAGATGTTGGTCTTTGCTGCTGGACAGATTTTGCACTGATTGGGTGCCCGAACAGATTGTGGTTGGGCACCCAATGACCATTGGACTTCAGGCCAACTCTTTGGACGGATTCCCCTAAAGGTCGGGCGCCAGGCCATACAAGATTTTCTGCTGTTTTGCAGCAGATCATGTAACCTCTTGGCCGTTCTTTTGGTGGTCTTTTGGGACACTTAAGGCCAATCTAAAATGACTAATGGTATGCCTCTTGGGTCATGGTCATCTAGAGGTTTATGGTTTTGGATAGGTACAAGGTTGAGGCTCACCAAGGGATGCTTTTACCTATTTCTTCTTTCTTGATGCAGCTGGTCCGTCTTGAGTCTTCGGTCTTCGTCTTCATTAAGCTCAATTGACTCTAGACTCACTGACCTAAGTAATTGACAAACAAAGTGCACTAGTATGCCACAGAAAAGTGCACTAACATAAAGTCTTTCCATAAACACTCCCACAGGAAAATTAAGAGTGAGTCTTCGAAAGATAGCGATGATACGGATGATGAACTAGACAAGAAGTTTAAGAGATTCCTCAAGTTTGATAGAGGGAGTAGTCGTGATAAGAAGAACAGAAAGGGTGATAAACATAAAAGGAAAATTATCCAAAACCTCATCTGTCTGATGTTACGATTGCTGGTCATCGTGGTCATATTGTCCTGAATTGTCTGGAAGTGCCTAAAGCGAAAGGTAAAAGGGTTATAGCAGCCACTTGGGATAACACGGAGGAGTCGAAATCTGAATCTAGTGACTTCACTAGTGATGGGAGCTACAAATAAGTGAGAATTCTTGTGGCCCACCACTACCTCTCTTCCCCCTAATCTAAGAGAGGATCCCGAACGCTTTCCCTTCTAGGAAGTAGCAGGAGTTCCCAACCCCCCACCTCACACTACATTCTATGAGGGAGTTATGAGAATTAGTTACCCTTAGGATAATCACCTAAACATAGTTAGTAAGGGTAGCTAGAAATTGAATTTATAGAAAAATCAGAGGATTTTAGTCTCATTTGTATTTAGAGGCATATCAGAGGATTCTAGCATCATTAGCCCGCCTAATGATAATTTAGCCTTATTTTTTTTTATTGGTATATCGTATTGCTAGATTATCACCCTGCTTAGATTAGCTAATCTAGTTGAGTTTTATGCTTAATTGTATGCTAATCTTTGCTTTGGTATGATGTACATAATTTTGGAGAAGTTGGTTGATTGGGCTATAAGCCCTTGAACTTTCATTGCTTAATGTTTGTCTTAAGAATGACAAATTATGTATGATTAACTATGCTTAGATAAGTACATTTTCTTATTAATCATGTTCCCATGTATGCTCCATGTTTTAATGTTCATACGCCCTATACTCTCCTTAGTTAGCATGTTTTTATAGTTATAACTGCGACACTCTAATCTCTCATACCCTTTACTTAATTGATGTATCATTAAGGGAGAGAGATTGGTTTGTCAATTGATGACAAAAAGGGGGAGAAAGATCAAGTTCCACTAAAATAAGTTTTTTATTTTGCGTTACAAGATTGACAGGTTATGGGGTAGTAATCAGGAGGAGCATTGTTTAGTTACATGTCTTAGTGTTTTGAATTGTAATATTTATTTCAATTTGACATGTAATGTATTTGTATTTTGGTAGTGTCATTGGTATGGACCATGACACGATCTTAGGTTAGGTTTTTGTCACGTAATTGACCAAGGAGGAGATTGTTAATGCACTTTTTTGTGGCATACTAGTGCACCTTATTTGTTAATCACATGGGTCCTTATGTTGTAATGTCAGTTGAGCCTTAGCAAGCTGAAGACCGAAGATTCAAGTGGACCAGAAGCATTAAGGAAGAAGAACAGGTAAATGAGATGCCTTGGTAATCTTAACACTTTGATCTAAAACACCCAAATCCTCTTAGATAACTTAGACTAACTAGAAATATCCTTAGTCATCCTTATTAGCCTTAGATCATATAGAAAAATATGATAAATTAGGTTAATAAAAGAGGTGAAAGCTGCTGTAAACAAATCAGCCCAAATGGGACAGTGTAAAGTCTAAAATTGTCGAGTTAACCTCGTAGGAGCTCTAAAAGGGTATGCTTTTATGATACCATGTTGTGGCACTTTCTGTCCCATTTTGAGGTCCAGTGGGCCCCACAGCTCGAGTCGGGCACTCAAATTCCTTAAGACAAGCATTTGAAAGTAAGTCGAAGCATTTATGGTAATGAGAATGAATACCAAAAATAGAATGTTTCATTACTAAGATATAAATGAATATATGTGGAAAATAAAAAAAATACGATGACTCCAACAGTGAAAAAAAGAGCGAGCATGTCACACGTCATCCTCCTCAGCTTCCTTGACCTCCTTTCCTCCCTAGTCATCTTTAAGAGTGACACCATTGTACACCCATGGGAAAATCGAAAGCCCTCTTGAGAAGTATGAATTGTCTTCAAGATGCAGACAACCTTGAACCTCTTATACCATGACACATAGTCCCTTTACATATCGGCATAGTCATGAGTGTTGCACTCCAAAACAGTTTTGGCAAATTTCTCGTCAAGGACAAGGATCCAATTCATTGGCTCCCGGACAGGCATATAAGGAATGTGAGGGGCAGCAGTCAGCTACTAGAACAATCACTTACCAAAGTACCACTTGGTCGTCTAAGGGTCCTCAAGAAGGGCCCAACGACATGGTACATGGAAGGTAGTAAGGGGCTTCGACACTTCCATTGTCGGGGTGTTATGATAAGGTGTGGGGTGAATTTTACAAAATAAAGGAATGCATGAGGAAAAAGCCTATAAAAGCATCATAAAGGAATAGAAAGGTGGTCTACACATGTCTCTGCTTATGAGGTAGTTAATGTTGGATCACCCAAAAGACTTAGATACCTCATCATGATCTAGGGGATGGGAGGTACATGATTTTTAAGAGATAGAGACCATGAGCATAAATAACTGTTAAAATAGGCCTGCAAAGGACTGCCAGTGTGAGCACAAACATGGGAGAGATGACAAATGGGACCATGGGCGAATCAAACCACCATGACAAACAAGTGATTGAGAAGGTGCACTAATATGATACCATTTTAGTTATAATGGGGTGGAAAAGTGATGTAGGAGTAGACATAGTGAGATCGATTACTGTCTCTTTCATAAGATACCTACTTCAAATCCACAGAGCTTCCGGGAATCCTTGACCGGACTTCCTTGAATCTAAAAGGGAAAATCTTTCGAGTCTACGAGAAACGAAGAAAAACCAAAATTTTATTAAGTAATAATAAAAATGAATACCTAAACAACATTTTTAAACTTTTTTAAATAAGTAACAAAACCCTAAACAATCCCTAGGTGCGTAAGAAAAGAATCCTAATTCAAAAAGGAAAGAAATTCAAAAATTTTGCGCAAATCTACACAATCGCTCGCACATGGTCGAGCACCCGTTAAATGGCGGTCGGGCGCCCGACACCCTCCAAAACAATCCTAGCAATAAAAATTAAAAAACTAGTTGAATTTTGGGTGCCCGATGAAGGGTTGGTCAGGCGATCGATGACGAACAAAATTGTCTAGAGAGTTGAGGAAAAATTTAGATGAATTTCAAGTGCCTTATAATGGATTGTCAGGCGCCCGATAGTTAGGTGGTCGGGCATCCAAAATTAAGTGTTCTATTTAGATAACTCTCTGGACTAGTTCAGCCTATGATCGGGTGACCGACGGTGCTGAGTTTGCTGAATTTTGGCTGGAACTTTGCTGTGTCTCTTGACCTCTTTCCGATGGTCCATTCTTGTTATGTAATCATTAGCGACCTCCTCTACATCAATCCCCTTCAATTGAAAAGAACTCGACCTCGAGTTCTCATCCGTCTCTGGCTCATGATACTTAAATAAGTCCACCACATTAAATGTCATTGAGATTTTGAACTCGTCCAGGAGGTCTACCACATAAACATTGTCGTTTAACTTCTTGAGAATCAGCACCGGACAAATCTTCTTATTCTTCAGTTTGTTATAGGTGCCGGTCGGGAAGCGTTCCTTATGTAGATGGACCATCACTTGATCTCCAACCTTGAACTCCTTTATACTTCTCATTTGACTTGGTGAGCTTAACTCGAACTTCCGCATGCAATTTGGTTATTCTCTCAGCCATATTCTCTGTAGCTATGTGTAGACACCCCACCTTCGGCTACACTGTTGGTAGAGATAGCTGGATGAATGAAGGACCATACCCCTAAATTCCATGTCCAAACTCAGCCAAACTCACCCTTGTAAGCCTCAATCCATAGCCCAACTCACCCCTAAACATCAGCCTGAAAAACCCCCCATAAGAAAAACCAGTAAAAAAATCCTAAAAAAGTCAAACTCACTGAGTCAACCCACTGAGTCAAATCACCAAGTCAACCCGCTGAGTCGACCCACCGAGTCAACTCACTGAGTCCCAAGTAGCAGCCCCGAGACATGTCCGTACCACGCGCTGGATCCCGAGGAGTGTTCACTTCCCCAAGTGTAGGGTTGCGATGTAGTAATAATTCGGAAAGACCGAGTATCGTTCCCACAGAGATTTATGTATGGGTATTCTTAGGATTTAACTAAAACAACTAGTAATTAAGATCCTATTAAGCACTAAAGCTGGAAAATAGTAATTTGGGTTTAAACAGTGAATGGGTAAGGTAATTTCAATCTAAAAAGGCACTAGAGCGTCAAGGATCCACTTTTGATAAGTTTCAATGCATCAACACAACTAGGTCTCTCATAACTCAATCGGAATCGAATTCCTTTCTCTATCCGATTGGAATATAGAGCAGTTCAATCAACAATTATCTAAAACAAGTGCTTATTAACTAATTTCATTCCCACAACCATGCTCAGGCCTTGGGCACACTCAATTATATAGGCCAAGCCTCTTTCCAATCTAGTTGAGATTCATAATCATAGCCTTCACCAAATCCTGTCACTAGACCTGATTACAACTCATGATTAGAACTCTAATTAAATCAAAATCAATCAATAAACAACTATTTCAGATTATATAACAAAAGATAAGAACTTTAGTTGCATGAGTTCCCACATAAAAATCAGGCCATTGCATACAAGGCAATCAAAGCGTCTACCATGCCCGGAGTCGATGGTAGATCAATGCACTACACAAGCATAAACAATGCTCAAAAGCTAAGATACTAAGCTTAGAATCACTAAGAATCACATGAGCCCGGAGTCATCAAGAGATCAAAGTAAAACCAACTTAGTACTTGATTCAAACTCATATTAAACTAAAATTCATCAATTAAAACATAAAAGGAAACCTAGGTTGCATTAATCCATAAAAAGCGAATCAAAAGCTTCACCTCTTAGCCCTAGCTAAGAGGTTTTAGTTCATCTCTAACATCCTTGAACTAGAAGCCTCTAAAAACATAAAAACTAACTAAAACAAGAAGAAAACTAGAAATCCGAAGTAGAATCCGTCTCCTGAGCAATCCCCACGTTCTAGCCCCCTTTGGTATGAAGGGAATACATCCTTTTATAGCTTGGAGGTGTCCTTTTCGCAAGAGAACTCTAGATTTCGCGCAAAACTAAGCAATTGCGCAGAGAAATTCGGAATCCGAAATTAGAAATAGCTTCTTACGCATGGCCGACCGGTCATGACCGGTCGGACTTCACTTGCAACAGTCCAAAGAGCACAGCCGACCGGTCATGACCGGTCGGAGTGACTTTCCATTGATCCAGCAAACATGGCCGACCGGTCATGACCGGTCGGACCAAGCTGAGCTTGTTCCAGCGTGTGTAGCTGACCGGTCATGACCAGTCGGACCAGACTGTCCATCCTCTATTGTGCATCATGTGTGGCCGACCGGTCTTGACTGGTCGGGCGTCTTTGGCTGACCGGTCAGCCGACCGGTCATGCCTTCTTTCTCCTTTATTTCTTTATTTCTTTCTTCTTTTCTCTTCTCTTCTTGCCTTGGCTTTCTTTGGTCCTTCTTTTCTCTTCATCCTATGGTCTTCAATGCTCTTAAAGAGCTCCATTTAGTCTTCAATTTGTGAAATCTCCCTCTTGTTCCTACAATCCCAAATCATACATTAGAATAGTCCTTTAAACATGTAAACCGTGCATAATGAGTGATGAATTGGGGTTAAAATATGCACAATTAAGAGCTCAACACACACCCCCAACCAGCCTTTTGCTAGTCCCGAGCAAAACATGCGTGAAACAAGTTTCATTCTCCAAAACCCAACTCTCCTCTAGAAACTATTCTTCTATACATTCGAAGACACATAAGCGTAAAAATCAGAAAAAATCAGTGATAAAGGTTGAAACCTTAAACTCTCTGAACATAATAAGTATTTATATGAAACTCCCGCTGATTGATTGATAGATAGAAGAAATTGAACAAATTCAACCTAGTGTGCATAGTGAAGGTTCATCTCATGAGTTTCTGGGATTATCTTCTTCATAGATCAACTAAACTATAGATCTTAAGGTATATAGAGTAACAACAAGCCTATGACAGGAATTTGCCTTACCGTCCTTCCGACGACTTTCACACTACGTCCCATTTTCGGCTTTGGTTACGGGTAGACCATCCCCCGGTTGGTTGTAGGTAGCCCTAATCGGAATTTCCACCATTTTTCCATCATTCCCAATTTCATCCTTCCTTTCCTTTTTCTTTTATATTAGATAGGATTTTTAGAAATCCATATCTTTCGTTATTTTCCCATGGACAAGGATGGACAAAGTACCCCGGCTTGGTTTCTCAATACCTTCAATCACGGTCTAGTTAATCCACAGATCGCATAATCCTTTCAAATCATGAAAATCGTGTAATGTGAACTAGGTGCAAAAGGTGTTCAAATTTTCTATCAATCATAAAAATAGGTGAATTCACATATAAAACCATTATATTAAGAGAAGTTCAAAGCTTGCAACATCCCTCACTTCGTATCTCCTCTTCTTATACTCATGCTGTCTCAAATGTATAGAATCAATGTTTTCCAAAAGAATTTTGAAATTTAGAAAATTTGAAAAATTTCTACATCATTGCTCGAAATGTCACAAAAGCTAGCAGATTCATCAAAGGAATCTCTCACCCCCCAACCAAAACTTCACATTGTCCTCAATGTAACAAAATATGCATGACATGAGATCAATGACATAAAATAAATGAGAGTGAGAAAGAGAGATATCACCTGAAGCATATATTTCATGGTAAGGTTAGCTTTTGGAGATGGATTACTTCACAACTAAATCAACTATCAAAGAAAATCCTAATGGGAAAGCATTCTAACAAATCATCCTCCGTCAGACTAGGAGGTTAATCCCAACAACTCATCCAAAAGCATAAAGTCAAGCAGAATCATTAGATGGATCAAAAGGTTTTGCAGTAATGTCATCCAATATCCTTCTTTACAATAAACATGTGTGTAGATAAACCACTGAAAATCCCAAAAATCAATATCAGCGGGTTCTTTAATCTGTGCACCACATGTATAAGAGGAGACATCATCATATTTATCAGAAAAAATATGTCTCCAATCAGATTTTCCTGGGCATTGATATTGCAAGTATGGATCATCCCAGGGTTGGTGGAGTTCGGTATGCATGATCCACAAAGGTGTGGAAATATAAATTGATTTCTCAGCACAAAAAGGTGTTGTTTCCACATCCTTCTCTCGGCTAATGTCATATGCCGATACCGACTCAAAAAGTGTGACCATATCCCTAATCATATTATCATTCTCATCAAGGGAGTGAGTCACTTCTTCGTCTAAGGGACCGGAGTAAAAAGGCGAGAGGGACTCATCATCCACGATAGAATTGATCATGTTTATTTCGTGGACCTCCTCATCCTCATCCTCTTGTTGGTTGTCAATATTGAAAGCATTCAACTCAATCGTCATATTGCGAAAAGACATTTGGATGACCCCACTCCTACAATTTATGATAGCGTTTGATGTAGCTAGGAATGGGCGGCCAAGTATGACAGGGATTTGAGGCCCAATATTAACCATGGGTCGTGTGTCCAAGACAATAAAATTCACCGGGTAGTAAACTTTGTCAACTTGAACAAGAACGTCCTCAATCACCCCTCTCGGAATACGAATTGATCGGTCAGCAAGTTGTAATGTGATTTTGGTGGGTTTTAATTCACCTAAACCCAATTGTTCATAGACCGAAAAGGGGATTAAGTTCACACTTGCCCCTAGATCGAGTAAAGCATGTTTCACCTGGTAGTCTCCAATCACACAAGATATTGTTGGACAACCGGGATCTTTGTATTTCTTGGGCATCCCGTGGTTGATAATGGCACTCACATTCTCTGTCAAGAATGCCTTCTTTTGCACATGTATTTTTCTTTTAACCGTGCAAAGGTCTTTTAAAAATTTTGCATATGACGGTATTTGTTTAATGGCATCCAACAATGGGATGTTGATTTTGACTTGCTTGAAAACCTCCAAAAATTCCTGATATTTATCTTGAGGTTTGGCTGGAATCAAGCGTTGGGGGAATGGAGCAACGGGCCTATATTCTTTCAATGGCTCTGTTTCATTCATGGGGGTGCTAGATCCATCATCCTCTTTGGAAGATACCGGATCATTAGGCGGTGAAACCTTCACCGGATCAGATTTTTCAATAATTTTCCCACTTCTAAGAGTGGTGATGGCCTTAGCATGTTCCATGTGTTGGTTAGAAGAACTAGGCACGCTTATTTCGCATTGTGTTTTTGGATTTGGTATGGGTTGGGCTGGAAGAATCCCTTCCCTTGCGTTTAAGCGAGCCTTGATTTCCTCTACCGAAGTTTTAAGCTCAAGCATTATCGTATAGGTTAGATTGATTTATTTGAGCTTGACCTTCCATGAATGCTTTCAAAGTATCCTCTATAGGCATTTGAGGCGGGGCCATTTGCATTGGGGGCCCCCTTTGAGGATTATTTTAATTAGCCGTGTTTCCATTTGCCCAATTGAAGTTTGGGTTGTTCCTTCAACTAGAATTATTCGTATTTGAATTTGGAGTACTAAAAGGTCGTTGATAACTATTCAAGGCATTCGATTGTTCAAATAAAAGTTCTCGAAACGCATAGATTGTTGGACAATCCGGCGTTTGATGCACATTGGAGGCACAAATACCACAAATAGTTTCAACAGCCCCCTTTTGTTGGGTTGTGTCCACTTTCTTTAGTTCCATCTCCTCGACCTTTCGTGTGAGTTTAGCCACTCTAGAACCTAGATCATCTTGCTCATCTAGAACATAAATTTCTCCCTTTTCCTTAGTTTGGGGTTGTTTTGAACTTGTTGGCTTAGATGTATCCCATGATTGTGTATTTTCAGCCAACATGTCAAAATAATCCCAAGCTTCCTCCGTTTCCTTGTTCATGAACTCCCCATTGCACATCATCTCCACAAATTGGCGCATGGTTGAGTTCAATCCATCATAGAAGAAACTAATCAACCTCCACCGTTCATAGCCATGATGTGGGCATGCGTTTAATAGCTCATTATACCTTTCCCAACATTGAAAAAAGGTTTCTTCTTCTTTTTGGGAGAAGTTCATTATGGCCCTTCGTTGTGCATTGGTTCGATGAGTAGGGAAGAATTTTTTAAGAAACTCCCTAGTCATCTCAGCCCATGTCCCAATAGACCTTGGCCTTAAGGAATGTAGCCATGATTTGGCCTTCTCTTTCAAGGAAAAAGGGAACAATTTAAGTTTTATTGTATCCTTGGTCACATTGTCATAGTTTATTGTGGCAATAACTTCTTCAAATTCCTTAATATGTAGATATGCACTCTCAGAGTCGAGTCCATGGAATCTAGGAAGAAGTTGGATCAACCCCGGTTTAAAATCAATATTTCCCACATTGTGAGGGAAAATTATGCAAGAGGGAGTACTTGTCCTAGCTGGTTGTAGATAGTCACGTAAAGTTCTAGGTTGAGGTACATCCCCCACTTCATTCTCATCCAATTCAGTAAAGTTTGGGGCTGGATTTTGATGTTGATTAACCCCTTGATTTGGTTGATTTTTAGCCATCTCTCTAGTAATTTCAGGAAAATTTTGATGTTTCCTAGCACGAGGCTCTCTATCAATCCCTTCAACAATTACTCCGTCCCTTACAAGTCGGTTATTATTGGTCCGAGCCCAATGTGGCATGCAAAACCAAAAGGAATGAACAAAAAGGAAAAAAGAATTCTTCCTTCCTTCCTTTACTCCTCTCTAGGACTTAAGCACAAGGTGTCTTGCAATGGCTGAGCCAGAAGCAAGGATAGAGATCGATTTCTCCTGGTCAATAGGGGTTCAGAGAACTCCCCACCCACTCTTTGAGTCTTTTGAGAAAAGTGCAGAAAAAGAAGAAAGAGGAATAGGTTGAGAAGAGAAATCTCTGAGCACAAGGTGATCCAAGGCGGCAGAGCCGACCAATAGGAATCCAGGTGGCACAAGGCCTACCTTTCAGAGATCCAACAGGAGTCTCCACCCACTCTACAAGAGATGAATATGATAGGAATGAGTAGGAGAAGAAGAAGAGTAGGGTTAGAACAATAAAACCTAATTTGTGACTTAAGATGCCTACTTCTTCTTCAATTTCCTAAAAATCCCTGGATTAGACCTATGTTAGAATCCTGCAAAAATCAAAACAAAGTAAGTTAGTATTTAAAAGAAAACCTACTCTAGAAAGCAAAAGAAATCCTAAATCTATCTTAGCATAATCTCAACTAAAAGTTATTTCAGAAAATTCTAAAAAATACCGCATAGAAATCCCCGGCAACGGCGCCAAAAACTTGTTCACTTCCCCAAGTGTAGGGTTGCGATGTAGTAATAATTCAGAAAGACCGAGTATCGTTCCCACAGAGATTTATGTATGGGTATTCTTAGGATTTAACTAAAATAACTAGTAATTAAGATCCTATTAAGCACTAAAGATGGAAAATAGTAATTTGGGTTTAAACAGTGAATGGGTAAGGTAATTTTAATCTAAAAAGGCACTAGAGTGCCAAGGATCCACTTTTGATAAGTTTCAATGCATCAACACAACTAGGTCTCTCATAACTCAATCAGAATCGAATTCCTTTCTCTATCCGATTGGAATATAGAGCGGTTCAATCAACAATTATCTAAAACAAGTGCTTATTAACTGATTTGATTCCCACAATCATGCTCAGGCCTTGAGCACACTCAATTGTATAGGCCAAGCCTCTTTCCAATCTAGTTGAGATTCATAATCATAGCCTTCACCAAATCCTGTCACTAGACCTGATTACAACTCATGATTAGAACTCTAATTAAATCAAAATCAATCAATAAACAACTATTTCAGATTATATAACAAAAGATAAGAACTTTAGTTGCATGAGTTCCCACATAAAAATCAGGCCATTGCATACAAGGCAATCAAAGCGTCTACCATGCCCGGAGTCGATGGTAGATCAATGCACTACACAAGCATAAACAATGCTCAAAAGCTAAGATACTAAGCTTAGAATCACTAAGAATCACATGAGCCCGGAGTCATCAAGAGATCAAAGTAAAACCAACTTAGTACTTGATTCAAACTCATATTAAACTAAAATTCATCAATTAAAACATAAAAGGAAACCTAGGTTGCATTAATCCATAAAAAGCGAATCAAAAGCTTCACCTCTTAGCCCTAGCTAAGAGGTTTTAGTTCATCTCTAACATCCTTGAACTAGAAGCCTCTAAAAACATAAAAACTAACTAAAACAAGAAGAAAACTAGAAATCCGAAGTAGAATCCGTCTCCTGAGCAATCCCCACGTTCTAGCCCCCTTTGGTATGAAGGGAATACATCCTTTTATAGCTTGGAGGTGTCCTTTTCGCAAGAGAACTCCAGATTTCGCGCAAAACTACGCAATTGCACAGAGAAATCCGGAATCCGAAATTAGAAATAGCTTCTTACGCATGGCCGATCGGTCATGACCAGTCGGACTTCACTTGCAACAGTCCCGAGAGCACAGCCGACCGGTCATGACCGGTCGGAGTGACTTTGCATTGATCCAGCAAACATGGCCGACCGGTCATGACTGGTCGGACCAAGCTGAGCTTGTTCCAGCGTGTGTAGCCGACCGGGCATGACCGGTCGGACCAGATTGTCCATCCTCTATTGTGCATCATGTGTGGCCGACCGGTCTTGACCGGTCGGGCGTCTTTGGCTGACCGGTCAGCCGACCGGTCATGCCTTCTTTCTCCTTTATTTCTTTCTTTCTTTCTTCTTTTCTCTTCTCTCCTTGCCTTGGCTTTCTTTGGTCCTTCTTTTCTCTTCATCCTATGGTCTTCAATGCTCTTAAAGAGCTCCATTTAGTCTTCAATTTGTGAAATCTCCCTCTTGTTCCTACAATCCCAAATCATACATTAGAATAGTCCTTTAAACATGTAAACCGTGCATAATGAGTGATGAATTGGGGTTAAAATATGCACAATTAAGAGCTCAACAAGGAGCGTCCGTACGGGCGGCCCCCTGGGTGCCGCCCAAAATTATTTACTGGTTCTGCCACTGCCCTCTGCTGTAAATACCCCCCTCCCCTTCTCATTTCAGCATCCAATCCCTCCGAAGCCATCTAGCCCGAGTGCAATCCGTCTCTCCACCCTTTAGCCCATTCCTCCACCAAGGAGAGCTCGAGTGAGAAGAGTCTAGCCCTGGTCCAGCCCAGCCTGACCACTAGTCTAGGTCTCCCAAGCCATCCAAGTCTTGATCCAGCCACTCGAAACCAATCCTTGCGACACCTCCGTCCATCCAGCTACTCTTTTACCAACATCATCTCATTTGCATCTAGCATAAGTGCAACATTTACTTTTCTTCCAACCCCCTTGCTTCACTACAAGCACTTTGATTATTCAAACACACAGCATGCATCTCGCATAAAGCACCTGTCAGTTTGAGCGTATGCTCTGGGCTTGCCTGTTAATGGAAACCTGCCCATCAGAAAATCTTACTGTTCAGACCTGCATTCATACATTAGTCACTATAAGCACTTTGATTATTCAAACACACGGCATGCATCTTGCATATAGCACCTGTCAGTTCGAGCGTATGCTTTGGGCTTGCCTGTTAATGGAAACCTGCCCATCAGAAACTCTTACTGTTCAGACCTGCATTCATGCATCATGTCATCTATAAGAATGTACGAGGATTAAAACAGACTTTCAAGTGTTAGTTCGATTCTGTGAAGTAGAGACCGTACTTCGGTACGGGCAATGTGTGGGGTGCTTAACCTCTTCCCACCCTGTAACCGTGATCCCTTACCTTGAATCTTTGGCCGCAGATCAAAAGGAGTCATTTTAGAAAAGGAAATCTTCAGATTCCCTTCTCTAACGTTTCTACGAGGTCTAGCCGACTGTAGATTCGAAGTAACTGGCTAGTGGCGACTCTGGTCTTCTATAAACCCATCTAAACACATCCATCTTAACACGATAACCAAACAAAGCCCTCGAGAACGAGGCAAGCTAGTGGCGCAAACGGCGATTCGCACGCACACACCTCTTCTTCTTTTTTCGAAAGGAAAGGGAGAACGACGTACGGGAGCGCGGAACGGCGAGGGTCCACAGAATGGCGACTCCACTAGGGATGTACTAGTCCCACTAGTCGTTATCCAACTTGAAAAACAGAATCATTCCTATACTTGAAAGACATTAGTCCTCATACAATCTCATCTGCATAGCATTCTACCCAAAACCAAAACAAAAAAAAATAGAAAATCTTAAAACCAAAAAGAGTAGAGTATAGTCCTCACCATTGCGCCTCCTCGGGCTCAACGTGTTCGGAAACAACTTCCCTTCCGCAGCATAATCCGCACTCGGGCTCCGCAAGCCATGTCCGACCACGAAGAAGAAACTCATCTCTTCCCCGCTCTTGAAATGACCGAAGCGCAACCTCCAGCGCAACAGCTAATTGAGAATGTGCCAATCATGCAAGAATTGGCACAAGGAATGAGAGTAATGCAAGAAATGCTCTTGCAATTCATGCAAGCACAAGCTACCGCAGCAGCCAACAACCAGGTTGGCCCAGTTCAGCAATCTCAGCAGCCATTCCAGGTCCCTCTGGCCTCCAGTTCAAATCAAGCACAACCATCGGAGTCTGCCCAGGACTACCGACAATAGCCGTCTCAGCCCTTCGCTATGGGGCATCCTCTTCAATACCTTCCCGCGATGATAAGACTGCCTCAGAGCACTCCTGTCGTAGGAACTTCCAGTCAGCTTCCAGTCAATCTCGCAAACAACAGTCTCAGTAGATCTCAGCATGTCCCCGTCGATGGGACTCCTTTCCTTTCTCAGCATGTCCCCGCCGATGGGACCCCTTTTCAATTTCAGCGCATCCCCGCCGATGGGATTTCAATTCAATTTTCAGCAACAGGGACAGCACTGGCGAATGCCCACAATGGGGGTCAGTGTCAAGCCCACATCAATCAGCGGACAGTGGCGAATACCCAACAAGGGGGTCACTTCCCAGCATCTCAGCCTCCTGCAAACAGGAGCACTTTTCAATTCCAGCACATCCCCGCCGATGGGATTCTAATTAATTTTCAGCAATCTTCAATTCAGCAAACTCCAGTTAATTTTCAACAATCTTCAATTCAGCAATCTTCGGTTAATTTCCAACAAGTTCCAGTTCAACCTTCAGTATAATCTCCAGTTCAATTATAGTCCTTTCAAGCACAAGTTCATCAGAATCCAGTTTAATCATTAAATCAACTTTAGCAACCCGTAGTTGCTTTTTAACAAACTCATAGGGCCGAAGACATCGACCACTATGCCGAAGAAGAACGTGCCTTACTCCAAGAGGCACCAGTCACTCGAACGGATCGCTCAGGATTGGACGAGTTGCGGGAGCAGTTTCAGATCTTGTAAAATCAGCTTCAGCGACAACAAGGAATCGATCTGCCTTCGACCAAGTTCAGAGACTTGTGTCCTTTCCCAGATGCTCAAGTACCTCAAAACTTCGAGGTACCAAAATTCAAAAGATACGATGACAGCGGTTGTCCCACAGCACATCTCAAGGCCTTCTGTGGAGAGCTGAGTGCAATCTCAGGAAATGAAGGGGCCCTTATTCGCTTGTTCCAAAAATCCCTGAAAGGCGATGCCCTAGATTGGTACACCTCATTGGACTGTCATCACATCAGGACTTGGGAACAACTCTCCCAGGCTCTCGTCGACAGATTCGCATACAATCTCAACATGGCACCCAAAAGAGCTGACCTCACGGCTCTCAGGCAAAGGAGTGATGAAACACTATCAACTTATGTGGGACGTTGGCGAGCTATGGCAGCCAAAATGCGGACACCTATCGACGACGAAGAACAAATTTCCATGATTGTTCATTCAACATATCCTGGCATATCTGGATATCTCATCTCGTATCCATATGCGAATTTCTCACAGTTGATCCATGCTGGAGAGCAAGTCGAAGCAGGAATCCGTGCCGGGACAATCTCCCCATGGCCTCATTAAGCCACTCCAGTCAAGAGGAACAGAGTGGAGGGAAGACCCATCAGAGGTAAACAACATCAACACCACCGCTCAGGGTAATCAATATGCTCCCCCACAGGGACATCAACAGCATCAGCAGAATCAGGTTCAGCACCAACCTCAGAGGTATCAACTACGACCAAATTCGCAACTACAGCCACAACCACCTCGGCAACAGCAGCAGTTCAGAGGGAACAGTCAATACTCATACCAGAATAGGCAGAATTACAAGGAGATCAGGAAGTTCACTCCACTCACTCAACGACTTAGTCAAGTCATGACTATGCTGGTACAAAAGCAGTTACTCACTCTGATGACACCCAGGCCTCCTCCAAATCCTCTACGTCCAAACTACCGAGAAAATGAGTATTGTGCCTACCATCAAGGACGTGGCCATACCACTGATCGATGCTTTACTTTGAAGAATGCCATACAAGATCTGATCAACGACCGAAAGATCGTCATTTCGGTCCCTGGAACTCCTGCAGCAGCTTCCACCAACATTCTTCAGAATCCTCTGCCTCAACATCCGACGGATCCCAGTTCATCTCGTGGCCCCACCGTCAACAGCATAGAAGAAGGAGAGCGCCTCGATCGCTTCTTCTCCCCTATCCAGTCCATTCATGCCTACACTTATGGGCCAACAAATCCTCCTCCGATCATGCAAGGGGCAAGTCCCTTTCCTCCTTCAGTCTCCGAGCCAGTAGTACTTGAAGGAAAACTTCCATATAATGTGCCAGTTGTTCAAGGGGCATCTTACAGCCCTTCATGTTGGGAACCAGTCGTCTTGGAAGGAGCACAATCATACATCGAGCCCGCATACGAACCTGTCATTTTGCAAGGGGCAATTTCAGCACAGGAACAATACAATTCGCAATGGAGGAACTATACTCATCAGCAGCAAGAGCCCATTGTCTTGGAAGGAGTTCCTCCAGATGAGCTAGTCATATTGCAAGGGGCAAATCCTGGAGGTGTGTCAATCACACTATGACAGCTGGGACGAACAGAGAAACCTCCTGCCATATCAAGAGGACCAGTATTCATTCCATGGGAGCCTCCTGCTCCAGGAACGGTCAAGCCAGGACCGCAACCTTATGTGATCTATGAAGACAAGCCTCGATATTACCCCTTCAGCACAGGCAACAATGTAGTCCTCAAGGCAAAAGCTCTGTACGAGGAAGATCTGGTACCCACATCAGCACCGTTGCAAGAACCGGTGGTCCTAGAAGGCAAAGGTGAGGAAAATTATAAAGAGGTCCCATGGCACTATCCAGAATGCGCGGAGGTGGGAAACATAAATCCCAATGGGCGTTGCATCCGAAGAGATAATCAGAACAGAGGAGATCCCAAAGGCGCTCTCTCAGGCCTCGGCAACAAAAATGAAGCCGCATACAATGTGGCGACTCAGCTCAAGTCAATCCCTGCTCAAATCTCAGTATGGGAGCTACTCTGCATATCTCGCATACACCAAGAAATGTTTGCCAAAACCTTGAGCGATGCTCACGTCTCCTCCGCTACGGCACCAGAGATGATAGCATTGATGATTGGACAACTCCTGGCTCCACGCGCCATCACCTTTACCGATAATGAGTTGCCATCGGAAGGACACGATCATGCGCGATCCCTCAACATAGCCTTATGATACAAAGACCTCTGTGTCCCGCTGGTCCTTATCGATAATGGCTTAAGCTTAAACGTCTGCCCACTTAAGACTACGGAACGTCTGGGAATCAGTCCTTCTTCATTTCGACTCAGCACCATATGCATCAGAGCATTCGACAACACCCGCCAATTAGTGGAAGGGGAGGTCGACATAGAGGTACAGATAGGTCCGAAAATCTCCACTATCACATTTCAAATCCTGGATATATCAGCCTCTTTCAACATGTTGCTCGAACGACCTTGGCTGCACAAGGTGGGGGCTGTGCCATCAACCCTGCATCAACGAGTCAAATACATTTGTGGAAATCAAGTGATCTCTATCCATGCAGAGAAGGAGCTCATCATTCCTTCAATGCTGCTGCTACTGAACCAGATATCCCGGTCATCGATATCCAGCACTCTGAAGAGGACGTCCCGTTTCATAGTTTCGAATTCGAGACTGTGAACGTTGTCACCAATCCAGAATCGATAAGGGTAGACCATGTCTTTTCACCAGCAGAACGTCTGAGCCTCAAATACCGAATGAAGAATCATTTCAAGTCCAGAAGATACCGCTGGTATATAACCAACGTAAATGGGGACTCAGATACAGGGCGATCTTCATGGATAAAAGAAGGAAGAAATTTCGGTTCTCACCCATCCAATTCGTCAAGCCAGGAGAACCTTGCAAAGACCCAGGAGGGAATCAACCGACTACACTACACAAAGGCCTCCCGTTGAGCCTAGCTTGGGCCACGTGGCCCCCCATTCGATGGGATCAGATTCTCGAACCGTCTAAGCCTCCAGAAGAAGAAGGAAAGGATGAAGATGAAGAAGAAAGTCAAATACAGCAGCTTCAGGACCAGGTTACTCTGATACCTGCTCCCAACCAGGGGCACAACCTGCTCATTTCAGCATCAATCAACCAGGGGCACAACCTGCCCGCTTCAATTCCAGCCAGCTAGGGGCACAACTTGCCCATCTCAGCATCAATCAGCAAAGGGCACAGCCCATCCATCTCTACAAAATCAACATCATCAATCGCCGGCCAGGGGCAGAAGCAGCCCATCCATTGGACCAACAAAGGAAATGGCCAACCCTGGATTGCTCCGATGTCCAGATTCCAAACTCATGTCTACCCGCAGAACCAGATGAACTGCAATGCGAGGTAAGTGATCCGGGAGGGACTGAGTACGACTCAGATCTCAAACCCAACCAACGAGAAATCATGGTCATTGGGCCAGACTATGATTCTTCGCCCAAGTCATCAACCCCCACCTCTTCAGGGGAGGAAGTGTGGGGTCCTGAATGGTCATCCGTTCCCCTAACTTTTGAATCAACCAAAGAGCCATCGAGGGCTCTAGCTTCAAAAAAAAAAAACGCCTGTTTAAGCAGCGATCGGAACTTTGGAACAAGCTGGGATCAATCATGGCTTGCAATGCCCGCTTGTTCAAAGTCACGTGAATTTCGAAAATCCAAAAAAATAAAAAACTTTCAAAAGCCAAAAACATCTAGCATCTCAATTTCAAAAAATTCTCAAAAACCAAAAAACATTTCTTTTCCTGCATTCAATAGTGTGCCAAGTTTTTTTAAAGAGTTGCATGAGTTTGAAGTCGAATCATATGATTTTGACATCGAATTAGACTTTGAGCTCATGGGCCTGGACGAAGCTCGGGATGAGGAAGATGATGATCCGGCTCCCGAACTAGAGGATCTCCTCAAAAAGTTTAAATTTAAAGCCAATGTTGTAGCCGATGATTTCGAGATAGTGAACTTGGGGACATCTGAGATCCCTAGGGAAGTACGCATTGGAAAATCGTTGCCACCAGAGATGAAGCAGAGAATGATAGAGTTCCTAGGTCCAAGATTGTCCAACTTCACGTTCTCATATGAAGACATGCCAGGGCTCGATGAAGAGCTCGTTGTACACCATCTGCCAACCAAGGCAGATATGAAGCCAGTGAAGTAGAAACTTCGAAGAATGAAGCCAGAATGGGCTCTGAAAGTCCGAGATGAAGTCATCAAGCAGTACAATGCGGGATTCTTGGTAGTCTCCAACTACCCTGAATGGCTCGCCAACATTGTACCAGTACCAAAGAAGGATGGCAAGGTTCGAATGTGCATTGACTTCCGAGGTCTCAACAAAGCCAGTCCTAAGGACGACTTCCCTTTGCCACATATCGACACTCTGGTCGACAACACTGTTGGGTACAAGGTCTTCTTATTTATGGATGGGTTCTTAGGTTACAATCAGATCAAGATGGCCGTCAAAGATCGCAAAAAGACATCGTTTATCACTCCCTGGGGAGCTTTCTGTTACAGGGTAATGCCGTTCGGTCTAAAGAATGCAGGAGCAACATATCAGCGAAGCAATGACAGCACTATTTCACGACATGATGAACAAAGATCTTGAAGTATATGTGGACGATATGATCGTCAAATCTCGCACAGTTGAAGGACACTTTGAAGATCTGAAGAAGTTATTCAACAGATTAGAAAAGTACAAGCTCCGCCTCAACCCTTAGAAATGTGTCTTCGGTGCAATGGGATGTAAGCTCCTCGGCTTTATGGTGAGCGAGGATGGCATCAGGGTAGACGAGACCAAAACCAGAGCAATCATCGAGATGCCCCCTCCTAGAACAGAGAAAGAAATTCGTGGCTTCCTCGGTAGAATTCAATACATCAGTTGCTTCATCGCACAGCTCACACCTATCTGTGAGCCCATATTCAAGCTCCTCCGAAAGAAAGTTCCAAAAGAATGGAATGACGATTGCCAAGTTGCCTTCGATCGCATCAAGAAATATCTCATGAATCCTCCAGTCCTAGTGCCACCCACTCCTGGACGACCACTATTGTTATACATCTTGGTAGCAGAAGAAGCCATTGGCTGTGTCCTCGGCCAGCACGACGAGACCGGGAAGAAGGAACAAGCAATATATTATTTGAGCCGAAAGTTCACCGACTATGAGACCAGGTATTCCCCGATCGAGAAGACTTGCCTCGCCCTAGTCTGGGCAACTCAGCGACTCCGTTAATACATGATTACATTCACTATTCTCCTACTCGCTCACATGGATCCGCTCAAGTACCTGTTCGAGAAATCGGCACTCACTGGAAGGATAGCTAAATGGTAGCTACTCCTATCTGAATTCGACATCACCTATGTCACTTAGAAGGCAATCAAGGGACAGGCCCTCGTCGATCATCTTGCGGCCCACTCCCTCCTGGATTATCAACCGCTCAAGACATTCTTTCCTGACTGAAGATCTCTTGCTTATTGAAGGGGATGAAAAGAAGAAAAAAGATGAGTGAGCATTATTCTTCGACGGCGCAGCAAATTCTAAAGGGAGTGGTATTGGAGCGATTCTCTACTCTCCAGATGATGTCCCTATTCCTATCTCAAGGCGCATAGCATTCGAGTGCACCAACAACATGGCAGAGTACGAAGCATGTATCGCTGGCTTAAGGGAAGCCATAATCTTGGGCGTCAAGAAGTTACGAGTATTTGGAGACTCACAGGTTATCATCAATCAAACCAATGGCGAATGGAAAACCAAGGACGAGAAGTTGATACCATATCATGTGTATCTTAAAAATCTGATCGAAGAATTCAAAGAAATCACCTTCTCATACATGCCCAGAGCCAAGAATCAGTTTGCAGATGCTCTCACCACACTCGCGTCAATGCTCGAGATCTTGAAAGGAGCTTTCAAAATGGGAGCTCACAGTCAAAATTCAAGATGAACATGCTTTCTGCCTGCAGATAGAAGAAGCCGAAGCTATCCTTGACAAACCCTGGTATGCCGACATCAAGCAATATCTCGAAACCCAAGAGTATCCAGAGACAGCAACAGCAACAGATCGCCGAACCATCCAGCGTTTGGCCGGCCAGTTCACCATCAGTGGCGAAGTTCTTTACAAGCGATCCTATAATCACATCCTCCTTCGATGCGTCGATGAAATAGAAGCTGCAAAGATCATGAAAGAAATACACGAAGGAATCTGTGGCCCACACATGAACGGGCACATGATGGCAAAGAACATTCTACGACTCGGCTACTATTGGCTCACCATGGAGACAGACTGCTGCCAGTATGTCAGAAAATGCTTCAAGTGTCAGGAGCATGCGAATCAAATCCATGCCCCCTCATCAGAATTATACAACCTGACCTACCCCCTGGCCCTTCTCCATGTGGGGACTTGACATCATTGGCAAGATTAGTCCCAAAGCATCAAACGGTCATGAGTACATACTTGTGGCAGTCGACTACTTCACCAAGTGGGTAGAGGCAGCCTCCTACACCACGATTGCAGCATCTCAAGTCATCAAATTCATGAAGAACAACATCATATGCCAATATGAAATCCCCAATGCTATCATCACAGATAATGGGACCCCGTTCGTCAATAAGAAGATGGATGACTTCCTCAGTAAATTCAAGATTCAACGTCATCGATCAAGCCCCTACCGTCCTCAGATGAATGGTGGGGTAGAAGCCTTAAACAAGACAATCGTCAAGATACTCGAGAAGATGGTCGTGACCTATCGAGATTGGTCAGATATGCTCCCATATGCACTTTGGGCCTATCGAACGTCTGTACGGTCTGCTACGGGCGTTACTCCTTTCGAGCTTACTTATGGAATGGAAGCAGTTCTGCCAGTCGAGGTGGAAATACCATCACTACGGGTGTTACTAGAAATCGGAGTTGAAGAAGGAGAATGACAACGGGCCAGATTCGATCAGTTGCATCTAGCAGATGAAAAGCGCATGCGTGCGCTAAGTCATTCTCAGTGTTATCAGAAAAGGATTACTCGGGCTTACAACAAGAGAGTCCGAAAAAGAAGTTTCAAGGTAGGCGACATGGTCATGAAGAAGATTCTGCCATCGCACCTTCCGGATCCCAGAGGAAAGTTCAAACCCTCGTGGGACGGGCCGCTGATCATCAGAAAAGTACTTCCCGGAGGCGCCCTCACACTCACTAGCATGAGAGGGGTGGATCTTCCTAAGCCAATCAACGCCGACAAAGTGAAGATCTTTCACGAGTAAGTCATTCTGACTTTATCAAGAGTTACTTTAATAGAAAAGGGGGGGGGGGGTGGGGGGGGGGGGGGGATACAAAAGAAAAAAGAGAAAAAAAAGGGAAGCCAAAGCAAGGCACTCGAGAAAACTCAACCCAAGAAGAAACACAGTCATCCATCCACCCATTTTAGAAAGGTCGGTAGCTAAGACCGACAGCTCTATCATCGTAGGATAAAGACTGAAAGACTGCCATCGGCTGGCAACGATGGTTCCCGACCTTTAGCCGCTGCAGTTATCCAAAGATCTAGAAAAAAAAAGAAAGAAAAAAAGAAAAAGAAAAATGTGTGCCTAAACAAAGAGGGCGGAGTGAAAACCCGAAAGGGCGCTTCGAGTAAAAACAGTGGGCATACAACGGACTTGGTGAAAACCCGAAAGGGCATTGAGGGTAAAAACAGTATAGTTGCCAAGGGGCAGGCAAGATCAAACACACGGGACGTGGTGAAAACCCAAAAGGCGCCACGGGCAAAAATGACGGGAAAAAGGCCGGCTGTAATGAAAAATCGAAAGAGGGCTGCAGGCAAAAATGGCTCAAATAGAAAAAGAAAAATGAAAAGTGCAGGTATATAAGATCAGACGGTCCAGATCAGTTCAAGCAGTTACAGTTCAAGAACAAGAGGAAGTATAGTCAGGAACAAAGAACTCTACAAATTTTGACAATCTTAGGAAGTAACAGTTTACATTGCCTACATCTCTAGGGAACCAAAGGGTTCTCACGCGAGTCAATCTCGAGACATCGGTCAAAGCATTGGCCGAGCCCCAGTTTTGATTCCTATATCCCGACACAAAGTCCAAACACACTCACAAGACAACTCACGGCACAATAGATTCTCAAAACAGTTTTCTCTTTTTTCATTAAATGCAGCATATTTCTTTTATACATGTCATGTCATCTTTTTCAAAAAAATACAAAAAAAAAGCAGCATCATCAATCATATACTATGCAAAAAGGAATGTGCAGGTGGCCAACACAATCAATCTTTACCCTCCTCGGCCATATCAGGTAAGTCCTTTGACTCATAATGAAATAATCTCGCTCTCAACCTGCTAACCTCCATACGTAGGTAATGTACCTCATCACGCTTAAGGTTGCGGATCACTGTCTCCTCATCAGATAACCTCTGATCGGCAGCCAATCTCCTTAATATCATCTCACAATGATACCGAAGTGTGGAAATTTCAGACAGCAAATGGCCATGAGTGGCCAAAAGGAAACCAGGATCGATGAATGGGCGTTCCTCAAAGGGTTCATATGAACCAGATGAAGAGCCGGCATCTCTAATGATATCCTGCTCATCCTCATCAACAGTGTGCCAGCAAGGGATACGTCGATACAAAGACTGCTCAGCAACCCAGTACTGATATGGGGCGATCGCCATCGGAAAAGCCCGTAGCTCAAAACCAAGCAAATCGGCAGTCAAGTAACTTGCCCAGGATCCATCGACCCGAGTCCTAAAGTCAGAGGTTCTGGATGGAAGTGCTCGACGCCAGATACCCGTGAAAGCAAAATAAGGAACATCCTGCTCATACCCAAACTGCCACAGGAACCGGATAGGATGATAAGAAAAGTAAGATCGAAAGCCTACCAACATCAGAGGAAGGAGGTGCGCATCGCAAAGCACTGGAGGAAGTGAAAGCCAAGATGACTCCCAACGAACATTCCAGTCCCGAAGTTCAGCGAACATCCTGCGATACAAGGGCTCACTCATCCTAGCCGTATGAGGAAGAAATTCCATGATATGTCGCATAAGGTCTGGGCGACGGGTGCCAGGAAATGGTACAGGAACAGTCAGTGAAAGATGCTCCCATAGCCAGACCTGATCACAAGAAAAGATACCTGAAGAAATGCAAAGCAACCGTGAAGGACACGAGTGTGGCCCAGGGCACAGTCAGTCAGCCCATTAAACAGCTCGGGTAGGACGAGAGAAATGATCCCCTGCCGTCGGGTAGCTTGGCTCATCACCTCAAAAAGCAAAGGAGTCTGGGACCTGCGCCATCCCGAGAATAGCACCTCAGCTATCAAGCAGAACATCAGTGCGTTCCGAGCAAGAACAGATCCGGCCACACTCCGAGGACTCAAAAAAAGATCATACAGCAAGTCCAAGGAGAACACTACAGCATCCTGGCCAGCAGCTGCAGGCTGAACCAGATAGGGGATCGCAAACCAGTTCTGCGGTGTGGCAGCCTTCGACAATGTCTTCGGCGAAAAATACTGAGTATAATCCCAAGGTAGGCCTGTCAAGCGCGCAAGCTCCTCCAAAGAGGGTCCCATCTCCATGTTGTTGAACACGAACAAGTTCAACGAAGGGACCCAGTCAATCAGTGCAGTTCCGAGCATCCTCCAGTCAATGTCAACTCTAGCCATATGAATCAGACTGCCAAAGCCATAGGACTCTAAATCTCGAATCTCATAAGCTGACAAGCTGTCAAGCCAAGCAAGCAGTCGTGGCGAGCAAGAAGGACGAGGAAGCAGCTGACAAGTCCTCACGGGTACCCCCTCTAGAACAAAAGGCCCAGAAATCAATGACAGCTCATCGAGGATCGGAAGGTCAACGGGCGAAGGAGAAGGAAAAGCTGGAACCTCTGCAGACTCGACAGCCCCTGACATGCCCTCAGTAACGGCTATGTCTGATATAGTCGCATCACTTTCTGAAACTATCACAACCTCAGCCGCATGAGAAGACTCGCCCACCTCATGAACAGAGTGCGCAAAGGACCGACGATCAGGAGAAGGACGACACTCTCCATCAAAAGGGCTATCAGCAAAGATCACACCACACATCGTGGCACCCTGACCAATCTGACTGTCGAAAAATGCATCTGAACCATCAAGAAGGGTCCCAGCAACCCCGATCGAAGAATCAACGGTCAGATCCGGACCTGCGGCCCTCTCCAGCATAAAGTCATGAATCCAATCATCATCCTGTCCAATCAAAGGGATCATCGAGGCATCCACACCATCCATCATCAAGGGGACATCATCAATGATCACATCAAGTCCACCTAAACAAGTATGCCGCACATCTCGGCCATCATCAAGAGCATCTAAACCATCAAAGGTATCGTCTGAACCATCCATACCATCCAAACATGACATCAGCCCATCTATGTCCATCATGGCCCCATCACCACCATCAATCACATCATCCATATGGCCCCCATTCAAGGGATGCATAGCCTCACCTATGTCCCATCTCCTCATCCCATCCATATCATCCATTTCTCCCATAATCAAAGACCTACCCAAATCTGAAATTCCAGCCATCCCACCATTAATGGAGTCATTAAAAACTCCACCAACCACCATCCTTAAACCCCCTATCAATGCCCTCATTCAATGCTTCATCTACACCATCAATCAAAGGCATCTCACCATCTTTAAAGCCTTCATCAATTGCTGAAGTATGGGACCCATCAATCTCTCCACAAGGGCCCCCAAGCCATCATCAATGGCTGCCCAAGAAAGGACCAAGTAAGAAAAAGACAAAAAGAGAAGGAAAGAGGAGACAAAAGGGAGATTCATGGCTGCAATCGAATCTGAGAGTACAGAGAATGTGGGGACAGGGACAGTGGACTATGGAGAATGTCCGAGCACGAGCCAGCCCAGGCCACACAAGAGGCGAATCTTGGGCGGCCTGCTGTGGGCCGCCCGTACGGACGCACTTCCTCTCTCTCCACGAGATTGGCTCCATGGTCGTTGGTAGGTGAGGCTGACAGTCCACATCAGTAGATGGCACCCTAAGGGCCGCCCAAGGCCCCAATCCACTCCAGATTTCATTTGAGGCTGATCAGAATCATTTGGAAGGTACCCCACCTATCCAATCAGGAAGTCATGCGGCCAACATGGGCCTGATCGGGTCAAAGAGAAGGAAAGTTGATCAAGAGGGGCCCACAAGCAATCTGGGCCGTTCAAAGACTAGATCATCATGATCTAAACCATAGAAGAGCTTGCATGAGTCATGAAATAGCAAGATCGAAGGCTTGATCGTCAAGAAAGAAGGCCAGAATCCCAGATTTGATCATCAAGTGAGCCCACAAGGCCAAATCAAGCGATCTGAGCCGTTCAAGTCATCATCCATGCAGTTAAAAAGTCTCGTCTTCCACAAATCATTCAGAGCATGTAGGCATCATCAAGTAATTTGAGACAAGTCAAAGGTTGTATATTCATTTAGAAAATTTTGATACAAAAGAGGGTAAAAGCAAAAAGAAGAAGGTCATACATCGAGTAAGCTGAATACAAAAACAGGCTACAGATCACCAACATAATCGTCGTCATCCCTCCTCTCGTCCCGCTCTCGACGATGAAGATCCATCAAAGGAGCTGTCACCGAACCTCCAGCATATCTGCGACGGCCGCCAGGAACATAGAGCGGAGGAAGCAGAGGCCCCTGGCCGTACAACAAGTACCACTCATCATAGTCGCGATCTGGGATCGTGAAACGAAACCCGGGCTGGCCCACAAGAGCATCAACTATCTCATCAGCTGGGATCTAAGCAGCTGGAGGAGGTGCAGAACAAGGGACTCTAGCCACTCCGGTAATCTGTCGAAGCAGCCTCTCACCCAAATACCACTGAAATGATTCAGCGTCAGAAAGCATGATCCGGAGGCATGAAGCATCATAGGTCTCCACACGCTAAGGGGTGTAGTAGAGAGGAAAGTTGGCGTACGGCATCCGAGCAAGCTACAGCAAAGGGGGTCATCACGATCAGTTACAGTGCAGCATGAGGGATAAGGAAAGCAAGATACTTACATCTTCAACGATCAATCCGTCTATGTCAGCACGCCAGTTGTCCCCAGAGACTCGAGAGTTCCCCTGACGATTTTGTTGATGCCAATACATGTGATGATACAAAGGTGGCTCAATGTCATCCCGCATCCTCGGCGCGAGGTGGGCAAAATGGTCATAAAAGCAAGTCTGGGCAAGGGTACACCTAACGATCAGAGAAAGAAAGAAGACAAATGTCTCCAAGGAAGGTTACAAAAAAAGTACCTCAACGACAGGCCAAAAACCTGTGAAGGACCGGCTATTCCGAGAGGTCTTATCCAAACCCTGGAAAACATGAGTTAAGATAGCCCCGTTCCAATTGTAGGGATGATGAAGATCCTCAACCAAGCGAAGAAATTTAGGATGGACCCTCTCATTCGCGTGGCAGAAAAGGAAGGACTCGAAGGCATAAGTAATCATGGCCCGTGCTTTGTGGAGGGCCTCTAGCTCGGTAGTAGGGGTGACGGTAGCAAAGGTGTTGTAGAACCATCGCATTTTTACTTGATGGCCTTAGAATTCATCTTCAGGCGGGACATCACCAACAAGCCGTAGCCGGTCAGTGGAAGTGATGGGAGCAAGAGAGCCGACTTGGGGAACAACTGCCCCATGAAATGGAAACCCGATTTGCACACACACACACACACACACACACACACACACACACACACACACACACATATATATATATATATATATATATATATATATATATATATATATCCAGGGGAGTTATTCCCCACTCGCCACAAGGGAGTTGAAAGGTGTGGGTCTCATCCCGCCACCTCTCACAAAGAGCCGCAAGCAACATGCGGTTGGCACTGTTATTATGGAAGCGTAAGGTAAGGAGGCCAGCAAAAAGAGTATTAGCCAGAACTCGTTCAAGCAAAGGATGTGGGTGTTTCACCCAGTTATCCCAATGATCTCTGGTACCTCGACCCTTGATGAAGGGAAGAGGTTGGTGCTCCTGAGCCAAAGAACACATATGGGCCCCTCGGCAGATGATGAAGGCGGGATCATCCTCATCAATCACCCGACTTCCTCTTGTACTGTCCGCCATTGAATCCTACAAGCATGGCAAGGTAAGTCCCTATCCTTTACCCGTTAAAATCCAAATTATCATCCAGGAAATCCATGAGATTGGGCTCACATTCAAATGCAAAATCCAAAGTCCGACTCCATGTGTTACCTAGGATATGTGTTAGGCCCATTGAAGAAAGCAAGGCCCACCTTAAAGAAGGTTGCATGTCATGTCTTAGGCAAGGAAAGCCCATCATCCAAGGTCACACTTTGGACAACAAATGCACTCAAGTGTCATGAGATCAACAAGGGATAAGGATCTTACTTCACATGAGAAGTCCCTCTTCAAAGTCCATGGCCAAGGATTGATCCACTTTCTATACCGAGGCCATAATTCTCATCTAAGATGTTTCCATCTTTTTTACACATGTACATGGACAAGTGGGGAATAGGAAGGAAATGGGCCCCCAAGAGCAACCCAAATGCCTCATCTCAATGGATTGAAGGGAGCACATAGCCCACTTGAAGAACATGAGGACCCATTCAATGGGTTAACCATGGGCACCCCTATGTGCATCATCTTGATGAAAGTTTTGACTATGAGAGTACAACATGGCGGTCTACCCACAAACATATGAATCAAAGAAGCTAATGGTAAAAAAATTTGATGCACATAGCCCACATGAATAATCAAAGTTGGAAATGCCCATGAAAGGACAAGTTTGGGCAACTTATGTGCACCAATTTCTTTACCAAAAAGGGGGACCATTTGAGCACAAGAAGGCATGGCTTGATGAGTCACCCAACCATCATGAACATGGCTAAGAATGGTATACATAGCCCACTTGAAGATCAAAATCCAAAATGCCCCAAAGCATGGGACAAAATTGGGCAACTTATGGGTATCATTCTTTCTCACAAATTGAAAGAAAAATCACTCATATTTGAGAATGATGGTGGATGACCCACCAAGCACCCCAAAGAGAAGTTCAAGGAGCTATGGTTGCATGGATAGCTCACTTGAAGGAGGATCATCCATTTGAGGTTGATAACATTAAAGGGAAACTCTTGAGAACCACTTTCTTACCACATGGAAAAACCATTTGAACTTAGTGAGATTGTTGAGACAACTCACTCATGGGACTTGTAGATGATCAAGTAACTCAAGTCCTCCATCCATCAAAAGAAAAAGCATGAAAGAAAAAAATCTTACATGAACAAAGTGTAGTGGTGCACACATGGTCCAAAGAAATCCAAGTTTCAATGAGGGCCCAAAAGCTCATCCATATGGAAAAATTCCAAGGAACCCACCACACTTTGTAAACAAGGATGTACATCATAATCAAGAAATGGTGGAAGTTTGGACTACTTGACCACAAGGGCCCAATTAAGAAATCTAGCCCACTTGAAGATCCAAGTGAAGAATGGGCTAGTCACCTTTGTCCATACACATGTGAAGAAAGATGGGGCCACCCAAAGTGAGCCCTATGAGCCCAAAACTTGAGGTGGGCCCTACCATTCCCATGGGCCTAAACCTTGAAAAGAAGATGGAAAAGAAAAGAAAAAGTTCTAAGGAAAAATTACAAGGGCAAGAAAGGATGAGGGAGCCCAAAATGAAGTGTTGGGCCCATCAAGTACACCAAGGGCCATGACTTCACTTTGAGCCCATTTGATACACATGAAAAGAGGCCCAACTCCCATGAAGAAAGATAGGATATTTTGCCATGCACACTTGATGGACATGGCAAAATTACCCTTTACATACACATGAAGGGAGTGTGAAAGAAGAAAAGAAAGAATGAAATGGAAGCTTGTGTTCACTCCCCAAGTGTAGGGTTGCGAAGTAGTAATGATTCGAAAAAATCGAGTATCGTTCCCACAGAGATTTATGAATAGGTATTCTCAGAATTTGTCTAAAACAACTAGTAATTAAGATCCTATTAAGAACTAAAGCTAGAAAATAGTGATTTGGGTTTAAACAGTGAATGTGTAAGGTAATATCAATCTAAAAAGGCACTAGAGCGCCAATGATCCACTTTTGATAAGTTTCAATGCATAAACACAACTAGGTCTCTCATAACTCAATCGGAATCGAATTCATATCTCTATCCAATTGGAATATAGAGCGGTTCAATCAGCAATTATCCAAAACAAGTGTTTATTCATTGATTTAATTCCCACAACCATGCTCAGGCCTTGGGCACACTCAATTGTGTAGGCCAAGCCTCTTTTCAATCTAGTTGAGAGTCACAACCATAGCCTTCATCAAATCCTGTCACTAGACTTGATTACAATTAATGATTAGAACTCTAATTAAATCAAAATCAATCAACAAACAACTATTTCAGATTACTACAAAAGATAAGAACTTTAGTTGAATGAGTTCCCACATGAAAATCAAGCCATTGCATACAAGACAATCAAAGAATCTACCATGTCCGGAGCCAATGATAGATCAATGAATTACACAAGCATAAACAATGCTCAGAAGCTAAATTACTAAGTTAAGATCACTAAGAATCACATGAGCCTAGAGTCATCAAGAGATCAAAGTAAAAAACCAAACTAGTACTTAATTCAAACTCACATTAACTAAAATTCTTCAATTTAATCATAAAAAGAAAACCTAGGTTGCATCAATCCATCAAAAATGAATAAAAAGCTTCACCTCTTAGCCCTAGCTAAGAGGTTTTAATTCATCTCTAACATCCTTGAACTAGAAGCCTCAAAAATATAAAAACTACTAAAACAGGAAGAAAACTAGAAACTCAAAATTGAATCCGTCTCCTAAGCAATCCCCACGTCCTCGCATGCCCTGGTATGAAGGGAAGAAGTCCTTTTATAGCTTGGAGGTGTTCATTGCGTAAGAAACTTCCAGATTGCGCAAGGAATTACGCACTTGCGCAGAGAATTTCGGCGCCCGATTTAGAAGCTGCTGTTTACGCATGGCTGACCGGTCGTACGACCGGTTGTAGTGGCATGGCCGACCGATCACGACCGATCGGACCTGTTGATTGGATCAGTCGGCGAGCTCTGTATTTTCCTATTGAACGCACGACCGGTCGCACGACCAGTCTGAGGTGTGGACGACCGGTCGCACGACCGGTCGCAGATGGTCCAAAGACATGTGCAGAAGGCTTCTTCTGTTAAGTGGCCAGATCGGTCGGACGACCGGTCGCACGACCGGTCTTGAGTAGCTTTTCTTAGTCTTCTTTTCTTTATCTCCTTTGCTTCTTTCTTCATCCTTTTGCACTTGGTTCTGTGATCTTCAATGTATATAAAGTGCTCTATTTAGTCTTGAATTAGTGAAATCTCCGTCTTATTCCTACAATCACAAATCATGCATTAGAGTAGACCTTTAAACGTGTAAACCGTGCATAATGAGTAATGAATTGGGGTTAGAATATGCATAATTAAGAGCTCAACACACACCCCAACCAGCATTTTGCTAGTCCCGAGCAAAACATGTGTGAAACAAGTTTCATTCTCCAAAACCCAACTCTCTTTCAGAAACTATTCTTCTATATATTCTAAGACGCATAAGCGTAAAATTCAGAGAAATTAGGTGATAGAGGTTGAAACCTTAATCTCTCAGAACATAATAAGTGTTTATATGAAATTCCCGCTGATTGATTGATAAATAGAAGAACTTGAACAAATTCAACCTAGTGTGCATAGTGAAAGTTCATCTCATGAGTTTCCGGGATTATCTTCTTCATAAATCAACTAAACTATAGATCTCAAGGTGCATAGAGCAACAATAAGCCTATGACAGGAATTTGCCTTACCGTCCTTCTGACGACTTTCACACTATGTCCCATTTCCAGCTTTGGTTACTGGTAGACCATCCCCCGGTTGGTTGTAGGTAGCCCTAATCGGAATTTTCCACCATTTTCCATCATTCCCAATTTCATCCTTCCTTTTCCTTTTTCTTTTACATTAGATAGGATTTTTAGAAATCCATATCTTTCGTTATTTTTCCATGGACAAGGATGGACAAAGTACCCCAGCTTGGTTTCTCAACACCTCAAATCAAAGTCTAGCTAATCCACAAATCACATAATCCTTTCAAATCATGAAAATCGTGTAATGTGAACTAGGTGTAAAAGTATTCAAATTTTCTATCAATCATAAAAATAGAGGAATTCACATATAAAACCATTATATTAAGAGAAATTCAAAGCTTGCAACATCCCTCACTTTGTATCTCCTTTTCTTATACTTATATCATCTCGAATGCATAGAATCAAAGATTTCTAAAAGAGTTTTGAATTTTAGAAAAATCGAAAAATTTCTACATTATTTCTCAAAATGTCACAAAAGCTAGCAGATTCATCTAAGGAATCTCTCTCACCCCCCAACCAAAACTTTACATTGTCCTCAATGTAAGAATGTATACAATGAATGCAACACATGAGAGCAATGCCAAAAGAAAAAGAGAGTGAGAAAGAGAGATATCACCAGAATCATATATTTCATGGCAAGATTAGCTTTTGGAGATGGATTACTTCACAACTAAATCAACTGATCAAAGCAAATCCTAATGGGAAAGTATTCTAGAAAATCATCCTCTATCAGACTAGGAGGTTAGTCCTAACAACTCATCCAAAAGCATAAAGTCAAGCAGAATCATTAGATGGATCAAAAGGTTTCGGAGTAACGTCATCCAATATCCTGCTTTATAATATACATGTGTGTAATTGATCCAGATAACCCAATGAAAATCCCAAAAATGAATTTCAGCGGGTTCCTTAATATTTTCACCACATGTATAAGAGGAGACATCATCATATTTATCTGAAAAAATATGTCTCCATTCAGATTTTCCTGGGCATTGGTATTGCGAATATGGATCATCCCTGGGTTGGTGGAGTTCGATATGCATGATCCACAAAGGTGTGGAAATATGAATTGATTTCTTAGCATAAAAAGGTATTGTTTCCACATCCTTCTCTTGGCTAACTTCATATGCCGATACCGACTCGAAAAGTGTGACCATGTCTCTTATCATATCATCGTTCTCATCAAGGGAGTAAGTCATATCTTCATCTAAGTGACAAGAGTAAAAAGGTGAGAGGGACTCATTTTCCACAATAGAATTTATCATGTTTATTTCGTGGACCTCCTCATCCTCATCCTCTTGTTGGTTGTCAATATTGAAAGCATTCAACTCAATCGTTATATTGCCAAAAGACATTTGTATGACCCCACTCCTACAATTTATAATAGTGTTTGATGTAGCTAGGAATGGGCAGCCAAGTATGACAGGAATTTGAGGGCCAATATTAACCATGGGTTGTGTGTCCAAGACAATAAAGTCCACCGGGTAGTAGACTTTGTCAACTTGGACAAGGACGTCTTCAATCACCCCTCTCGGAATACGAATCGATCGGTTAACAAGTTGTAATGTGGTTTTGGTGAGTTTTAATTCACCTAAACCCAATTGTTCATAGACCGAAAAGGGAATTAAGTTCACACTTGCCCCTAGATCAAGTAAAGCATGTTTCACCCGGTAGTCTCCAATCACACATGATATTGTCAGACAACCGGGATCTTTGTATTTCTTAGGCATCCTGTGATTTATAATGGCACTTACATTCTCTGTCAAAAATGCCTTCTTTTGCACATGTATTTTTCTTTTAACCATGCAAAGGTCTTTTAAAAATTTAGCATATGACGGTATTTGTTTAATTGCATCCAACAATGGGATGTTGATTTTGACTTGCTTGAAAACCTCGAAATATTCCTGATATTTATCTTGAGGTTTGGCTGAAATCAAGCGTTGGGGGAATGGAGCAACGGGCCTATATTCTTTCAATGGCTCTTTTTCATTCATGGTGGTGCTAGGTCCATCATCATCTTTGGAAGATACCGGATCATTAGGCGTGGAGGCCTTCACCGGGTTAGATTTTTCAATAATTTTACCACTTCTAAGAGTGGTGATGGGCTTAGCGTGTTCCATGTGTTGGTTAGAGGAACTAGGCATACTTATTTCGCATTGAGGTTTCAGATTTGGTATGGGTTGGGCTGGAAGAATCCCTTCCCTTGCGTTTAAGCGAGCCTTGATTTCCTCCACCGAATTTTTAAGCTCAAGCATTATCGTATGGTGGATTGATTTATTTGAGCTTGACCTTCCATGAATGCTTTCAATGTATCCTCTATAGGCATTTGAGGTGGGGCCATAGGAATTTGCATTGGGGGCCCCCTTTGAGGATTATTTTGATTAGCCGTGTTTCCATTCGCCCAATTGAAGTTAAGGTTGTTTCTCTAATTAGAATTGTTCGTGTTTGAATTTGGAGTACTAAAAGGTCGTTGATGACTATTCAAAGCATTCGATTGTTCAAATAAAAGTTCTCGAAACGCATATATTGTTGGACAATCCGACGTTTGATGCACATTGGAAACACAAATACCACAAATAGTTTCAACAGCCCCCCTTTGTTGGGTTGTGTCCACTTTCTTTAGTTCCATCTCCTCAACCTTTCGTGTGAGTTTAGCCACTCTAGAACCTAGATCATCTTGCTCATTTAAAACACAAATTTCTCCCTTTTCCTTGGCTTGGGGTTGTTTTGAACTTGTTGGCTTAGATGTATCCCATGCTTGTGTGTTTTCAGCCAACATATCAAAATAATCCCAAGCTTCCTCCGTTTCCTTGTTCATGAACTCCCCATTGCATATCATCTCCACAAATTGGCGCATGGTTGAGTTTAATCCATCATAGAAGAAACTAATCAACCTCCACCGTTCATAGGCATGATGTGGGTATGCGTTTAATAACTCATTATACCTTTCCCAACATTGGAAAAAGGTTTCTTCTTCTTTTTGGGCGAAGTTCATTATGTCCCTTCTTAGTGCATTGGTTCAATGAGTAGGGAAGAATTTTTTAAGAAACTCCCTAGTCATCTCAGCCCATGTCCCAATAGACCTTGGCCTTACGGAATGTAGCCATGATTTGGCCTTCTCTTTCAAGGAAAAAGGGAACAATTTAAGTTTTATAGTATCCTTGGTCACATTGTCATAGTTTATTGTGGCAATAACCTCTTCGAACTCCTTAATGTGTAAATAAGCGCTTTCAGAGTCGAGTCCATGGAATCTAGGAAGAAGTTGGATCAACCCCGGTTTAAAATCAATATTTCCCACATTGTGAGGGAAAATTATGCAAGAGGGAGTACTCGTCCTAGCTGGTTGTAAATAGTCACGTAAAGTTCTAGGTTGAGGTACATCCCCCACTTCATTCTCATCCAATTCAGTAAGGTTTGGGGCTTGATTTTGATGTTGATTAGCCCCTTGATTTGGTTGATTTTCAGCCATCTCTCTAGTAATTTCAGGAAAATTTTGACATTTTCTAGCACAAGGCTCTCATCAATCCCTTCAACAACTACTCCGTCACGATTGAGTCGGTTATTAGAATCCCGAGCCCAATGTGGCATGCAAATAAAAAAAGAATAAAACAAAAAGGAATTCTTCCTTCCTTCCTTTACTTCTCTCTAAGACCGAAGCACAAGGTGTCTTGCAATGGCTGAGCCAGAAGCAAGGATAGAGACCGATTTCTCTTGGTCAATAGGGGTTCAGAGAACTCCCCACCCACTCTTTGAGTCTTTTGAGAAAAGTGCAGAAAAAGAAGAAAGAGGAATAAGATTGAGAAGAGAAATCTCTGAGCACAAGGTGATCCAAAACGGTAGAGCCGACCAATAGGAATCCAGGCGGCTCAAGGCCAACCTATCAGAGATCCAAAAGGAGTCCCCACCCACTCTACAAGAGATGAATATGGTAGGAATGAGTAAGAGAAGAAGAAGAGTAAGGTTAGAATGATAAAACCTGATTTGTGACTTAAGATGCCTACTTCTTCTTCAACTTCCTAAAAATCCCTGAATTAGACCTATGTTAGAATCCTGCAAAAATCAAAACAAAGTAAGTATTTAGAAGAAAACCTACCCTAGAAAGCAAAACAAATTCTAAAGCTATCTTAACATAATCTTAACTAAAAGTTATTTCAGAAAATTCTAAAAATACCGCATAGAAATCCCCGGCAACGGCGCCGAAAAACTTGTTCACTCCCCAAGTGTAGGGTTGTGAAGTAGTAATAATTCGGAAAAATTGAGTATCGTTCCCACAGAGATTTATGAATAGGTATTCTCAGAATTTGTCTAAAACAACTAGTAATTAAGATCCTATTAAGAACTAAAGTTACAAAATAGTGATTTGGGTTTAAACAGTGAATGTGTAAGGTAATATCAATTTAAAAAGGCACTAGAGCGCCAAGGATCCACTTTTGATAAGTTTCAATGCATCAACACAACTAGGTCTCTCATAACTCAATCGGAATCGAATTCATATCTCTATCGATTGGAATATAGAGCGGTTCAATCAGCAATTATCTAAAACAAGTGTTTATTCATTGATTTGATTCCCACAACCATGCTCAGGCCTTGGGCACACTCAATTGTGTAGGCCAAGCCTCTTTTCAATCTACTTGAGACTCACAACCATAGCCTTCATCAAATCCTGTCACTAGACTTGATTACAACTAATGATTAGAACTCTAATTAAATCAAAATCAATCAACAAACAACTATTTCAGATTACTACAAAAGATAAGAACTTTAGTTGAATGAGTTCCCACATGAAAATCAGGCCATTGCATACAAGACAATCAAAGAATCTACCATGCCCGGAGTCGATGATAGATCAATGAACTACACAAGCATAAACAATGCTCAGAAGCTAAATTACTAAGTTAGGATCACTAAGAATCACATGAGCCCAGAGTCATCAAGAGATCAAAGTAAAAAACCAAACTAGTACTTAATTCAAACTCACATTAACTAAAATTCTTCAATTTAATCATAAAAAGGAAACCTAGTTTGCATCAATCCATCAAAAATGAATAAAAAGCTTCACCTCTTAGCCCTAGCTAAGAGGTTTTAGTTCATCTCTAACATCCTTGAACTAGAAGCCTCAAAAATATAAAAACTACTAAAACAGGAAGAAAACTAGAAACTCGAAGTAGAATCCGTCTCCTAAGCAATCCCCATGTCCTTGCATGCCCTGGTATGAAGGGAAGAAGTCCTTTTATAGCTTGGAGGTATCCATTGCGTAAGAAACTTTCAGATTGGGCAAGGAATTATGCACTTGCGCAGAGAATTTCGGCACCCGATTTAGAAGCTGCCGTTTACGCATGGCCGACCGGTCGTACGACCGGTCATAGTGGCCTGGCCGACCGGTCATGACCGGTCGGACCTGTTGATTGGATCAGTCGGCGAGCTTTGTATTTTTCTATTGAACGCACGACCGGTCGCACAACCAGTCTGAGGTGTGGACGACCAGTCGCAGATGGTCCAAAGACATGTGCAGAAGGCTTCTTCTGTTGAGTGGCCAGACCGGTCGGACTGACCGGTCTTGGCTATGGACGACCGGTCGCACGACCGGTCTTGAGTAGCTTTTCTCAGTCTTCTTTTCTTTATCTCCTTTGCTTCTTTCTTCATCCTTTTGCACTTGGTTCTGTGATCTTCAATGTATATAAAGTGCTCTATTTAGCCTTGAATTAGTGAAATCTCCGTCTTGTTCCTACAATCACAAATCATGCATTAGAGTAGACCTTTAAATGTGTAAACCGTGCATAATGAGTAATGAATTGGGGTTAGAATATGCACAATTAAGAGCTCAACAGCTTGCAATGTCCTTCTCCATGCACCACCTTTAGAAGAGATGGGAGATCTAGAAAAAGGCCAAAAATACCTCGGCCCACCTTCACTCCTTTTGGAATAGCTACACGGGAAAAGAAAGAGTCATGAGAAGAGACTAATGAAGAAGGAAAAAGACAAGAAAGAAAGGGAGTGGTCCATACCTTTACCACTCACCAAAGGGGGACCACCTTGCTGTCCCAAAGCTTCACTAAGGCCCACCACTTGAAAAGAGCGAAGAACCACCAAGAGAGAGAAAAAGTTGAAGAAAGAGAGAGTATGAGAGAGAGAAAAGAGAGATTGCATGTTGGAGGGGCCAAGGGTGCCCCATGTTATATAGAAAAGGGGAGTACACTCCTTTACCCGACCCACTGGAAAAAGTAGTGGGCAGAGACGGTCCGGGCTGCTCCAGGGGGCCGTCCTCCCTCCCACCTAATTGAAACGACCCCTCACCCTCTCTCCTTGGGAAGAACTCCTCCTTGGGAAGGGTGGTTGCAAGTGAATCTTGTACCTCCTTATAAGAATGAAGTGATGGAAGAGAATGATGAGAAAAAGTAAGGAATCTCACCAAAATCTCATCTTGTGAGAAATTGGCTTGATGATGTGGAAAAAGTTCCATGGAATTTTTCAAGAAAAAGAAAAAGAATTGACTTGGTCAAACAGTGATCTCAACCATCCAAAGTCATGACCTGATGATCTAAACCATTCTAAGAAGAATCCCCGGAATCTCCAACCTTGATTGCTGCTTGCTTGTACAAAGTTATGGTCCGAAGACCTTAAACTAAGTCGGGATCAAGATCCCGAGGAACTTTTTTAAATAAAAACCGGTAGCAGTCTGGATCGTTCGAATCAAGATCCGTTGACACCGAACATTTGCCAAAAAAAAAAAAAGAGTTTGCCTTGCTTGTACAGTTTGTGGTCCGAAGACCTTAAACTACGTCGGGATCAAGATCCCAAGGGATTTTTAATAAAAATGGGCATCGATCTTGACCATCAAAATCAGAATCGATGACTCAGAGCATTTTTAAAAAATCACAAAAAAATGTATTACCAGTCCCGCTCCATAGTTTTGGTCCGAAGACCTTAAACTACGTCGTGATCGACATCCCAAGAGATTTTCAATAAAAATCGGTGTCGGTCTTGTTTGCTCACATCAAAGATCAGATGACTTTAGACATTTCCAAAAAAAAAAAAAAAATGTGTCGCCCTATTCTGTACAAAGTTTTGGTCGAAGACATTAAACTACGTCGAGAACAAAATCCCGAGAGATTTCCAATAAAAACCAATGTTGATCTTGATCGCTCAGATTAAGATTTAACAGCCTGAAACGTTTTTGAAAAATCACAAAAAGAATGTATTTTCAGCATGTACATATTCTTGGTCCGAAGACCTTAAACTACACTGGGATTAATTTCTCGGGGGACCTTTTCCTGCTTTCAACTAAAAACTGGCATCGGCCTCAACCGCTGGGATTAAGGTTCGATAACCTGGATCATTTTCAAAATACCAAAAAGATTTTGAGCTTTCCATAAAAACCAATATCAATCTTGATCGCTCGAGTCGAAGACTGGAACTTTCTTAAAACAAAAAAGAATTCACTATCAATTTCACAAATTCATCCCCAGCGGTCCGAAGACCTAAAACTACACTGGGATTAACTTCTCGGGGGCTTTCTTTCCCAACCCGTTCCGGACATGGCTGACAGTTGATCGTACGGGTGTCCTGGAATCTTTAAAACAAGTAAAGGCTAAGGCGAGCAGAACCCTGCAATCCTGTTCGTGTTGAACGCACCGTGATAGACAACCTTGATTTGGAAGTCGCTGTTGAATCTGACGGATGTTCCCTGTTCCTAAAACTCATGAAGGGGATTAAGGCTGTTGGGAGGTGGAGCGCACCCTCACGGAATTGTGAGCAACGTAAGGCCCCAAACTGGATTGACTAAGGGAAATGTGAGGATGTGGCTCATTTTGTGGCCGAAGGAGTCCGTCGGACAATACGTGGTCTATGTGCATTGCACATGAGGAACAGGCAACTTTGTGGGTGTGTTGACTGAAAACCCTAAAAAATCTCCGCATCCAAAGATGTAAAACTACGGCACTTAACTGTGTGAGACTCGTCTTGCTCGTTGACGTAAAATGGATCGGGTGCCTTATCAGCAGAAGAAGCTGGAAATAGATGAAAATTTCATACCTTTATCCCTGCATTTCAGAAAAATCCAACAAAATACCAAAACATTGCAAAATATTTTCAAAAATCACAAAAAATGTTTCCCTTGCTTTCAAGCAAAAAAATTTCAAAACCACAAAAAATATTTCCTTTGTTTTCAATAACCGATCTCTATCCTGACCACTCAGGTAAAGATTCGGACCAAATATTTATAAAAATCACAAAAATTGTCACTATTCCCAGCACTACACTTCAGGAGTCTCGAACTCCGCTCACTTCACAATTTGGGATGACGGATCCAATCGCCCGCAAATTGGAATCTTAACCAAAACTAGCGACCAAACACCGTCTCAATCGCATTTATGCCCAGAAGAACATCTTGAAGTCAGATAACATCCTCGTACATTCTTATTAGCAAAGTAACAGCATCTTGGGACGATAGACTTGATCGACCACGGGTTGGGATCTTGACCAACCCGCTGACCAAACATCCGCATAAAGAAGAAAGAAATCCCCAGGGGAGCACAACCTTGGAAGCAATAAGCTCAAAGCTCTCTGCATCCCCAGCAAAAGCAAAATCATCAAACGAAATGAGAATGAGCCAAACCATGCACTCATCATGTAACCCCATGCATCAGCATCCGTCGCATCAATCATCATGTTTACCTGCGTTCAAAATAAAAGTCGGTTAGCCAAAGACCCCACAGGCATCCCTAGTGGAGGCACATGCAAATCAGATTTCCATTTCAAAAAGACAAATAAATATTCCTATTTACAAATAAAAACCCCATGGAGTATCACTCCCCAGAGTGGGTATCTTTTCAAAAATTCAAAAATATTTTCCTAGTAGAGCATTCTGCCTCCAAAACACCAGGAGATCTTCTATATCTCTGGGTATGAGCCGACGCAAAAATCAAATAAGATCCGATGTCTCGCGATTTCCCCGGAGACCATCGGATCCATGCACTCAAAGTACGGTCGAACTGAACTCCAGTGTCAGTACGGTCATACCACATGCCAAGATATGAAAAGATGAAAGCCAAAAGGCTCGGTCAAAGAAACCATTTGAACAGGTGGAAACGATGAATTGTAACCCAAGTATCAAAATCAGCAGATTGGGTGGAAAGAGTTCACCCGCACATACCTAGGCGTGGATGCCTGAAGTACCTTGACTGAGTCCAAGTTGGCATAGTAGAATCCCGTAAGACTATATGACGCAGGGCATCTAACCACTTTGACAGTCAAGCGAAACAAGTACTCCTGGAGTGATCCGGGAAAACATCAAACATCACACAATCAATCTCAGGGTCAGCAACCTCGTAAGACTACAACGCAGAGGCTCTGCTATACCTTTTTGATGTTAGTACCGATCGGGAATGGAAGGGTTGCGATTGGGTACCCAGGTTGCAGCAAACTGCAGGGACAATCGCAACGTTTTCTCCAAACTCCCGCGGTATGTGCGAGTTATCAATCTCCAAACAATCAACTGACTTAGATACAAAGGACAACAAAGATTCCAGACCACAATCTAGGGAGGAATGAATTACAAACCAAGCATTAAAACCAGCAGATTGGCTGGAAAAAGTCCACCCGCACATACCTAGGCGTAGATGCCTGAAGTACCTTGACTGAGTCCAAGTCGGCGTAGTAGAATCCCGTAAGACTACATGACGCAGGGCATCTAACCACTTTAATAGTCAAGCGAAACAAGTACTCCTAGAGTAATCCGGGAAAACATCAAACATCACAATCAATCTCAGGGTCAGCAACCTTGTAAAAGTACGACGCATAGGCTCTGTTGTACCTTTCTGATGTTAGTACCAATCGGGAATGGATGGGTTGCGATTGGGTACCCACGTTGCAAGCAAACTGTAGGGACAATCGCAACGTTTTCTCCAAACTTCCACGGTATGTGCGAGTAATCGATTTCCAGACGATCAACTGGCACAGATGCAAAGGCAAGCAAAGATTTCAGACCATGATCTATAAATGATCGGGTCAGAAGTGGGGTGTCCACTTGCTTTGGCATTCGGTTGCACGCAACCTCTGCCAAAGAGGGGCATCTGTAGACACCCCACCTTCGGCTACACTGTTGGTAGAGATAGCTGGATGAATGGAGGACCATACCCCTAAATCCCGTGTCCAAACTCAGCCAAACTCACCCTTGTAAGCCTCAATCCATAGCCCAACTCACCCCTAAACATCAGCCTGAAAAACCTCCCATAAGAAAAATCAGTCAAAAAATCCTAAAAAGTCAAACTCACTAAGTCAACCCACTGAGTCAAATCACCGAGTCAACCCGTTGAGTCAACCTGTCGAGTCAAATCACCGAGTCAAATTGCCGAGTCAACCTACTGAGTCAAATCACCAGTCAACCCGCTGAGTCGACCCACCGAGTCAACTCACTGAGTCCCAAGTAGCAGCCCCGAGACATGTCTGTACCACGCGCTGGATCCCGAGGAGCGTTCGTACGGGCGGCCCCCTGGGTGCCTCCCAAAATTATTTACGGGTTCTACCATTGCCCACTGCTATAAATACCCCCCTCCCCTTCTCATTTCAGCATCCAATCCCTCCGAAGCCATCCAGCCCGAGTGCAATCCGTCTCTCCACCCTTTAGCCCATTCCTCCACCAAGGAGAGCCCGAGTGAGAAGAGTCTAGCCCTGGTCCAGCCCAGCCTGACCACTGGTCTAGGTGTCCCAAGCCATCCAAGTCTTGATCTAGCCACTCGAAGCTAATCCTTGCGACACCTCAGTCCATCCAGCTACTCTTTTACCAACATCATCTCATTTGCATCTGGCATAAGTGCAACATTTACTTTTCTTCCAACCCCCTTGCTTCACTACAAGCACTTTGATTATTCAAACACACAGCATGCATCTCGCATAAAGCACCTGTCAGTTCGAGCAGTATGCTCTGGGCTTGCCTGTTAATGGAAACCTGCCCATCAGAAACTCTTACTGTTCAGACCTGCATTCATACATTAGTCACTATAAACACTTTGATTATTCAAACACACAGCATGCATCTCGCATAAAGCACCTGTCAGTTCGAGCGTATGCTCTGGGCTTGCCTGTTAATGGAAACCTGCCCATCAGAAACTCTTACTGTTCAGACCTGCATTCATGCATCATGTCATCTATGAGAATGTATGAGGATTAAAACAGACTTTCAAGTGTTAGTTCGATTCTGTGAAGTAGAGACCGTACTTCGGTACGAGCAGTGTGTGGGGTGCTTAACCTCTTCCCACCCTGTAACTGTGATCCCTTACCTCGAATCTTTGGCCACAGATCAAAAGGAGTCATTTTAGAAAAGGAAATCTTCAGATTCCCTTCTCTAACGTTTCTACGGGGTCTAGCCGACTGTAGATTTGAAGTAACTGGCTAGTGACGACTTTGGTCTTCTATAAACCCATCTAAACACATCCAGCTTAACACGACAACCAAACAAAGCCCTCGAGAATGAGGCAAGCCAGTGGCGCAAACGGCGATTCACACGCACGCACCTCTTCTTCTTTTTCCGAAAGGAAAGGGAGAACGACGTACGGGAGCGCGGAACGGCGAGGGTCCACACTATGCTCTTGCCGGGAATCTTTAGTAACAGAACTAAGTCGAGTGTATGACGGGGAATCCATCCATAAATAATCTGGAAGGGCGACTTCCTTGTGGAGTGGTTCACCATATTGTTGAAGGTGAATTTCACTTATGACAGGGCCAAGTCCATTGCTTTAGCTTATCGCTGAAAATGTAGCGGATGAGATTGCCCAATGTTTTATTTACCACTTTAGTCTGCCCATTAGTTTGTGGATGATAGTGCTATTAAACTGAAGTTGTTTATCAAATCGACTCCACAAAATCGGCCAAAAGTGACTCACGAACTTTATATCACGGTTGGAGGTGATGGTTTTGGGGAGGCCATGCAATCTCATAATTTCTTTGAAGAAGAGGTTGACTACACTCATCGCATCGTAAGTCTTCTTACAAGGGATGAAGTCAGCCATCTTCGAGAACTTGTTTACCACCATGAATACGGAATCCATGCCGCGTTGTGATCGTGGGAGACCCAGGAGGAAATCCATAGAAATATCCTCCCAAGGGGCTTTTGGTACGGGCAATGTAGTTTAGAGGCCTGTATTATGAGAATGTCCCTTGGAGGTTTGGCAAATATGGCACTGTTGAATCATCCGTCTCACATTACGGCCTAGGTGAGGCCAATAATTTCATTCCTCCACCACGGCCTTCATCTTGGCATGACCTAAATGACCTCCAAGTCCACCCCCATGAAGCTCAAGAATGATTTTCTCTTGTAGGGAGCACTGTGGGATGCACAATTGATTCGTAAAACAGAAAACCATCTTGAATGTGGAAATCACCCGGGCGACCTTCCTTGCTTGTCAGCCACATGTCTTTGAACTTGTCATCTTCAGCGTATAGCTACTTGAAGCAATCAAACCCAACAACCTCAATACTCATAGTGATGAGAAGAATAGCTCGACGACTTAGTGCATCAACAACCTTGTTTTGTTGGCCAAACTTGTGCTTTAACACGAATGTGAATTCTTGCAAGAATGAAATCCACCTAGCATGGACATAGCCAATATTAATCTGGCTATTAATGATTTCAAGGCTTGATGGTTAGTAAACAGGACAAACTCCCTCTGGATGAAGTAGTGTCGCCAATGCCCGAGAGCTTGTACCACAATGTACAACTTTATCTCATATGTGGACCATTTCTTGCGGGCTTCACTAAGTTTCTCACTGTAGAAGGCAATAGGCCTACCTTCTTGAGATAACACTGCTTCAATGCCCACATAGGATGCGTCACAGTACACTTTAAAAACCTTCTCAAAATTTGATAAAATTAAGACCGAAGTAGATGGCAACTTTTGCTTGATCTCAACAAAACTTTGGTCAGCTTCATCTGTCCACTGAAACGGTCCTTTCTTCATGCAATTTGTAATTGGTGCAACAATAGTGCTGAAATTTCTAACAAAGTGGTGATAGAATGTGGCAAACCCATGAAACTGCGCATTTTATGGATGTTGGCGAGAATAGGACACTCACGAATGACCCTCACTTTATCTTCATCAACTCGAATATCGACGGATGAAACAACAAACCCTAGAAACAATTAACAATCCGTTAAGAAACTACACTTTTTCAAATTCAGGTATAATTTGTTTTCATGTAGCATTTCAAGAACCTATCCAAGATGCTCAACATGTTTTGACTCATCCTGACTGTATATCAATATGTTGTCGAAGTAAATCACGATGAACTTTCCTATGAACGATTTCAAAACTTGGTTCATGAGCTGTATAAAGGTACTTGGGGGCATTCGACAATACAAATGGCATAACTAACCATTCATATAACCTGTCCTTTGTTTTAAAAGCTGTCTTCCACTTATCACCAGGGCGGATACGAATTTGATGGTATTCGTTGCATAAGTCCAGCTTGTTAAACATTTTAGACCCCTCAAGCATATCATAAAGTCGAGGTATGCGAAATTTGTACTTGATGATAATTTTAGTAATCGTCCTGCTATCAACACATATACACTAAATACCATCCTTCTTTGGCGTCAATAGGGCTAGAACTGCACAAGAGCTCATGCTCTCTCTGAGCAACCCTTTCTTTAACAATTTTTCAACTTGCCCTTGGAGAATTTCACTCTCTTTCGGGCTTAATCGGTAATGTGGTCGGTTCGGTAAACTAACACTAGAGATGGGGTCAATGTGGTGCTGAATATCATGCATCACAGGTAGGCCATGAGGAAGGTCTTCAAGCCAAATCTTTCAGAATTCATTTACTAGCGGTTAAAGGGTTGGAGGAATAATCGTGCCCCCCTGGATCATCACCTTTGACCACCATGGCATAAATCTCACTCGACTCCTTGGATTCCTTCACAAATTCTCAGGGCGGTTGTCTAGTGCTATAGGAGCTAAAACCCACTTTCTCCCATCTTTGAAAAATATATAAGTGTTGTCTCTTCCACGATGGGTAGTATCTCGGTCCGATTGTTACGGCCGACGAAGCATGTGACATGCCTTCATGTTCATGACATCACATAATACTTCATCTTTATAGCTCTTACGAATATAAAAAGAAATAAGATATTGCTTAGTTATCTTGGTGTCCCTGACCTTCTTAATCCAACTGATGAAATACAGGGCTAGATGCTTTGTTGTCGGCAATCAAAGCTTGTCCACCATGACTTTGGACACAATGTTCTTGTTGCTCCCACTGTCAATGATGACATTGCACACCTTCTCGTTCATAGTGCAATGTATATGAAAGATGTTATGGCACTGAGGGTGCACTTCTTTTTTGGGAGTGTAACAAAGGCGTCCCATGACCAAGGACTCGCCACGGTCCTCAGCTAACCAATCTGTACTATCTGCGTCCTCTTCAACGGATTGCTCAAACTTTTCATACTCGGGCACTCCCTCTGCTAATTCATCATCCACTCCTCGTTCATTAGTGGTTAGGTTGGTGGTGGGGTGCTGAGGGCAAGCATTGGATAAGTGGCCTGGTGGGTTACAACAGAAATAATTGTTCGACCTAGGCCGAGCATACGAATTAGGAGCCCGACTTGGACCCGCTGCCGTAGGAATGGTCCTTTGTGGTCTGTAAGAACCGCTCCCCGAATCACGGTTCACGGTCATTGGGGGTGGAACACACCCCCCAACAGGTTCTTTTCCCTTAGACAAGGTTGTATCTTTAGTGGTACCCGTCGTAGAGATACGGATTGATGGATAGGGTCACACAGGAACCCTCGCAAGTTAGGTCTCTACCCGAGTGACGAATTGAGCCGCTTCTATCGCTGTCCAGACCGAATATAGTTGCACACGGTCTTGGATCGTGGTTCGTAAGCCGCCAATGAACCTAGCGGTCTTTTGCAATTTAGTCTCTAATAAATCATTCCAGGTAGTCAAGCAATCAAACTTGGCCTGATCGGTTTCCTTGCCTGCAATTCTGGTATTGTTGAAACAATACCTTATCATAGTCGCGGGGTAAGAACCTAGATTTGAGCAATCGCTTCATCCGAGGCCATGATCAAATAGGCAACTTATTTTCATGGGTGTGGGCAAACTGTAACTGCTCCCACTACGTATGCAACAAGCTTGACTTGTTTATCCTCTAGGACACCCATGTAATAAAAGAATCTCTCTACTTCCACTAACCAATCTAGGAAATCTTCAATACCAATCAAACTATTAAAGCTAAGAAGATCACCTTTGGATCAGAAGTCTCTTTCAGTATGATGCATGCTCATCTCCTCGAGCGGCCCATTGTATAATGACGCCTTTAAGATCCTCATCGTTGAGATCTGGATCATCGATGTTAGCCCTGCGATTTGCCAGCGATTGTGCTTGATGGAAGACGAGATTGTCTCGCACAACAATCGCCGGCGGCCTGTGCATTGCTTGGGCCCGAGGTTGGGCCAATGATGCCTCGATCTGATCGAGAGTTGCTTGCAGCCATTGCATAGCCAACTCATTCGATCGCTGAAAAGCATCGATCCTCTCTGCAAGAGTTTGGATCCCTAAGCACCGTCAGCGTGATTGTTGTCGCGACCGTCGCTAGAAAACATCTTCTCGAGGTTATTCCTTGCTTTTGATACCAATTGACAGCAGGCGTAGACATGGTGAGATCGATCACTGTCTCTCTCACAAGATACCTACTCCGAATCCATGGAGCTTTCGGAAATCCTCAACCGGACTTCCTTGAATCCACAAGGGAAAATCTCTCGAGTCCACGAGAAATGAAGAAGAATCAAAGTTTTAATGAGTAATAATAAAAAGGAATACCTAAACAACGTTTTGAAACTTGTTTAAATAATCAACAAAACCCTAAACAAACCCTAGGTGTGTAAGAAAAGAATCCTAATTCAAAAGGAAAGAAATCAGAAAATTCTGCACAGGCGGTCGGGCACCCGATACCCTTCAAAACAGTCCAATGACCAAAATTCAAAACTAGTTGAATTTCGGACGCCCGACAAAGGGTTGGTCGGGCGACCGATGACGAACAAAATTGTCTAGGGAGTTAAAGCAAAATTTGGAATGAATTTCGGGTGCTCTATAATGGGTGGTTGGGTGACCGATGATCGTTGGGCGCCCGATAGTTGGGTGGTCAGGCGTCCGAAATTAAGTATTCTATCCAGATAACTCTCTGGACTAGTTTGACCTATGGTCGGGCGATCGACGAAAAGTGGTCGGGCACCCGACGGTGCTGAGTTAACTAAAGTTTGGTTGGAACTTTATCATGCCTCTTGGCCTCTTTTTGATGGTCCATTTTTGTTACGTAGTCATCAGCGACCTCCTCTACATAAAAAAGAAAGGTCTGCAACTAGGTGGAGAAGGGACAAGCTCATGCATTGATGGCTGTGTTGGAGAGCCTTTAAACGTGCGTCCGTTGAGTGCTCAGACCGATCGGGCGACCGATCTGACTATTTGGATAGACTACGAAGGAAGGCTACTGGACAATGTTTTTGAGTGCCTAGACTGGTTGGCCGACCGGTTTGCAGAGGGCTCTGACTGGTTGGGCGACCGGTCGGCAGTGAGGCAGTGTGACGGATCTGTTTTGTGTTTTTCCTCTGGACTGGTTCTGTGTGAGGTGTGACCGATCGGGCGACCGGTCGACTGTGCACGCGGTTTCTTGCGCATTATGTAGTAGTGCGTAAGATACTTCTATTTTCGGGATTCTTGCTATATATATGGCATATATCCGGACTTAGATGGTATCCTAAGGTGTCTAAGGTTTCCTATTTGTGTTAGGAAGATGGGAGGTGTGTGTGAGAGAGAACTTGGGATTTTCTCTGTGTTTCCTTGCTTGTGGGCTGTCAATCTCTGTAATCTTCTGATATTCATAGTGGATCGCTTTGTGCTGTGGTTTTTTACCCGTTGAGGGGTTTTTCCACATAAATTCGGAGTCTCTTCTAGTGAATGCTTGTGTGTGGCTTGCTTGCATCTTGTGTACTCGTTGGATCTCGCATTACTTCGCGTGTTTCGGCTTCCGCTTCCGCTGCCGGTTTTCCCAACAGGCTGAATATAGTGGCACCTAGGGAGTAGAGGATTAATGTCCATGCCTTTCTCTCAGCCTCTTCACTCTGTTTGGGGAACTCAGCACAGCAAAATTGTCATGGAGCTAGGGCAGCTTCAAGCACTAGCCTTGAATCTCGGAAGGTGGAGGGGTGATGCCAAGGCATTCGACCCACCTATTGACTGGAGGAAGGGGCTAGTCATCCTCGTAAGGCGATAAATTTCCCTCATGGTGCAGGCTTATCTGAATGAAGACATCGAGAGGAGTGATTCCTCATTTCCCAAATGGAAGCTGGAAGGTGTGGGTCTTAGCCCTCCAGCACTCGACTAAATCTGTCACATGGACCATCTTGGCCACATGGTTGGATACTAGTCAATCATTTGGTTTGTGGCCCAGATGTGGGCCCAAGTCATCCACAAGGCCCATCATGGCCACGTGATGAATTTTATCAATCATTTGATGCGTGGCCCAAAATGTTACCCCAAATGATCCACATGGCCATGATTGGCCACATGGATGAAACCTAATCACTCGTTAGGTGCCCGGCCCAAGATGTGAGGCCCACATGAGTCACATAGCCATGATGATGGCCACGTGAAATGGACTCTAATAGATTGGTGTGCAATCCAAGACGTTGGGCCCTTGGTGGGGCCACACATATGAGCTCTCAAGTTAGAATCGTTTAAATGGTCAATGGTCCTATGGTGAAGCCACATGCATGAACGTTCAAAGTTGTAGCTATCAATGGGCCTTGGTGGTGCCACACAAATGAGCTCTCAAGTTAGAATTATTCAAATGGTCAAGGGGGGCCACAAAGGAGGGCCATGGACATGATTGAAATTTTTGAGTCCAAAGCTTCAAATGGTCCCCCAAGTGTGGCCATGCACACTAGTCAATGAGTAAAGCCCATGGGATATTTGGGGCTCGCTGAAGCTTCAAATGGGCCCTGAAGTGTGGCCATGCACTCAAGTTCAAGAGTAGAGCCCAAGAGATATTTGGGGCTATCTAAGCTTCAAATGGACCTAGGAGTGTGGCCATGCTCACAGGTCCAAGAATAGAGCCCATGAGATATGTGGGGCTCTCTAAGCTTCAAATGGACCCACGAGTGTGGCCATGCACACAGGTGCAAGAATAGAGCACATGAGATATGTGGGCTCTCTAAGCTTCGAATGGGCCCACAAGTGTGGCCATGACACAGGTCAAGAGGAGAGCCCATGAGATATGTGGGAGCTCTCTAAGCTTCAAGTGGGATCACAAATGGAGGCCATGCATACAAGAGTAGAGCCCATGATATGTGTGGGGACTCTATAATATAAATTTCAATGGCCCACAATGAGGACAATTTCAAGATATGAGCCATGAGATGTTTGGGGCCTCTCCAAATTTCAATGGGCCCACAAGTAGGGCCATTACAAGATTAGAACCACAAGATATGTGGGGCCATTCAAAAGTTTCAATGGGCTTACATGTGGGACCATATACTTAGTGGCAAGTTTAGGGCATGAGTCCAATGGATCACATACCATAAATTGATCCCGAAAAGGGCCCAAGGACACCAAATTGATCCCAAAGGGCCCAAGAGTAGAATGGCGCTCTTACAAGTTTGAGGGTGGGCTCGCAAGGGGACTACACACACCATACACATGTTCAAAAACAAAGGAAAAGGGGCCAAGAAATGGTGGGGGACCTTCAACGGTAAGTGGGCCCATGTGGCGGTCCACACATGATCTCAAAAGAAAGGGGCCTAGAAATGCTTGGAGGCCCCTCAATTGCAAATGAACCCCCAAATCAAGCCACACTAGTCTTCAAAGGAGGGCTTGAAAATGGTTAAGAGTCCTTCAAACTTGGAAGTGGGCCACACACGTTGTTAGGAGGGGAAAAGCCCAAGAATGATGAACGGGCACCACATGAGCCCCTGAAGAAGGAGAGAGAAAAAAAGAGAAAAAAAAGGGGCACCTATGCCCTTAATCATGCGTGCATGATAAGTAGAAGGGCCCATCTTGTAGTCCCATCTCTTTGTAGAAAGAACCAAGTATCATCATGGCCTCTATGTTTCATCTGAATCATGCACTTAAAAGGAGGATATTGGAGATGTTCCACTGACATTGATTGGCCAAAGATCCATCCCCAAATACGATGTGGGCCCTCCCAAGAGGAAAAGAAAAGGTAAAATGCTTGCAAGGAGAAAGGAGAAAGGAGAAAGGTGTCCATTATTTTACTCAAGGGTGGGAGCTTTGGTGGACCCCACTACATGGTAGTTAAGAAAGCCTCTCTCTCTCTCTCTCAATACGGTGGTGACTTATCCTCACATTACATGTGGCACACGTGTAAGGCTATCCAGATCATACAAATTTTGGATATACATTGCTGATGAAGCATAGCTCTAGATCACACTGATAGAGCAATCCTGACCATCCAATTTTTGAGCTATCAAATCACCTCTAAAAGTAAAATAATGAACCGCTCAAATTCAACGGTTGAAATAAGATAGTTTCAAAGGCGCAGATGCTGGGTCAGTTGAACGGGTAGTGGGAGACTGAGCTGGAATTAGCTAACTCAAGAGAGTTGACTTAGCCTACTGACACGGATTTAAGATTATAAATTTTGCTAATTCCACAAGTTTTGTGGAGCTTAGAACAGCCATACGCAGGCACACATCCAAGCAAGTGTGACGTGTGCAAGATCTGGGCCTTCCATCTGTTTGAAAATAATGATTACATCTTCTTCATTCAATTTTGCTTTTCAGGTGGACCACAACGTACACATTGAAACAATTGTTATTTTCTAGCTGTCGATTTTGTTTTGTATACCATGGCCCACTTGAGGCATAAAATCACTTGATTTTAGTTCACAAGATGTAATCAGTTTAGTCCAGTTGATGGAAAGATATGATAAGCACATGTTTCCATTTGGCACGTGTGCCCGGGTGTGGATGGCTTCCAGGCGAAGGAACCTTGTAGCTACCATTGGAGAGAATTTGTCAAGATTATTCTTTTAATGAACTGCATTAAAATTAATAAGGTGTGTTGAGTTCGTGGGTTTCTTATGTAGAGTGGGTTGCTGGCTATTTCATGACTCAGATGGACCAGAAGAAGATCGGTTGAGGTTGGAATCGACCGTCAAAATTGTAAAACGGTCATATCTCACAATTTAGAATGAGTTTATGAACATATAATATATGATTTTGGAATAGCTCGAGTAAGTAAAGCTAACCATCCTACTATGCCGGGTTGCCCATGCCGGATTTGCAAAATTTGACCCAATTGTTAATCATTAACCTAATTTTAGTTAGATTTTACTATAAATAATAAGTTTTGTTTTGATCATATCTTTTTATCAGTAGGGTTTTAAAAGTCGTGCCCAATATGAAAAGGGCTTAGAAAAGCGTGCAGAACCATGTGGTTGGGTCGGTTTGAAAATTTTCTATTTTTGACACAAAATCATAAGTTCTAATAAAAATGAACGACGTTTATAAATAGTAAGTTTGGCTCTAATATTTAGTTCTAAGGTTGGATTTTCTATTTAAAACATTGTAGAAATTTTTTACAATTTTATGCATTCAATCAATTATTTCATAATTTCTTCATAATTATATTCCTTTCATCTTTTTTTATTCTTCTTCTGGATTCGAGATATACCCAGTGAGAAAGACGGTGTTCACCTTATCACGTCCTCCCTGCGTTAGCCTCACATACCGCATCCCATAGTCAATCTAGATCACTCATGTGGGTTCCAGTCACTTACCAATCCTCGAGCGTAAGCCTTTTGGAAAGGAGTTTAGGCCGACTTAATCTTGATAAGGCAGCTTGGCCTTACAAAACGTGGCTTGTGAGCTATGAAATGAATCAACCTTGCAAACCGTTGGTTGGTGCACTTTGGCAATTGATCATAGGTTCTACAGCCTATGGACCCCTCTTAAAATTGTGGAAAAGAAATCTGGTGATGAAATGGCAGGCAGTACGGTGGAACAAGATTCATATAGCCGACTCCAATTGATTAGGATAAAGCTTCGATGGTGATGACAATGAAATGCCATGTAATTTGAGGTGGTTGCACCGAATGGGTAGCCAAACGTCAATTGAAATTAATGTAAAAATAGAATCATTTTCAAATCCTGCGTAGCTCAATACGTCACGGTGGATAAAACCCATACATCACGTGGCCCCATAGAGCCCGATCCATTCCGTAGGGGCAGGACGCAATCTAACTCTGTGGGGCCCACCATGATGTATGGGTCTTATCTACACTGTTTATCCATTTTTTTTTCAGATCATTTTCAAGCATGAGCCCAAAAATAAGGCAGATCCAACGCTCAAGTGCACCACACCATAGGCAGCAATGATAATGACACCCATCGTTGAAGCCTTCTTTAAGGCCCACCGTGATGTTTATTTTCCATCCTAACCTGTTCATGAGGTCGCACAGACCTGTACGAAGGGAAAATACAAATGTCAGCTTGATCCAAAACTTCTGTGGCCCACAAGAAGTTTTTAATGGTAGGCGTTCAATCCACACTGTGTGGTCCATGTCAGCATTGGATCTGCTTCATGTTTGGGCTCATACCCTAAAAATGATTTGAAGACATGGATGAACAGTGTGGATAGAACCCATACATTACGGTGGGCCACACAAAGCCCATATCTAGACAATTCCATGCATCCAGGCGGTGGCAGGACGCAATCTGCTTCCACAATAAATTGACGAAAACCCTGACCATGTGATACACATGAGTGTCTCGACAGGGTGAAATGTGAACCTTCAGCGAATGAGCTTATTGATAATTTAGTGGGAAAGCTCAGGCTTTCTTTATTAAATCAAAATTGATCAATTATTCTTAAAAAGTCCTTATATAATTGTATAATATTTTTGTCCTAAAGTGAGAAAACCTTGATGTAATCCTAACTATAGCTATTATATATCCTAACTATCTATTTCAACTAAATAAAATAAAATAAAATAATAATCACTTCCTAAAGCAAGAAAAGCATAATGTAATCCTAATCATCTATTATTTTAATCCGGACTACTTATTTCAACAAAAATATAAAACAACCAAAATATCGATTATCATCACAATCATACGTACATTGACCATGACTAATTCTAGCAATGTTGGAAATACATGATGTTGATGTCATTCTATGAATTATCAAATGGTATCAGGATTACATTACCATTACATAACCTTGGTCTCGTTTGGACGCTGATTGCCTGCTGAAGTTCATGCTGTTGGAAGCTAGGTGGGGCCACCGTGATGTTTGCAAGAAATTCTCCCTGTACGTCTATTTTTCCATCACATGTTAGGAAATGAGACAAAAATATGCTGATTCAAAACTTAAGTTTGCCACCCCATAGGGAATAGTGGGATTGAACACTTACAATTGAAACTTTAAAGAGGTTACAAAAGTTTTATTTTTGTTTATTCTTTTTCTAACCATATCAAATCTAGCGACTTAGATAATATTACATGCAGAGAAATCTCTAACAAGAGACAAATGAAATCTCTTTGGCTGCCTTGATGGTTGAATGTGATTAGAGTTCAAAAAGTCATGAGTAACCTCATAAGAGTAATTTTAGCGTGCTACAATAATGTGACACATGTTGTGTATCCTCCTCACATGGTAGAGCTTTTTTTTTTTTTTTTTTGTCAGTCATACAACCCACCCATCCAGTCATTCGCGCAACACACCCACCTAGACAGTCATGCAACGCACCCATTGGTTCTGTCAGCAGCGTGGATATTTCACCACTAATGGGTTTCAAACTCGAGACCCCTTTGTTGAAACTCCGCAAAGTTTACCAACGAGGCAATGACCCGGACCCTCACATGTTAGAGCTACCTATTCATTATAGTGGCCTCATGTTCGAAAATGACTATTGACCGAAACCTATCCCAACAAGTGACATATTCTACCAATGCATTATAGCATCTTATTGAAGCCCTTGCAAACAAAAGCGTTGAAGGAGCAGAGTAATCATAATGGCAAGTTGGTCGAGTTTCACAATGCACTATGCACGTTCGCTCAGAGAAGAGATGACCATCATCAACAAATGTCATCTCAAGAGAGACTCTTATCCATGTAACAAAAGTAAGACGTTGTGGACCCTCGCCGATTTTCCCGCACTCCCACACGACGTCGTTCTCCCTTTCCTTTCGGAAGAAGAAGAAGAAGAAGAAGTGCGTGCGAAATCGCCGTTTGTGCCACTGGTTTGCCTCGTTCTCGAGGGCTTCGTTTGGTTGTCGTATTGAGCTGGACGTGTTTAAGTGAATTTATATAAGACCAGAGTCGCCACTAGCCAGTTACTTCGAATCTACAGTCGGCTAGACCCCGTAGAAACGTTAGAGAAGGGAATCCGAAGATTCCTTCCTCTAAAATGACTCCTGTTGATCTGCGGCCAGAGATTCAAGGTAAGGGATCACGGTTACAGGGTGGGAAGAGGTTAGGCACCCCACACACTGCCCGTACCGAAGTACGGTCTCTACTTCACAGAATCGATTGAATATTTGAAAGTCTAGTTTAATCCTCGTATATTCTCATGGATGACATGATGCATGAATGCGGGTCTGAACAGTAAGAGTTTCTGATGGGCAGGTTCCAACAACGGGCAAGCCCAGAGCATACGCTCGAACTGACAGGTGCTTAATATAAAGACATATGCATGTGTGCTTGAGTAATCAAGGTGTTTTATGGTGAAGCATGAATGCGGGTCTGAACAGTAAGAGTTTCTGATGGGCAGGTTCCAACAACGGGCAAGCCCAGAGCATACGCTCGAACTGACAGGTGCTTAATTTAAGACAGATGCGGTGTACTTGGATAACCAAGGTGCTTGCAGTAAAGCAGGGGGGTTGGAAGAAAAGTAAATGTTGCACTTATGCTAGATGCAAATGAGATGATGCTGGAAAAGAGTAGCTGAGTAGACGGAGGTGTCGCAAGGGGTCGAGTGGCTGGATCAAGACTTGGATGGCTTGGGAGGCTTGGACCAGTGGTCAGGCTGGGCTGGACTAGGGCTAGACTCTCCTCACTCGGGCTCTCCTTGGTGAAGGAATGGGCTAAAGGATGAAGGAGGGTGACTCAGACGGACGGGCTCTCTCTGGCTGAGTGGTCTCGAATGGCTTGTTGAAATGAGAAGGGGAGGGGGGTATTTATAGCAGCGAGGAGTGGCAGTTTGTGTAATTTTGTCCGGGCGGCCTGCCATGGGCCGCCCGTACGGCCGCTCCTCGGTTTCCAGGGAGTACGGTCGCTCCCTCGGGGCTGCTGTTGGACTCGCTGGTCGACTCAGTGAGTTGACTCAGCGGGTTGACTCGATGGGTTGACTCGGTGTTTTGACTCGACGGGTTGACTCGACGGGTTGACTCAGCGGGTTAACTCAGCGAGTTGACTCAGTGAGTTTGACTTTTTTTGGGATTTTTTGACTGGCCTTTTTTATGGGGGGTTTTTCTGGGTGGTGTTTAGGACTGGGTTGACTGGGTTCAGGCTTGAACTGGGCTATGGAATGGGGCTTACAAGGGTGAGTTTGGCTGAGTTTGGACTTGGGATTTGGGGGTATGGTCCTCCGTTCAACCAGCTATCTCTACCAACAGTGTAGCCGAAGGTGGGGTGTCTACAGATGCCCCTCTTTGGCAGAGGTTGCATGCAACCGAATGCCAAAGCGAGTGGACACCCCACTTCTGACCCGGTCATTCATAGATCATGGTCTGAAATCTTTGCTTGCTTTTGCATCTGTGCCAGTTGATCGTTTGGAGATCGCTCACTTGCACATACCGCGAGAGTTTGGAGAAAACGTTGCGATTGTCCCTGCAGTTTGCTGCAACCTGGGTACCCAATCGCACCCCTTCCATTCCCGATCGGTACTAACATCGGAAAGGTACAACAGAGCCTCTGCGTCGACAGTCTTACGAGGTTACTGACCCTGTGATTGATTGTATGTTTGATGTTTTCCCAGATCACTCCAGGAGTACTTGTTTCGCTTGACTGTCAAAGTGGTTAGACGCCCTGCGTCCGATAGTCTTACGGGATTCTACTACGCCGACTTGGACTCAGTCAAGGTACTTCAGGCATCCACGCCTAGGTATGTGCGGGTGGGCTTTTCCACCCGATCTGCTGGTTTTGATGCTTGGTTTGCAATTCATTCTTTCCTTGATTGTGGTCTGGAATCTTTGTTGTCCTTTGTATCTGGGTCAGTTGATTGTCTGGAAATTGATAACTCGCACATACCGCGAGAGTTTGGAGAAAACGTTGCGATTGTCTCTGCAGTTTGCTGCAACCTGGGTACCCAATCGCAACCCTTCCATTCCTGATCGGTACTAACATCGGAAAGGTACAGCAGAGCCTCTGCGTCGATAGTCTTACGAGGATGCTGACCCTGAGACTGATTGTGTGATGTTTGATGTTTTCCCAGATCACTCCAGGAGTACTTGTTTCGCTTGACTGTCAAAGTGGTTAGACGCCCTGCGTCCGATAGTCTTACGGGATTCTACTACGCCGACTTGGACTCAGTCAAGGTACTTCAGGCATCCACGCCTAGGTATGTGCGGGTGAACTCTTTCCACCCAATCTGCTGATTTTGATACTTGGGTTACAATTCATCGTTTCCACCTGTTCAAATGGTTTCTGTGACCGAGCCTTTTGGCTTTCATCTTTTTGTATCTTGGCATGTGGTACGACCGCACTGACACTGGAGTTCAGTTCGACCGCACTTTGAGTGCATTGGATCCGATGGTCTCCAGGGAAACTGCGAGACATCGGATCTTATTTGATTTTTGCGTTGGCTCCTACCCAGAGATATGGAAGATCTCCTGGTGTTTTGGAGACAGAACGCTCTACTGGGAAAATATTTTTTTGAATTTTTGAAAAGGCACCCACTCTGGGGAGTGATACTCCGTGGGGTTTTTATTTGCAAATGGAAATATTTTTTGTCTTTTTGAAATGAAAATCTGGTTTGCATGTGCCTCCACTAGGGATGCCTGTGGGGTCTTTGGCTAACCGGCTTTTATTTTGAAAGCAGGTAAACATGATGATTGATGCAATGGATGCTGATGCATGGAGATGCATGATGAATGCATGGCTTGGCTCATTCTCTTCTGGTCTGATGATTTTGCTTTTGCTGGAGATGCAGAGAATTTTGAGCTTATTGCTTACAGGGTTGTACTCCCTTGGGGATTTTTCTTTTTGATACGGAGGTTTGGACAGCGGGTTGGTCAAGATCCCGACCCGTGGTCGATCAGGTCCATCGTCCCAAGATGCTGTTTCTTTGCTAATGAGAATGTACGAGGATATCATTCGACTTCAAGAGGTTCTTCTGGGCATACATGTGATTGAGATGGTGTTTGGTCGCCCGTTTTGGTCAAGATTCCAATTTGCGGACGATTGGATCCGTCATCCCAAATTGTGAAGAGAGTGGAGTTCAAGACTCTTGAAGTGTAGTGCTGGGGATGCTAATTTTTGTGATTTTTTTGTAAATATGTGGTCCGAGTCTTCAACTGAGTGGTCAGGATAGAGATCGGTTATTAAAAATACAGGAAACATTTTTTGTGATTTTCGAAATATTTTCTGATGAAAGCAAGAGAAATATTTTTGTGATTTTTGACAATATTTTGATTGAAAGCAAGGGAAATATTTTTGTGATTTTTGACAATATTTTGATTGAAAGCAAGGGAAATATTTTTTGTGATTTTTGCAGATATTTGATTTGAAAGCGATGGAAATATTTTTTGTGATTTTTGACAATATTCTGATTGAAAGCAAGGGAAATATTTTTGTGATTTTTGAAGATGTGATTTTGCAATGTTTTTGTATTTTGTGATTTTTCTGAAATGCAGGGAAAAGATGTGGAATTTCCATCCACTTCCAGCTTCTACTGCTGGTAAGGCACCTGATCCATTTTACGTCAGCGAGCAAGACGAGTCTCACACAGTTAAGTGCCGTAGTTTTACATCTTCGGATGAGGAGATTTTGAGGGTTTTCAGTCAACACACCCACAAAGTTGCCTGTTCCTCATGTGCAATGCACATAGACCACGTATCGTCCGACGGACTCCTTCAGCCACAAAATGAGCCACATCCTCACATTTCCCTTAGTCAATCCAGTTTGGGGTCTTACGTTGCTCACAATTCCGTGAGGGTGAGCTCCACCTCCCAACAGCCTTAATCCCCTTCATGAGTTCTAGGAACAGGGAACATCCGTCAGCTTCAACAGCGACTTCCAAATCAAGGTTGTCTATCACGGTGCGTTCAACACGAACAGGATTGCGGAGTTCTGCCCGCCACAGCCCTTAACTGTTTAAGAGATTCCAGACACTCGTACGATTAAGTGTTAGCCATGCCTGGAACAGGTTAGGAAAGAAAGCCCCCGAGAAGTTAATCCCAGTGTAGTTTAAGGTCTTCGGACCGCTGGGGATAAATTGGTGCGTTTGAAACTAGTGGTGAAATTTTTTTTGTTTTATATTGTATCTATATATATATATATATATATATATATATATATATATATATATATATATATATATATATATATATATATTGTTTTGAAAAGGTTCCAGATTTCAACTTGGGTGATCAAGATTGATACTGGTTTTTATGGAAAGCTTTAAAATATTTTTGGTATTTTTGAAATGATCCGGGTTATGGAACCATGATCCCAACGGTCGAGGCCGATGCCGGTTTTTAGTTGAAAGCGAGAAAGGTCCCCCGAGAAATTAATCCCAGTGTAGTTTAAGGTCTTCGGACCATGAAACTGTACAAAAGAGGGGCAAACATGTTTTTTTTTTGTTTTTGAAAAGATGTCCGGTGTCAGCGGATGGACAATCCAGACTGATGCCGGTTTTTATTGAAAATCTCTCGGGATGTCGATCCCGACGTAGTTTAAGGTCTTCGGACCAAAACTTTAAAAGCGGGGCTGGTAATATATTTTTATGATTTTTGAAAATGTCCGGAGTCATTGATCTTGATGTGAGCAAACAAGACCGACGCCGGCTTTTATTGAAAATCTCTCGGGATGTTGATCCCGACGTAGTTTAAGGTCTTCGGACCCAGACTTAGTAAAAGGGGGCAAACACATTTTTTTGTTTTTCGAAATGATCCAGATCATCAGATCTTGGCCTGAAAGGCTGGGATCGATGCTGGTTTTTATTAAAAATCTCTCGGGACGTTGATCCCGACGTAGTTTAAGGTCTTCGGACCCAAAACTTTAAAAGAGGAAAGGCATTTTTTTTTGTTTTCTTTTTTGAAAAATATTCTGGGTCATCGATTCTGATTTTGATGGTCGAGATCGATACCCATTTTTATTAAAAATCCCTCGGGATCTTGATCCCGACGTAGTTTAAGGTCTTCGGACCCAGACTTGTGTACAAATAAGTGTTGGAAATGCATAAATATTTTTTTTTGTGGTTTTCAAAAATACCCGGTGTCGTCGGATCTTGATTCGAGCAATCAAGACCAATACCGGTTTTTATTGAAAATCTCTCGGGATGTGAATCCCGACGTAGTTTAAGGTCTTTGGACCCAAAACTTTAAAAGAGGAAAGACATTTTTTTGTTTTCTTTTTTGAAAAAAATTCTGGGTCATCGATTCTGATTCTGATGGTCAAGATCGATACCCATTCTTATTAAAAATCCCTCGGGATCTTGATCCCGACGTAGTTTAAGGTCTTCGGACCCAGTTTTTGGGGTTGGGCATACTTACCTTGCTTTATTTGGCTTCTGACGGGGCTGACTGTGATTTGAGTGGTCTGAATTGCTTGATTTGGCCCTGCGGGCCATTTGATGATCGGATCTTGGATTCCGGCCCTCTCTCTTGATGATCATGCCTTTGATCTTGCTGCTTCCTGACTTGTGTAAGCCTTCCAATGGTTTGGATCCTGATGATTTAGCCCTTGAATGGCTCAGATTGATAGATTCGGCCCTGTGGGCCCACTTGAAACCTCGGCTTTACTTTGGGGCACCTCTTTTGATGATTTGTGAGGCTAAGAAGGCTTCTCATGGTGTGGACGATGGCTTGAACGCCTCAGATCGCTTGATTTGGCTCTGTGGGCCCACTTGATGATTAGATCTTGGATTCTGGCCCTTCTTGTGATGATCAAACCTTTGATCTTGTTGTTTGACGGCTCATGTAGGTTCTTCAATGGTTTAGATCATGATGATCTAGTCTTTGAATGGCTTGGATTGCTTGTGGCCCCCACTTGATCACTTTCCCCCTTCTTTGGCTTGATCAGCCATATTCCGGCCATATTGCTTCTTGATTGGGCCAGTGGGGCACCTTTTGTGTGATCTTGATCATCTTCAGTTGAAATTTGGAGCGGACCGGAGCCTTGGGCGGCCTACGGAGCGCCATCTGCTGACGTGGACTGTCAGACTCACCTACCAAGAACCCTGGAGCCAATCCCGCGGAGAGAGGGAATCTGTGTCCGTACGGGCGGCCCAGGGCAGGCCGCCCAGAGCTCGTCTCTTGAGCGGCCTGGGCTGGCCCGTGCTCGGACATTCTCTGGTCCCTGTTGCTGCTGTCCCCTCCTGCTGTGTACGTTCAGGTTTGATTCCAACAATGAATCTTCTCTTTGTCTCCTCTTTCATCATCATCTTGTCCTCCTCTTGCCTTGTGCTTTCTTGGGCCATGGATGTTGGGGATTTATGGGCTGTGGGGGCTGTCCAAGGTGGGTCCCACACTTCAGATCTTCAACTGAGCTTTGATAATGGGGAGATGCTTTTAATGGATGGGGTAGATGGGGCATTAAGAGGGGGCATTGATGAAGACTTAAGCTTGGTGGTTGGTGGAGCTTTGAATGGGTCCATTAATGGTGGGATGGCTGGATTTTCAGATATGAATGGGACCTTCATTATGGGAGGAATGGATGGTATAGATGGGATGATGGGATGGGACATAGGTGAGGCTATGCATCCCTTGAGTGTGGGTCCCATGGATGACGTGATGGACGGTGATGATGGGACTATGAGGGATATAGATGGGCTGATCTCATGTCTGGATGGTATGGATGGCTCAGATGGTACCTTTGATGGTTTGGATGCTCTGGATGAGGGCCGAGATGTGCGGCACACTTGTTTGGGTGGACTTGATGTGATCATTGATGATGTCCCCTTGATGATGGACGGTGTAGATGCCTCGATGATCCCCTTGATCGGCCAGGATGATGACTGGATACATGATTTTCTGTTGGAGGGGGCCGCAGGCCCAGATCTGACCGTTGATTCTTTGATCGGGGTTTCCGGGACCCCTTTGGATGGTTCAGATGTTTTCTTTGACGGTCAGATTGGTCAGGATGCCACGATGTGCGGTGTGCTCTTCACTGATGGCTCTTTTGGTTGGGAGCATTGTCCTTCTTTTGGTCATCGGTCTTTTGCGCACTCTGTTCATGAGGTGGGCGAGTCTTCCCATGCGGCTGAGGTTATGACAGTTTCAGATAGTGATGCGACTATATCAGACATAGCCGTTACTGAGGGCAGGTCAGGGGCTGTCGAGTCTGCAGAGGTTCCAGCTTTTCCTTCTCCTTCGCCCGTTGACCTTCCGATCCTTGATGAACCATTATTGACTTCTGGTCCTTTTGTGCTGGAGGGGATACCGGTGAGGACTTGTCAGCTGCTTCCTCGTTCTTCCTGCTCGCCACGACTGCTTGCTTGGCTTGACAGCTTGTCAGTTTATGAGATTCGAGATTTGGAGTCCTATGGCTTTGGAAGTCTGATTCATATGGCTAGAGTTGACATTGACTGGAGGATGCTCGGAGCTGCCTTGATTGACTGGGTCCCTTCGTTGAACTTGTTTGCGTTCAACGATATGGAGATGGGGCCTTCTTTGGAGGAGCTTGCACGCTTGACAGGCTTACCCTTGGATTATACTCAGTACTTCTCGCCGAAGACATCGCCGAAGACTGCTACACCGCAGAACTGGTTTGGGATCCCTTATCTTGTTCGACCCGCAGCTAGTGGCCAGGATGCTGTAGTGTTCTCTTTGGACTTGCTGTATGATCTTTTTTCGGGTCCTCAGGGTACGGCCAGTTCCACCTTTGCTCGGATCGCACTGATGTTCTGTTTGATTACTGAGGTGCTGCTCTCGGGATGGCGCAGGTCCCAGACTCCTTTGCTTTTTGAGGTGATGAGCCGAGCTGTCCGTCGGCAAGGGATCATTTCTCTCGTCTTGGCCGAGTTATTCGATGGGTTGACCGACTGCGCCCTGGGTCGCACTCGTGTTCTTCGCGGCTGCTGTGCCTTCCTGCAGGTATTCTTTCTACACCTTTCTTCTTGCTTTGTTGGGGATTGCTTTGCTTTAGCTGAACTTCTTTTCCTTTTTGTGATCAGGTCTGGCTATGGGAGCGTCTTTCTCTGACCGTTCCTGTACCTCTTCCTGGCATTTCTAGCTCTGACATTATGCGTTATATCATCGAGTTCCTTCCTCATACAGCCAGGATGAGCGAGCCCCTGTATCGCAGGATGTTCGCTGCACTTCGTGACTGGAACGTTCGTTGGGAGTCATCTTGGCTTTCACTTCCTCCAATGCTTTGCGATGCACACCGCCATCCTCTGATGTTGGTAGGCTTTCTATCCTACTTTTCTTACCATCCCATCCGGATCCTGCGACAGTTTGGGTATGAGCAGGATGTTCCTCATTTCGTTTTCACGGGTATCGGGCGTCGAGTACTCCCCTCTAGATCTTCTGACTTCAGGACCCGGATTGATTGTTCCTGGGCGAGTTATTTGACAGCTGATTTGTTGGGATTTGAGCTACGGACTTTTCCGATGGCGACCGCCCCATATCAGTACTGGGTTGCTGAGCAGTTTTTGTATCGACGTATCCCTTGTTGGCACCAGACTGCTGATGAGGATGAGCAGGATATCCTTGGAGATGCTGGCTCTTCATCTGGTTCATATGAACCTTTTGAGGAGCGCCCGTTTATCGATCCTGGCTTCCTTTTGGCCACTCATGGCCATCTGCTGTCTGAGATCTCTGCACTTCGGTATCATTGTGATATGATGTCGAGGAGATTGGCTGCCGATCGGAGGTTGTCTGATGAGGAGACAGCGATCCGTACCCTTGAGCGCGATGAGGTGCATTACCTGCGTATGGAGGTGAGCAGGTTGAGAGCGAGACTATCTTTTTATGAGTCAGAGGACTCACCTGATGTGGCCGAGGAGGAGGGTAGAGATTGATTGTGTTGGCCACCTGCACATTCTTTTTTTTTTTTTTGCATATATAATTGATGATGATGCATTTTTGTATTTTTTGAAAAAGGTGATATGTTATATGTAAAAGAAATATGATGCATTTAATTAAAAAAAAAAAGAGAACTGTTTGAAAATCTACTGTGCCATGAGTTGTCTTGTGAGTGTGTCTGGATTTTGTGTCAGGATATAGGAATCAGAACTGGGGCTCGGTCAATGATTTGACCGATGCCTCGAGATTCGACTTGCTTGATCCTTTGGTTCCCTAGAGATGTAGGCAATGGAAACTCTTGCTTCCTGAGATTGTCAGAGTTTGTAGAGTTCTTTGCTCCTGACTGTACTTCCTCTTGTTCTTGTACTTTTACTGCTTGAACCGATCTGGACTGTCTGATTTCTTGGTACCTGCACTTTTATTTTTTTCTTTTTTTTTTATTTTGAGCCATTTTTGCCTGCAGTGCTCTTTCGAGTTTTCACCACAGCCGGCTTTTTCCCGTCATTTTTGCCCGTGGCACCCTTTTAGGTTTTCACCACGTCCCGGGTATTTGGTCTTGCCTGCCCCTTGGCAGCTGTGCTGTTTTTACCCTCGGCGCCCTTTCGGGTTTTCACCGAGTCCGCTGTATGCCCACTGTTTTTACTCGGAGCGCCCTTTCGGGTTTTCACTCCGCCCTCTTTGTTTAGGCACACATTTTCTTTTTCTTTTTTTTTTCTCTCTTTTTTTTTTGGGTTTCTGGATAACTGCGGCGGCTAGAGGTCGGGAATCCGTCGTTGCCGGCCGATGGCAGTCTTTCAGCCCTTATCCTGAGTTACGATAATAGAGCTGTCGGTCTTTGCTAAAGACCCCTCTGAGATGAATGGATGGATGACTGTGTTTCTTGGATTGATTTTTTCTTGAGTGCCTTTCTTTGGCTTCCCTTTTTCTTTCTCTTTTTTTTTTCTCTTTTTTTTTGTATTCTTTTTTCTTCTTTTTTTTTTGTCTTTTCTTTTTTTAATCCTTTTTTTTTGAAACACTTGTTGGTGGACGGAATGATTTCTCAAAGGTCTTAGCTTCGACCTCCTGACTTCAGCTCTATTAAAGTAACTCTTGATAAGGTCAGAATGACTTACCCGTGAAAGATCTTCACGTTGTCGGCGTTGGTTGGCTCAGGAAGATCCACCCCTCTCATGCTGGTGAGTCTGAGGGCACCTCCAGGAAGTACTTCTCTGATGATCAGTGGCCCGTCCCACGAGGGTTTGAACTTTCCTCTGGGATCTGGAAGGTGCGACGGTAGAATCTTCTTCATGACCATGTCGCCTACCTTGAAGCTCCTTTTTCGGACTCTCTTGTTGTAAGCCCGAGCGATCCTTTTCTGATAGCACTGTGAATGACTTAGTGCACGCATGCGTTTTTCATCTGCCAGCTGCAACTGATCGAATCTGGCCCGTTGCCATTCTCCTTCTTCAATTCCGCTTTCGAGTAACACTCGTAGTGATGGTATTTCCACCTCGACTGGTAGGACTGCTTCCATTCCGTAAGTAAGCTCGAAAGGAGTAACGCCCGTAGCAGACCGTACAGACGTTCGATAGGCCCAAAGTGCATATGGGAGCATATCTGACCAATCTCGATATGTCACGACCATCTTCTCGAGTATCCTGACGATTGTTTTGTTTGCGGCTTCTACCCCACCGTTCATCTGCGGACGGTAGGGGCTTGATCGATGACGTTGGATCTTGAACTTGCTGAGGAAGTCATCCATTTTCTTGTTGACGAACGGGGTTCCATTATCTGTGATGATAGCATTGGGGATTCCGTACCGGCATATGATGTTGTTCTTCATGAATTTGATCACCTGAGATGCTGCAATCGTGGTGTAGGAGGCTGCCTCTACCCACTTGGTGAAGTAGTCGACTGCCACAAGTATGTACTCGTGACCATTTGATGCTTTGGGACTAATCTTGCCGATGATGTCGAGTCCCCACATGGAGAAGGGCCAGGGGGTGGTCAGGTTGTATAACTCTGATGATGGGGCATGGATTTGATTCGCATGCTCTTGACACTTGAAGCATTTTCTGACGTGCTGGCAACAGTCTGTCTCCATGGTGAGCCAGTAGTAGCCGAGTCGTAGAATCTTCTTTGCCATCATGTGCCCATTCATGTGTGGGCCACAGATTCCTTCGTGTATTTCTTTCATGATCTTTGCAGCTTCTGTTTCGTCGACGCATCGAAGAAGGATGTGGTTATAGGATCGCTTGTAAAGAACTTCGCCACTGATGGTGAACTGGCCGGCCAAACGTTGGATGGTTCGGCGATCTGTTGCTGTTGCTGACTCTGGATACTCCTGGGTTTCGAGATATTGCTTGATGTCGTCATACCAGGGTTTGTCAGGGACAGCTTCGGCTTCTTCTATTTGCAGGTAAAAGGCAGGTTCTTCTTGAACTTCAACTGTGAGCTCCCATTTTGAAGCTCCTTTTGGGATCTCGAGCATTGATGCGAGTGTGGCGAGAGCATCTGCGAACTGGTTCTTGGCTCTGGGCATGTATGAGAAGGTGATTTCCTTGAATTCTTCGATCAGATTGTCAAGATACACATGATATGGTATCAACTTCTCGTCCTTGGTTTTCCATTCGCCATTGGTTTGATTGATGATAACCTGTGAGTCTCCAAATACTCGTAACTTCTTGACGCCCAAGATTATGGCTTCCCTTAAGCCAGCGATCCATGCTTCGTACTCTGCCATGTTGTTGGTGCACTCGAATGCTATGCGCCTTGAGATAGGAATAGGGACATCATCTGGAGAGTAGAGGATTGCTCCAATACCACTCCCTTTAGAATTTGCTGCGCCGTCGAAGAATAATGTCCATTCATCTTTCTTCTTCTTTTCATCCTCTTCAATGAGCAAGAGATCTTCATCAGGAAAGAACGTCTTGAGCGGTTGATAATCTAGGAGAGAGTGAGCGGCAAGATGATCGGCGAGGGCCTGTCCCTTGATTGCCTTTTGAGTGACATAGGTAATGTCGAACTCAGACAGGAGTAGCTGCCATTTAGCTATCCTTCCAGTGAGTGCCGGTTTCTCGAACAGGTATTTGAGCGGATCCATGTGAGCGAGAAGAAGAATAGGGAATGCAATCATGTATTGACGGAGTCGCTGAGTGGCCCAGACTAGGGCGAGGCAAGTCTTCTCGATGGGGGAATACCTGGTCTCGTAGTCGGTGAACTTTCGACTCAAATAGTATATTGCTTGTTCTTTCTTCCCGGTTTCGTCGTGTTGGCCGAGGACACAGCCAATGGCTTCTGCTGCTACCGAGATGTATAACAATAGTGGTCGTCTAGGAGTGGGAGGCACTAGGACTGGAGGATTCATGAGATATTTCTTGATGCGGTCGAAGGCGACTTGGCAATCATCATTCCATTCTTTTGGGACGTTCTTCCGAAGGAGCTTGAATATGGGCTCACAGATAGGTGTGAGCTGTGCGATGAAGCGACTGATGTATTGAATTCTGCCGAGGAAACCACGAATTTCTTTCTCTGTTCTAGGAGGGGGCATCTCGATGATTGCTCTGGTTTTGGTCTCGTCGACCCTGATGCCATCCTCGCTCACCATAAAGCCGAGGAGCTTACCTCCCATTGCACCGAAGACACATTTCTGAGGGTTGAGACGGAGCTTGTACTTTTCTAATCTGTTGAATTAAATCTTCAGATCTTCAAAGTGTCCTTCAATTGTGCGAGATTTGATGATCATGTCGTCCACATACACTTCAAGTTCTTTGTTCATCATGTCATGGAATAATGCTGTCATTGCTCGCTGATATGTTGCTCCTGCGTTCTTCAGACCAAACGGCATCACCCTGTAACAGAAGGTTCCCCAGGGAGTGATGAACGATGTCTTCTCATGATCTTCGACGGCCATCTTGATCTGATTGTAACCTGAGAACCCGTCCATGAATGAGAAGATCTTGTATCCAGCAGTGTTGTCGACTAGAGTGTCGATATGTGGCAACGGGAAGTCATCTTTAGGACTGGCCTTGTTGAGATCTCGGAAGTCGATGCACATTCGAACCTTGCCATCCTTCTTCGGTACTGGTACGATGTTGGCGAGCCATTCAGGGTAGTTGGAGACTACCAAGAATCCCGCGTTGTATTGCTTGATGACTTCATCTCGGACTTTCAGAGCCCATTCTGGCTTCATTCTTCGGAGTTTCTGCTTCACTGGCTTCATATCTGCCTTGGTTGGCAGATGGTGTACAACGAGCTCTTCATCGAGCCCCGGCATGTCTTCATATGAGAACGCGAAGTTGGACAATCTTGGAGCTAGGAACTCTATCATTTTCTGTTTCATCTCAGGTGGCAACGATTTTCCAATGCGTACTTCCCTAGGGATCTCAGGCGTCCCTAAGTTTACTATCTCGAAATCATCGGCTACAACATTGGCTTTAGATTCGAACTTTTTGAGGAGATCCTCTAGTTCGGGAGCCGGATCATCATCTTCCTCATCTCGAGCTTCGTCCAGACCCATGAGCTCGAAGTCTAATTCGATGTCAAAGTCATATGATTCGACTTCAAACTCATGTGACTCTTTAGACGAACTTGGCACACTATTGAATGCAGGAAAAGAAATGTTTTTTGGTTTTTGAGATTTTTCTGAAATTGAAATGATAGATGTTTTTGGTTTTTGAAAGTTTTTGATTTTTTTGGGTTTTTGAAATTTACAGGACTTTGAACAAGCGGGCATTGCAGACCATGATTGAGCCCAACTTGTTCCAAAGTTCCGGTCGCTGCTTAAACAGGCATTTTTTTTTTGGAAGCCAGAGCCCTCAGATGGCTCTTTGGCTGATTCAAAAGTGAGGGGAACAGATGACCATTCAGGACCCCACACTTCCTCCCCTGAAGAGGTGGGGGTTGATGATTTGGGCGAAGAATCATGGTCTGGCCCAATGACCATGACTTCTCGCTGGTCGGGTTCGGGATCTGAGTCGCACTCAGTCCCTCCCGGATCACTTACCTGGCATTGCAGTTCGTCTGGTTCCGCAGTGAGACACAAGTTCGGAACCTGGACATCAGACCAATCTAGGGCTGGCCACTTCCCTTTCTTGGTCCAATGGATGGGCTGCTTCTGCCCCTGGCTGATGATTGATGATGTTGACTTTGCAGAGATGGGCAAGTCGTGCCCCTTGCTAATTGGTGCTGAGATGAGCAAGTTGTGCCCCTTGCTGACTGAAGTGGGCAGGTTGTGCCCCTGGTTGAGAGAAGTGGGCAGGTTGTGCCCCTGGTTGGGAGCAGGTGTCAGAGTAACCTGGTCCTGAAGCTGCTGTATTTGACTTCCTTCTTCGTCTTCATCCTTTTCTTCTTCTTCTGGAGGCTTAGATGGTTCGAGAATCTGATCCCATCGAATGGGGGGCCACGTGGCCCAAACTATGCTCATCGGGGGGCCTTTGTGTAGTGCAGTCGGTTGATTCCCTCCTGGATCTTTGCAAGGTTCTCCCGGCTTGACGAACTGGATGGGTGAGCACCGAAATTTCTTCCTTCTCTTGTCCATGAAGGTTGCCCTGTATCCGAGTCCCCATTTGCATTGGTTATATACCAGCGGTACCTTTCTGGACTTGAAGTGATTCTTCATTCGGTATTTGAGGCTCAGACGCTCTGCCGGTGAGAAGACACGGTCCACCCTTATCGGTTCTGGATTGGCGATGGAGTTCACAGTCTCGAATTCGAAACTATGAAACGGGATGTCTTCTTCAGAGTGCTGGATATCGATGACCGGGATGTCTGGTTCAGTGGCAGCAGCATTGGAAGGAATGATGAGCTCCTTCTCTGCATGGATAGAGATCACTTGATTTCCACAGATATACTTCACTCGTTGATGCAGGGTTGATGGCACAGCTCCAACCTTGTGCAGCCACGGTCGTCCGAGCAACAGGTTGAAAGAGGCTGATATATCCAGAACTTGGAATGTGATGGTGGAGACTTCCGGGCCTATCTGTACCTCTATGTCGACTTCCCCTTCCACTGATCGGCGGGTGTTGTCGAATGCTCTGACACATATGGTGCTGGGTCGAAATGAAGAGGGACTGATTCCCAGACGTTCCGCAGTCTTGAGCGGGCAGACATTTAAGCTCGAGCCATTATCGATAAGGACTAGCGGGACACAGAGGTCCTTGTATCGTAAGGCTATGTTGAGGGATCGCCCATGATCGCGTCCTTCTGGTGGCAACTCATTGTCTGTGAAGGTGATGGCGCGCGGAGCCAGGAGTTGTCCAATCATCAAAGCTATCATTTCTGGTGCCGTATCGGAGGAGACATGAGCATCGTTCAAGGTTTTGGCGAACATCTCTCGGTGTATGCGAGATGTGCAGAGTAGCTCCCATACTGAGATTTGAGCAGGGATTGACTAGAGCTGAGTTGCCACATCATACGCGGCTTCATTTTTATTGCCGAGGCCTGAGAGGACGCCTTTGGGATCTCCTCTGTTTTGATTATCTCTTCGGATGCAACGCCCGTTGGGATTCATGTTCCCCACTTCTGCGCATTCTGGATAGTGCCATGGAACCTCTTTGTAGTTTTCCTCCCTTTTGCCTTCTAGGACCACCGGTTCTTGCAACGGTGCTGTTGTGGGTACCAGATCTTCCTCGTATGGAGCTTTTGCCTTGAGGACTATATTGTTGCCTGTGCTGAAGGGGTAATATCGAGGCTTGTCTTCATAGACCACATAAGGTCGTGGTCCTGGCTTGATTGTTCCTGGGGCGGGAGGCTCCCATGGAATGAATACTGGTCCTCTTGATATGGCAGGAGGTTTCTCTGTTCGTCCGAGCTGCCGTAGCGTGATTGATACGCCTCCGGGTCTTGCCCCTTGCAATAGACAGGCTTGACTGGAAGAGCTCCTTCCAAGACAACGGGCTCTTGCTGTTGATGAGTGTAATCCTTCCATTGCGGATTGGATTGTTCTGGAGTTGCCCCTTGCAAGATGACATGTTCGTATGTGGGCTCAATGTATGATTGTGCTCCTTCCAGGACGACTGGTTCCCAGCTTGAATGGTTGTAAGGTGCCCCTTGAACAACCGGTATATCATATGGAGGTGCTCCTTCAAGCACTACTGGCTCGGAGATTGAAGGAAGAAAGGGACTTGCCCCTTGCAAGACTGGAGGAGGATTTGTTGGCTCATAAGTGTAAGCGTGAATGGATTGGATGGGGGAGAAGAAGCGATCGAGATGATCCCCTTCTTCTATACTATTGACTGCAGGGCCACGAGACGAACTGGGGTCCGTCGGATGTTGAGGCAGAGGATTCTGAAGGATGTTGGTGGAAGCTGCTGGAGAAGTTCCAGGGACCGAGATGACGATCTTGCGGTCATCAATCAGGTCTTGTATGGCATTCTTCAAAGTATAGCATCGATCCGTGGCGTGGCCACGTCCTTGATGGTAGGCACAGTACTCATTTTCTCGGTAGTTTGGAGGCAGAGGATGAGGCGGAGGCCTAGGTGTCATCAGAGTGAGTAACTGCTTTTGTACCAGCGTAGTCATGATTTGACTAAGTGGTTGACTGAGTGGAGTGAACTTCCTGAACTCCCTGTAATTCTGCCTGTTCTGGTATGAGTATTGGCCATTTCCCCTGAACTGCTGCTGTTGTCGAGGTGGTTGTGGCTGAGGATTCGGTTGTGGCTGATACCGCTGAGGCTGATGCTGAACTTGATTCTGCTGATACTGTTGACGTCCCTGTGGGGGAGCACGTTGATTCCCTTGAGCAGTGGTGTTGATATTGTTTACCTCCGTTGGGCGAGGAGGAGAACCACTACGGTCTCCATTCCCGTGCCCGATAGGTCTTCCTTCCACTCTGTTCCTCTTGACTGTAGTGGCTTGATGAGGCCATGGGGAGATTGTCCCGGCACGGATTCCTGCTTCGACTTGCTCTCCAGCACGGATTAGCTGCGAGAAGTTCGCATATGGATGCGAGATGAGATACCCGGATATGCCTGGGTATGTTGAATGAACAATCATGGAGATTTGTTCTTCGTCGTCGATGGGTGTCCGCATTCTGGCTGCCATAGCTCGCCAACGTCCCACGTAGGCTGACAGTGTTTCATCACTCCTTTGCCTGAGAGCTGCGAGGTCGGCTCTCCTGGGTGCCATGTTGAGATTGTACGCAAATCTGTCGACGAAAGCCTGGGAAAGCTGTTCCCACGTCCTGATGCGGTGGCAATCCAATGAAGTGTACCAATCGAGGGCATCGCCCTTCAGAGATTTTTGGAACAAGCGAATGAGGGCCCCTTCATTTCCTGAGATTGCACTCAGCTCTCCACAGAAGGCCTTGAGATGTGCTGTGGGACAACCGCTGCCGTCGTATCTTTTGAACTTTGGAACCTCAAAGTTTTGAGGTACTTGAGCATCTGGGAAAGGACATAAGTCTCTGAACTTGGTCGAAGGTAAGTCGATTCCTTGTTGTCGTTGAAGCTGATTTTGCAAGATCTGGAACTGCTCCCGCAACTCGTCCAGTCCTGAATGATCTGTTCGAGCGACTAGTGCCTCTTGGAGTAAGGCACGTTCTTCTTCGGCATAGTGGTCGATGTCTTCGACCCTATAGGCTTGTTGAAAAGCAATCGCGTGTTGCTGAACTTGATTTGATGATTAAACTAGATTCTGATGAACTTGAGCTTGAAATGATGGTAACTGAACTGGAGACTGTACTGAAGGTTGAACTGGAACTTGCTGGAAATTAACTGGATTTTGCTGAATTGAAGATTGCTGGAAATTAACTGGATTTTGCTGAATTGAAGATTGCTGGAAATTAACTGGAATCCCATCGGCGGGGATGTGCTGGAATTGAAAAGTGCTCCTGTTTGCAGGAGGCTGAGATGCTGGGAAGTGACCCCCTTGTTGGGTATTCGCCACTGTCCGCTGATTGATGTGGGCTTGACACTGACCCCCATTGTGGGCATTCGCCAGTGCTGTCCCTGTTGCTGGAAATTGAATTGAAATCCCATCGGCGGGGATGTGCTGGAATTGAAAAGGTGTCCCATCGGCGGGGACATGCTGAGATCTATTGAGATTGTTGTTTGCAAGATTGACTGGAAGTTGACTAGATGTTCCTGCAACGGAAGTGCTCTGAGATGGCCTTGTCGTCGCAGGAAGATATTGAGAAGGATGCCCCATAGCGAAGGGCTGAGATGGCTGTTGTCGGTAGTCTTGGGCAGACTCCGATGGTTGTGCTTGATTTGAACTGGAGGCCGGGAGGACCCGGCATGGTTGCTGAGACTGGTGAACTGGGCCAACTTGATTGTTGGCTGCTGCGGTGGTTTGTGCTTGCATGAATTGCAAGAGCATTTCTTGCATTGCTCTCATTCCTTGTGCCAATTCTTGTATGATTGGCGTATTGTCAACGGGCTGTTGCGCTGGAGGTTGCGCTTCGGTCATTTCGAGAGCAGGGAAATGATGAGTTTCTTCTTCGTGGTCGGACATGTCTTGCTGAGCCCGAGTGCGGATTATGCTGCGGAAGGGAAGTTGTCTCCGCGTACGTTGAGCCCGAGGAGGCGCAATGGTGAGGACTGTACTCTACTCTTTTTGGGTTTTGGGATTTTCTATTTTTTTTTTGTTTTGGAATTTTCTTTTTTTTTTTGTTTGGGTTTGGGTAGAATGCTATGCAGATGAGATTGTATGAGGATTAATGACTTTCAAGTACGGGAAAGATTCTGTTTTCAAGTCGGATCACGACTAGTGGGACTAGCTTGTCCCCAGCAGAGTCGCCATTCTGTGGACCCTCGCCGATTTTCCCGCACTCCCACACGACGTCGTTCTCCCTTTCCTTTCGGAAGAAGAAGAAGAAGAAGTGCGTGCGTGCGAAATCGCCGTTTGTGCCATTGGTTTGCCTCGTTCTCGAGGGCTTCGTTTGGTTGTCGTATTGAGCTGGACGTGTTTAAGTGAATTTATATAAGACCAGAGTCGCCACTAGCCAGTTACTTCGAATCTACAGTCGGCTAGACCCCGTAGAAACGTTAGAGAAGGGAATCCGAAGATTCCTTCCTCTAAAATGACTCCTGTTGATCTGCGGCCAGAGATTCAAGGTAAGGGATCACGGTTACAGGGTGGGAAGAGGTTAGGCACCCCACACACTGCCCGTACCGAAGTACGGTCTCTACTTCACAGAATCGATCGAATATTTAAAAGTCTAGTTTAATCCTCGTATATTCTCATGGATGACATGATGCATGAATGCGGGTCTGAACAGTAAGAGTTTCTGATGGGAAGGTTCCAACAACGGGCAAGCCCAGAGCATACGCTCGAACTGACAGGTGCTTAATATAAAGACATATGCATGTGTGCTTGAGTAATCAAGGTGTTTTATGGTGAAGCATGAATGCGGGTCTGAACAGTAAGAGTTTCTGATGGGCAGGTTCCAACAACGGGCAAGCCCAGAGCATACGCTCGAACTGACAGGTGCTTAATTTAAGACAGATGCGGTGTACTTGGATAACCAAGGTGCTTGCAGTGAAGCAGGGGGGTTGGAAGAAAAGTAAATGTTGCACTTATGCTAGATGCAAATGAGATGATGCTGGAAAAGAGTAGCTGAGTGGACGGAGGTGTCGCAAGGGGTTGGCTTCAAGTGGCTGGATCAAGACTTGGATGGCTTGGGAGGCTTGGACCAGTGGTCAGGCTGGGCTGGACCAGGGCTAGACTCTCCTCACTCGGGCTCTCCTTGGTGAAGGAATGGGCTAAAGGATGAAGGAGGGTGACTCAGACGGACGGGCTCTCTCTGGCTGAGTGGTCTCGAATGGCTTGTTGAAATGAGAAGGGGAGGGGGGTATTTATAGCAGCGAGGAGTGGAAGTTTGTGTAATTTTGTCCGGGCGGCCTGCCATGGGCCGCCCGTACGGCCGCTCCTCGGTTTCCAGCGAGTACGGTCGCTCCCTCGGGGCTGCTGTTGGACTCGCTGGTCGACTCAGTGAGTTGACTCAGCGGGTCGACTCGGTGATTTGACTCGACGGGTTGACTCGACGGGTTGACTCGGTGTTTTGACTCGACGGGTTGACTCGACGGGTTGACTCAGCGGGTTAACTCAGCGAGTTGACTCAGTGAGTTTGACTTTTTTTGGGATTTTTTGACTGGCCTTTTTTATGGGGGGGTTTTCTGGGTGGTGTTTAGGACTGGGTTGACTGGGTTCAGGCTTGAACTGGGCTATGGAATGGGGCTTACAAGGGTGAGTTTGGCTGAGTTTGGACTTGGGATTTGGGGGTATGGTCCTCCGTTCAACCAGCTATCTCTACCAACAGTGTAGCCGAAGGTGGGGTGTCTACAGACGTGCACACAACCAATGGTCAATCCACAACAAATGACTAGCATATGTGGCATTAATTTGAAAGGCCATGACTGTATTTGGGTTTAAATAGTTATTTCCACATCATCAGATGTAAGTAACAGCTACGAAGATCTTTCTCCAGCTACCATCTTAAAATTCTATAAATAGGAGAAAGATTGAAAAGTTCTGAGCCCTCGCCAACCCAACACAAATTAAATTTATAGAGTAATGCTACCTATTCTTATTTTATCTTATCTTAGTTTACCTAAATTAGGAGTAGCGTATTCCAACCCCTCTATGCTAGTATATTAGAATGACTTTAGTATAAGAGTAGTTTAATTCCATTCATTTACATTATACATTGGACCAACTTGAATTGGGAGTAGTGTAATTCCCTTCCATTTACATTAAGCGCTAAATTTCAAGGATGACCTTTTCTTTTCCTTTTCAATAGTGTAATTCCTATTGTCTACGCCCAAGTTGTTGGACTAATGAAGATTTAGATATAGGGTTCTTCATCTATGCTACAGGCATTGGATCGCTGAGTAATACTTTTGTAAGTTTTATTTCTTTTATTTCAATTGATATAATTAAGTTCCTCCTACTCTTATATTCCATGAATCGGGTTATCTCTGCTATTATGTTAAGAAAAGTCCTTTCGGCTGAAAGATAAAACAAACTTAGTAGAAGGAAGAACCTTCCCCTATGTAAATCGCCTAGTTTAATTTATAGGTGATTGAATTGATAGTAGAAGTTCTTTAGTTCTTGGTCATTTAAACAACCTCTTTGTCAATCTCAGCACTTTGGGTCATATGTGTTTAGTTCGGATCAAGCTGTGAACGGCTCTAGTACGCCCGACGCCATACACACATACCAACGACTAAATTTCGAGCCAAACACCTTCTTTGGCATGCCCAATGGGATCTATGTGTAGTGCTTAATTCGATTTTACAACATAATGAGTAGGTCTATAAGACTTTCTACTATTCCTAAAGACTAGGATATGACACATTTATTGGAAGAAATTCCTATAGAAGTTGGGTCTCAACTCACTAATCCTCCAAAGCAGGCTCCATCGGAAGCCAAATCATCTTCATTCAGTAACATGTTTGAAAGTGTTACTGCTGCTTTGTACAATGTACAAGCTAGTCTACAACAATTATCTGAACAAGAATGGATCCAAACTAAGCAAGTATAGCTTTAGGCTGAGTAAGCAAGGATTCGGATCAATAATCTCAATAGGCTTATGGGCCTTTCATTTGAAAGGTTTCTTGATGGTCAGTCTAGTAATACAAATCTCTATCCTTAACTAAAACCTCTTTAGGATCAACTGATACCTCACCAGTTGAGGATTAATTGGTTTGACCAATATTAGTTTGGCTAAAATTTTCCACCCATAATCGGCATTAGGAGGAATGGCAAACATACAGCCAATTAACAAAAATGCGTCAAACCATGAAGCCCTTGGGAGACAATATGTCCCAGGAACCGAACTTCGGATAACCTCTCGTACCTCCATTTCCTCCCACAGTTAACCCGATTGCTCGGGAACATCGAGCACCCGCTCATGTCCCTCAAATAGGCCGAGACAATTTGATTAATTTGATTAAAGGGGTCACAGGCCATCAACAAGGCCACAATATAAATAGACTGACTTATAGAAAATTCTATCTAGAATGAATAGATTGGTACTATGAGTTGTCAAAAGGCTATAAACCTCCTGAGTTTACTCTCTTTTTAAGAGATGTTGTTAATTGACCATAAAACATATTGTCGCTTCATCATTCAATATGATGAAGTTTTAAACTAAGATTTTTCTAAAGCTCTAGCTTTTAAAAAAATCATCTTATTAACACACGATAAAAAAATGGAAAAGAAATTCCATGGTTAGTTCTTTCGAATTGAGCTAAAAGTTTCCATGGCCAATTTATCCCGTAAAAGGAAACTGCTAGAAAAAATGACAAATAAATATATTGCTCGCTTAAAAAAAGATGAGAAATAGGTGCCTGAGACCGAATTTGTTAAATTGGTTTAGGATGGCTTAAATATTGAATTACGAAAGAAATTTGAAGATATTCAATCGATCCGCCCAAGTTACCTATCATGAATGGCTCCTTTGAGAGGAAAACCAACAGAAAAATTCCTTAGTGAGGACTTATTATCAGTACCGAAAATTTGAGTTGGACATAAAATTAGTTGTGGCTAGAAATCCATTCATTTTCCAATCTCTGACTAAGAAAATATGGTCATTCCTTCTGGCCAAAATATGAGGAAGAACATACTGAAGTCGACAAACAATATTAATTTGGCATGACTCATGCCGATGAGATCTTCAACCAACTTTTGAAAGGGAATTTCATTAAGATTCTTATAAACTAAAGAATTCCTTTAGCCAAAGAGATTAAGAAAATTGAATACTGTAAGTGTAAATATTTGTCAATTAGCATGTTGTGTATGTCGTTGAGTCTGATAAGCCCAGTGGATGTTAAAGATTGAAGCCTTGAAGACCTCTGGCATCTCGAAATGAAAAATTCATTGAAGATCTCATGCTCCAAGCCGGCTCAAAACCAATCCCCTAGACCCTCTAATTATGTATTCCCAAAACCTTTAGTCCCTAATTGGCTTGAACCCTTGGGGACACCCTCTTAGACATTAGGAATGACCATGTTCCAAGAAATTAGCCTTGGAACCCCTTTGAAAGATAACCTTTTGAAGAAGTTTGAAAATCAAGAGAAAATGAATTTTTCGATAGACCTTCGATATATCGGAAGTCAATTCGATAGACTTTCGATATATCGAAACTACCTTTCAGATATATCGAAAATTGTCTAGTAAATGCACCAAACTCCCTAGATAAAAAGATCGATATATCGAAACGCCTTCCGATATATCGAAATTGGGGTTTTCGATATATCGATATCCCAGTTCGATATATCGGACAAATGGTCCAACAACTCCATAACTCTATGGACATATCTTTCGATATATCGAAAATAGATTCCGATATATCGAAACCCCATTTCGATATGTCGAACTTTCTGTTCCACAAACTGTTTATCTTTTTTAACAGAAATTTTGATCTATCGATCCTTTCTCTTATTTTATTGATTTGGCTGTTATATGATCGTTTTCTAGCTGTTGTAAGCATCTCTATTTCATCCCTTAGCTAGATCTTGGTCTTAGTAAGTGAGAATCCATTAGAGCTTAGATTAGGTGCTTTACTACTCATCCCTTCTTCTCTAAGGCCTTGATTTCTTGAGTTCATTTTTCAATCCATGTTGATTTCAACAACATTAATGAGCATTCATATCTTGGATTAAAAACATGAACTCAAGTCCTCATTAATGACTATTGACCTAATCTCCATTTACAATATTCTCATGTCATAAATGTCATTAATGAAGATCTTGGTGAAACTCCTTTCTACACATTTAAGCCTTAACCCTTAGAGAGTTTCAACCAAACCCTAATCCCTCTCTACACATTTAAGCTACAAAGCAAGGTTGTTGACCGAGGGAGCTGAAGAAGGAGCCATTCATACAAGCCGAAGCTTCTTTAACCAAAGGCATTTTCAAGGGGCTCAATCAACTAAGTATTCTTTAGTTTTCGAGTCTAAAAAACCTTCTCATATGGTGAGATTTGAGTTTCAGAGTTTGAAGACCCAAACTCGTGTGAGTCCTTGTGTAGGATGTTGAGCTCTTAAATGTGCATATTTTAACCTCATTTCATCGCTAACTAATGTGCATATTCTAAACTCATTTCCATGTTTAAACTCTTATTTAATGTATTGTTTTGTGGTTGTAGGATGAGGAAGAGACTTCACTAAATAAAGGATTAAAGAACGCTTCAAAGGATCATTAAAGATCAAAGGAAAGAAGAATGAAGATTGGAGCGAAGTGAAAGTACGTCGGTAGTCTAACACGACACCTACGTATGTGCGGAAGCTTAAAGAGCGACTAGAATTATGGCTAAACCTATAGGAGGGGGGTGATTAGGACCTTTTTGGAATTCTTTTTGCCTACTTACACAATTCAACAAATTAGACTAAGTAAGCAAGAACACTTCGGCTTCTAAGCCTAAGTGGGTCCAATCACAAGACTAGCATATGGTTAAGCGATAAACAATCTTAGTCTAAGCATGCATAGGTAAATAAATGATTTAACTAATCAAGCTCCTAACCTATGCAATCTATGTAGACTTATGAGAATGGATCAATGAGCTCAAGTCTACACACTTAGTGAAAGTACATCTTGTGTGTGGATGTGCCAAACTAGTGCCTAGCATACATTCCTATCAAGCATTCATAATTAAACAATTAAATATCCAATGCTAAGATATCCATGTGCTCAATAAAATCACAAACGCAAGCATGTATAGTGGTTCGACTTTGGGTCTACTCCACTCCCGGTTCAAGTACTTAACTCATTTGAGTACACCGGCATTCACTATCGGAGGTTTTAAATGAGGTTCACCTCTCAACCTTTACACGGAGGTTTTATCGGTTCACCTCTCAACCATAACCAGAGTTTTGGACAAAGGGCTAACTCTCAACCCAAACGGAGTTTTGGACATAGGCTAACTCTCAACCCGACGCACATTCACTCCCGTGTCGGAGGCTCCCCCTTGGAGACTTTGTTTAGGCCCGGCTAACGGGCCAAGGAACGGCTAACGTCCTTAGATCGAGTTTGACTAACAAACTCTAAATGGACTCTCAATAAAGACAACCTTACTTGTTGGATGAGTCCCTTGTTTAGCGCCGGTTTGGGTTGCTTGATCTCCGCTCTCCCGTGCTTCAATCAGCTTCCCTTGCTCCCACGATCATGTTGCCGTTGCGTCGCCAATGCCTCAGCTACACTCGATTAATCACCTTGCTTGTGATGCCTTTGAGATGCCTAAGCTGATAGGAGGATGGTTGAATCTCCTACATGTGGTATGTAGCTTGTTCTAACTAGGGAATTCACCTAGAGGGTCTTCTAGAGGTCTGGAACAAGAGATATAACTATGTGGTATAGTGTCTCACCTCTAGAATTGATAGAGGAATCAAGTCATCTCTATATTTGCATGTGAATGCCCTCACTTATGATAAAACACAATGGATATGACTTGAAACTCCTCCTCTTTGAGGCCCCAAATGATGTACAAAGTGTGTGGGTAATAGGCTTTCAAAACCCTCTCTCCTATGCCCAAAACCCGAGCTCCATATATAAAGAAAATGATCTCCAACGGTCATAAAACGGGCGAAAATGGCTCCTTCTGACCGGTCTCGACTGGTCGGCCAAAGGCCAAATGAAGACAGAGAGTACACTGTTGTTGAACCTCCAATTTATACGTTGCATTGCCCACTACATGACATGGTATGCATGGTTTTCATGATTAAAAGGCCCATCTAATGCATGTTTTATGATTGTAGGGATGAGAGCGGACTTCACTCAATTAGAGACCAAAAAGGGGCCATTTGGAGCCTTTGATGAAGGCCCAAGGTGGACCAAAGAAAGAAGAAAGCAAAGAGAGAGGAAGGAGAGAAGAAAAGAAAGAAGAAAAACAAGCAAAACTGGGTCCGACCGGTCAAGACCGGTCGGCCAAGAAGGCCCGACCGGTCATGACCGATCGGATGCACTCCCTGGAGCAAGGTCAGCTTTGTCCGACCGGTCATGACCGGTCGGCCAGCCCTGTCCGACCGGTCGTGACCGGTCGGCCATGCAAAGTTCAACTTCCAGATTGCATACAGCAGGCCATTCCCGTTTCTGGTTTTTCAGACCACTTTTCTGAAGCCATCTTGATGATATTTGAAAATCCAAAACATCTATGTCAAAGAGGAGCTCGAAGCCGAACTAACCCAAGTGGTTTCGTGTCGATCGGAGCTACGGATTGATCGTGGTGGCCAAAACAATACAAACTGTCCAGAAAGTTCCAGATTTCGCTGTTCCACTCTGGGCCGGTCCAGGTGACCCATCATTGATGATATGAAGAATCTACTTTGACCATATTTTAGAACACATCCATATATGAATAACCACAAAAGTTTCAGATCAAAAGGATGTGTGGTTTGATCGTACCGGTTGAAGAAAGATGGACCATCCAGAAAGATCCAACTGCGCAGAGTTTATAAAAGCCCGAAGTGTTCTAATTTTCGGACCATATTCTGGGATTGTTTTGGACAATCTAATCCATCTATCATGTAGAGGATGAAGTTTTCTACCAATGTTCAAAATTTGGGATCAATCCGACATCTGTACACTCCGGAGCGTTGAAAGCAAGATGACTGGTTCTGAAGGTACCCAAAGTGCGCGATTTTGAGAGGCGGTCGGTGATGTGATTGGTGGGCCCATTCAGAGGATAATCTTGGAAATCTAAATCATCTATTTGGAAGATCACATTACAAGGAAGCTACAAACCAAATTTGAAGGCAATCCGACCATTGGTTAAGTCGTACCAGGCGAAACAAATTCTGCTATGTTGCTGTACTATTGCTGCACTATAAAAGGAGGTGCTCTCTTCTATTCCAAATCAAGCAAGGACGTGGGAAGCAAGGAGTTCAAGTCATAGGAGGCTTCCTAGCCTCCTCCAGCTAGTTTTTCTTCCTTTTCTTAGTTCTAGTTCTAGTTTTAATATGCTTTTCCTTAGCTAACCTCTTAGCTAGAGCTAGAGGTGAAATTTGTAGTTGGTTCCAATGCTTTAATTCTTTTATTTCAAGTACCCTTTTCTTAATTTTGGATTTTGAAGTTCTAGTTTGAATAAAGTTTGGTTTTTTAGAAGTTTTGTGAGAGTTTGTGTGCTCCGGACATGAGTTCCTTGCAATTCTCTAAGATTACCATGATTGGGTTGTTTGAATTCGAATTGTCGTAACCCTTGAGCATGCCATAGTCCATAGGCATGGTTATTACTCCGAAGGCTACAAGTTCAAGTTCTATGTTCTTCATTAGAACTAGAAATCTGATTTTCAGATTTAAGTGGGACTGTTTGTGCTTGAATGTTATATCTTCCAATTAGATGAGAGATAGGACTTTGATTCTAATTGTGTTGTACTTGGATGAATGGATTGGCATTGGACTACTACAAGTGGATCCTTGATGCTCTAGTTCTTCTTATTTTCAGATTTTCCTATTTCATGTGAAAAACTACTCTTAAACTTCTTAGATTCTAGTTATTAGAGTACTTGAAATTGTTTACTTCTTTCCCTGTGGATCGACCTCGGTCTTACTGAGATTTATTACTACATCGCAGCCTTACACTTGAGGCGAGCGAACAAGTTTTTGGCGCCGCTGCCGGGGAAAAGGTTAAACGGTTCTAATTGTTCTAGTAGCTATAGAGTAGTTGTAGTTAGGTAGGATTTTCAGTTTTTATAGAAGTAGATTTTCTGATTTTTTTTTCTTTTTTTTCTAGATTACTAACATTTTTTTTTTTAATTTTGTAGGACATTGTTGCTGACATAGATCTCACTCTATTGGGTAACATCTCCCCATCTTTCTTCTTTTTGTTCTTTTTCCTAGATTAGGGTAGTTTCCAATTCCTTAAAATTTCATCATGTATGATTGGACGAATGGTGCGTACAAGTACCTTTTGGAAGATGAGATGTCAGACCATGAAATTGAAAGTCTTTATGATTGGAACCATTATAAGCATAAGTATTTTTCTGAGATTCAATCAACCTCCACTACCGCCCCACGTAAGACGATGCGTGATTACATTAATGAAAACAATACACATATTGAGACACGACGTAAGACGATGGGGGAATACCGGAACGAAGCAAAATTGGATAATCATCCGGGAAAAACATTACGTGATTACCGGATTGAAAATAACATGAGTGTTCCACCGGTTATGGTAAGAGGTGTGCAACAACAAAAGGAACAGGTGAATAGTAGCCAACCGGTTAAGACAATGCGTGATTACTTGTATGGATATGCCTATCAACCATCATATAACTTTTCATCCTACAATGCGTACGGTCTTAATTGGGAAAACCACAATTCTCCTTGTTCAAGGGAGGAACCAACCATGGTTATTAACAATCACCCTAAAACATCTTCCTCTTTTGATGATAAGTATACACAAATACTTGAGGAAATATGTAATGAGCATGTGGATGAACAATTAAATCAAGCTTCCTCACCATCTTATGAAGACGTTGAGCCCGAAATTGGGGGCATCGAATCAATCCCCTCTAATGAGGAGGATGGGGCTACCCAAGTCCCACCTCCTTTGGATTTAATGAATAGACTTTTAAAGGAGATTGATTTCGATGATCCCAATGTCATCATCAATTATGGTGAGTCCACTATCTCTTTTGGATGCTTTGAACTTAATGATGAAGAGATTTCAATGACGGTTGACGAACCCGAGGAATCCATTAAATTTGAAAGCGGTAGTGGGGTTGCCTACAATGAGGGCTTGGTGAATGGTTATGAACCTATTGTTTCTTTTTCCCAAGGGCATAATGATTATGAGTCTCTAGAGGATATGCATGCTAGAGAGATGGCCGAAGTCGATCTTTTTGAGTCCTTCCACCAACAACACATGCCAAATTCTAGTGTGGTAGACCTCCCTTTGATTGAAAATTATATTCCTTTGGATGATGAGGTGGCACAATTTGAAATTTTCAAAGATCAAACAATGTTAGATAATGTGCTTACCACTGAATCTGAAGAATTCTCTTTGGAAGACCTCCTCTCTATAGAGGAGGAATTCCTTACCATTGAAACAGAATTTCTTCAATCATTAAGGGAGAATGAGGACCCTTCATCCGACTATCTCGATTTCCTAGAGGAATGCTTGGCCCACTCTTATGATCTTGATGATGAGATGATTAAGGAGTTGGATATTTTGTTAGACACGGTGTCAGTGCCTGAAGAACACCTTTCCACTGATTTACACTCTTTACCATTGTTTGTGGAAGCACCGTACAATTCTGAAATTGTGGAAGAGACAACTTTAACTAATGAAAACTCGATGAATGTCTCTCCACCATCATGGGTCCTTCAGCCCATTGAAAATTCTGATTGGAATGACCCATTTTTAATCAATCATAACCCAAATCAGAATTTGAGGAGATATCTTTTTGCTGCTCTTATCTCCTCCTTTTATGCATGTGGTGCACAATATGATTGGACTTCAATGATAAGATGCACACATGTTTACTGTCGAGCAGGACTTTGGATGGTCCTCATGAGAAATTTATTGAAATTCATGAAGATCCTGCTCAACTTTGATCATGTAGTTGATCGGACTAATCAAAGGTAGGTAGGTAGGTTAGGATTTATTTTTCTGCAATTAGGATTGAATAAGTCTCATCGAGATAATGGAAGATGCTAGAATTGATCAACTTGCTATCTCAGGTACTATTGTTCTCACTCTCTCATATTTTACCATTGCTCTCATGTTCATGCTAATTGCATATCTTTTTACATTGAGGACAATGCAAGATTTGGTTGGGGGGTGACATGATTCCTCATCTAGCATGTTGCAACATTTCGAGCCTCACATGCGCAAATTTTTTCAAATTTTCTAAAATTTCAAAACTCTTTTAGAAAACCTTATTTCCATGCATTCGAGATGATATGAGTATAAGAAGAGGAGATACGAAGTGCATGATGTTGTAAGTCTTGAATTTCTCCCAACATAATGGTTTTATATGTTAGTTCCCCTATTGTTGTGATTGATAGAAAATTTGAACACCTTCACACCAAGTTCACATTACACGATTTTCATGAGTTGAAAGGTTTATGTGATTTGTGGATTAGCTAGACTTTGATATAAAGGTGTTGAGAAACCAAGTCGGGGTATTTTGTCCATCCTTGTCCATGGGAAAATAATGAAAGATATCGATTTTTAAAAATCCTATCTAATTTTAAAAGAAAAAGGAAAGAAAGGATGAAATCGAGAATGAAGGAAAAATGGTGGAAAATTTCGAAAAGGGCTACCTATTACCAACCGGGGGATGGTCGAACCGTAACCAAAGCCGAAATGGGACGTAGTGTGAAAGCCGTCGGAAGGACGGTAAGGCAAATTCCTGTCATAGGCTTGTTGTTGCTCTGTGCACCTTAAAATCATTGGTTTACTTAATCTATGAAGAAGATGATTCCAGGAACTCATGAGATGAACTTTCACTATGCACACTAGGTTGAATTTGTTCGAGTTCTTCTATTTATCAATTAATTAGCGGGAATTTCATGTAGACACTTATTATGTTTTGAGAGTCCAAGATTTCAGCTTTTATCACCTAATTTCTCAAATTTTATACTTGTATATCTTGGAATGGATAGAAACATGGTTTCTGAAAGAGAGTTGGGTTTGGAAGTTTGAACTTATTCACGCATGTTTTGCTCGGGACTAGCAAAAATCTGGTTGGGGGGTGACAAAAACTTGTTCGCTCGCCTCAAGTGTAAGGCTGCGATGTAGTAATTAAAACTCGGTAAGACCGAGGTCGATCCACAGGGAAATAGTAACAACCCCCAAATCACTCCAGCAACTCAGTTTTTTAAAAGAAATCAGATTTAATTAAGTGATTACTTAATTCAGGAATTTAATGAAAAATCAGAGAAATAAAGTACTAAGGCTTTCAAGGATCCACTTGTAGCAATCCTATGTCAATTCAGTCAATCCAAGTAGATAACACAACTAGATTTGAAGTCCTATCTCTCATCTAGTTGGAGAATAAAGCATTCACACACATTCCATCACATTCAAGCTGAACTTCCAAGTTCTAGTTCCATTCAATCAATACAAAACTCAAAACTATAGCCTGCGGAGTAACAGCCATGCCTCTGGACTATGGCCTGCTCAAGGATTACTATAATCCGAATTTAGATAAACAAACATGATAATCTCAGAGAATTAAAAGGAATTCATGTCCGGAGCACATAAACTCAGATAAGACGTCTCAAACTACCACTTTTTGGAACTAAATCATGTAAAAATTCAAACTTGAATGTAAATTACTTGAATTAAACTGAAACCAACATAGAATTAGCTACAAGCTTCACCTCTCAGCCTTAGTTGAGAGGTTTTAGCCGAGCATAGTCATGCTACAACTAAAAACTCTGAAATAAAGCATAAAAACAGGAAAACCCGAATAGGAGAGTTGCAGCCGCTCCACGATCGCCTTCGCTTTCCAAACCCACGTTCCTTAGCCTCTCTGATAACCTAGGAAGAGCCCCTAGGTGTCCTTTTATAGCAAACAATCTCCCTTGCGTCGAATTCTGCGAAGGGCTACGCATTGCGCAGTGTTTTTCGGAGTCCTGATTTAAAAAGGACTGATCTTACGCAGAGCCGACCGGTCATGACCGGTCGGACAGACCTGTCCACAGTCCAGCGTGCATGCCCGACCGGTCATGACCGGTCGGGCTTTGTTTCCATCTTGTCCAGAGAGCCTGGCCGACCGGTCATGACCGGTCGGCCCTTCATACATGTGAGCAATTTCCATGGCCGACCGGTCAAGATCGGTCGGCCTTCTTCCTTTGTTGCCCCTTTGATGTGGCTGATCGGTCGGACGACCGGTCTGCCTTGTCTTCACTTCAACTTTTTCTTATTTTCTTCATTCTCTTTTCTCCCTCTTTCTTCTTCTTTCTTTGGTCCATCTTAGGACTTCCTCCAATGTCTTCAAATAACCTTTGTTAGGCTCCAATTGGATGAAATCTGCTCTCATCCCTACAATCACAAAAACATGTGTTAGGTGGGCCTTTAAACCATGAAAATCATGCAAACCTTGTCGTGTAATGGGCAATGCAATGTATAAATTGGAGGTTCAACACACCCCCCAACCAGCTTTTTGCTAGTCCCGAGCAAAACATGCGTAAAACAATTTCAAACCTCCACACCCAACTCTCTTCCAGAATCCATGTTTCTATCCATTCCAAGATGCAGAAGTATAAAATTTGGAGAATTAGGTGAAAGAAGCTGAACCTTGGACTCTCACAACATAAGAAGTGTTTACGTGAAGTTCCCGCTGACTGATTGATAAATAGAGGAATTCGAACAAATTCAACCTAGTGTGCATAGTGAAAGTTCATCTCATGAGTTCCTGGAATCATCTTCTTCATAGATTAAATAAACCAAGGATTTTAAGGTGCACAGAGCAACAGCAAGCCTATGACAGGAATTTGCCTTACCGTCCTTCCGACGGCTTTCACACTACGTCCCAATTCCGGCTTTGGTTACGGTTCGACCATCCCCCGGTTGGTAATAGGTAGCCCTTTTCGGAATTTTCCACCATTTTTCTTTCCTTCCCGATTTCATCCTTTCTTTCCTTTTTCTTTTAAATTAGATAGGATTTTTAGAAATCCATATCTTCTGTTATTTTCCCATGGACAAGGATGGACAAAATACCCCGGCTTGGCTGCTCAACACCTTTAAATCAAAGTCTAGCTAATCCACAAATCACATAAACCTGTCACTCATGAAAATCGTGTAATGTGAACTAGGTGTAAAAAGTGTTCAAATTTTTCTATCAATCACAACAATAGGGGAACTATCATATAACACCATTATGTTGGGAGAAATTTAAGACTACAACATCACACACTTCGCTTCTCCTCCTCTTCTACTCATAGCTTCTCGAATGTATAGAAACAAGATTTTCTAAAGGATTTTTGAGATATTAGAAAATTCGAAAAAATTTGCCGCATGTGAAGCTCGAAATGTTGTAATATGCTAGATGAGGGATCTCATCTCACCCCCCCAACCAAATCTTGCATTGTCCTCAATGTAAAAAGATAGTCAATTAGTATGAACATGAGAGCAATGGTAAACAATGAGAGAGTGAGAACAATAGTATCTGAGAGAGCGATCATGGAATTCTCCAACTCAACATCTAAAACCTATTAAAACAGAAGAACAAAACTAAACCTACCTATGCTATACCTCCATCAGACTAGGAGATCAATCATCCTGATAGACAGGATCATTCAGGGAGATGGACATGTCCTCTGAATCAAATTTCTCAACGAATGGTTTAAGGCGTTGTCCATTAACTTTGAAACAGTCACCATTCGCTGCATTCTCAATCTCAACAGCCCCATGAGGAAAAACTTCTTTGACAATATATGGGCCGGTCCATCGAGATCGTAATTTTCCCAGAAAAAGATGAAGTCGGGCATTATACAAAAGCACTTTCTGTCCTTCATGGAAAGATTTCCTTAAGATGTGCTTGTCATGAAAAACCTTCATCTTGCTCTTGTAAATTCTCGAATTCTCATATGCATCGTTCCGGATCTCATCAAGCTCATTTAATTGAAGTTTGCGAAGCGAGCTAGCCTTGTCAATGTCAAAATTTAGAGCCCGAATTGCCCAATAGGCTTTGTGTTCTATCTCCACAGGCAAGTGGCAAGCTTTCTCATAGACAAGTCTATAAGGGGACATTCCAATGGGTGTCTTGTAGGCAGTACGGTGAGCCCAAAGTGCATCATCTAATCTTAGGGACCAATCCTTGCGATCCGGTCTCACCGTCTTTTCCAAAATCTGCTTGATTTCCCTATTGGAGATTTCAACTTGCCCACTTGTTTGTGGGTGGTATGGGGTACTCACTTTGTGCCTAATACCATATTTCTTCATTAAAGTTTCAAAAGGTCTATTGCAAAAGTGAGAACCACCATCACTAATAATGGCTCGAGGCGTTCTAAATCTAGAAAGTATGTTTTCTTTGAGGAACTTGATCCCATACTCGGTATATGAGCAATTGGGTCTTGGTGAATTAAAACCCACCAAAACCACATTGCAACTCGCTGATAGATCTATTCGTGTACCGAGGGGGATAGTTGAGGATGTTCTAGTCCAAGTTGACAAATTCTACTACCCAGTAGATTTTATAGTCTTGGACACACAACCGGTTTTGGATGCTAGCACCCAAATACCGGTAATATTAGGCCGCCCATTCCTTGCCACATCAAACGCAATCATCAATTGCCGAAATGGGGTGATGCAACTATCTTTTGGAAACATGACACTAGAGGTGAATGTGTTTCACTTGGGCAAAAGACATAGGGATGTCGATGATGATGAGTTCTTCGATGTGAACATGCTCGAAACTTTTGAAGAAGAAGAACTCCTCCAACTTGAACCACTAGAAAGCTTGGAGACATGCTTAGCACATTTCATGGATTCTGAAGATCCCATCATTAGTGAGATTGTGCAGGCATTAAATATAGAAAGACCGGTGGTAGATATTAGCCGGTGGAGGCCCCACTTTGAAAAATTGCCACCAACCACATCAAGGCCTCTACCGTCTAACATCAAACCACCGAAGCTTGACCTTAAACCATTACCATCCGAGCCCTATAGCCGCTGTCTCTATAGGGGGTCTGTCTGACCGGTCGTGATCGGACGGACCAGCCCAGCCGACCTGTCAAGACTGGTTGGTCTCTTGCCTGCTTCAGCACAGCGGCTGCTGTATGGACTGAAAGCCTGTCCGACTGGACCGACCGGTCAAGACCGGTCGGACAGGCCTGGGTTCAGCCTGTATGAATGCTAACCCTTGTAATACACAACCCGCTCACAATGGCCTGGATATGGGTGATCTTTTGGGACACTTAGGGCCAATCTAAGATGACTAAAGGATTCCTAAGATGGTCAAGGTCATCAAAGAGGTAAAGGGTTAGGTTTTGGTCAAGGTTAAGGCACATCAAAGCATCACTTTTACCTGTTTCTTCTTTCTTGATGCAGCAGGGCCACTTGAGTCTTTGATCTTCGTCTTCATTAGGCTCAACCGACACTAGACTCACTGACGTAAGTGATTGACAAACAAGGTGCACTAGTATGCCACAAAAAAGTGCACTAACAATCTCCCCCTTTGTCAATTACTTACAAAAACCTAACCTACCAAAACATAATACATGTTCAAGATATTATATTGATAAAGCATTAAATACAGGACTCTTGACATGCCTAATCTAAGCTGCTCCTCTTCAGTTTGCTCCCCCATAACCTGTCAATCCCTGCATCACAAAACATAGCGAACTAGTTTTGGTGGGATTTGATCTTTCTCCCCCTTTTTGTCAGCAATTGACAAACTATTCTCTCCCCCTTAATGATAGATCAATAAGGTTAAGGTAAGAGTAGATAGTATGTCGCAGTTATAACTATAAGCACATGCTAACAAGGAGAGTATAGGGTGCATGAATTTTAAAACATGGAGCATGCTAAGGAACATGATTAACAAGAAAATGTAACTATCTAAGCATTGTTAATCATGCATAATTGGTCATAGATATACATTTGCAATAAAAGCACAAAGGGCTTATAGCCCAATCTACCAACCTCCCCTATTGGTATATCAAGATCTAATACTAAGCAAAGATTAGCATACAATGAAGCATACAATTCAGCAAAATAGCTAATCTAAGCATGGAGATAGTCTAGCAAGCAAATATGCAAGTTGAAAGCAAGGCTAAACTATCACATTTGGGCTAGTGAGGCTTGAATTCTCTGATTTGCCCATACACAAAAAAATGAGGCTGAAATCCTCAGATTTTCCTATTAAAGCATTTTTAGCTACCCTTACTATTCTATGTTTAGTTTGAGAAGCATAAGAGTAACTAATTTCCTCAACACCCTCATAAAATGTAGCATGAGGTGAGGGGTTGGGAACTCCTTCATCTCCTAGAAGGGATAGCGGTTGGGATCCCCTCTTAGATAAGCAGGAAGGGGGGTTATAGTAGGAGGCCGAGAGAGCTAGATCTGAAAGTATGTCGGTAGTCTAACACGACACCTTCGTATGTGCGGAAGCTTAAAGTGCAAGTAGAATTATGGCTAAACCTATAGGAGGGGGTGATTAGGACCTTTTTGAAGTTCTTTTTCGCCTACTTACACAATTCAACAAATTAAACTAAGTAAGCAAGAACACTTCGGCTTCCAAGCTTAAGTGGGTCCAATCATAAGACTAACAAATGGTTAAGCAATAAACAACCTAGTCTAAAGCATGTATAGGTAATCAAAATATTTAACTAATCAAGCTACTAACCTATGCAACCTATGTATACCTTATGAGAATGGATCAATTAGCTCAAGTCTATACAACTAGTGAAAGTACATCTTGTGTGTAGATGTGCCTGATTAGTGCCCAACATACATTCCTATCAAGCATTCATAATTAAACAATTAAACATCCAACGCTAAGATATCAATGTGCTCAATACAATTACAAACACAAGCATGTATAGTGGTTTGACTTTGGGTCTACTCCACTCCCGGTTCAAGTACTCAACTCCTTTGAGCACACCGGCATTCACTATCAGAGGTTTTAAATAAGATTCACCTCTCAACCTTTACATGGAGGTTTTACCGGTTCACCTCTCAACCATAATCGGAGTTTTGGACAAAGGGCTAACTCACAACTCAAACAGAGTTTTGGACATAGGCTAACTCTCAACCCGACGCACGTTCACTCCCGTGTCGGAGGCTCCCCCTTGGAGACTTAGTTTAGGCCCGGCTAATGGGCCAAGGAACGACTAACGTCCCTAGATCGAGTTTGACAAACAAAGTCTAAATGGACTCTCAATAAAGACAACCTTACTTGTCGGATGAGCCCCTTGTTAAACGCCGGTTTGGGTTGCTTGATCTCTGCTCTCCCTTGCTTCAATCAGCTTCCCTTACTCCCTCGATCGTGTTGCCGTTGCGTCGCCAATGCCTCAGCTATATTCGATCAATCACCTAGCTTGTGATGCCTTTGAGATGCCCAAGGTGATAGGAGGATGGTTGAATCTCCTACATGGGATATATAGTTTGTTCTAACTAGGAGATTCACCTAGAGGGTCTTCTAGAGGTCTTGAACAAGAGGTATGCCTATGTGGTATAGTGTCTCACCTCTAGAATTGAGAGAGGAATCAAGTTATCTCTTAGTTTGCATTTGAATGCCCTCACTTGTGTTTAAACACAAGGGATATGACTTGAAACTCCTCCTCTTTGAGGCCCCAAAAGATGTACAAAAGGTGTGGGCAATAGGCTCTCAAAACCCTCTCACTTACCCCTCAATTCGAGCCAAGCCCTTTTATAAAAAGATGCACAACGGATCTAAAACAGGCAAAAAATGGCTAGTACCGACCGGTCGTGACCGGTTGACCAGGGGTCCACGACCGGTCTGGACCGGTCGGCCACAGTAAAAAAGAGGACAGGGGCTGCTGTTACGGGAGAAGGGTTTGTCCGACCGGTCGTGACCGGTCAGACCAGCCCAGCCGACCGGTTAAGATCAGTCGGCCCCAATGCCCAGCACACTCCTAGTGGGTGCTGTCCAAGGTGGATCCCAGTCCGACCGGTCTTGACCGGTCGGTCCCGTCGATCCGACCGGTCGTGACTGGTAGGTCAGGCCTGGGTTCAGCCTGATGATTGCTGACCCACCTATTATTCAACCCTCTTCAAAGGCCAAGGTTTTGGATGGTCTTTTGGTGCACCTAGGGCCACTCTATGATGACAAAAAGTTTCCTAATATGGTCAAGGTCATTAAGGAGGTTAAAGGGTTGGGTTTTGGTCAAGGTTAAGGCACATCAAGGCATCACTTTTACCTGAATCTTCTTCCTTGATGCAGCGGGGCCACTTGAGTCTTCGGTCTTCGTCTTCATTAAGCTCAACCGACACTAGACTCACTGACGTAAGTGATTGACAAACAAGGTGCACTAGTATGCTACAGAAAAGTGCACTAACAATCTCCCCCTTTGTCAATTACTTACAAAAACCTAACCTACCAAAACAAAATACATGTTTAAGATATTACATTGATAATGAATTAAATACAGGACTCTTGACATGCCTAAACTAAGCTGCTCCTCTTCAGTTTGCTCCCCCATAACCTGTCAATCTCTGCAAAACATAGCAAATTAGTTTTGGTGGGACTTAATTTTTCTCCCCTTTTTGTTAGCAATTGACAAACTATTCTCTCCTCCTTAATGATATATCAATAATGTTAAGGTAAGAGTAGATAGTATGTCGCAGTTATAACTCTAAACACATGCTAATAAGGAGAGTAAAGGGTGCATGAACATAAAAACATGGAGCATGCTAAGGAACATGATTAACAAGAAAATGTAACTATTTAAGCATAGTTAATCATACATACTTGGTCAAGGATATACATTTACAATAAAAGCACAAAGGGCTTATAGCCCAATCAACTAACCTCCCCTATTGGTATATCAAGACCAATACAAAGCAAAGATTAGCATACAATGAAGCATATAATTTAGCAAAATTAGCTAATCTAGGTATGATGATAGTCTAGCAAGAAAACATACAAGATAAAAGCAAGGCTAAACTATCAAATTGGGCTAATGAGGCTTGAGTCCTCTGATTTGCTCATAAGCACACAAATGAGGCTGAAATCCTCAGATTTTCCTATAGTTCCAAAGAGGCTAAATTCCTCAAGTTTATCTATTTGCTCAAATGAGGCTTGATCCTCAGATATTTATTTGAGCTCAGAATGGTCTCCTAAGGTCACCTAACCTAGATCACAACCCCATTGGGTATGATTAATAGGACCCAACATGCTTGTTGGGAGGGAATTCATCTATCCTAGATTTTTCTCCCTTAGGTTCATTCTAAGTTGTAGAGCAATGTTCGGTAAGGGATATGACAATAGTTCCTACCCTAGTTATAATTGACCTCAACTAATCATTTTACTTATAGTTCAACATGAGGCAACATAGATACCCCTTTTTAGGTAGACATGATGCTACTTGCTCCGGTACCAGATCTTACTCTAGACGGTTACGTCCTTGAAGAGCAACCCGCTCTGATACCAATTGAAAGTACGTCGGTAGTCTAACATGACACCTTCGTATGTACGGAAGCTTAAAGAGCAACTAGAATTATGGCTAAACCTATAGGAGGGAGTGATTAAGACCTTTTTGAAGTTCCTTTTCGCTTACTTACACAATTCAACAAATTAAACTAAGTAAGCAAGAACACTTCGGCTTCCAAGCCTCAGTGAGTCCAATCACAAGACTAGTAAATGGTTAAGCAATAAACAACCTAGTCTAAAGCATGCATAGGTAATCAAAAGATTTAACTAATCAAGCTACTAACCTATGCAACCTATGTAGACTTATGAGAATGGATCAATTAGCTCAAGTCTATACAACTAGTGAAAGTACATCTTGTGTGTGGATGTGCCTTATTAGTGCCTAGCATACATTCCTATCAAGCATTCATAATTAAACAATTAAACATCCAATGCTAAGATATCGATGTGCTCAATACAATCACAAACACAAGCATGTATAGTGGTTCGACTTTGGGTTTACTCCACTCCCGGTTCAAGTACTTAACTCCTTTGAGCACACCGGCATTCACTATCAGAGGTTTTAAATAAGGTTCACCTCTCAACCTTTACACGGAGGTTTTACCGGTTCACCTCTCAACCATAATCAGAGTTTTGGACAAAGGGCTAACTCGCAACTCAAACGGAGTTTTGGACATAGGCTAACTCTCAACCCGATGCACGTTCACTCTCGTGTCGGAGGCTCCCCCTTGGAGACTTAGTTTAGGCTCGGCTAATGGGCCAAGGAACGACTAACGTCCCTAGATCGAGTTTGACAAACAAAGTCTAAATAGACTCTCAATAAAGACAACCTTACTTGTCGAATGAGCCCCTTGTTAAACGCCGGTTTAGGTTGCTTGATCTCTTCTCTCTCGTGCTTCAATCAGCTTCCCTTACTCCCTCGATCGTGTTGCCGTTGCGTCGCCAATGCCTCAGCTATATTCGATCAATCACCTAGCTTGTGATGCCTTTGAGATGCCCAAGGTGATAGGAGGATGGTTGAATCTCCTACATGGGATATATAGTTTGTTCTAACTAGGAGATTCACCTAGAGGGTCTTCTAGAGGTCTTGAACAAGAGATATGCCTATGTGGTATAGTGTCTCACCTCTAGAATTGAGAGAGGAATCAAGTTATCTCTTAGTTTGCATTTGAATGCCCTCACTTGTGTTTAAACACAAGGGATATGACTTGAAACTCCTCCTCTCTGAGGCCCCAAAAGATGTACAAAAGGTGTGGGCAATAGGCTCTCAAAACCCTCTCACTTACCCCTCAATTCGAGCCAAGCCCTTTTATAAAAAGATGCACAACGGATCTAAAACAGGCAAAAAACTGACTAGTGCCGACCGGTCCGTGACCGGTCGGCGAGGGGTCCATGACTGGTCTGGAACGGTCGGCTACAGTAAAATAGAGGACAGGGGCTGCTGTTACTGGAGAAGGGTCTGTTCGACCGGTCGTGACTGGTCGGACCAGCCCAGCCGACCGGTCAAGACCGGTCGGCCCCAATGCCCAGCACACTCCAGTGGGTGTTGTCCAAGGTGGATCACAGTCCGACCGGTCTTGACCGGTCGTCCAGTCCATCTGACTGGTCGTGACCGGTCGGTCAGGCATGGGTTCAGCCTGATGATTGCTGACCCACCTATTCTTCAACCCTCTTCAAAGGCCAAGGTTTTGGATGGTCTTTTGGTGCACCTAGGGCCACTCTATGATGACAAAAGATTTCCTAATATGGTCAAGGTCATCAAGGAGGTTAAAGGGTTGGGTTTTGCTCAAGGTTAAGGCACATCAAGGCATCACTTTTACCTGAATCTTCTTCCTTGATGCAGCGGGGCCACTTGAGTCTTCAGTCTTCGTCTTCATTAAGCTCAACCGACACTAAACTCACTGACGTAAGTGATTGATAAACAAGGTGCACTAGTATGCCACAGAAAAGTGCACTAATAAGATCTTTATGTAAGCTCTTATCACAGGTGGAGTCACCAGATTCGGACTCCTCCGTATCATCCCAAGTGGCAGCCATTGCCTTTTTACCTTTCGGTTTAGGCCCATCCGGACATTCCGGGGCAATATGGCCACGACGACCACAATCGTAACAACAGACGGATGAAGGCATGGATGATTTTCCTTTATGTTTCTCAAACTTCTTGTCCTTCTTGTCACGGCTATTCCCTCTATCAAATTTGAGGAATCTCTTGAATTTTTTGTTCAATTTCTCTTCCTCATCATCCTCATCATCACTATCTTCCTCCGACTCACTCTTAATTTTCTTATGTTTGTGAGAGGACTTAAGAACAATGCTTTTCTTCCTAGAGGGGGCCTTAAAGTGTAATTCATGAGTTTGTAGGGAACCTATGAGTTCTTCTACTTTCATGTTATCTATGTATCTACACTCCTCTAAGACAATTATCTTGGAGTTAAATCTATTCGGGAGGGACCTAATTATTTTTCTACAAATCCTTCATTCTGGAACCCGATCACCCAAGACAAACATGGAGTTACAAATATCTGACAATTTAGTATAAAACTCCATGAAAGTTTCAGACTCTTCCATCTTAATGTTTTCAAATTTGGTGGTTAAGAGCTGAAGCTTCGAGCGTCTTACTGTGCTAGTTCCCTCGTGGGTAACCTCAAGTATATCCTACGCTTCGTTTGCAGTTGCGCATGTGAGAATGCGCTAAAATTCATCCGGGGAAACCGCACAGCAAATCGCATTGAGAGCTTTGGCATTCGCCATGTATTGAGCTCTCTCTATGTCATCCCATTTGGAATCATCTTTGGGAATGACAATGTATTTCCCATCAATCTCCACTTGCTCGGTGGGCAATGTATATCCATTTTGTGTGCTTAGCCACACCGGACGGTCCACGGATTAGAGAAAAATTCTCATTCTAGCCTTCCAATAGGCATAGTTGGACCCATCAAAGAATGGTGGACGGTTGGTGGTGCTCCCATCTCGGTTAGACATTATGCTAGTGCTCCAGTACCGAATTTTACTCTAAACGGTTACGTCCTTGAAGAGTAACCCGCTCTGATACCAATTGAAAGTACGTCGATAGTCTAACACGACACCTACGTATGTGCGGAAGCTTAAAGAGCAACTAGAATTATGGCTAAACCTATAGGAGGGGGGTGATTAAGACCTTTTTGGAATTCTTTTCGCCTACTTACACAATTCAACAAATTAGACTAAGTAAGCAAGAACACTTCGGCTTCCAAGCCTAAGTGGGTCCAATCACAAGACTAGCATATGGTTAAGCGATAAACAATCCTAGTCTAAGCATGCATAGGTAAATAAATGATTTAACTAATCAAGCTCCTAACCTATGCAACCTATGTAGACTTATGAGAATGGATCAATGAGCTCAAGTCTACACGCTAAGTGAAAGTACATCTTGTGTGTGGATGTGCCAAACTAGTGCCTAGCATATATTCCTATCAAGCATTCATAATTAAACAATTAAACATCCAATGCTAAGATATCAATGTGCTCAATACAATCACAAACACAAGCATGTATAGTGGTTCGACTTTGGGTCTACTCCACTCCCGGTTCAAGTACTCAACTCCTTTGAGCACACCGGCATTCACTATCGGAGGTTTTAAATAAGGTTCACCTCTCAACCTTTATATAGAGGTTTTACTGGTTCGCCTCTCAACCATAACCAGAGTTTTGGACAAAGGGCTAACTCTCAACCCAAACGGAGTTTTGGATATAGGCTAACTCTCAACCCGACGCACGTTCACTCACATGTTGGAGGCTCCCCATTGGAGACTTTGTTTAGGCCCGGCTAATGGGCCAAGGAACAGCTAACGTCCCTAGATTGAGTTTGACAAACAAACTCTAAATGGACTCTCAATAAAGACAACCTTACTTGTCGGATGAGCCCCTTGTTCAGCGTCAGTTTGGGTTGCTTGATCTCCGCTCTCCCGTCCTTCAGTCAGCTTCCCTTTCTCTCACGATCATGTTGCCGTTGCGTCGCCAATGCCTCAGCTACACTCGATCAATCACCTTACTTGTGATGCCTTTGAGATGCCCAAGGTGATAGGAGGATGGTTGAATCTCCTACATGTGGTATGTAGCTTGTTCTAAGTAAGAAATTCACCTAGAAGGTCTTCTAGAGGTTTAGAACAAGAGATATAACTATGTGGTATAGTGTCTCACCCCTAGCATTGAGAGAGGAATCAAGTCATCTCTATGTTTGCATGTGAATGCCCTCACTTATGATAAAATACAAGGGATATGACTTGAAATTCCTCCTATTTGATGCCCCAAATGATGTACAAAGTGTGTGGGTAATAGGCTCTCAAAACCCTCTCTCCTATGCCAAAAAATCGAGCTCCATATATAAAGAAAATAAGCTCTAACGGTCATAAAACAGGACAAAAACGGCTCCTTCCGACCGGTCCCGACCGGTTGGCCAAAGGCCAAATGAAGACAGAGAGTACACTGTCTCTATAGGGGGTCTGTCCGACCGGTCGTGACCGGTCAGACCAGCCCAGCCGACCGGTCAAGACTGGTCAATCTCTTGCCTGCTTCAGCACAGCGGCTGCTATATGGACTGGAAGCCTGTCCGACCGGTCTTGACCGGTCGATCCAGTCCATCCGACCGGTCGTGACTGGTCGTGACCGGTCGAACAGGCCTAGGTTCAGCCTGTATGAATGCTGACCCTTGTAATACACAACCCGCTCGCAATGGCCTGGATATGGGTGATCTTTTGGGACACCTAGGGTGAATCTAAGATGACTAAAGGATTCCTAAGATGGTCAAGGTCATCAAAGAGGTAAAAGGTTTGGTTTTGGTCAAGGTTAAGGCACATCAAAGCATCACTTTTACCTGTTTCTTCTTTCTTGATGCAGCAGGGCCACTTGAGTCTTCGGTCTTTATATTCATTAGGCTCAACCGACATTAGACTCACTGACGTAAGTAATTGACAAACAAGGTGCACTAGTATGCCACAGAAAAGTGCACTAACACGAAGAAGCAATGAGAGAATAGATCAAAAGAAAGAAGAAAATCCAAAATTCTTTGGGTTCGACCGATCCTGACTGGTTGGCCAGGTGTCAGATCGGTCGTTAAACCAGTCAGCCACCCTTGCAGTTGATGCAGAACACCCTGGAGTAACCACTAGAGGGGTTAGACCGGTCGGCCATGCAGATAGAGAGGGAGGTGTGCTCGCTAGACACTCCACAGACCAGTCCGATCGGTCAAGACCGTTCGACCAAGCTAAAAATGAAAATTTTCAGATCCGGACTTGCGATTTTCTCTGTGCACTGCTAAGTTGTGTGCGAAATCTCAAAGCTTTTGCGTCGATGGGGTCAAAACTTATACAAAAAAAACCTCCACTTCATTCCTAAGCTATCCTAGAAGAGTTTTATTGCATTGGGAGTGGAGAAGGAAGGATTCGGAGTTCTACAACTCCCTTTTCTTAGTTTTTCTCTAGTTCTTCATGTTTAAAGTAGATTTTCTGTTTTCTCTTAACATGGTTGGCTAAACCTCTTAGCTAGGGCTAAGAGGGGAAGCTTGTAGTAGTTCTAAGACGTTTTAATTCATTTTTACGGTTTCATTAATTGGTTTTAATGTTGAACAATGGTTTGTTGAGTTTGAATGAATTTCTAAGTAGTTTTTCTTAACTTATGATGACTTATGGATGTTTGGAAGAATTTTACTTAGTTTTTAGTTATTTTGCAAAGATCTAGACCTGTACGCTCTGAGGAATCAGATTCAATACGCTCTAGAACTTGGATCTTCATGTGGAAACTTTAAACCAAAGTTTTATCTTTTTCTGTAAAATCTGAAATATGAGTTGCTTATTCATATAATTTAAATCAAGTTTAAATTATGATATTAATTAAATTTAGTGACAGGGTTTGATTTTTTGAGGATTGGCCTATACAGTTTAAATTATGATTAGCATAGTTGTGTAATTAATTTATTAAAATGAGGATTGGCCTATGCAATTGAGTGTGCCCAAGTCCTAACTTGAATTGAGGGAATCATGTTGATGACCAACACATGTGTTAGATTGTTTTGCTGAATTAACCGCTCTATAATCCAGCTAGATAGGATTTGATTTCGATTCTAGTTGTGTAATTGAGAAACCAAAGCGAATTATACATCAAGGATAGCTACAAGTGGATTCTTTGTGCTCTAGTGCTTTTTTTAGATTGTTAAACTCATCTTCAAAATTATAGACTGCTCATACACATCTCATTTCCCGATTTAATTTGTTTTACCCTCATTTCAATTAGAAATTATTGGAAGAAATTCTATGAATTCTCGAGTTAGTCCTTGAGGACGATCTTGGTCTCTACCGAATTATTACTATATCGCAACCCTATACTTGAGGAGCAAACATAGGACAAGTCCTTTGGTAGGACAAGTCCTTGTGTAGGACAAGTGTTTGATGGATTAGTCTTAAGAAAGGACGAATCCATGTGTTGAAGTATAGACCTTGTGTAGGTTGTGAAGGTTTATGGTAAACCTCATTTAAAACCATTGTAATAGTAAAATTCGGTCACTCAAGGGGTGAGTGGATCAACCGGGAGTGTAGTAGGTACATAACGAACTACTATAAATCACTTGTCATGTGGTGAATGATTTCTATTTATATGCATACAATTACTCTTTTCATACTGGAGATGAATTTAAGATTACATATTAGATATAACTGAACTTCAATCTCATAGTTTCTTCATATAGATATAGCATAACATATTAAGTGTTTATGGAAATGTTTCAATGATGCAAATCATATTATCATGTGTATATTCTTGTATCACTTGTATGCTTATGAGTGTTTAAATTGATAAATTTAAAAAGAGTCCTATTCACCCCCCTTTAGGACAAAGAATCAAGTTTCTTGCTTCTACAAGTGCGGTAATCAAACTTATACTATAATTTCAATGATATGGTATACGTTCTCATTCCATGATTAATTGTTTGGTTTTCAGGAACATCATCCAAGCCAACATTGACAGAGGAATGTTAAAATTCCTTAAAAAGGAAAGGAAAATCATGGTTAGACCCATTTCTATACATGGCTAAAGTAAATGTTGTCGTGCCTAAACTATGGAAACTGGATGCTCCACGGTTGAAGGTTTATCTTGTGACATCCCCAACTCAGTGGTTTGTAAGGTGAACCACGACTAATAACCAACAAGGTGAGAGCCAAACCCCGACTACTAACAAAGGACTAAAACTAAATGTGATACGGAGGGGGGGGGGGGGGGGGGGGGGGGGGGGTTCTTTAGCCAAGAGACCGCACTAGTGTCTAGTGTATGTGACCATGCAACTTCAAGGTTAATTCAAGTCATTGATACCATAGATCAGATCAAACGACCAAATGCAAAATGCCACACAGGGTATATTAATTGACACGCTAACGATTCTATCAATTATCGAATGCAGTGCTACAAGTCGGGCGGCCCAACAGTCACTAAATTAGAGAGGAGGTTGTAAGAAGTTGGTCCCATAATGTTCACTTCCCCAAGTGTAGGGTTGCGAAGTAGTAATAATTCAGAAAGACCAAGTATCGTTCCCACAGAGATTTATGAATGGGTATCCTCAGAATTTGTCTAAAACAACTATTAATTAAGATCCTATTAAGAACTAAAACTAGAAAATAGCGATTTGGTTTTAAACAATGAATGGTTAAGGTGATTTCAATCTAAAAAGGCACTAGAGCGCCAAGGATCCACTTTTGATAAGTTTCAATGCATCAACACAACTAGGTCTCTTACAACTCAATCGGAATCGAATTCCTATCTTTGTCCGATCGGAATATAGAGCGGTTCAATCAACAATTATCTAAAACAAGTGCTTATTCATTGATTTGATTCCCATAACCATGCTCAGGCCTTGGGCACACTCAATTGCATAGGCCAAGCCTCTTTCTAATTCTAATTGAGATTCATAATCATAGCTTTCACCAAATCCTGTCACTAGACTTGATTACAACTCATGATTAGAACTCTAATTAAATCAAAATCAATCAATAAACAACTATTCCAGATTATACGACAAAAAATAAGAACTTTAGTTGAATGAGTTCCCACATGAAAAACAGGCCATTGCATACAAGGCAATCAAAGCGTCTACCATGCCCGGAGTCGATGGTAGATCAATAAACTACACAAGCATAAACAATGCTCAAAAGCTAAGATACTAAGTTAGTATCACTAAGAATTACATGAGCCCGGAGTCATCAAGAGATCAAAGTAAAAACCAAAATAGTACTTGATTCAAACTCATATTGAACTAAAATTCATCAATTAAACCATAAAAGGAAACCTAGGTTGCATCAATCCATAAAAAACGAATCAAAAGCTTCACCTCTTAGCCCTAGCTAAGAGGTTTTAGTTCATCTCTAACATCCTTGAACTAGAAGCCTCTAAAAACATAAAAACTAACTAAAATAGGAAGAAAACTAGAAATCCGAAGTAGAATTCGTCTCCTAAGCAATCCCCACGTTCTAGCCCCCTCTAGTATGAAGGGAAGGCGTCCTTTTATAGCTTGGAGGTGTCCTTTACGCAAGAAAGTTTCAGATTTCGCGTAATCTTACGCGCTTGCGCAGAAAATTTCGAAAATCCAAAATAGAAAGATCCGTTTACACATGGCCGACCGGTCTGGACCGGTCGGACTGGCCTGGCCGACCGGTCACGACCGGTCGGGATCTGTTCTGCCTGAGTCCAGCAACCATAGCCGACCGGTCAAGACCGGTCGGACTAGTCTGGAATGTGTCCAGCAAGCTTCCTTGGTATGGCCGACCGGTCTTGACCGATCGGACTGCTTTTTCTTCTTTATTTCTTTCTTTATTTCTTCTTTTCTCTTCTCTCCTTGCTTTGTCTTTCTTTGGTCTTCCTTCATGCTTCATCCTATGGTCTTCAATGCTCTTAAAGAGATCCATTTAGTCTTCAATTTGTGAACTCTCCCTCTTGTTCCTACAATCACAAATCATGCATTAGAATAGTCCTTTAAACATGTAAACCGTGCATAATGAGTGATGAATTGGGGTTAGAATATGCACAATTAAGAGCTCAACACACCCCCCAACCAGTATTTTGCTAGTCCCGAGCAAAACATGCGTGAAACAAGTTTCATTTTCCAAATCCCAACTCTCCTCTAGAAACTACTCTTCTATACATTCCAAGACACATAAGCGTAAAAATCAGAGAAATTAGGTGATAAAGGTTGAAACCTTAAACTCTCAGAATATAATAAGTGTTTATATGAAATTCCCGCTGATTGATTGACAAATAGAAGAGCTTGAACAAATTCAACCTAGTGTGCATAGTGAAGGTTCATCTCATGAGTTTCCGGGATTATCTTCTTCATAGATCAACTATACTATAGATCTCAAGGTGTATAGAGCAACAACAAGCCTATGACAGGAATTTGCCTTACCGTCCTTCCGACGACTTTCACACTACGTCCCATTTCCGGCTTTGGTTACGGGTAGACCATCCCCCGGTTGGTAGTAGGTAGCCCTAATCGGAATTTCCACCATTTTTCCATCGTTCCCAATTTCATCCTTCCTTTTCCTTTTTCTTTTATATTAGATAGGATTTTTAGAAATCCATATCTTTCGTTATTTTTCCATGGACAAGGATGGACAAAGTACCCCGGCTTGGTTTCCCAATACCTTAAATCAAGGTCCAGTTAATCCACAAATCACACAATCTTTTCCAACCATGAAAATCGTGTAATGTGAACTAGGTGCAAAAGGTGTTCAAATTTTCTATCAATCATAAAAATAGGTGAATTCTTATTTAAAACCATTATATTAGGAGAAGTTCAAAGCTTGCGACATCCCTCACTTCATATCTCATCTTCTTATACCCATGCTATCTCGAATGCATAGAATAAAAGTTTTCCAAAAGATTTTTGAATTTTTGAAAAATCAAAAAATTTCTACATCTTTGCTCGAAATGTCACAAAAGCTAGCAGATTCATCATCTAAGGAATCTCACCCCCCAACCAAAACTTCACATTGTCCTCAATGTAATAAGATATGCAATATGCATGACATGAGAGCAATGACATAAAACAAAGGAGAGTGAGAAAGAGAGATATCACCTGGAGCATGTATTTCATGGCAAGATTAGCTTTTTGGAGATGGATTACTTCACAACTAAATCAACTATCAAAGCAAATCCTAATGGGAAAGCATTCTAGCAAATTATCCTCCGTCAGACTAGGAGGTTAATCCCAACAACTCATCCAAAAGCATAAAGTCAAGCAGAATCATTAGATGGATCAAAATGTTTCGCAGTAACGTCATCCAATATCCTGCTTTACAATAAACATGTGTGTGAGTAATCGTGCTAAGCCACTCAAAATCCCAAAAAGGAATTTCAGTGGGTTTCTTAATGTTTTCACCACATGTATAAGAGGAGACAACATCACATTTATCAGAAAAAATATGTCTCCATTCAGATTTTCTTGGGCAGTGATATTGCAAGTAAGGGTCATCCCAGGGTTGGTGGAGTTCGGTATGCATGATCCACAAAGGTGTGGAAATTTGAATTGATTTCTCAGCGCAAAAAGGTATTGTTTCCACATCCTTCTCTCGGCTAACGTCATATGCCGATACCGACTTGAAAAGTGTTACCATATCCCTTATCATCTCATCGTTCTCATCAAGGGAGTGAGTCACTTCTTTGTCTAAGTGACCGGAGTAAAAAAGTGAGAGGGACTCATTTTCCACAATAGAATTAATCATATTTATTTCATGGACCTCCTCATCCTCATCCTCTTGTTGGTTGTCAATATTGAAAGCATTCAACTCAATTGTCATATTGCCAAAAGACATTTGGATGACCCCACTCCTACAATTTATGATAGCGTTTGATGTAGCTAGGAATGGGCGGCCAAGTATGACAGGAATTTGGGGGCCAATATTAAACATGGGTCTCGTGTCCACGACAATAAAGTCCACCGGGTAGTAAACTTTGTCAACTTGGACAAGAACATCCTCAATTACTCCTCTCGGAATACAAATCGATCGGTCAGCAAGTTGTAATGTGGTTTTGGTGGGTTTTAATTCACCTAAACCCAATTGTTCATAGACCGAAAAGGGAATTAAGTTCACACTTGCCCCTAGATCAAGTAGAGCATGTTTCACCCGGTAATCTCCAATAACACATGATATTGTCGGACAACCGGGATCTTTGTATTTCTTGGGCATCCCGTGGTTGATAATGGCACTCACATTCTCTGTCAAAAATGCCTTCTTTTGCACATGTATTTTTCTTTTAACCGTGCAAAGGTCTTTTAAAAATTTTGCATATGACGGTATTTGTTTAATGGCATCCAATAATGGAATGTTGATTTTGACTTGCTTGAAAACCTCCAAAAATTCCTGATATTTATCTTGAGGTTTGGCTGGAATCAAGCGTTGGGGGAATGGAGCAACGGGCCTATATTCTTTCAATGGCTCTTTTTCATTCATGGTGATGCTAGGTTCATCATCCTCTTTGGAAGATACCGGATCATTAGGTGTTGAAACCTTCACCGGATCAGGTTTTTCAATGATTTTACCACTTCTAAGAGTGGTGATGGCCTTAGCATGTTCAATATGTTGGTTAGAAGAACTAGGCATGCTTATTTCGCATTGTGGTTTTGGATTTGATATGGGTTGGGTTGGAAGCATCCCTTCCCTTGCGTTTAAGCGAGCCTTGATCTCCTCCACCGAATTTTTAAGCTCAAGCATTATAGTATGGTTGGATTGATTTATTTGAGCTTGTCCTTCCATGAACGCTTTCAAAGTATCCTCTATAGGCATTTGAGGTGGGGCCATTTGCATTGGGGGCCCCCTTTGAGGATTATTTTGATTAGCCGTGTTTCCATTCGCCCAATTGAAGTTAGGGTTGTTTCTCCAACTAGAATTGTTCGTGTTTGAATTTGGAGTACTAAAAGGTTGTTGATAACTATTCAAGGCATTCGATTGTTCAAATAAAAGTTCTCAAAACGCATAGATTGTTGGACAATCCGGTGTTTGATGCACATTGGAAGCACAAATACCACAAATAGTTTCAACAGCCCCCCTTTGTTGGGTTGTGTCCACTTTCTTTAGTTCCATCTCCTCGACCTTTCGTGTGAGTTTAGCCACTTTAGAACCTAGATCATCTTGCCCATCTAAAACATAAACTTCTCCCTTTTCCTTGGTTTGAGGTTGTTTTGAACTTGTTGGCTTAGATGTATCCCAAGATTGTGTATTTTTATCCAACATGTCAAAATAATCCCAAGCTTCCTCCGTTTCCTTGTTCATGAACTCCCCATTGCACATCATCTCTACAAATTGGTGCATGGTTGAGTTCAATCCATCATAAAAGAAACTAATCAACCTCCACCTTTCATAGCCACGATGTGGGCATGCATTTAATAGCTCATTATACCTTTCCCAACATTGGAAAAAGGTTTCTTCTTCTTTTTGGGCGAAGTTCATTATGGCCCTTCTTAGTGCATTGGTTCGATGAGTAGGGAAGAATTTTTAAGAAACTCCCTAGTCATCTCAGCCCATGTCCCAATAGACCTCGGCCTTAAGGAATGTAGCCATGATTTGGCCTTCTCTTTCAAGGAAAAAGGGAATAATTTAAGTTTTATTGTATCCTTGGTCACATTGTCATAGTTTATTGTGGCTATAACCTCTTCAAATTCCTTAATATGTAGATATGCGCTCTCAGAGTCGAGTCCGTGGAATCTAGGAAGAAGTTGGATCAACCCCGGTTTAAAATCAATATTTCCCACATTGTGAGGGAAAATTATGCAAGACGGAGTACTCGTCCTAGCTGGTTGTAGATAGTCACGTAAAGTTCTAGGTTGAGGTACATCCCCCACTTCATTCTCATCCAATTCAGTAAAGTTTGGGGCTGGATTTTGATGTTGATTAACCCCTTGATTTGGTTGATTTTCAGCCATCTCTCTAGTAATTTCAAGAAAATTTTGATGTTTCCTAGCACGAGGCTCTCTATCAATCCCTTCAACAATTACTCCGTCACGATTGAGTCGGTTATTAGAATCCCGAGCCCAATGTGTCATGCAAAACCTAAAAGAATGAAACAAAAAGGAAAAAAAATTCTTCCTTCCTTCCTCTACTCCTCTCTAAGACTTAAGCACAAGGTGTCTTGCAATGGCTGAGCCAGAAGCAAGGATAGAGACCAATTTCTCCTGGTCAATAGGGGTTCAAAGAACTCCCCACCCACTCTTTGAGTCTTTTGAGAAAAAGTACAGAAAAAGAAGAAAGAGGAATAGGTTGAGAAGAGAAATCTCTGAGCACAAGGTGATCCAAGACGGCAGAGCCGACCAATAGGAATCCAGGTGGCACAAGGCCTACCTTTCAGAGATCCAAAAGGAGTCTCCACCCACTCTACAAGAGATAAATATGATAGGAATGAGTAGGAGAAGAAGAAGAGTAGGGTTAGAGCAATAAAACTTGATTTGTGACTTAAGATGCCTTTTTCTTCTTCAACTTCCTAAAAATCCCTGAATTAGTTCTATGTTAGAATCCTGCAAAAATCAAAACAAAGGAAGTTCGTATTTAGAAGAAAACCTACTCTAGAAAGCAAAACAAATCCTAAAATTATCTTAACACAATCTCAACTAAAAATTATTTCAGAAAATTCTAAAAATACCGCATAGAAATCTCCGGCAGCGGCGCCAAAAACTTGTTCACTTCCCCAAGTGTAGGGTTGCGAAGTAGTAATAATTCGGAAAGACCGAGTATCGTTCCCACAGAGATTTATGAATGGGTATCCTCAGAATTTGTCTAAAACAACTATTAATTAAGATCCTATTAAGAACTAAAACTGGAAAATAGCGATTTGGTTTTAAACAATGAATGGTTAAGGTAATTTCAATCTAAAAAGGCACTAGAGCACCAAGGATCCACTTTTGATAAGTTTCAATGCATCAACACAACTAGGTCTCTCACAACTCAATCGGAATCGAATTCCTATCTCTATCCGATCGGAATATAGAGCGGTTCAATCAACAATTATCTAAAACAAGTGCTTATTCATTTATTTGATTCCCATAACCATGCTCAGGCCTTGGGCACACTCAATTGCATAGGCCAAGCCTCTTTCCAATTCTAGTTGAGATTCATAATCATAGCTTTCACCAAATCATGTCACTAGACTTGATTACAACTCATGATTAGAACTCTAATTAAATCAAAATCAATCAATAAACAACTATTCCAGATTATACGACAAAAAATAAGAACTTTAGTTGAATGAGTTCCCACATGAAAAACAGGCCATTGCATACAAGGCAATCAAAGCGTCTACCATGCCCGGAGTCGATGGTAGATCAATGAACTACACAAGCATAAACAATGCTCAAAAGCTAAGATACTAAGTTAGTATCACTAAGAATCACATGAGCCCGGAGTCATCAAGATATCAAAGTAAAAACCAAAATAGTACTTAATTCAAACTCATATTGAACTAAAATTCATCAATTAAAACATAAAAGGAAACCTAGGTTTCATCAATCCATAAAAAACGAATCAAAAGCTTCACCTCTTAGCCCTAGCTAAGAGGTTTTAGTTCATCTCTAACATCCTTGAACTAGAAGCCTCTAAAAACATAAAAACTAACTAAAATAGGAAGAAAACTAGAAATCTGAAGTAGAATCCGTCTCCTAAGCAATCCCCACGTTCTAGCCCCCTCTGATATGAAGGGAAGGCGTCCTTTTATAGCTTGGAGGTGTCCTTTACGCAAGAAAGTTTCAGATTTCGCGTAATCTTACGCGCTTGCGCAGAAAATTTCGAAAATCCAAAATAGAAAGATCCGTTTACACATGGCCGACCGGTCTGGACCGGTCGGACTGGGCTGGCCGACCGGTCAAGACCGGTTGGACTAGTCTGGAATGTGTCCAGCAAGCTTCCTTGGTATGGCCGACCGGTCTTGACCGGTCGGACTGCTTTTTCTTCTTTATTTCTTTCTTTATTTCTTCTTTTCTCTTCTCTCCTTGCTTTGTCTTTCTTTGGTCTTCCTTCATGCTTTATCCTATGGTCTTCAATGCTCTTAAAGAGCTCCATTTAGTCTTCAATTTGTGAACTCTCCCTCTTGTTCCTACAATCACAAATCATGCATTAGAATAGTCCTTTAAACATGTAAACCGTGCATAATGAGTGATGAATTGGGGTTAGAATATGCACAATTAAGAGCTCAACACATAACCACCATAGAATGGCCAAACCGATTTACGCAAAGGAAAATCAATGAACAAAAGTCGTCCACATAAAGTTTTTCATACAACCTTTTAGAATGACTCGCTTGCAAAAACATCAATGGCAATGACAATAGGCAGCATTAAGACTACAAAGCCAAGACAATAATAAGTCTCGAAAGAGATTTCGGCCAATGACGAGCGTAGCATTATCTAAAATTACGAAAAAACAACATGGCCTGTCAAAACAGGTTCATGTCAATTAAAGGCCCAACCAAATAGTTGAGAAGGGTCAAGAACGAATGCAAGTCTAGAAGACCTCATGACTGGGTTCAAGGATGATTTTACCTTCGATAATTTTCTAAGAGATAAAGAGCTCTTGGAAGACTTAAGTTCTCTTAGTCATGAAACTAATGGCCAAAGGTATATTCTTAGCTGATAATATTGACCCCCAACGAATGGAGGCTGATAAGGCACAACCCATTAGATGAACTATAAATAAGAAAGAAACCATTGAGGAATTGGCCACCCTAATCCAGAGAAGACCACTATAAGGTTTGACACCTTGCCACCAATTATAGTTGATGTAACATGGTTTTCAGTGCTTTTCTTTTTCTTCTACGCAAAACCCAACAATCTTAACAACATGGAAGGAGATTTGAAAGAATATGGGGCCAATGTGGCTATTCAGGATGACACTTTTGTGGAAATATTCAAGAATAAGCTTGTTCCTCTTGTCATAGTGGAACTAGGTAAAGATTATAAAGAAGTGGTTTTTATGAAACCCACTTATAGGATGACTTGGCACTTGAAGCCACTATATATCACTCACATTTTGACAGATGCCTTGTAACCAAAGTACTAGTTAACAATGTTGTGGTTGTCAATATGTTGCCAGCTTTCATACTAAAGAAACTAAGTAAAAGAAAAAAGACTTGATTGTGTTCGAAGTAACAGTGAACAACTTTGTAGGTGGCGTCACTGATACTCATGGGGTTCTACTCGTCAAATTATTAGTTGACAATATTAAAGGATTGTTAGCCTTTTTTATGATTAAATCCTCATCCAGTTACAACGCTTTACTTGAGAGAGATTTCATTCACGCTAACTGCTGTATCACTTCGTTCTTACGATCGTTCCTAATCTTTTAGAATAAAGAAAAGCTTCAAGTATTGTGGGCTAACAGTTGCTCCTTTGTGGCCGATTCAAATTCGACTGAGGCCTATTTGTATGGCAATGAAATATGACTTCTTTATTTTATATGTCTGGACAAGAACAGTTGACCTATAAGTATTATGGCCTCCCCTGATCCTTTGACACTTAAAGTGATCATCGAGGAGGCACTTAAACCAAATCAACTAAGTGGGATAATTCCATATCAATCAATGTCAATTAGGTGCATCGTTGAAGAGATTCCATGATGAGCAATGCATCATCAGCCGGAGCACCGACTGAAATTATGGTGATTTAAGATAAAATAAAGATGCAACTTGAATACAGAGGATTTTAGAATGGCTGATTCGCCAATATAGCTTAATGCATCTTGGAAAGAGATGAAGTCTCCGATGATGGAATAGACTTTGAGGACCTTGAAGTAGCACCCACCAAGTTAGACAATTTTTAGGCTAATGCTTAAGACTCTCTAGTAGAAGTTAATTTAGGGATCGAACATGATGCACGACCAATATATGTCAGTGGATTGTTAGAGCCACAAGTCGAAGCAAAGATAACTACTCTTTTAAGGGAGCACTCTGATTGCTTCGCTTGGGATTGCCATGAGATGTTAGGACTCGACAAAAAGTTAGCCAAGCATCGTCTCCTAATTAAAGAAGGTTACCCGCCATTTAAGCAACCAACATAACAAATGACGGCCAAAGTAACTTTAAAGATTAAAAAGAGGCTAAATGCCCATTGAAGGCCGATTTTGTTCGTTATTTCCAACATAGTACTAGTCATAAAGAAAAATGGTAACTTGAAGATATGCATCGACTTCAGGAACCTCGATCAAGCTACTGCCAAAAGATGAATATCTAATGCCAATTGTAAACTAGTTAGTATATCAAGTGGCCGGACATAAAATGATATCTTTTATGACAACCACTCATGTTACAATCAAATTTACATTGTGGATGAAAATGTCCCAAAGATAGCCTTTAGATGTCTTGAGCAATAAGGATACACTTTCTTACTTTGAAATTTAGCTACTCGAATAGAGTAGTTTGAGGCATGAAACTCATACCTGTGAACTAAATGAAAGGCGGGGGGGGGGGGGGGGGGGGGGGGGGGGGGGGGGGGTGGGGTGAACAGGACCTTTTTAAAATTCTACGAATTTTAGCAATTGGCAAGGTACTAATACATACGACCTGAAACAAGCATATAAGTGTAAATTGAAGTTATCACAAGATAAACATAAAGGGATAGATAACTTCATTGAGACAATCAAACAAACACCTGGAGACCATACTATTTAACTATTCAAGTATTTATCAAGTAAGCTTGGTAAGATAGATATCATGTAAGCAAAACATCAAACATATAATCCGCAACTTTTCTAAGCATTCATAATGATCATTGATCATTCAATTTGCATACCCAAGGATGAATTGCCTTCACCACATTATATAAGATGTATAATGGTTCAGCTACTTGCCTACTCCACTCCCGGCTGATCCACTCACTCCTTGAGTGGTCAGATTTCACTATCACAATGGTTTTAAATGAGGTTCACCATAAACCTTTGCAACTTATACAAGGTCTACACGTTTAATACCTGTCTGTGGCCTACACAAGGTCTTGTCAAGTTTGGATCCTAAACGCTTCACACATCCTACACAAGGACTTTTTATACTCAAGGATGACTCACATACTCTCCCATCGAAGGCCTACACAAGGTCTTACACGAGTTTGGGTCTTCAAACTCTAAAACCCAAATCCCTACATAAGAGGAGGTTTCGAACTATAAACTCTAACACTAAATCATACTTAGCTGGATGAGCCCCTTGATAGCGCCTCAATGAAGTAGCTTCGTCTTGCACAAACAAGCTCCTTCTTCAGCTCCCTCGATTAGTAACCTTGCTTTGAATATGCCTTTGAAATGCCAAAGTGAGGAATATGGTTTTGTAAATCTTCTCTAAAAGGTATGACTTTGAAGAGTTGATTGGGATTTACTAAATGCTAGCATTGAATGACTTTTCAGTCAAATGATTGATTTTTTCTATAAAAGACAGGGTCATGACTATTAATGCTTCCTTGAGTTCATTATTCAATCCAAACTTTGCATGCTCATAAAGATACAAGGATTGAATGATGAACTCAAGAGAAATAGAGCAAAGGAGTAGTGAAAAAGAGGAAAGCACACGCCAAGAGCTCTATTGGATTCTCATCAAAGAGGCCCTAAAGCGTAGATAATGAATATATAGAGAGTTTGCAGCAACTGAAAAATGGGCAAAAAATGGCTAGTCTTCGATCGCACCAAAGCCAATTGAAGGAACCTTTGGCTGGAGCCGAATTACAATGTTTACGTGAAAAACTCACTGCCCAGTTTTGGACATCTTTGGTTGCACTGAAGCCAACCGAAGTATCCTTCGGCTACATCCAAATTAAATAAAATCAAGGCTTTGATTGCTGTCTTGTTTTAGCCCATTTCGGTGGGACCGAAGGTGTCCTGATTAGTAGTAAGATGTTGTTCTTCATCAACTACTTGAGGATCTTTGAGATAGACTTTTTTAGAGATTCCCTATACGTTTTAGGCATCTCAAAAGATGAGTTCTTGGGTTCTAAGGAAGGTGTCGGTTTTGACAACCCTTGAAACTTCTAACATTTACCTTTTTCATCGACGCGAAGGATGAAAAAGGTCTTCCATTCTTCAATCTTCTTTTATCAAAGGGCTTACCGAACTCAAAGACACACACTTAAGCTAATTGACAAACATTTGCACTTATAGTAAATATTTCGAATATTAACACTAAGATGCATTCATGCTATTTCACATACATTTACATTCCATCAACATAAGAATAATCTAAAATCATTCACTGGTATAAAATGATGCTAAGATATTTACTCCATCAATTTCAAATATCCATTAACATAAAGTACTATAAATCATGTTTTTTTTTATTTTTAGAAAATCCCATTACATGAAATAACTTCAAGAAAATCAAACTAATACCTAAACATAAAGAAAACTCCTTTGTGAAGTCAAATCACGTCCAATCCTCCAAGCACTAACAATATCAACCGACATCCTCGTAATACTCTAATCATGGTTATCAATCGTGAGCTCGATAGCTCGTAGGGTCACTTCGCACCCACGAGTTAGGAAGTTCCAAATTTACATGACAATTCAACATATAATCAGAGTTTACAATTTATAAGAAAACCTAAGGAACTATAAAGAACATGAACTACCATAAGCACTTCAAGGTTTGATATACATATACCTTATAATTAATGAGTAATGGTAAAATCCTCCAGGATGAATGTAAGTAATTCTACTGTTTTAATCCTTTTAAGGAACAACTTAGCGCAGAGCATCCGTGCTGACCGTTTTAGGAAATGAACTAGTGTAGACACCCCACCACAGGCCGACAAGCTTGTTAAGTCGGACCGAGTCAACTCCACCAAACCCTCAATTAAACCAAACCCTAACCCTAAATCAAACCTAGTCCAAAACCCTAACCCAATAACTCAATCAAAACCCAATAAGCCCAACCTAACTCACCCAGTTAAGTTGAGTCAAAGCCTATCTGAACTCCACTTGGTCAAACTTAGTCGACTCACTGAGTTAACCCGTCGAGTTAGCTCGCCTAATTAACCTAACCAGTCAAGTCACCTAGTCAAATCAAGCCCTAAAACCAATCTTTATTCAAGCACATATATCCAAAGCCCATTCAAAAAGCTAAAACACCATCAACTAAGCATAAAAAGGAGAAGAGCCTCCACACATGCATGAGAGCTTACCTGCCAAAGCAGGGAGCTTCATGTGGCTTTAGTGGCACGCAGGGTGCTGTTAGCCGCGTGACAGCTCTATCACCTTGGCAAGGAGAGGTAACACAAGTAAAGTCTTCCTTTTGCAAGGAATAATAGTGTGGAGAATTGAAAGGATTTTCATGCCCCTCCCTTGCACTAAAATTATCATCTATGCCATCCAATCTAACCCTTGAGATCTTGCCATGTGAAAATCTCAAATCTAGGCCATCTAAACCCATTTTAACCTTAGACTTGTAAAAAATTACCAGAACACCAGTATTGGGGACTATAAATAGCCCCCTTCCCTTCTCATTTCAAGAAACATTTTCATTTTCAACCCCTGTCCATTCAAGGAGAAGCCTCATCCCTAGTCATTCCATCCTTTCACTAAGGAGAGGAGAGAGCAATAAGAGAGAGTCTAGCCCAGGTCAGCCTAGTCTAGCAAACCCTTAGCCACCTGGGAGCCAAAGCCTCAATCCGAGCCACTCGATCTAATCCTTGCACATCCTCATCCATCCCACCGTCTAACTTTCAACTAGCTTCATGCATCTTACATAAGCATCGCGCAATACCTATTCCCTTCTCTACCCCTTACTGGTTGGTTATTATTTCGACAAGTGGGAGAGTTAAGGTGGATTTATCCAGCCCAGGCTAAAGCTTGTCATAGGATTTGCATTCAACACCGCACCACACACACAACATTACATAACTCTGCATATACAAGCATTGGATACATAGCATTGTTCATCCAATTAGTTCAAACGTATGCTCTACGGATTGCCGAGTTAATCAGATCTTGCCCATTAGAAACTTGGACTAGTTGGTTACAACTTTGACAAATAGGCGAGTCAAGACATATTTATCTAGCCAAGATTGCAGCTTGTCATGGGCGTTGCATGTAACACACCATTGCACACACTTTGCATCACTAGTATGCAATAACTAATCCCGATCTTTAATAATTTATTTGATCCTGTGAAATAGAGATTGTACGTCTATATAAGCAGAGTGGGTGCCTAACCCCTTCCCTCTATGTAACCATAATTCCTTCCTAGAATCTTGAGTTGCAGATCAAAGAGTCATTTTAGGGCAAAGAATCTTCAGATTTTCTATCCAAACATTTCTGCAGGGTCTAGTCGACTGTGGAATCGGATAAATTAGGCTAGTGGTGACTCCAGTCAAACATACATAACTCTTTTACATCGCAAACGTTAATATGCCTATGAGAACGATCTGGCCAACTCGTGATCCAGTGTCCACACCCAAGGCAGAGCACCCGTGCAACCATTTTAGGGATTAACCCAAGGCAGAACACTATGACCATTTCGAATCTCCTAGGGCACAACACTGTGCATCCAACATTTTAGGGAGTCTGGGAAAAGCACCCATGTGAACATCTTTTTAGGAATGACCTTGGGTAGAGTACCTGTGTAACCATTTTAGGGAAGACCTAATTAAAGCATAACACCTCATTTTAGGAATGACCCTGGACAAAGCACCTGTGATTGTATGCATAAATGTTCCAAGCTACCTTCCCTATTGAAATCAATTTGCCATACAATGAACTCAAGTGATTAAGGCATAATCGCATGCAAAATTTAATCAACATTATATTTTAAAATTTGAGATACATCAACATAACCTTAAATTCAACACAAGCAATAATAGATTTCATATATGGTACAGATCTATGTCCAAACAAGCATAATATGGTAATGTATATCATAGATCTAAGTTCTATACGATCAAAATATGGTAACATGACACTATAAGCACAATATGATAAAAGAGTTCCACAAATTTGGATTTGATATAAAATGTTAAGATGTAGCATATGTTTAGATTCATATGGGTACATACAAGTTAAAATATCAATCAAAAGACATAAAAATGTAATCATTAGATGTTATGACATGCATTTAAAACAATTAGTCAATAAAATTGGAATTTACCAACATGGGAGGATCACCTACCTAATATGAACGTAAAACTTCTGATGCGGTTCTAATCTTTATGTGGAATTTCTCTTGAATCAGCCAACTTCAATTGGATCCGACTCGGTATATTGACACAAATAAGCTTATGAATCACTTAGTTAAATACTGAACCAATTATATTAACTTTACTTGTGAATACAAAAACAAAATTACCTATTGGTAACACTAGGATTCATTATTTTTTAAGCCTGTTATTGAAATTAACAGAAGTTGACTCACTAAGTCAAAGTCTAACTAAGGAGGTGGTGAAATTGGGGAAATATGTGTATTGTCTCATACATGTTGGAAGTTGGCTTGCCTTAGAGATTGTTGAAGGACTAGCGTGGATTCGAGATCGACTTTATGCTAGCAAATGTTGGTTGACTTGTCGGAATTTCAAAGTCGACTTGGGAGATTAACTCAACTCTCTCGATTGAAACTCTTTCTTTTCACTTGATCTCTTCCCTTCATTCCTCTCAGTTTTATGTGATTTTGTAGGATTTATAGCTTCTTATACTTCTCTTAGAAGAGATCTCAAATCAAGTTTTAGCAGATGGGCCACCCAGTGCACGATTTGGATTTGGATCGTTAATGGTTTTTAGCGAGGAAGATTATTAACACTTTAATGGAAAAAATGAATTTAATGGTTCTTTCTTCAGTTTGATGCTCATTGATGGTCTAGACCAAGTCTAGGGAGCTTGTGGACACTAGTTTTCGAAGGTTTGGACTAATCTGATTATGAGTTCTACAATAAACTATTTCGGTTTGACACAGCAAGTTTTTGGGAAAACCAGGAAAACACACCACATGCGGTTTCTCCCACTATAACTAAAATTCTTAGAAAGTCCTTTGGATGAAGGAATCTAGTTTAAACGGTTTGGATTGTCTTGATAGTGGGCCACTGTTTGTCATAATGACGCTTGATTATGGAGTTTTGAAGAAAATGGAAAGAAGGAGAAAGGGTCGAGAGGATTAATTGCGATTCCAGCGAGTTTGGTTGATGACAGGAGAAATTGACAATTGAGATCGATAGCATGAGATCTTTACTATTGAGTTGAACTTTCACAGTCTAGAAGAATAAGAGAAGAGGAAAAAGCAGGATTCTGCACTGGCCTTGCAAACACGGATTGCCTGCGAACGTGCAGATGCACAGGGAAGCTAGGTTTGGTCCACCGGAATGTTTTTGAGAAATCCAATCCATCTATTAGTCTTATTAGATCATGTTAGGACATGAGTTGAAAAAAAGGCATATCTAGAACTCAGGTGGCCCGCAAGATACGAAACAATAGTGGAGGCTTAAATCATTGAACTGTGTTGGGGTATAAAACCGATGGACTAAGCGGATCAAAAGTTGGGTCCCTCCATGATGAATAGTCACCACAGATGAGTGCGTTGTAGTGTGGAGGGTTGCCATTTCGAAAAGAAACGGAGAGGAAGGAAAGTGGTTATTATCACTCACTATTATCTGAGAAATTTTTCTTGTTGCTTTTACAAAACTTCTCTATTATATCATCAAACCATCACCTATTAATACAACATCAACATTGTTTGATTTCAAATTCAGGGTTTGCAAGTCAGGTTAGCGCAGTCAGCATTGCGTCTTACTACCACTTCTGTATTTTTACATGGGGGCTGGGGCTATGGGTCCTTCGGAGGTGTCTACGAGAAATTTGTGTCGTTCATTCATTTTATCAGATTATTTGGGGTACGGGTACAAAATGAGGTAAATCCAAGGCTTGAGTGGATGGTTCTAATTGAGTTGTTATCCAAATATCAGTGATGTGGGTATCCATTATGTCATCAGGTGAGTGGTTAGTCTAGTATGGCTATGAAAGATTCTAAACGATTAAGATCGATGATAGATCAAGTATGGAAGGTTAGATGGGATCGAGATGTGTAGAAGGGTGTATGTGCATGTACTTGAGTGTGGGGTCGCTAGATCCTAATCTTGACAATTAGATAGGTTTACCTTAAATGCTAGGTAAGATGAACAGTCAGAATCATGAATGGATGTGTATATAAGCAGATGAGATGATCCCAGAGTTGGTTTAACATGATTGGGCATTTTGAAAATGAGATGAATCATCAGATGTCTCACTCTAGTGATGTGTGACTATTTCAATGGTTAGTTTGATAAAGGAACGAGTGTACAAGGGTATTGGGTCTCTAAAGTCATTGTGAGGTCCAAGTGTGTGAAGATGCGTGCAAGTTTAAGTGTCATTTTCCTAAAATCAAGAAATTGAATTGGGATGCAAACTAGGTTAAGCACTCGTATACCTGCACAAGCGCACATTTTTAGGGTATTACACATACTGTTAGGTGGTCATGCCTTTTAGTTTAAAGAATGTTGGTGCAACTTACCAACATGACATGATTGGCCATTTTACAAAGGTTTATATTGGTGATGTGATAAAATTAATCGATGTTGCCGATCATCTTACACACCTAAAGAAATCATTCAAGTAGATAAAAGTATATAAATTAAAACTGAATCCGTTCAAGGGTGCTTTCATCATGTTTGTCGAAAATTTTCTTAGATTTCTCATACTTTAGAGAGGAATTGAGGTTGACCGAAAGAAAGCTCAGTTAATTCTAGAAACCTAACTGTTGAAAAATTAGAAAGAACTACATGACGTTGCATCTATCGCTCATACTTTGTAGACGCTAAGCTTGCGGAAGCTTTAGAGTGGAGCTTAGAACTATGGCTAAGTCCTAGAGGATGGGTGACTAGGACCGTTTTAAAATCCTTTTAAAAATTTATTTTCTAATTAAACTAAATTAGTAATTATAAACTAATTAAACAAGAACACTTAGTTTTCAAGCTTAAGTGGGTCCAATCACGAAGGTTAGATAAGATTAAGCAATTAAGAAAACTAGCTTAAGCACATAAATTATAGAGATGCAACATGTGGAGCTTCTAATTAATGTGCAAATATCTAGACTGCAAAAGGTATAACTACCTAAGCAACTAGTTTAAAGAGCTATGTAAACAATATGAGATACAACATGATATATGCCTGCAAGCCTAGTGAATATACATCTTGTGTGTGAATGTGCCTATCATGCATAACATATATTCCATTCAAGCATTCATATAATAAACAATAAAATAGACAATGTTAGAATAACAATATGCTTAATTTAATCCTAAATACAAGAATATATATTGGTTCAACTACTTGTCTACTCTACTCTCAATTTTCGTACTCAACACTTGAGCACATTGAAATTCACTAAGGGAGTTTAAATCAGGTTTCTCCCAACCTACGTGTTTTAAATCGGTTTTATCATACTAGGGAGTTTGATAAGGTTCTTCCCAACCTATGACAAGGATTTTACTGGTTCATCTCTTAACCAAGATATTTACGAGTTCTATCTAACCTAGGAGTTTGACAAGGTTCATCCTAACCATTCGATTTCAATCCAAGAACCTAGTGTACACTCCCGTCGAAGACTCCCCTTGGAGACTTGATCGAGTTTGATTCTAAACTCTTATACTTAATCCTCCATAAGGAAAGAGTGCAACTGAATTCTTACAATTTAACACTTGTCTAATTGAGCCACTTTCATTGTACTGCTTGGGTTGCTTGATCTTTGCTCTTCCGTGCTTCAATCAACTTCCCTTTGCTCCCCCGATCATGTTACCGATGCTTTGCCAATGCTTCAGCTCCAACGATCAGCTACCTTATATGTGATGATCTAAAGAGATGCCCAAGGTGATAGGAGGTGGTGGGAATTCTCTACAACTAGTAGGATTTAGTTACTCAGAGAAATTCACCTAATTGGATCTTTAGAGAGGTTTAGACTAAGGATATACCTATGGTGTATGCATCTAAAACATCGAGAGATCAAGAGAGAGTAAGTCCATTTTTATTTGAGCTTTTGAATGCTCAATCTTGTGATCAAACACAGGGAAGATGACTTTGAATGGTTAGGATTAGAGCCTAATGATGTGAGCAATAATGATGACTTCTAATGCATTAAATTCTCTCTATAAACTCCAAAATCGAGCTGCCAATATATAGAGTAAAAGCTCAAACGAATAGAAAATTGTAGCAAATGGGTAACTCGCGACTAGTTGCACCTCAACTGTGACTAGTCGTAAATGGTAGTGCACATTTCTGTGGCATACTAGTGAACCTTGTTTGTCAATCACTTAAGTCAGTGAGTCTAGTGTCGGTTGAGCCTAATGAAGACGAAGACCGAAGACTCAAGTGGCCCAGCTACATCAAGGAAAAAGAATCAGGTAAAAGTGATGCCTTGGTGCCTTAACCTTGACCAAAACCCAACCCTTAACCTCTTTGATGACCTTGACCATATTAGGGAACCTTTAGTCATCATAGATTGGCCCTAGGTGTCCCAAAAGTGCACCCAAAACTTGGCCAATGCATGAGGGTTGAGAAAGGATTGGGTCAGCAAACTTCAGGCTGAACCCAAGCCTAGCCGACCGTCACGACCGGTCGGATGGACTGGACCGACCAGTCAAGACCGGTCGGACTGGATCCAAATGTGTACAGCAGCCGCTGTGCTGAAGCAGGCCATAGGGCCGACCGGTCGTGACCGGTCGGCTGGGCTGGTCCGACCGGTCGAACAGATCCCCCCCCCCCCCCCCCCCCCCCCCCCCCCCCCCCTTCAGACAGTGAACTTTCTATCTTCACTGGCCTTTGGCCGACCTGGTCGGGACCGATTGGGACCAGTCGGAAAGAGCCGTTTTTGCCCATTTTATGACCGTTGGAGCTCATTTTCCCTATATATGGAGCTCGGTTTCGGGGCATAGATGAGAGGGTTTTGAGAGCCTATTCCCCACACCTTTTATACATCATATGAGGCCTCAAAGAGGAGGGTTTCAAGTCATATCCCTTGTGTTTTAAACACATGTGTGGGCATTCAAATGCAATCTAGAGATGACTTAATTCCTCTCTCAATTCTAGAGGTAAAACACTATACCATATAGGCATATCTCTTGTTCAAAACCTTTAGAAGACCCTCTAGGTGAATCTCCTAGTTACAACAAGCTACATATCTCATATAGGAGATTCAGCCATCCTCCTATCACCTTGGGCATCTCAAAGGCATCACATGCAAGGTGTTTGATCGAGTGTAGCTGAGGCATTGGTGACGTAACGGCGACACGATCGAGGGAGCAAGGGAAGCTAATTGAAGCACAGGAGAGCGGAGATCAAGCAACCCAAACCGGCGCTAAACAAGGGGCTCATCCGAAAAGTAAGGTTGTCTTTATTGAGAGTCCATTTAGAGTTTATTTGTCGACTCGATCTAAGGATGTTAGCCGTTCCTTGGCCCGTTAGCCGTTCCTTGGCCCATTAGCCGGGCCTAAACTAAGTCTCTAAGGGGGAGCCTCCGACACGGGAGCAAACGTGCGTCGGGTTGAGAGTTAGCCTATGTCCTAAAACTCCTGTTTGGGTTGAGAGTTAGCCCTTTGTCCAAAACTCCGGTTATGGTTGAGAGGTGAACCAGTAAAACCTCCGTGTAAAGGTTAAGAGGTGAACCTCATTTGAAACCTCCGATAGTAAATGCCGATATGCTCAAAGGAGTTGAGTACTTGAACTGGGAGTGGAGTAGACCCAAAGTCGAACCACTATACATGCTTGTATTTGTGATTGATTTGAGCACATTGATATCTTAGCATTTGAGTTTAATTGTTTAATTATGAATGCTTGATAGGAATGTATGCTAGGCACTAGATTGGCACATCCACACATAAGATATACTTTCACTAGGTGTGTAGACTTGAGCTCATTGATCCATTCTCACAAGTCTACATAGGTTGCATAGGTTAGGAGATTGATTAGTTAAATAATTTATTTACCTATGCATGCTTAGATTAGGATTGTTTATTGCTTAACCTTTTACTAGTCTTGTGATTGGACCCACTTAGGTTTGGAAGCCGAAGTATTCTTGCTTGCTTAATTTAATTTGTTGAATTGTGTAAGTAGGCGAAAAGAATTTCAAAAAGGTCCATGTCACCCCCCTCCTATAGGTTTAGCCATAATTCTAGTTGCTCTTTGAGCTTCCGCACATATGTAGGTGTCGTGTTAGACTACCGACGTACTTTCAGTAAAGGGACGACAACCGGTCTAATTAGGCCTAGGACTGAATGTTTACTTGCTCTCCCTATGAGAGGCCCTTGTAACCAGTTGTACTAAGGCTAACGACTAGTCGCACTAAGGCTGACGACCAGTCACATAGACCAGTCGACCAGTCTACGATCGGTTAATTTGGCCAAAGATCTAGTTCTTGATGCTGACCCATTTTTAGCCTCTGGTGACCAGTCGCCGAATACCTTCGACCGGTCGACAGACTCATGAGTTCTGTTATTTATTCTATCTTGTTTACAGTAGCCCATGCAACCTCTTAGGCGTTCATTTGGGTGGTCTTTTGAGACACCTAAGTCTATTCTAAGATGACTAAAAGTTTACCTATTGGGTCATGCCATATAAAGGTTAAGGTTTTGATTTAGGTTTAAGGGTTTTGGCTCACCAAGGCATCTCATTTACTTATTTCTTCTTCCTTGATGCAACAAGTCCTCTTGAGTCTTCGGTCTTCATCTTCTTTAGGTTCAACCAACACCTAAACTCACTTACTTACATAATTGACAAATAAGGTACACTAGTATGCCACAGAAAAGTGTACTAACAGTACAAAGATTCATCGGTCAAATTAACTTTTTATGCCAATTTATTTCCAATTCGGTAGGGAAGATTAGTGCTTTCTCCTAATAAAATTGAAAGAAGAAAAAGAGTTCAGGTGGGAAAGCGAGCACCAGTTGGCTTTCAAAATGATCAAAAAATATATAATGAGACCATCAGTGATAATTCTAACTCATAAAAATCGCTTTCTTTAACTATACATTTCGACAGCTGAAGATTTTATTAGAGCGTTATTGGCATAGGAAAATAATGAACAAAAGGAGCAAGTGGTCTATTATCTTAGTAGAACACTATCGCTCATCGATAAAAAAGTTATGCTTGTTATCGTACTTTTTGGCAAAAAAGTTACGATAATAGCTATTGTCTAACATAGTCCATATAATTGTTTCAACTAATTTAATAAAATGCATGCCTTGCGAATTCTTAGAGGTTGTATTGGTATATAGATTTTGACTTTATCTGAGTTCTATTTTAAATATATTCCCTAAAAGGCTATAAATGGTTAGGCCAAAGCTAATTTTTAGCCGATCACCCTTTGAGCATCGATAGCTAAATTCCCCAAGACATGATTAAACTTTACTTGTTCCAAGTCACACCTTGATATTGATCTTTAACATATCATAGACCGATTGAACATCTAGTGTTGGGATAGCTCGAATTTCTTCAACTAGAAAGTGACGAGGGTATGTGTTCCAGCTAGAGTTTAAATGCATCATAACCAAGTAGAGTATGAGGCCTTACTTGTCGATCTTGAGATCTTATCAGAGCTTAGAGTCGGGACAATTGAAGTAATGGGAGACTTCTAGTTGGTGATAAGACAGATCATGAGATCTTATAAGTGCACGAGTTTAGCTTTGATGCTGTATTACGCAGTGGTTATCTAACTATTGGATAATTTTGATCAATACGATCAAAAATTTTGTAACGCCGAAAAAGCCGGCAGCCGAATATCGATGACTCAGATCCTGAATTTGAGAGTGTTAACTAAATAATAAATGAATGCTTCTTTGTAGTGAGTCATTTTTAATACTTTTTATATTCACTTGGTATGCATCAAACAAAAGGTGATAAATTGAACTTTACAATTAAAGTTCCAAACATTACATAATCAACTAAGTTATCCCCTACTTAAGGACATTAAAAATTAAAATAAAATACATAAGTCCTAATAAATCATAAGCATAAACTATTTATGGTTTATTCTCTAAGGATTCCGCCATATCATAACATCCTTCCAGCTCCTGCATAACCTGTATGTGTGTTCGAACACTAAAAATGGTGAGTGGCCAATTCAATGAAAACTCCCCCTCAAGATTACACATCCATAATTCATAGTCAAGTATAGTAATAAAAATAGAAAAAAACAATACAACATTCATCTTACAAATACGAATCTTTCTTAATGTATGTTTGCTTGAAATGCACTAGATTGGAGATGCACATTAATTTGGAAATTGTGAGTATAACTCATGATTCAAGTGAATGGCTACACAATGACTAGTCATCCGGTAAAATCTGCGAAGGAGCGGTCATACAATGACTAGCCATCTAGTAAAGTTCACAACAATGGACGACTATACAATGGCCCAAAAGCACAAAAGACACAGCGAAGTCATCCGATAAAATCTACAAAGGAACGACCATATAATGACCTGAGTTCACAAGCGTCTTACATCAGACCATCCAGTAAAATTCCAATATGCAATGAATGCATGATTAGCCCATCATTTATTAATCCAATTTACAAACAATCAAGTTATACACAACCTTTTTAACTGGTGTCCTTCAAAGTCATTGTAGTTTGATTACAATTTAGGCACATCCAAGGACACCAACAAAGTCCATTAAAGGACACCAACAAGGTCCCTTTAAGGACACCAACAAGGTCCCTCTAAGGACACCAACAAGGATTAATCACATATGCCACATTGGAATCTATATATCACAAATAATGAAAATCTTATCTAACAATTTTATTTAAATTCCATAACAACTTGGGTACACTAGTTCAAGTTATATTCCCAAAGAGTATGTTCACAAACATGTTACGCTGATTTTTTTAAATCAAAGATTTCTTTACACACACTCCAAATGGGTCATGTCTCAAATCATGTCCATGATATGAGTTATCTACACCACTGTTGAGCCATGAATATTACATATTCTAACCCCTTTTCATCATCACATTATGCATGGTTTTCATGTTTAAAGACTAATTTAATACATGTTTTTGTGATTGTAGGAATGAGAGGGAGACTTCACCAATTCATGGTTAAAAGAGTCACTTTGTATGTATTGAAGATCAATAGAACAAGTGCCGAAAGGTGGAGGAAAGAAGGAGGAAAGAAAGAGAAGAGAAAAAGAAGAAAATCTGAAAAAAAAATGTCTTAGACCTGTCGCTAGACCTGTCTGTAGATCGGTCGCTAGACTGATCTCCAAAAAGGTCTACAGTTATTTCTGGACTGTTTTTTTTTTTTTTTTTACTTCTTAGACCAGTCACCAAACAGGTCTAAAGTGCTCCAGAAACTTCGATTTTTAATTCCAAGTTTCCAAATTGCGGAAGGACTCCGCGGATTCTTGAAGTTTCTAAGTTGGTGCGGGATTTCTCTTATAAAAGGCCACCTCCACTCTTTTCCTAAGGCATCTAGTAACGTGGGGAGCAAAGAGATCAAGACCTAGGAGGCTTCCTAGCCTAGCTACAACTAGTTTTCTTCTTCTTCTAGTTCTAGTTTCTAATTTTAACATGCTTTCTTTTAGCTAACCTTTTAGCTAAAGCTAAGAGGTGAAGTTTGTAGTTTATTTCAATGCTTTACTTCGTTTCTTCAAGTACCCTTTGCTTTAATTATGGATTTTTAAGTTATAGTTTAAATAAAGTTTGGATTTTTAAAAGTTTTGTAAGAGTTTGTGTACTCCGAACATGAGTTCCTTGGAATTTTCTGAGAAAGAACCTTAGGGCATTACTTAGAGAAAGTACCATGATTGGGTTGTTTGAATTCGAATTGTAGTAACCCTTGAGCATGCCATAGTCTCTTGGCATGGCTGTTACTCCGAAGGCTACAAGTTCAAGTTCTATGTGCTTCATTATAACTAAAAATCTGATTTTTCATATTTAAGTGGGACTATTTGTGCTTAAATGTTATATCCTCCAATTAGATGAGAGATAGGACTTTGATTCTAATTGTGTTGTGCTTGGATGAATGGATTGGTATTGAACTACTACAAGTGAATCCTTAATGCTCTAGTTCTTCTTATTTTCAAATTTTCCTATTTTATGTGAAAAACTATTTTCCTAAACTTCTTAGATTCTAGTTATTAGAGTAGTTGGAATTGTTTACATCTTTCTCTATGGATTGACCTCAGTCTTACCGAGAATTATTACTACATCAAGCCTTGCACTTGAGGCGAGCAAACAACCACATCCCAAGGTATCACAAACCACAATCAATCTCTTCTCTACATTAACCATTCTCATTTCTACTCTCACTAATAAACAATACACTTGAAAAAACTTATTAATGAAATCATTTGAATTAAGGAAGATTTTAAGTTCATAATTACTAGAATTGAGATTACATGTGGCAACGATCTAATCATTTAGTGAAATCTATCATGTTAGAATAGAAATTAAGCACGTAAATTACTCTACTCAAGAGGTCTAATTACAAGAGATTAAGTATAGTAGAGTATGCAACATGTAGATTAAGCAAATCAAGGGAATTTAATCATATGGAGTTAACATTAAAAGTAAAAAAAGAAAAAAAGAAGCACTATAACTAGACTAAAAAATTAGGTGGAAAGCTTGAAGGAAACCCTCACAATTTGAATTCAAAAGGGGTAACTCGAATCATCTTGACCTAGCATAAAACTAATTTGAATGCAACTCAACCGGAATGGATCTAATTATGAGAATAAGGAGAAAACACACATCCCACATTACAATGAGATTTACAACTAATTAACTTCAATTCAAACCAAATTTAGACTTTTAAAGGAAGTTTTAGAGATTGACTTCAAATTGCACATATTGCTGTGCAGAAGCATAGAGTGAAGCTACTAGAATCTTGGGTAAATCTTAGGGGGGTGAATAGGACCACTTAAAACTCCATGCCTAATTAAAACATAGAAGCATAGAGCAAAGCTACTAGAATCTTGGGTAAATCTTAGGGGGGTGAATAGGACCACTTAAAACTTTATGCCTAATTAAAACATTTACCAATTAAGACTTAATTAAGTAATTAACACTTAGGCTTCCAAGCTAAGTGGGTCCAATCACATAGACTATAAGATATTTAATAATTAAGCAACTAATCTATAAGAGATGTAAAATACAACTTGTGTGTGAATATTTAATCAAGTTTTTAATATATAATCCATTCAAGCATTCATATAATTCACCAATTAAACTCATGATGCATGAATAAAAATGCGTTCAAATAACAATCATAAAAATAAGCATGTATAGTGGTTTAATTTCCCCACTTCACTCTTGACGGATGCACTCTTCCCTCGAGTGTACTGGAATTCACTATCTAGAAGTTTCAATAGGTTCATCCCAATATAAGAGTTTTAACTAGGTTCCTCCCAACCTTTACAGTCTTACAAAAGGTCTTACAATGGTTTTCAAGGCTAACTAATAACCTCAATCCTAATCTAAGGATCTACAGGAGTAACCATCGGAGGCTCCCCATGGAAACTAACATGTACACACATGTCTGGTGGCTCCCCTTGGAGACTTTGATTTAGATCCTGCATAAGAGTCAAGGTCTTACACAAGAACCTAATCGAGTTTGGGTTACAAACTCTACGCTCAATTCCCCATGGAAAAAGAGTGGATGGACTCTACAGATTAACTACCTTACTTATCAGATTTGAGCCCCTTTGTTACACCATTCTTGAGATGCTTCTTTATGCTCATCAGTGCTTGAATCCACAACTCAATTGCTCCCTCAAAATTTAACGTCGATCTTCTTCAACTTCAACGATCAGCTTGTCTTGCTTGTGATACTCTGATGAGGTGAGTAAGGCAATGGGAGGGTGATGTAATCTTCTACAACTAACGGGAAGTTAATTTCCTATAACGATTCACCTAGACAAGTCTTCTTGATGTTCTAGACAAGTTTTTACCTATTGAATTCAATTTCTAAACTTTGGGGAATGAGAGAGATCAAGTTCATCTTCAATCAAGCATGAAATGCTTTAACGATTGATAAATAATAAGGAAGATGACTTTAATATTATAGGATTAGAGCCTCTAATGTATGGAGTTGTGGTGGCTTTTAATAGACTAGAAGCCCATCAATTTGCCTAATGCCCAAATGCCCAATATATAGACTATATATTCTAACGGTTAGAAAATGGGCAGAAATAGCTAGTCTTCGGTCGCACAGAACATGGTTTCAATTGCACCGAAGCCAGTCGAAGACTCCTGCAGTTAGAGTCGAAATAACATATTTTTCATGAAATCTTATTGTCTATTTTTAAACCTTTTCAATTGCACTGAAGGTGAACTTTGGTGCCACTAAAGCCAGTTTGAACCTTGAATTATACATATTCTAACCCCAATTCATCACTTTTTATGTATGATTTATAGTGTTAAAGACCTATCTTATGCATGATTTTGTATTTGTAGGAATGAGAGAGAGACCTTATAAATTCAATGTTAAAAGACCGCTTTTAGAACACTTTGAGGATCAAAGCAAAAAAGGCCAAGAATGAAAGAAAGAAGTCATGGAAGATGAAATTGAAAAATAAAGAAAAATCTTGAAGAAATCATGTTAAAAGATCTAAAAGGGCTGAAAAAACTAAATTGCAGAGATGCAGGGCAAGAAAAGTGAAGTGCAAAAACTGTAGAAAATAACCCTGCTATTACAGATCCAACCGGTCAGGCCGATAGGTCGGCCCTGGGGTCGGGATAGGTCAAATTTCCAGCCTTTTAGGCTGAAACATGCTGTACCAATGTCTAGATGGGTCTGACCAGTCATGACCGGTCGGCCACTCCCAGAAATAGTAGCTTGCTATTTTGAAGTCCTATTTTCTCTGCGCAATTGCGTAAGTTCACAAGTGATTCTCGAACTTTCTGAGGCGGTAGAGCTTCAAAGCTATAAAATGACTCCTAGGGGCTCGTCTATAATCATCATAGAAGATATCTAAGTTCGTAGGAGGTGGAGAGGATCATCGTAGAGCATCTACAACTCATCCGAATACGATTTTTCTAAAGCTTTTATGTTTTTAGTAGTTTTTCCTTTGAGTTTTAGTTCAACTTCGTAATGGTTGGCTAAACCTCTTAGATAGGGCTAAGAGGTGAAGCTTATAATTGTTTGTAATGTTTAATTCAATTTAATTCAAGTATTTTTGGATTTAATGAAGAACACTTCTAGTTCTAGTTTGAAATAAAGTTGGTATTTTTAGTTTAATCTTCTATCTCTTGTTATTTTGCTTACATGGGATGTTTTGATTTACTGAGATTGCTCAAAGGGGTATTGTTGATAGGATTTTGGGTTGTAGAGATCGTATATCCATCATGATATGTTAGATGCTAGGTGATCTTACAAACTATGTTTCCTAAGTGCTTATCTAGAACTAAACTAGAAGAAGTTCTTATCTTTTAATTTGATCTGAGATAGAAGTTTATGTATTGATTTTGGTTCGATTGAAGTTCAATTCATCTTTTGAATCAAGTCTAGTGACAAGACTTGAGGAAGGATCATGAATGTGATCTCACTTGTTTTATGAAGGATTAGGGTTGTGTGATTAGATACGCCTAATGCCTTAGCTGTTATGAGAGAACCATGTCAGTAAATGATTCATCCATGTTAAATATATTATGATGATTTGATTACTCTATATTCTGATTGGATAGGGATATTACTCTTATTCCAATTAAGTTATTGGCTTGAATGATTGAATTGACATTGTGAATGATTATAAGTGGATCCTTGGCGCTCTAGTGTTTTATTTTCTGATTTAGTTTAAAAAGTAAATAGTTTTATGTTTTTAAAATACATCATTTAATACAAATCCCAATTTAGTCTATCCTAGTACATAGTTTAGAATTGTTATGATAATCCCTGAGGACGATCTCAGTCTCACGATCGAATTATTACTATATCGTAGCCTTGTACTTAAGGCAAGCGAATAGCCAGTAGAGGGTGCATCTAATTATAGCTGAAATACGTCCAATTTTACAATTTAGTTGATGGGCATTTTCGACCTACTTCAGTCGGATCAAAGAGGGGTTCAATGAGATTGAAGAACCCTCGAAAGCTATTATTTAGGCTGCTTCATTTTCAGTAGATTGGGGCCTCTAATGCCTTACAATTGATGTGATCTTTTAAGGAATCCTAAGGCTAAGACTTTCATGGGCCTTAGCCCATTAGGGGTGCAGTACGTGGTTCTTCGCATACATGCGCGGTTCAATGTTCTTCGCAGTGTAATGATCAAACTGAATGCCACATGGATGGATAAAAGACACCTTCAGGACCACAACAATGAGCCAATCGATATGGTCGGGGTTTTAAAGTCCAAGGTTTAGGTCATACGAGCGTACATTGCGCACGACCAGGCTAGGTCCTGTCAGGACAACCAGAAGTGTGCGCATACACATGAAAACTAGATGTAGGATACCGAGGGTTTACACATGGGTACGAGGGTTTACTGAAATCATTGTTCAGTATGCGCACACTTAACAATTCTAAATGTAGGATATGAGGGTTTACTCATGGGTACCAGGGGTTCAATGATCAGATACTCTGTTAGCCACCAGAGGAAATATGAGGTACTACACATAGTCCCTCTGTCTATCTCGACGCTTGGGCTAATAAGGGCTTGGTTTGATCAAGTTGTATGTACCATTGACCAAATTTTGAGTCAAGCAGTTTCATGCTTATGTTTATATTTTTCTATTTTTAGTTCACCCAGTGAGAATGACCTAATGAACAACTTGAATGGCACATAAACATCAAGGTGGACCAGGAAGTTTTGGATCAGCCTTAATTTTTATCTCATGTCATATATGAGCATGGAAAACGGATGGATGGGGTGGATTTCAAGCAAAGATCATGGTGACCCCACCTAGCTTTCGACTGCAATCCTTAGGCTCGGTTGTCCCAACAATCCATGTCCAGACTAAATCATTTTCACGTTTTCATAATATAGTTTCCTATTTTAAAAATATTTGGTGATGAAAATATTAGGAGATACTTGAGTTCTATTTGGATAATTAAAACTAGAAAAGCTTTTCATGTAAGTTAGCCTTAAATTGCGAGTCGACTAGAGAACTCTTTGCACTGGACCCATGATGGTGGCCCAATCTTTACTTAATCATTATCTTTCAGGCTTGTTGGGGTGGATGCACAAACTTTAAGATCTCGCAACCCCAACCAACTTGAATTATGGGATATATCAATGCGGAAAAACCAAGCAAGCAATCAACACACGACACATAATAGTTTTTATGTGAAAAACCCTCTAACAAAGGTAAAAACCATGGGACCTCATCCAGCCAAATAATCCTCTATGTAATGAATGTTACACAGCAATCGCAAGCTTATAGCACGCTCGGATCCATTTTTTCTTCACCCTAAGGTGGATTATAATAAAAGAAAACAAAATAAGAGAAATCTCACCAATCCGAGGAACTTGAAGAAGCTAAGAACGAACCGACGTTGTGGATGAATCGTCACGGACATGGCCTTTTTATTCTTCTCTCTCTCTCTCTATCTCTCTCTCTCTCTCTTCTCTTCTTCTTTTTCTTCTTCTCTCTCTTGTGCTCTGGGATGTGTAAAACACTTGTTCTCCCCTAATCCGTGTTAATATGTGCTTAGATAGCACTTTGGACCGAATTAGAAATAAAAAATGAAAATTGTATAAAATAGTCCGTGCGCACCGTCGGTCACCTGATCCGACCTCGTCAGGTGCCTGATAATGCTAAAAAATGTTCAGAGAGCTCCAGAGAAATACCCCTCGAGTTTCGGTCACCCGAACTCTCCTTTCAATCGCCCGATTTAGGCCTCGGTCGCTGATTACCAAATTGTCGGTCACCCTAAACTGTCATAAATAATCCAGCAACCAACTGCTACATCTGGGGTAGTTTTAGTCGCCTGACCCAGTTTGGTCAAGCTCCCAATGATCCCCAAGTTGTACTCTCTCCTCTACTCTTGAGGAGGAACACCCCATGAAAACTCCCCCTTCCGACTCATGAGGAGGGCTTCACCGTTTTCAATCCCTCCAGGATTCTACAAGCCTTAAACTTGTCATTTTCCAATGCCTTGGTCATCATATCTGATCTATCATCATTCATATATATCTTCTCAAGCTGTAGCACCTTGTTCTCCAATGTATCCCTGATCCAGTGATACCAAACCTCAATATGCTTTGACTTGGAATGTTGGCTTGGATTCTTGCTCAAGTGTATCATACTCTGGCTATCATAATAAACCACGTGCTTCTCCTACTTCAGGCTAAGTTCCTATAAGAACATCTTCATCCAAAGCATCTCCTTGCATGCTTCTGTGACTGCAATGTACTCAGTCTCTGTCGTAGATAACGCCATACACTTCTGTAGCGTGCTCTGCCATGAGACCACTCGCCTTGTAAATGTGAACATGTACCCCGATGTAAATTTTCTGAAGTCTATGTTATTTGCCATGTCTACGTTTATGTAACCCTCTAACACAGGCTTCCCTTCACCGAAGCATAGGCTTAACTTCGAAGAGCCTCTTAGATACCGCAATATCCACTTCATTGCTACCTAGTGTTCTTTGCTAGGATTGACAAGATATCGACTTCCCACACCAACCACATATGCAATGTTTGGGCTCGTACACACCATAACATACATCATACTTCCTACCGCTGAAGTGTAGGGTATCTTCTGCATCTCTTCTAACTTTTCCTTGGTCTTAGGACATTGTTTGTCACTCAATTCGAAGTGACCATCGAGTAAAGAACTGACCGGCTTTGCTTGTCTTCATATTGAACCTTTCTAGAACCTTTTCCACATATCGCTCATGTGACAACCATAGCTTCCTCGTACTTCTGTCATTGGTGATTTTCATTCCAAGAATTTGTTTGGCCTAGCCCAAGTATTTCATCGCAAAAGACTTTCCCAACTCCTGCTTTAGCCTGTCAATCTTCTTGATGTCCTTTTGCATATGAGCATGTCATCAACATATAGCAGAAGGATGAGAAAGTCACCATCTAAAAACCTTTGCATAAACACACAGTGATTTGACTCCATTCTTTTATACCCATGATTCAACATGAACGAGTCAAATTTCTTATACCATTGCTCCGAGCTTGCTTCAGCCCAACAAGCTCTTCTTCATCTTACACACCATGTGCTCCTTTCCCTTGATTTCGAACCCATCTGTCTGCTTCATGTATATCTCATCTTCCAGATTCCCATAAAAAAATATTGTTTTCACATCTAGATGTTCCATCTTCAAGTCCATACTCGTAGCCAAACTAAGTAACACCTGTGTGGATGTCATCTTCACCATCGGTGAAAATATCCCATCGAAACCAACACCCTTTTTCTGTCCAAAGCCTTTCACCACTAGTGTGGCCTTAAACCTTGGATGTGAACTCTGTTGCTCTACCTTCTTTCTGAACACCCACATGCTGCTCAGAGCTTTCTTGCCCTTAGAAAGTTTCACCAATTCATACGTGTAGTTCTTATGCAAAGATTTCATCTTCTCTTGCATAGCTTTCAACCACTCTGTCTTATTACGTCGGATAGGGCTTCAAAGTAGTCTTCTGGCTCTCCCCCTTCAGTAAGCATAATGTACTCATGGACTGAGTACCTCTTGGGCAGTTGTCTCTCCCTAGATAACCTTCTCACCTGTGGCTCAACAAGTGGATTAGGTGGGGAAACTCCCCTGGTTCATCTGATTGAGGGATACCTTCGTCCCATGCGCCCTACTGAACTCCCCCGTCATCAGGCACCACAGGAGGAGTAATTAAATCTATGTTAATCTAGCTCACATCAATTAGGCAGGGCTTCTTAGTTTTTTCAATGTCTTCAACACACTGATCTTTGATGAAAATCACATCTTTGCTCCTGACTATCTTTTTCTCAATCGAATCCCATAATCTATAACCAAACTTCTCATTCGAATACCCTAGAAAAACATAATGCCTGATCTTCAAATCGAGCTTAGGCCTCTCGTCTCTGGAACATGGACGGATGCCCAGTATCCAAAAACTTTGAGATGATTGTACAATACATCATGTCTAGTCCACACCTTCTCAGAAACCTCTCCATTCAATGGGGCTGAAGGAGACCTGTTTGTCAAATACACTGCAATGTGCATTGCTTCTCCCCAAAACGTATTGGGCAGCTTAATATGGGAAAGCATGCACCTGATTCTCTCTACAATATTGTAATTCATATGCTCAGCTACACCATTGTGCTAGGGGGTCTTTGACACTATCTATTCATATCGTATACCCAGGGTCTTACAATGTTCATGAAATGCCTCAATTTATTCACCTCCATCGTTAGTCGGATGCACTTCAATGGTCTACCCGTCTCATGCTCAACCATGACATGAAAATTCTTGAAAACTTCAAAGAGCTGGTCTTTGGTTTTTAATGTATATGCCCAAACCTTCCTACATGCATCATCTATAAATGTAACGAAGTACAACGCCCTACCCAGGGTTCTTATCCTCATCGGACCACACACATTAGAATAAATCAAATATAAAATATTCAATTTATTCACATGAGAAGCAGTTTTAACAAATGAAACTCTATGTTATTTCCTTGATAAACAGTTAATATAGGTTTTTAGAGGTATACCTGTCATATTTGGGACGAATTGCTTCTTCGCCAATAATTGAAGCCCTTTCTCGATAACGTGGCCTAGCTGCCTATGCCACATGTCTATCACTGAGTCTTCTTCTGCGTTCACTTCACCCTTGCCGACGGTTATGCATGTCTTATATAGTGTGCAACACTTTTTCCCTCTCGCCACAACCAACGAAACCTTGATGAGCTTCCAACACCCATTGATAAGGTGGCCCCCATAGCCATCATCATCTAACATTTTCGTCGACATCAAGTTGAGGTGAAGGTTAAGAATATGCCTCACATCTTTCAGCACCAATGTGTAGTCCACATTGGTCTTTACATGTATGTCGTCAATCTCACTATCTTGGACATACCAGAATTCTCAATATTCACGGTAGCAAAGTCACTTGACTTGTAGCTTGTGAAGAATTGCCTACGTGGAGTAGCGTGATACATCACTCCCGAGTTGATCACCCGGTCTATGTCCTGACTCGTAGCAGTGAGACAATCGTCATGTTTAGTCAAGAGATTAACCACCATGTCGCCTTCGAGGCTATTATAGTAGATTTTGACTATTCTTTCTCTTTCCCTTTACCCTTCTTGTCTCATTTTCTTTGCGATATTCGTTCTTGTAGTAGCCTCTCTTGCCACAGTTCCAACACTCAACTTGTCTTCTTGATTTAAATTTGCCTCTAGATTTGTCTCGGGTATTACCACACTTCCTCTGCTTTCCTCTCACCCGTTCCTCTGACACCAGGGCCTCCTGTTGAGATTACTCCTGTGACTTTCTCATTGTCTCCTTATTGAAAATACAGCTAGTAACTTGTTCCATAGACACCTTCCCGTCTGGCACGGAGTTACTCAGAGACACCACCAATGTCTCCCAGCTATTAATCAACGAGCTAAGCAATAACAGGGCCTATAGCTTATCATCCAGGACCATCTTCATGGAGAAAAGTTGGTTCACAATGCTACTGACTTCATTCATATGCTTAACTACAAAACCGTTTTCCTTGTACTTTAGGTTTACAAGTCTTCTGATCAAGAAAATTTATTGTCGACTATCTTCCTCTCATATAACCCTTCTAGTTTCTGCTATAGGCTAGCGGATGAGGTTTTCTTAGACACGTGGTGGAACATCGTATCATCCAGCCACTATTTAATAAACCCCACAGCTTCCCAGTCTAGCTTTTTCCATTCTTCAGCAGACATATCCACCGGTCTAGACATCTCACCTGTGATTAGTGGATACAGGTCTTTCCAATAAAGCAGATCTTCCATCTTAGCCTTCCAAATGGGCTAGTTAGACTCGTTCAGGTTGATCATCCTTGATGAGCCTCCCTCCATAATTCACACGATCCCACTATTCGTTTTACACAACCTAGATTCTCCGATACCACTTTTGTTGGGGCGGATGTGCAAACTTCAAGATCTCACAATCCCAACCGACTTAAATTATAGGATATATCAATGCGAAAAAACCAAACAAGCAATCACCACACGACATGCAAGTTTTTACATGGAAAACTCTCTAATAGAGGTAAAAACCATGGGACCTTGTCCATCCAAACAATCCACCATGTAATGAATGGTACACAGTGATCCTGAGCTTATAACGTGCTCAAATCCATTTTTTCTTAACCCTAAGGTGGATTACAACCAAAGAGAACAAAACTAGAGAAATCTCACCGATCCGAGGAACTTGAAGAAGCTAAGAACGAACCAACGTTGTGGATGAATAGTCACGGAGATGGCCTTCTTACTCTTCGATCTTCCTCTCTCTTTCTCTTCTCTTCTTCTTTTTCTTTTTCTCTCTCTTGTACTCTACGATGTGTAAAATATTTGTTCTCCCCTAATCCGTGTTAACATGTGCTTAAAAAGCACTTTGGGCCGAATTAGAAACAATCAATGGAAACTATATAAAACAGTCTGCGAGCACCGTCGGTCGCCTGACCCAACCCCGTTGGGCGCCCAACAATGTCAAAAACTATCTAGAGAGTTCCAGAGAAATACCCTCAAGTTTTGGTCGCCCGATCACTAAACTTTCGGTGGCTTTAAACTGTTCGAAACTGTCCATCAAACAATTGCTCTATCCATGGTAGTTTTGGTCGCCCAATGATCCCGTGGTGCAATCTCTCCTCTCCTCTGCACGGCTAACAAGAATTACTTTGCCAACGATCCAATGAAAATTTGAGCGGATGAATATTTAGATGAAGAGCTGTTAGGCGATCAATGGTGTAATCTGTGCAGACTCACAGATGCGGCCTGCATCAGAAACTCATCATTATAGAGTCAAGAAGGATATTAAAGCAACGGTCCATGCATCCACTACTCGTGGTTGTACTATAATTTACATACTGATCAAAATACTAATATATTGAGAGGTAGTTGACACTTGGATCGCACCTAGCAGATCGTTGAATTTGGACTGTCGAGCCGTTTTTCATTTCTACCGTCCATTTGATGACCATCAATAGAACGGCTATGATTATCCTGTTTAGTTGTGTTTTTGGAAATTTGCCCAATCCATAACGACGCCTTTGATATGGACGGTTTAGTAAAGATCTTTATGTTGGCACGAGTGGTCAAACAACTTCGCTAGATCACGTTTGGTCAAGCTAGTTGTGTTCCATGACGGAAAAGAGTTTTTGACCAAACATCATTTGGAGTCTGCATTCATACAATGACTAGATTCGATGCTCGATAACCGTACCAACCGACTCGATGAGTTACCAAAATAGGACCAGGACCACAGAAAGTAAGATGGAGACTTTCCTTTTTCATTTGCCTATGATACATCCACTAGATGGACAGGAGATCAACGGTCCTGATCTCCACTAAAGTTCAACACGTGTATTGTGCACATTCTAAAAAGGGCATTATTTGCTTGACTCCATAATTAGGAGCCGTCAACTTGTTCAATTTTGTGGGACCGTCGTGGACCACCCATATTTTGGAATTCTCCCTCACTAAATGACCCCTATCTTACCAAGTTGTTGTGAACATTTCCCAATTGAAAGGGAATCTTTAGTTATATCCATTTTTTTTAATCTCTCCATTTGGAGAAACTAATCGTATGACTACATCTGATTAGGATATTTGGGCTATCAATCCTTGCACATGCCCAAAGTCACCCCACGAGCTAGCACCTGAACCCAGACAAAGCTCAACCCTTGAGATAAGGAATCGGGCGCACTTGGGCCCACCATCCAAGTACTCAGACCTACTTAGGCAGGCCATCTCATTGGGCCTAAATGCTGATGAAAGACCACTTGCAGCTTGGGGTGGCAATGGGCCAGTCAGGCCAGGGCCGGGGTTTTGACCTCCAAATGTGGCTCATAGGCCACACCTAGGCTTGAAATCTATACATAACATCCAGGACGGGATAGGCCCATTGGCCCATTTGAATCATCAACTGGGCCACTATCTGGACAGTTTAAAGGCATGCTTACCCATTCTTCATATATATATATATATATATATATATATATATATATATATATATATATATATATATATATATATATATATAACACCCCTTGGATCCGGGTCATGTTTCAAAGATCCGTCCAGTTATATTATTGGAATTGTGTTGATTAACTATTTATAAAAAATATATTTTTTTTAATTGAACTAATTTATATCTTTGACTTTACATAGACGGCTAGGCCTACCTGGTTCAGTAGGGCCAGGGCCTTTTTGGGATTCATTAGGCCCATGGTGGAGCTTAGGAGACTAGGGCTCAGCTAATGCCAACCCCGCTCAATTGCCGGCTGTGCACATAGCAGAATTAGTCGTGGGGTTTACTCCACTCAGGCCAGGTCCAGCCCACGGCCTTGATTTCAGCTTCAAACCCATATCAAAGTGTTATAGTCTCGCATCTCGACAGACGTGTTCGCATCATTTCAAGATGGTGCCGGTTTCTCATTGTTTGAATGGCTGGCATTACGTCTAGCTGGACACCCCACGTTGTCTCCTATGCGGAGCTCATCCGATACTTGCCTTTCAACGCTTTTGCTTAGCCTTAGAGGCTCCTCCGTCTTTTGCCTTTTCCTCTAGCTTAGATAGTGGAGTCATCCTTCGGTCTTTTGATGTAGAAGTGGATCTCCTTTTCCACTCAGACTCTTTTTTTCTTTTCTTTTCTTTTTCTTTTTTTTCTATTTTTTCCTTATTTTCTGACATGAGGTGTGAGCTTCCTATGCCTTTTCATCTATGTTCTTTGGCTTTTGCACTTTAAGCTTAGTAAAATTTTCTAATCTTCTTAAAAAAATCTTAAAAAATGAAAGAAAAGAAAGAAAGAAAGAGAAAGTAATATAAGCTCGGTTCAGGCTAGAGCAGCCCCACCCATTTGCTAGACGCATTATGGGGAGTGAAATCCACACGACCTCTAGCAGTGGTGGAATGACGTTGCTGGATTTAATTGGCCTATGGTACATGAGATCCATGTGGTATCGAACTGCTTGAGTAGCTACTTGGCTAGTGAAATGACATCCATGATTTGATTGACCTACAGTGCATGGCTAAGTACCAAATTGGCCAGTACGCTTTAAACAAGGGCCACTGGTACGCATAGCAGGCTAATTAAATCTCACCACTACGTTTCAATGGGGTTTACTATTTGTTTGTGCAATTCAATCAAACACAAAGCCATACATGTGATTGAAGGCCTGTATTTAAATTCTACTTGCGATCGATTGAAATTGAGTGTCTTTAATGTGTGATGAAACAGGAGAGCTCGATTGATCAACGCCCTAGCTCGATTGATCAAAAATACCTGAATTTGCTAGACTCGTTGGACACTCTTGGCTATGTTCAGTAGATCGAACTTTAGACCTCAATTGATCGACAGTTGGTCGGTGGCACTCGATCAATTGAAACTTAGATCGATGGCTTGCACGGTTTTATGTAATTGCACAATTTGTTTTCTATTATGGGTGTAACACTATATATATGGGTGTAATACGGGATTAAGATAGAACAAAGAGAGCTAAGATGTTTCTAGGGTTTGCAAGGAAGGAAGCTAGGGTTTTCGATCGATGCCGTGGAGTCGCTTTGTGCCGTGGAGTCGTCAATCAATGTTAATTGATTAATTGATCAATCGACGGTTCACACATTTTGCGTAAGTGCGTGATTTTAGTTTCCTATGCTGTATGAGTGTTATATATAGCCTTGTTAATACATGATTAGTGTACTCAAAAGAGAGCCGAATCGTTTCTAAGGTTTGCAAGGGAGGAGGCTAGGGTTTTTCGCATCTGTACGTTTGATTCCATCTCTTGTAATTTTGTTTTCATAGTGGATTTTTTATCACTTTGTGCCGAAGTATTTTACTATAAGGGTTTTTCCACATAAAATTGCTTGTTCTCTATATTACTTTGTTTGTGTTTGTTCATCACTTGTTTGATTCTACTCGGTGATTGCTTTGTTTGATACGTTGAATTTTAAGTTTGAATCTAAGACATGACAATTAAGAGATCAAACGTGAAGTATGAGACAGAGAAGTTCACTAGGAAAAATAGTTTCAAACTATATGGAAGGTAAAGATGAGAGACCCACTTTAGCAAGGATTGCAACAGGCACTTATTGGCAAAGAGAAGCGTCTTGTGACTATAATCGATAAAGAGAGGGAAGAACTTGATCAGAGGGCGATAACCTCTATCTAATTATGATGATGTCCTATATAATGTCCTTGATAAGAAGACCATTGTTGAGGTTTGGACAAAGTTAGACGTCTTTGAAATTGCGTCGGGTAGTCTAACACGACACCCTATACATACACGTGCGGAAGCTTAAAGAGCAACTAGTATTATGGCTAAACCTATAGGAGGGGGTGATTAGGACATTTTCAAAATCTTTTCGCCTACGTAACAAATTTAACAAATTGAACTACGTAAGCGGTTAACACTTCGGCTTCCAAGCCTAAGTGGGTCCAATCAAAAGACTAGCATATGATAAAAGCTATAAACAACCTAGTCTAAACAAGCATAGATTAATAAATGATTAAGCTAATGAAGAACCTAATCTATGCAACTCAATTAGACTTGAATGAGGATGGATCAATAAGTTCAAGTCTACTTGAGGTAGTGAAAGTACATCTTATGAGTGTGGATGTGTCTATCAAGTGCCAAGCAAACATTCCTAACTAAGCATACATAATTAACAATTAAACACAATGCATAAAGAGAAATGTGCTCAAGAACAATCACAAACACAAGGATGTATAGTGGTTCGACTACTTGTCTACTCCACTCCCGGTTCAAGTACTCAACCCCTTTGAGCACACCGGCATTCACTGGGGAGTTTAAATCTGGTTCCTCCCAACCAAGGTGTTTTAACTCGGATCCACCCAACCGGGGAGTTTACAGGTTCCTCCCAACCCACATGTTTGCACCCGTGTTGGTGGCTCCCCCTTGGAGATTTTGTTTAGGCCCGACTAACGTGCCAAGGAACGGCTGACGTCCCTAGATTTTAAGCCCAACTAATAGGTCAAGGATCGGCAAACGACCCTAGGTCGAGTTTGTCAAACAAACTCTACACTCAACTCCCACAGGGAATTGAGTGGATGGACTCCTAACAAGACAACCTTACTTATCAGATTGAGCCCCTTTGTAGCGCCACTTTGGGTTGCTTCTTCTCGCTCTCCCGTGCTTGAATCAGCTTCCCTTGTGCTCCCCCGATCTTTAACGCTGCTGCTTTGCCAAGGCTTCAGCTCCAAGATCAGCTACCTTGCATGTGATTCTCCATTGGAGATGCCCAAGGTGTTAGGGAATGGTAAGGCCTCTACAAATGGTAGAAAATGGGTTTCCTAGAGGAATACACCTATTTGGACTCCTAGGTAGTGTTTAGACAAGGGATTTAACTATCATCAAGGTGTCTAAACCCTAGGAATCAAGAGGAAACAAGTCTATTCTCAAGATGTCATTGAATGGCCCAAGCTTGTGATGAAAACACAAGGAGAATGACTTGCTTTGGGTTTGGAATAGAGCCTCTAATGATCTCTAGCAATGGTGGCTTCTATCTCCTCAAAATCCCCTCTCTTGGCTCAAAAACGAATCCCCCATCTTAAATAGATTTTCTTCCAACGGTCAAAAAACGGGCAGATTCGCGCATCTCCGATTGATCGGAAGAAGGTCCGATTGATCGGAGACCTGTCCAATTGATCGGAGACAAATCCTGATTAATCGGAAATCTATCCAGTGAAGTCTCTGGAAGATATTCCGATTGATCGGAACACTGTCCGATTGATCGGACGGACCCCTTCCGATGGATCGGAAGACTGTCCGATTGATCGAAAATATGTCCAGTGGATTTTCAAGGTTGCTGGAAAATTTTTTATTGATCGGAGCTTCTGTCCGATTGATCGAAGCTTCTGTCCGATTGATCGGAGTCCTATCGGAGCCAACGTCCGATTGATCGAAATCAATCGGAAACTGCTGTTTTGAGCTGTTTTGTTTACAGCAGCTTCCACCTCTTTAATTAGTCTAATTTATCATGTTTTTCGTGGAGTTCTAAGACTAATGATGATGACTAAAGGTATACCTAGTTGGTCCAAGTCATCTAAGAGGTTATGGGTTAGGTTATGGTCAAGGCAAGGCACACCAAGGCATCACATTTACCTGTTTCTCCTTTCTTGATGCAGCCGGTCCATCTTGAGTCTTTGGTCTTCGTCTTCATTAAGCTCAACCGACACTAGACTCACTGACCTAAGTAATTGACAAACAAGGTGTACTAGTATGCCACAGAAAAGTGCACTAACAGTCTTGTATATGACAAAATCTCTAACAAATCATTTGTATCTAAAGACACAATTTTATAATCTGAAGATGGCGAAAGGGTTAGACCTTAATGAACACATCAGCAATTTTAATCAGTTACTTTACAAATTAACAAGAGCGAAAGTTAAGATGAAGGAAGAAGATAAAGCCTTAGTCCTGTTATCGTCTCTTCCGAAATTCTATTAGTGTTTGGTGGATACTCTGTATTATGATAAAGATACCTTAGACGTTGAGATCGTTATCTCAACACTTCAATCGAACCAATTGAGAAAGAAAAGCGCCTAGGAAAGGGAATTCCATGAATGCAATGTTTATACGGGCCAACAAACTGAGCAAGAGAAGGGGAAGCTTCAATTTAGATCCAAGTCTAAGGGCAGAGGGAAGGCGAAGTGCAGGAATTGTTGAAAGGTAGGGCATATGAAGAAGGATTGTCAGAATCTTAAAGCCTAAAAGTGAGATAAATCAAATGATACACTGAAGGAGGCTAATATTTAAAAAAAATCATTAAGGAGATGGGTGGTTGTGATAAGTTGACCATATCCAAGTCCGAGTATTTTAGTAATGAATGAATTTGGATTAGGAGGCATAATATCACATGTGCTTTCATTGGAAATGGTTCACCACATACAATGAGTATGATGGTGGGCAGGTCTTTATGGGCAATGACCATGCCTGTAAGGTAGTTATTATCAGTTCGGTGCGCATCAAGATATTTTATGGGATAGAATATATCTGATGGATGTGAGATACATTTTGGACTTAAAGAAGATTTTGATGTCTTTAGGAGCTCTCGAGACACTTGGGTGTAAGTTCACCGAATTTGATCTTGTCCTAAAAGTTTCTAAAGGGGAACTAATCGTAATGAAAGCACATTAGAGTGGTAACCTTTACATGCTGATTTGGAGTGTTGCACCGAGTGAGGCTGCAAGCGACTATAGTAGAGTCCACATCCGCACGTTTGTAACATACGAGTCCAGGACACATGAGCAAGCATGGTATGAAGGTATTTTCTGATCGTTGTTTAATTCTTACATTTAAAAGCGTTGATTTTAATATATGTGAACATTGCATATATGGTAAGAAATCACTGTTGTCTTTTAAATTTGAAAAACATGTATATAAGGGCGTGCTTGATTATGTGCATTCTGATGTATAAGGGTCGTCGCCTGTGATTTTTAGAGGATCATCATATTTTGTCACCTTTATAGACGACTTCTCTAGAAAGGTTTGAGTTTATTTCATAAAGCGTAAGTCTAATGTTTTCGTCACCTTCAAGATGTATAAGGTGATAGTGGAAAAGCAAAAAGGGCAGAAATTGAAAGTGTTAAGCATAAACAATATTAGAGAATTCACGTCAAAAAATTTAATCAATTTTACAAGGATGAAGGGATCGTGAAACACAATAAAATAAGGTATACACCATAGCAGAAGGGTGTGGCAGAACGAATGAATTGGACTCTCATTGAGAGAGCCTGAAGCATATTGAGTAACGCTGCATTAGATAAAGAGCTATGGACTGAGGTTGTGAACACAGCATATTATTTAGTGAATTGGTCCCCTTCTACGACCATTGATTGTAAAATACCATATGAAGTGTAGAGTGGTCATGAAGTAAACTACTTAGCGTTGTGAGTATTTGGTTGCAATGCTTACTCTCATGTACCGTTAGTTGAGAGAAATAAGCTAGATAAAAGGGGAAAAAGTGTACCTTTGTGGGCTATGGTGATGGTGTGATGCATATAAGCTATATGATAGGGCCACACGGATAATCACAATTAGCCGGCATTTCACGTTCGACGAGAATTACTTGTTCCACAAGGATGAACACAAGAAAACAAAAAAGTCAGCAGTGATTTATATAGAAATTGACAGAGGTGATACACAAGTACAAGTCGAACAGCAAGAAGAGGTACAAGAGCAGATGAAGCTGCCACCTATGAGGAGAAATCCACCGAGAGATCGCCGGCTACCAAAGAGATAAAGAGACAACTCGAATGTTGCATTCATTTTCATTACAGATGAGGGAGATCTGTCTACCTTTCCAGAAGCATTGAAAGACAAAGATACTGAGAAGTGGATGACGACAATATAGGATGAGATGAACTCTTTGTATAAGAATGAGATGTGGGAGCTGGTGCAACTTCTTGTTGGACAGAAAGTGATCGGGTGCAAGTTGATTTTCAAGAAGAAACATGATATATACAAGACTAGATTGGTTGCGAAAGGGTATGCTCAGAAAAAAGTTCTTGACTTCAGTGAGATCTTTGCACTGGTTGTCAAGCAGGTATCTATAAGATTTGTATTGGCTCTGGTTGCCCAATATAATATGGAACTAGAAAAATGGATGTAAAGACTCCTTTCCTACATGGAGAATTGGAAGAGCACATCTACATGAAGTAACTAGAGGGGTTCAAGGTACAGTGGTACAAAAGTTTGATACTTTCATGGTGAGTTGGCAGGTTTACTAGGAGTGATTATGATCATTTTGTCTACTTCAAGATACTAGATGATGGAAAATTTATAGTTCTAGTATTGTATGTTGATGACATGCTTATCGCCAACCATATCATGTTTGAGATCAATATATTGAAGACTTAGTCATAAAAAACATTCAAGATGAAAGATCTGGGGGCTGTAAAGAAAATTATCAACATCGATATACATAAAGACAAGGAAAGGAGCGGGCTATGGTTATCTCAAGCATAATACCTTGAGAGGGTCTTGGTCAAGTTTGACATGGAAAAGGCTAAACTGGTTAGCAGACCTCATGTTACTTATTTTCAACTTTCTTTATAGCAATGTCCTACAATAGATGAAGAAAAGTGATATGTGTCTCATGTGCCATACTCGAGCGCAGTTGACAGTTTGATATATGACATGGACTTTACGAGACTAGATATTTCACATCCAGTAGGTGTTATGAGGAGATACATGTCAAACCCCAGTAAGCAATACTGAGAAATAGTGAAATTGTTACTTCAGTATCTTCAAGGTACGAAGGACTATGTCTTGACATTAAAAAAAATAAGAGGGAAAGCTTATAGGCTACAGTGGATTCAGATTATGCAGAGAACATAGATAATAGAAGGTCGACTTCTGATTACTCATTTGTATTAGCGGGTAGAGCGATCAGTTGGATATTCAAGCTTCGATCTGTGGTGGCTTTTTCTACAACCGAAGCTGAGTATATGGCGTGATAGAGGCATTCAAGAAAATTGTTTGGTTGAGGGGGGTGATGAACGAATTGGGGCTTCATTAGGAGGTCATGCCGATTAATTGTGACAGTAAAAGTGCGATCAATTTAGCAAAAAATTATGTATATCGTTCTCATATTAAAAATATTGATGTGCATCATCATTTTATCTGACGGGTGCTTAAGGAAGGCAGCGTTACTCTTGAGAATATCGACATGAGCATTAATTCGACAGATATGCTTATAAAGGTAGTTCCTAAAGAGAAGTTCTGTTTGACTTTTCTAAGCTTGGCATTGAACGAATGAAGATGGAGTGTGTACGAAAATGACAATGTAGGTGAAGCTATGATGGTGACGATTAGAGATGGAGGATGAAGCTTGGAGTAGTAGGGCACGAAGATTAAAGCCATGGTGGAGATTGTTAAAATTAATTACATTTAATCTGTACTGAAATAAGGGTGTTTGATCGATCGACCCCCTAATTCAATTGATCGAAAATACATGAATTTGCTAGTTTACTCGATTGACACTTTTAGCCATGTTTCAGTCGATTGAACTTTGGACTTCGATCAATCAACGGTTGGTCGGTGGCACTCAATCGATTGAAGTTTAGATCGACGGTGTGTGCAGTTTTATGTAATTACACGATTTGTTTCCTATTCTGAGTGTAACGCTATATATATGGGTGTCATACGAGATTAGGTTAGAACAAGGAGAGCCAATACGTTTATAGGATTTACGAGGAAGGAGACTAGGTTTTTCGTATTTGTAAGTCGATTTCATCTATTATACTACCTTTTTCATACTGGATTGTTTGTCACTTTATGCGGTGATTTTTTCCTATAAGGGTTTTTCCACGTAAAATCGTGTATCCTTTGTGTTGCTTATTTGCGTTTGTTTATCGTTTGTTTGATTGAACTCTATGATTGCTTCTACGATGCTCCAACACGACTATGATGTGCAAGTGTGCTAGGGTCATACTCAACTCAATGTTTAATTCAACAATGGTGCCCCCGCATTGAGTCAAATTGATTTGAGACCTGGATGCAAGATCCAACTACCTCTCAACCACTAGTTGTGATAAGCGATCAGGCAGTTTGCGATAGGGTAGGGATTAGTCATTTCTGATGAATTCTTTTTTCCTTGTGTGTAAAGACTTATTCTTTTAGCATGATAGAAACTGTAGTTCAACAATAAAAATAATGGAGAAAGCAGATAAAAGCAAAATTTATTCCTTTATTAATAATTTTTACAATATTGCCACTTACGATCAACTTGGGGGACGATGATCCGTTCTTTGCCCAATTGCAAACTAAGCTTCATAGCGGGAGGGTCATGATGTGCAGTATGGTCATTTGTTTATTGCTCGATAACTGAACCTCATGGCGAGACGATCGATGGAGGGCGTATCTTCGACAATCTGTTTGTTGCTCGGTCGGAATTAGACTTCATGACAAGATGGCTAATGAGGTGATAGTTTGTTCGTGGTCGTGGAGGAAACCAAGCATGAGACGAGATGATCATGATTCGACTATTCGTTCATCATTTGGTGTGAACCAGACTTCATAGTAAGATAGCTTGTGAAATCACCTAGCACGTAGTAGAAAAGCTACAACATTCCATTCAAAACTGAGCGATTTTCCCTGCGATTCAGCGGGATACTATGGATAAATGATGGAGAGATAAACTGCTAATTAAAAAGTAGGGCCCCACTGCTATAAGTAGTAATGGGGGGTTAAACTAAAATAAAGTAAAAAGATAAATGTCCATGGTGGACGGATAGATAAAACTAGGTTTAATGGTAATAGCGTGAGACTTGAAGCTTTTCGTGGAGTGTTGTTTATATAGGCTTCTAGGAGAAGGTGGCATTGTGTAGTCTTCAGCATCGTGAAGAATTTCGGCAATCAGTTATAGAAATCTCCTTGATTCTCCTAAATCAGCATGACCTATCATGTACGGCCATGTGTACAAGAGAGACTCTCGCTTATCAAGATAGTGCGTCAATTGGAGTCTTCATGTCACTAGACTCCTGTATAATAAATTTGATGGAGTCCTTATGTCACTTGGCTTTGGCATTCGTAGAGAGTGCTTTTGGCTAGATTTTAGCATTTAATGCTAGATAGAGATATGATTTGATAAGATTTTGGTATTTAATGATGAGAGATATTTGCTTTGATAAGACTGTTGTTTTTTTATGAAAATACTTTTGATAGAACTCTAACATTTAATAGTTTCTCATGTAAATGCCTTTAACTCCTATTGAATTCATCTATAACACAAATGGCATAACTACTACATGGCATCTTCTGGATCGTTTAATCTGGACATGCTAGGCTAAGAGTAAATAACATTCTCAGTATGCTAGTAGAATTTCATCCATTATTTAACATGCAATGTTGACACGTTGCAGCATCTCATTGGTCCACATAAATATACAAAAAAAAAAAAAAATGGGTGTAAACACTACCTAATCGACATCCCTACTTGTCGAACGAGATCACCTAGTGTTGCCCACACCACTCCAACAGTCGACACGGTTTGGCTAGTGAGGTGCCACTAGCCAGGTGGCTACTGGTTGGTGCTCTGTGGGGCCCCACCATGATGTGTGTGTGTGTGTGTGTGTGTGTGTGTGTGTGTGTGTGTGTGTGTGTGTGTTTTATCCATGTTGTTCATCCATTTTTCATAAAATTTTAGGGCTTGATCTAAAAAATGAGGGGTGAATCTCAGGTGGACCACACCATAGGAAAAATAATAATGATTGAATGTCCACCATTAAAAACCTCCTAGGGCCCACTGCAATGTTTATTTGACACCCAACATGTTGGTTTGCTCATACAAACTTGGATGAAGGGAAAAAACAAATATCAACTTGATCCAAAACTTTTGTTTCCCCAAGGAGTTTTTAATGGTGGGTGTTCAATCAATATTGTTTCATGTGATGTAGGTTCACTTGAGATTTGGATCATACCATAAAATGATTTGGAAAAATCGGTGGACAGTATAGATGAAAACACATACATCATGGCAGGGCACATAGAGCACCGACCACTAGCTATTGGCTAGTGGCAGGGTCACTAGCCAAACTTGCATCCTCCAATGGTGTGATGATGCGTTGGGGTTTTAGGGTGCATTGTGATGTATGTATTTTTTGTGTCCATCTGTTCTGCCAACTCATTTTACGGCATGAACCAGAGAAAACATAAGGCTTGAGTAGACTACACAACAGAAAGTAGTAGTGATTAAATGCCAACCCATAAAACCTTCTTAGGGTCCGTGAAAGTTTTAGATCAATCAAATATTCATGTTTGCCATTGTCCAAGTCCATATGACCTTATCAGCATTTTGGATGGCAAATAAACATTACTATGCGCCCAATGAAAGTTTCAACAGGGGTTGTTATTATCGCCACTGTTTCCTGTGGTGTGGTCCACTTGAGCTCTAGATCTGCTTCATTTTCGTGTTCATAGCTAAAATGAATTGGGAAAATAGATAAATGGCATGGATATAAAACATATGCATCACATTGGCTCGCACATCGCCCAACGCATCATACTACCATTGCTGGGGGTGGTGTGGGCAACCCACCTAAAGGTGGGCATCGAGTCGAGTAGAACCAAGTTAGGTTTGACTTGACCCGATCCGGTTTTGAATTAGCCTTGACCCGAACTTGACCCAACTCAGTACCGAGTCCAGCATACCTGATCCGATCCGAGTCCGGGTCTGACCTGGACTAACTCAAACCAAGTCCAATCCGATCACAGTGACCGAGTCAGATTGATTCAGGACGAGTGGCAAAGGGGCAAATGTATTGGGTGATTAAGATGGAAGTAGATGCATGACACGTGGCAGGCAGGCATGCACGCACAGGATATAGTCAGATTTTGGTATGATTACAATGCTCTACACCTACTTTAGCATTTAATATACATACTCTAAGGAATGATGAGACAAGACTTACCTAATGTCAAATATTGTACTGACACACCCATTTCATGAAAGTGGGACCCACTAGTAGTTGATCGAGAACGTCGGTATTACTGGTCAAACCAAGCATTGTGGATATATAGAAATCTGGAGGACCAAAGGAATCTAGCCATGAAGGGCCCATTTGGATAATACAAAATAAGTTACTTTTCGACTGAACTTAAGTCGTTAAGTTACTTTTGGCACTTAAGTTCGTTTGGTAAGTATAATTGAAAAGTAACTTATCTCTTAAAAATTATTTATCTTGATAAGTATTTTTTTTTTAGCTTTTTGACTTTCAACTTTTCTACTTATCTCTCTCAAGTTAGGCTTTCGCTCGTTTGTGTGTGTGTGTGTGTGTGTGTGTGTGTGTGTGTGTGTGTGTGTGTGTGTTACTACACACCCACACTGTTAGTCACCCTCCAATGTTAATTAACCACCCTCCAATTTGGCTTTTCTACTTATCTCTCATAGGTCATGCTACATATCAAAGTTCTCTCTCATGGTTCACTCAATTACTACTCTCTCATACTGTCCATATCAAAGGAGGCCGCACATGATGGACTGTCCCATCAAAGGTGGGGCTCATACAGTGGATGGCCCACATCAAAGATGGGCCCTACATTAATTGGTGCAAGATCCAATCCACCAATCAAGTTGATCTGATCTTCTACATCTTTCCCAAACATGGTTCTAGTCCACTCACCATGTGGACCGACTATTGGAAACAAGTGAATGGGTTAGAAAACTTCAGCCCAGTCTTCCAGAGCCATGCATTTGTTTTGCAGACTGTGGCCCACCTGACCAGTGGATCAACCTGATTCTTGTGCCAAGGCATCCATATAGTGGTCCCGTTCTGATGGATGGAATGTATCTTGAACCAATCGTGCTATGCTAGCACATGCATGGCATGTACATGAAGATTAGACAAGCTCATTTTGTTAGGAAAACTGCCTCAATGCTTAGCTTTTTCTTTTCATGTCAATATGTTGCTTATTATATGTACATTTGAAATTTTCTTTCGAAAGGTTACTTATCATTGTGTTATTACCAAACATACTTATTTACTTATTAGCTGATAAGTATGTTGTTTACCAAATATACTTATCTGCTTAATAAGTAAAAACCAAGATAAGTAACTTATCTAATAAGTAGCTTATCTTAAGTAACTTACAATCCAAACGGGCCCGAAATGTTTGAGACATTTTATGTTAAACAATATGAAAACGATTGAATGGTCATAAGTATCTGATATGGGAGAAAACAAAGAGGCCCTCAATCCACATTAGACTCGACAATACGGACGGTCTGGATGGAGAAAAGATGGGGCCCATTTCATCAAAGGCTATGGAGGTTTTGTGCATGAGGACATGGGGAAAAGAAAAGGAATTCTCTGCAAATTCACCTCTGCTGCTGACTGCTGTACTGGATTTAGTCTTAGATCTTCCTGTTTTGTCTCCGATTTCATTACCCAAGTCACATGTACCCCTTCCCACAATACTCCATTATTTCCCTTTTTCTGCTCTCATTCTCTTTCCTCCCTCCCATTCTCTTCTCTGGATTGGATTGTTTTTTCTCTAGTTTCTAAGTTTAAATGGAGAAAAATATGTTGTAAATGGTATTTCATTCTCTTGGAAATGAAGGGAGGTAGAGAAGGAAATAAATTTTGAATTGTAGCTTGCTTTTCAGTTTCTTCTTCTTTCTTAAGTTGGGTTTTTATGTTCGTATAATAGAAATTTTACTTTTTTTTTAATACCCCGAGTCAGATCGGGTTTAGATCACACTTGGATTGATTTCAATTCGAGTCGAGTCGAGTCGGACCACAAAGTAATCCAGACTCGACTTGTTTGGATTTCAGATCCAGCACTGATTACTCGATCTAAGCCCAACTCTAAGTTTTAGATCTACTCGAGTCGAGTACGTAGGGTTCGAATGAGTCAAGTCAACCGAGTTTACTCGACCTGTACCCAGCTCTAAACCCACCTAATCTGGGAACCGAGATATTCCTTGCGCCGTTGTCAGAAGCTGTGGGGGGACCATAGATATGCTCGTGAGAAATGCACTCGGCCATTAGTTTTGAAAGATCACAATATGATAGGGTTTAAAAATCGGGCAGATCCAAAACTCATGTGAGCCATACCACACAAAACAGTGGGGATCCAACGCCTACCATTAGAAACTTTGTGGGTGGGGGCCTACAAAAGTTTTGTATTTATTTGTGCCTGCAGTTTCTCTGAGTGGTAATAACCCTATGAATGGTTTGGATTGCATATAAATATCATGGTCAGCTCTAAGAAGATTTCAATGGTGTACGTTTATATTCCCACCGTCTCGTGTGGTCTGGCTCACCTGAGTTTTTATACTTTGCCTGATTTTTGTATTCCTGTCCCACCGTGGTCTTGAAAAAACTGATGGACCGAGTGGGTTTGTCACGGGCATCTGTGGGCCCCACAGAGCTTCCTAGTACAGAGGGCACAGGCAATCAGTGGGCGATCTATTGCGCGTCCCCATTCGCCACCAAGTTCGTAACATTTGTTTATTCTTGTCTAGTACGCGCCTTTAATCTGAACCGTCCGGTTAGTGAGTCCCACTGCAGATGGATTTCAGCCCAATGGACTACAATGATGGCAATGGACATTTAACGGACGGTGATGATGGTAAGTAGTAATTGGGCCAAATTCAACAAACAAATGTCAATAAGATACTTACACTATTTTTGGGATTGAGGGACGTGCCACGTGTCCAGCGGGTAAGGGCTAGTGGTAATGCACGTAACTCAAGTTAATCTATTAAATTGAGTGGCTCAATTTAAGTGGGTTACAAATTGAGTTAATCCATATTTCTATTGATAGTCTAGTAGAGTGTTTAACGCTGACCATTAAATGAGATTAGGTAGGATGGAATTGTATTTGATTTTGTGAAAGTTTGATTATATTTCCAGAGAAGATAAGAGGGTTGGGATGGTGGTGGATTCTCATTGCACATGTGGGCCTCATATTGATGCATATGTTTTATTCATGCCGTTAATTTATATATGCCCTTTATATATGACATTATGGTTATATACATTTACAAATGACCAACATCTATAGTGAATTTGGTTAGTTGATTAATACAGTGTTATATGAATTTCGACGTTCTTCATTTCGGCTGTCGATTATATGTCCACCAATGGGCAACTTAGGATATCTTTCCAATAAAATATTCTGGTTTATAATCCATCTATAGTGTTCTCACGACTTGGACGTTTCACCTTGAGTTAATCTTAATCCACGTATGCAATCCTTGAGTGCGTGCATATGAACCGCCATACTCTACCTCTGTAAATTGGTAGTTGACGCCGACCATGGAATACACGCTACAATCGAGACGTAACTCATCTGAAGAGACGTATACGGTGCAGACGGGGACATGTCTGAAACAAGACGGAAGAAAAGTTAGTCAGGCCTGAGAAAAAGAAAACGTTGTGTATACACGACGGTTGACCAGAGAAGATAAAACAACCGTCCAGATTAACTGAAGGATTGGCCAACGACGGAAGGTTTATGCTTTTCCAATCTGACCGATTTTTGGCATATGCTACATCTTCAATGTGGTACATCGGATCAACGGCGTGGATTAGCCTAAAATGGGTCTAACTTGCATGCAAGCTGTCAAGGGGCCGGGCCGGGTAGATATCGGCCCTGATTTTGAACTACTTCGGGCCGGACCGTCTGTCCGGGCCTATTGAAAATTCCGATTTTGAGGCCATTGAGGAGGACCACGAGTCAGTACCCACGTTTAGAACATGTTGTACCCTTCCACGGTCGCGAATTGGATACTACCCCCGCGAGGACATGGCCAGAAACGGACGGTCCTGGCAGGGCTCTGTGGGGTCCACTGTGATGTATGTGTTCTATCCACGCAGTCCATCCATTCGGACCATTTTAGAGCATGAGCTCAAAAGGGAGGAAGATCGAAGGCTTGAGTGGACCACACTTACAGGAAGCAGGGGTGACAATGACACGCACGGCGCAACGTTGAAACATTCTTAGGGTCCATCGTGATGTTTATTTTCCATCTAACCCGTTCATAAGGTCACATAAACCTATATGAGGGGAAAATATAAATATCAGCTTGATTCGAAACTTCTGTGGCCCTAAGAGGTTTTTAACGGTAAACGTTCAATCCTCAGTGTTTCCTGTTGTGTGGTCCACTTAAGCCTTTGATCTTCCTCGTTTTGGGATCACGTGCTAAAATCCTCTGTCAAAAGGGATGGACTGTGTTGATAAAACACATACATCATAGTGGGCTCCAATCTGCGTCCCCTTTCATGGTATTAGGCGTACAAAAAAAAAAAAAAAAGAACCGAAAGCGACTCACGCGACTAAGACTCAGGGTGTCCCTAATTTTAGCCCATACCATAACATGATCTGAAAAGATGGATGGATGGGGTGGATTTCTCACAAACATCACAATGGGCCCCACCTAGTTGGCGTCCTTCCAAAGCTGAAGTGGATCAGGTGTTATCAGGGTAACCACCTTGATGTATGGGTTGTATATCCACACAGTCCATCCATTTTTCTAGATCATTTTAGTATGTGGTTACAAAAATGAAGAAAATCCTGATCTCAAGCGGATCACACCTAAGGATTGAATTCCCATGATTGAAAACTTGTTGGGGACGACAAAAGTTTTGGATCAAGCTAATATTGACTGTTCCCTTCATCCAGGTTTATGTGACCTAAGAATTAGATTTGCTTCATTTTTGGGCTCACGTCCTAAAAGGATACGGAAAAAAAACTGAATGAACTGTGTAAATGTAGAACACAAACATCAAGGTAGGCCCCATGTAAAGGCCCCACCATCATGGGTGAGACCAGGGTGCACCTAATCCACTCCGCGCAATCCTCGACGAGATATCCTACAAAAAGCCTTCGCAGAAAGTTCTTGCAGAGGGAGATGATATGTAGGGCCCACTGTGATGTTTGTGAGAAATCCATTCCGTCCATCCCTTTTGAGTAGAGGTGGGCAAGGATTCAGGCCAGGTTGAGTTAGCCCTAGTTTAGTTTGTCTTGTTTTTATGCCACCCCAGTTTGTGAATCAACCCGGTTTGGGTTTCGGGCTGACCCATGCAGCTTGAGTTTGGTTTGCTCTAGAAAAATCTGGTTTGAGCCTGGATTGGTTTGGTAAAAAATTTCGAACCAAGTCGGGCTGAGTTCGAACAGGTGATGGCTCTTTTTTTGTTTTTTTGTTTAAATAGAAAAAAAAATATAAAGTTAGAAAAAACAAAAAAAAAATACAAAAATATCTTACTATATGATGTTTAACATTCTCCAAAGGAGGAGTGCAACTTAAAAATAGACATGTAAGAGCCTTTTTCAAACAAAAGTACACAAGCATAATTTTACAAGTGCAGAAAATAGTGTGCATTCATGTATATGTATTATGTATTATCCACATCATCATGTATATGTATTATCCACGCCATCCATCCGTTTTTACAAATCATTTTAGGACATGATCCCAAGATGGAATCATATCCAAAACTCAAGTGGATCACACCATAGGAAACATTGTGCTTACAATCTACTAGCTGAATATAGCCAAATCAAACCAAGCTTCGAGCCAAGCCGAGCTGGTATTGCCCTAGTTTGAGCTTGGCTTGTTTTTTTCCAAACGAGCTCGACTCTGAGGCTTGGTTTGGTTTGAACTTCTATTCGAACCAATCCAAGCCGAGCTTTTTCAAACCAATCTGAGTTAAGCTTTCGAGTTGGCTTGGTTTGTGCCCAGCTCTACTTTTGAGAGATCATTTTAGGAAAATTGACCAAAAACGAGGTGAATCCAAAACTCAACTGGACCACACGAGAAGGAACAGTGGGGATTCAGTGACCATCGTTGAAACATTTGTATGGCCACAAAAGATTTGTTTCAAGCTAAGTTTTTAATGTTTTCACTTCATCCTAGTGGAAATATCCCTATGAACAGTTTGGTTGGCATATAAACCTGAAGATGGAGCCCAAGGACGTTTCAACAGGAGGCATTTCTTTCCCAGGACTCCCTCTTGTGTGGCCCATTTAGGTTTTACATCATGCTCATTTTTTGTAAAGGTCTTATATTGAGCTCTCAAAATAGATGGACGGTATGTATTTCTGACAGACATCACAGTGGAGCCCACCTAGCATCCCTACGCAGGAACTTTTCGTGAAAGCCTTTTGGCAGGACGTCCGCAATTCTGGTTGCCACCTTTATGTTGACGTGGTAAAGTTATGTCAGCCCCACCATGATGGATATGTTAGATCCACACCATCTATCCATTTTTTTCATATCATTTTAAGTCATGAGCTTAAAAATGAGGTAGATCCAAAGCTCAAGTGGACCACACAATATAAATAAGTCGAGTTTGAATGCCTACAATTGAAAACTTCTTGAGGGCCACGAAAATTTTGGATCAAGATGATATTTGTGTTTTCCCTTCATTCAGGTCTATGTGACCTTATGAACAGGTTAGATGGCTAAGAAAATCATGGTTGGTGGGAAGGTTTTAATGGTGAGCATCATTGTCCTCACAACTTTCTGTGGTGTGGTCCACTTGAACTTTGGATCTGCCTCATTTTTTTTGCTAATGCCCTGAATTAATGTGGCAAAATGGATGGATGGGATGGATATAACACATACATGGGTCCAACGAACTTTGTCACGTCCACATGGCATCAACGCAGTTAGCGATGAAAGCTTGACAAGAAGTTACTCCCAAGGGCAAAGTTGTCATTTTAAGAAAACAATTTAAAGCAAAACTACTTACCACATTTGGGACTTACCACTTACCACATTCCGTGCATTCACCACATCAGAATTGAATCCATGAATGGTTTCTATTAAGGACTGTTTTTAAGTGTACTAAATAAACATGCGCAAAAGCATGCTAAGTGATTGAAATCTGATTTTTAGATTTCAGGGGCATACTAAGTGGTAAACAAACATCTCCTTATAAGAGGCACAACACTAACTTCACTAAATTATAAGAGATCAGGATCATTCATTAGATGGCATCTACTACGACATCCAATCTTGTTTGAAGGTTTGCCCCGTCTTGCGGTTCAAATGAGTGAAAATTCAAGCCTATCCACTCCTTCCATTCGAGGGAATTCTGAGTATGTCTCATTCGGATGCGGATTAGCTGCGACCAGGATCCAGCTATAAGGTGGGTGCGACCCTGACCGTGTGACCACCTCGATGCATGCATTGTGTATCCCCACCCTCCTTTTTTACAAGTTACTTTAGTGGATGGTCCCACAATGAAACGGATACAAACATTTGTGGTAATCCAATCAAACACAAGGCCAAATGTGTTAACGAGGGCCTGTATTTGGATTTTAATGCCGGGCATGTTAGAGTCTATTCAACTTAATGTTTGACTGAACCGCTGGTGTTCCCTGCATTAAGACAGACAAATTGGAGACTAGACTTAGAATCCTCTCAACCACCAATTTTTGCGCTTACATGAAAAGGCAGGGGTTAGTATCTCTTGAATGGATTCCTTTTGTCTTATGACAATAGATGTGAGTCTATAGACTTAATGACTTTTTCAATGTGATTCACTAATCGAAGTTCAACAATTAAAATAGAGAAAGAAGATATAGGCTAAAAGTATTCTTTTATTAATGATTTTTATAATAATGACACTCACAATCAACTTAAGAGACGACGATCCATTCGTTGCCCAATCAGGAGTGAGCTTCAGTAGCAGGATGGCCATGATGTGCGGGATGATCGTCTGTTTGTTGCTCAAGGCGAGATGACTAATGGAGGGCGAATCTTCAACAATCTGTTCGTTGCTAGGTCGGAACCAAGCTCAATGGCAAGATGACTAGTGAGGTGATAGCATGTTCATAGTCTTGGATGGAACAAAGCATGTGGTAAGATGGTCATGAATCGACTATCCGTTTGATGTCTGGTGTAGACTAGACTTCGTGGCGAGATTGTCGATGGAATCACCTAGTGCATATCAAGAAAGCCCCACAGCCTTCCGTTTGAAACTGAGTGATCTTCCTTACGATCTGGTTAGATGGCATGGATGAAGGGTGGAGAGAAACTAAGAAAATCTCTTTAATTCTTCCACATTAGGGTGGCCTATTACGTATGACCACGTATGCAAGAGATATACTCTCACGTGTGTTGGTTGAAGTCCTCACATCTTTGGATTCTCACATTGGAAAGTTGTTATTATCCTTTCGTCAATTGGCTTTAGTATCCGTAAAGAGTTGCTTTTGACAAGGCTCTAACATTTAATGCTAGATAGAGATTTCTCTTTAATAGAATTCTAGCAATTAATGTCGAGAGAGACTTACTTTAATAAAAATCTAGTATTTAATACTCTCTCTCATGTGCATGTTTCTAATTCCTTCTCTTGAAGTCATCAACACCACATATGGCATGGCTATCATGTGGCATCTTCTAGATCGTTTGATCTGGGTGCGCTAGATCAGGTGTAAGCAATGCTTTTGGTACGCAAGTAGGATTTTTGTCCATCATTTAAGATGTAGTTCCGACACATGGAGACATCTCATTAGTCCACATAAGTGTGCCAAAAACCGGTATAAACAACAAATCTTAGGTAAACCACACAATATGAAATAATGGTCATTAAACACCAACCATTAAAAACTTGTAAGGGTCCACCGTAATGTTTATTTGCCATCTAACCTATTGATAAGGTCTCACAGAGCTAGATGAAGGGAGAACATGAATAGTAGCTTGATCCAAAACTTTTGTATGCCCAAGAAGATTTTAATGGTGGGAATTCAATCCCTACTATGAGGTCCACCTAAGATTTCTATCTGTTTCATTTTTTAACCATGCCACAAAATAAGCTGTCAAAACTCATGGACGGTGTGGATATACAAAGCATCCATCAAGTTGGGCCCCACAATTGGGGTGCACACACCTAACTAGATCCGGCGTCGCAGCTAATCCGCGTCCATTCGATTTGGGTTCCAACTAACTTTTCAAAAAGTGGGCAGAAAGTGTATGGTAACCCGAACGCGAATAGGGTGTTACCCCCACCCGTCACTAGCAAGAAACGGACTCTGAGAGGCCACCATGATGTATGGGTTTCATCCACATCGTCCATCCATTTTCCTATATCATTTTAGGGTACAAGCTAAGAAACTAGGAAGACACAAGGCCCCAGTGGACCACACAGTGGGGATTAAACACACATTATTGAAAATTTCTTGGGGCCCAAAAAGTTTTAGATCAAGCTAATATTTATGTTTTCCCTTCATCTAAGTCTATGTGACCTTCAGAACAGGTCGGATGGCAATTAATCATCACGATGGGCCTTGGGAAGATTTCAATAGTGGGTCTCATGATTATCACTGCCGACTTCCTGTGGTGTGGCCCACTTGAGCCTTGGATCCGCCTCATTTTAGGCTTGTACCCTAAAATGATATGGTAAAATGGATTGACTACATGTATTAAATCCATACAGCATGGTGGCCCCTCAGATCCTCTGTCTATTCCTAACTAGTGACGAGCAGGGTACCCCATTAGCTTCCAGTAATATCGGCCCATCGCTCATTAAAATATGATATGCAACAACTTATCTATTATACACAACCTTTTACTTATATCAACTCACTCATTCTAATCAATGTAGCTCTTGATATCTATTATACATGGCCAAATCATCTAAATATACTTTTCTTCACATAAATGTAAGTTATACTCATCCTATGGATTCCTTAATTTTCTAACATTCTATCCCATAAAGCAGGGATGATCTTATAACTATCTTATAAAAAAATTCTTTAAGTTTGAGTAGTACACAATGATCACATAAAACTCTAGAGGAACATCTCCATTTCTTCCACATTCTCAAATTTTATAGACAACATCCTTTTTAATCTCTCCACTCTTAAATATTATCGACCCAAGACATCGAAAGTGGTCATTTTGAAAAACTTTTTAGTTATCAATCTTTACTAATTCCTTGTTTCTACTCCCATTGTTACTAAAATTGTATACCATATACTCTGTTTTAGTCTGACTAATTTTATAAATCCATCTTTATGTTTACATCCTCCCTCCTCTTATCAATCAAAATTGCGTCATCTGCAACTAACATATACCATGTGATTTGTTAGGAATCAGTGGCATCAAAATAATTCCTTATATTTAATGGCAGCAGAAGATGGATGCTCGATTGTTGAACTTACCGGATGCGTCTCACGTCACCGGAAGAAGGTTACACCGCTTTCACTAACATAAGAAGAGGTTTAGAGGAGCACTCTTCTTAAAGTAAAATCCACACTATAAATCATGTAGTAGTGATGGAACCTGACTTCCTCTCGCAATATCTCCCTGCACTTTATAAATTGGTGATCGAAGTTCAAATGTTTTAGTCATGAGTCCTTGACCCATTGTATAGATTTTGTTGCATTAAGAATACATTCGGCTAAGTTTTAGAATAAGTTTTTTTTTTTTTTTCAGAATAAATTTTTATTGCATTTTTAGGTTAGGATTATTTAGTTGAACTCACTAACATTGTTTTCTGTTTTTTAGGGTTTTGCTAATCTTAGTCCTCTTATCTGGTAACATCATTCCTCTCTTCTTTTAATTGTGTTTCTAGTTAATTGGGTTGTTGTAGGATTTACCTTATTTCTAGAGTTAGGTTTAGAATTAAGATTTGTGCTTGTGGTTCATGCTCAAGTGGGTTCGAGAACACACACACTTCGGCTTTTAAATAAATGATGTTTAGTCAAAGGGCTCTCCATTCACTGACGAGTTAGAAAATATTTAAGTACTCCTAAACCATCTAGAACTATGGCTAAGAATGAGCTGAATTATGATGAGAATATTGAAAATTGAACATTAAACCAAATTATGATGAGAATGTTGAGCATAATATGCTACCAGTTAGGACAGTACATGATGAGAATGAGACACACAATGTTCCTCCAGTTAGAACTCTACGGGATTACCTACAGTCCGCAAGAATAACCACACCATCGTGCATAATTTTTTTGATAAATGTAGGTAACCTTGAGTTTAAACTGGGTGTGGTCCAACTACTCCCAAAGTTTCATGGACTTGATTATGAAAGTCCATACCTGCACCTTAAGAAATTCGATGAGATAGTTGCAACCTTGCACTATAATAATGTCTTCCAAGACATACTCAGACTAAAATTATTTTCAATCTCTCTGAAGTAGAGGTCCAAGTCATGGCTCGATTCCTTACGACTTAGATCTATTGAGATATGGGTTGAGATGACCCGGGAGTTTCTTAAAAGGTTTTTCCTGTTTCACAAGACCAACATGCTAAAGCGTACCATTATGAAATTCTCTCAAAAGGAGGACGAAATATTTTTTTCAGTGTTAGGAGAGGTTTAAAGATATCTTACTCGCCTACCCTCATTATGGTTATGAGACTTGGCGCACGATTAAATTTTTCTATGACAAATTAATCTCAAACATGCGCCAGTTTGTGTAGACGATGTGCAATAGCAAATTTTTTAGCAAGGAACCTGATGAGTCATGGGATTACTTCGATATGTTGGCTAAAAAAGTACAATCAAGGGATACCTCTAACAAATCGAGTAATGCCAAGCCTACATATGCAGTCCAACCCATTGAGGTTATTGAGAACATATGTGATATTTGTGAAACTGATGCACACTTAGCAAAGGATTGTCTTACGATCCTTGCTTTTCAAGAGGTGTTGCAAGCTCAAGTGAATGTCATGAATGCTTACCAATGCTCTTTTAGTGCCCCAAATTTGAATATGTATACTCCCGATTGATGAAATCATCCTAATTTTAGTTAGAGGAATGCACCAATTGTGAATGCGAATAATAATCCCATGGGTCATCTATTAGTACACCAAATGTGCCCCCCACAGAAGAGGACCTTTGAGGATACATTGAATGTATTCATGTAAGGCTAAATGTAATTCAATTATATAACCATGCAGGCTATCGATGAGCTAAAAATGTTGGTTGCAAGAATTGAGTCACACCTAAGTGTTAGGGAGAAAGGGACCCTTTTGGCCCAATCTTAGCCTAACCCCAAGGTACAATTTGAAGTGAGTGATTCTAATTCTTCAACCCAACTATGGAATATGTTAAATCCATCACCACCCTAAGAAGTGGTAAAGTGATCAATAATGAGATTCCTAAGAAGGTTGAGAAACCTCAGGAATTGAGATAATCTAAGGAAGATGATGGATCTAGCAGTGCTCCATAAGATAAAGAGTTGAAGCATGAGCATAAGCCTATTGTCTCCGTTTCTTCCCCAACATCTTCTCTCATCAAAACTGTCAAGTGATAATCAAGACATCTTAGAGATTTTCCAACAAGTCAAAATCAACATCCCCTGGTTAGAAGTCATTAAACAGATTCCATCCTATGCCAAATTCCTAAAGGAGCTTTATATGGTAAAGCTCAAACTCAACGTACGAAAGAAAGCCTTCTTGGTGGAGCAAGTGAGTGCAATCATTAAACAAAACACTCCCCCAAAATACAAGGATCTTGGAAGTCTTATGGTCTCTTGCATCATAGGTGACGTCGGGATCGAAAAAGTGCTTCTCGATTTTGGGGAAAGTGTCAATCTGATACCTTACTCGGTGTATGAGTAACTGGGCCTTGGTGAATTAAAACCCACCAAGACAACCTTACAACTAGCCGATTGCTCAGTTAGGATACTAAGAGGGGTGGTGGAAGACATGTTCGTCCAAATAGATAAATTCTACTTTTCGAAAGACTTCATCATCTTGGATATACAATCGGTTATGAATGTTAACACTCAAATTCCTATCATCTTGGGACGTCCATTTCTAGCTACTTTAAATGCATTAATCAATTACCAAAATAGAGTCATGAAGTTATCCTTTGGGAACATGACATTGAAATTGAATGTGTTTAACTTGTGTAAACAGTGAGAGGATGAGGATGAGATACACGAGGTTGACTTGATTGATACGTTTGTGGAAGAGGAGCCCCTTTCAACTAAATTCTCTGAATCTTTGGAGGTTTATTTGGCATACTTCGCAGATTCAGATGATGACATTATTAAAGAAATACTGAATGCCTTGTGAGATCCTACTTAGTACTTGACACTGACCGGAAGAAAAATTATTTTAAAAAGCTTCCTTTTACTAATGTTGAATTTTTAAACTTAGAAGTGGAGGAACTAAAGATTGATTCATGGCTTAGACCTCTGAATTCCATAGAGACGAAACAATTACTAGAAGAACAATTGATTGATGTCTCCCATCCACTTTAGTTTTGTCTAACTAAAGTAAATGATTGTTCCTGGGAAGATCCATATTTGTCTAACTACTCCTAGATAAAAGTGTAAGGAGATACATTCCGGACTATGAACAAACCAATTTGATCTCCTTTTGTGATGCATGTTGTGGACAATTTTCAAAGTCCACTATTGAAATCTTGTAGTGTAAGTATCACATTATGATTAAAGACACCCATGTGCACTGCAGAACATGTCTTTGGCAGATTCTCCTGAAGAGTTTAATGAGAAATCTATTAAGATATTTGCCTCAAGATAAAGAATCTATTTCAGGATTGATCTCCTAGTCTGATGGAGATCCATTTAGATTTAGTTGCCCAGTTGCTTTCTTAGGATTAGTTTGCTTCATTAGTTTAGGATTTTTTTTTTATTTTTTTTTTTTTTGTGCTCACACCGATTTTTAGAAATTTAAGAACTTTCGATTAGTTGTCATTTTAGGTACTCTCTACCCTCTATTTGTTACAATTGAATTGCTCTTATGTTGTTTCATTGCATATATTTCTAGCATTAAGGAAAATGACTCATTTAGGTCAGGGGGTAGGGTTTCCTTGGAAAAATTCTTCTACCGTGTTGAAATTATAGTTTTTGGGCTATATTCTTTTTTTAAAAAAATTCTTTAAGATTAATTTTTATGTATTCATTTTGAATTGAAGTAATCAGAATGATTAGAATAAAAAGGTGTTTGGTGATTTGAAAGTTGAAGTCTGTAAATTAGTATATTGGTAGAAATCCAATTGAGTTCTTCTAACTAGCTTTCTAATTAATGTTTTAAACATTGACGAACCATGAATTCACTATTTACAATTTGATTTTCATTAATAGGGTTGATGTTTAATACTGTTGTAATTCATGATAATTGTTTAAGACTGTAAAAGGAACCAAGCTTGATGAGCCTTGACTATATTGGGAAAAAAGAAGAAAAGAAAAATACATCGAAAAGAGATACTTATGGTGTGAAATGAAAAGAATGAAAAAGAAAATTGTCTAGAAAAAGAAGAAAATGAATGAATGAAAGTAAGAACAATAAAAAAAAGAATAATAAAAAGAAAAAAATAATGTGAAAGCCGTCGATGTAGAATTTTTTTTGAAAAGAATGGTTAGTAAAGGTTGATTTAGTGCTTTGGTTGATCTGCTCACTCTTGGTTATTGTTGATGGTAGAAAAATGATTCCCTAGTTTATGAAAAATCAGTTTTCACTAAGCACCATAGTTTTCAATTTTTGAAATCTTTCCATTAGTTAGTGATTTCAACTTACGATGGGATGATTTTTATTATACTCGGATCTAGACTAATAATTTTAGAAGCTTCTGCCTTGGAATTTCAATGTTGGATTGTTTTGATGATACATGAATATATAGAACCTATTTTGTGGAAAAGAATTTAGATCTTGTATTTTGAAAAATATTTCACATGTTTTGCTCAAGACTAGCAAAATGCTGGTTGGAGGGTGTGTTGAGACTTAAATATTACATATTTAACCCTTATTACGAATCTTTTTTCTGTGCATTCAAGAGTTAAAATGACTTAATTAAGTATATTTTCAATATGCAGGATGATTTGAAAGTCTAAGTCGAATATGTGTTTAAAGTACTGATTTAAAGACCGAAAGAATTCAAGCTAAAGAATTGATGTTTGGAGGATAAAGTTGAAGATTTGAAGCACCAAAGCTCAAAGGAAACAAGTGCTGAAAGAGGAGACTTGAAGATTGAAAAGAACTGAAGAAAAGCAGTGGAGTTTGAGTGCTCGAGTACAGGGTTCGATCAATCGAGAATTCCTCGAGCTATGTCAATCGATCGACAACATTGATCGATGAAATTCGAAATTTTTGCCTGAACTCATTAGACAATTTTTATCATGTTTGGCCGATCAAATTTGAAGGCTCAATCGATCAAACCTATAACTAGTTTTTTAATTTGCTCGTTGGACGTTTTTGGAGAAGTTCGGTCAATCGGTCGATCCGATCGATCGACAATTTTGCAAAATTTTGCATTAAGTGCGGAATTTGTTCCTAATTTCAATTGGGATTCATCCAAGGTTGTGTAAAGTCTGTTCTAAGACTTATTTAGGGTTTGTTTGATTTTTCAATTCCTTGGTAAATGCATTTTAAATGCATAATGATTATTTCCTTAGGTAATTACTACAACACCATTCTCTATGTGCGATTTGACTGCCAACTTTTTATTGTTAAAACCGATGACAGTGTGAAATATAGGTGGGGTCCACTGTAATGTATATGGCTTATCCAGACCATCCATTTGTTTTGCAGGATGAATTTAGGGTTGAGCCCAAAAATGACGCAGATCCAAAGCTAAGGTGGACCACACCATAAGGAAAAAAGAATTGAATATCTGTCATTAAAAACTTCGTGGGGCCAACGTTTTCTTTGGTGTGGACCACTTGAGTGTTAGACTTGTTTATTGTTCGACTCATGCCTCAAAATATTCTGGTAAAACTAATAGATGGTGTATATATGTCATATATATTACGGTGGGCCCCACAATTTCAAACCACTTCTTTTGGACCGGTTTTCAAAGCAGGAATTACATGAAATTTTCAAACAGGGTGAGAAAGTAATAATGACTTCTTTTCAAGGTATTATTAAGGAATTGGAAAATCAAACAGGCCCTTAAAGGGCCTTAAACTCCATTTTAGAGGGAGCCAAGCAAGGGAAGAGAGAGAGAGAGAGAGAGAGAGAGAGAGAGAGTTATACGGAGTTCTATTTTAAGTTTTTCTTCTTCTTCTTCCTTGTTTGTTTTCATGTTTTTCTTTTATTTAAAGATGTTAGTTATGTTTAGGTAATCTCTTAGCTAAGGATAAGGGGTAAAGCTTCTAGTTAATTACAATGTTTAGTTCATTTTGATTCGTACAAGGATTGATGATGATTATTAATTAAATTAGATTTGAATTCTACTTTAAAGCCTTTGAGTTGTTTATTTCTGTATTTGTTGTGAACTACGATTATATCGGATACTTTGATTTAGCAATTACTTAGCTTGATTGGAGAAGGAATCGATCTGTAAAATTCTCTGATCTATTGTAGAATCTGGGCACAATGGATGATTAAATTTCCTACGATCGATGTTCGAGTGCTTTATGAGAGAATCTATTAATTAAATTCATACTTTGTTGGGTGTTTTCGACTGGGTTAACAAAATTATCTTCATATTAGGACGAATTAGAATTCGATTCTAATTGAGTTATTAAGATGAATCAATGAACTACACATTGTGATTACTAGAAGTAGATCCTTGGTACCTTTTAATTACTATTTTTACTTTTTATAATTCACTAGAAACCATAATCCCAATTTTCGTTTAGTCTAGTTGTGTTCTCAACCACGTACATCCCTATGGAATGATATTGGTCTCGCTGAATTATTACTACATAGCATTCTTACATTTAGGATTGACGAACATACCGCAACAACCCAAGACTTATATACCCTAGTAATCGCGCAGGTGCTACAATTCCAACATTGCTTAGCATGCCCTCTTGCGATATTCGGTTTGAGAGATACATGCATGTGCATAAATTAAGGCAAACGCCCATTTTGACGAGCATACGCGTGGCGAGTGGGGCCCATTTGCAAGAATTATTGGAGAGAATCTCATAAAGGTGCATTTTTCAAATCCTTAAACTACTTTCACATCCTCACCCATACCCATACCAACTATCGTTAACCAAATGACCACGAGTACCCTTACAAAGGACACCTACATCCCTACTATTCTCAAAATGCCCCTACTACCCATCCCTTCTCTCCCCCAAAGTCCAACCACGTCATGCCTTCTCTCACCACAAGCCAAGCTAGCCCATGTCACCCCATTCTCCTCTCTTTTTCTCTCCCCATTCTACCACCCATTCTTTCTTTTCTTCCCTTTCTATCCTAAAATCTCTAGGACAATACACCCCCAAGCCATAACCCCACACATCCACAGTTCCTAGCAAAGAAAGAAAACAGATAAAGAAAAGAGAAGGAGAGAGAAAGATAGATTAGGAGAGAGAAAGAGACGGAAAAGAGAGTTAAGAGAGGGAATAGGAGAGAAAAGAGGGAGTTGAGTTGGAGCTAGAGGAGATTAAGGAGAAGGAGAGGTAATCCAACCATTCGAATGCACCCCACCTCTGATCCGACCGTTGATGCGAGTGTATGGGTCGATCCACCCATTTTCGTGATGATTGGGCCCACCGAATGGGACACATTGCTACAATCCGAAGATTGCACACCCAAGTGCAGGTAGCGAAGTAGTAAAATACTCGGTAAGACCGAGGTCGATCCACAGGGATTGGGGTTAAGAACACTTAGAGGAATTAGTTTAGGTTAGTGAGATGAAATCTGGTTTATCCATGAGAGTGGAGCAAGTTGTGTGTGGTGAAAAACAAAAATAGAAAAGGGGCTAAGGCATCAGGGATCCACCTTTGATTCATTCATAAGATTCGATTCGTTGGTCCAACTATAACTCAACTGGAATTGAATAAAGATTCATTCCAACCAGAAGATGAAACAGTTAAACCATTTGCATATTTCATAAAAGATGGTGATCTGAACCGATTGATTTGACCATGAAGCACTCGTTAGTTGATTGCAGGGAATTCCAAGCATCCACTGTGCCCGGAGTCGACAATGGATCAAGGAATTGTACAGATCAACAACTTTGCCAACAAGTCAACCGATAAGATCACAATTCATACGATCAAATGCATACTTACAAGATAGGAGGCTTTGATTGACCGATCCAACCGTTAAGATATTGTCTATCGATCGCAGGGAATCCAAAGCATCCAATGTGCCCGGAGTCTACAATGGATCAAGGGATTTTACAGATCGATGACTTTACCTGCACTAGCTCGATGACCGTAGGGAATCCAAAGCATCCAACGTGCCCGGAGTCAACGATGGATCAAGAGACTTTATCGATCATGAACTAGCTAATTGGTGTGCAAGGGATCCCAAGCATCCAACATGCCCGGAGTCGACGATGGATCAAGGGGCTTGCACAACAATAGGGTCCGCCGAGGTGGATAACCGAACCAATCAACCAAAGAGAACTCCAACATTTACACCACACAATGTTGAACCAAAAGAACCAAAGCTTGCAAATTTCTTCAAAGGCTTCACCCCTAGCCTTAGCTAGAGGTTTAGCCAACCATGCTACAATGGAAGACTAAATTCTCTACAAAGGAAAAACTACACTACTCTACACTACAAATGAAAGAAAGAAAACTAAAGAAGAGAAGAGAGGAGTTGTAGAGAATGGGATGATGAGAATGAGAGGGAGAGGAGCTTCTTTTATAGCCTCATGAGAAGCTCCCAAGCCTAAGTGGCACAACAAAAGTTTCTTTAGGTTTGGGAATGGAGTTAGGCTTGGATGATGAGGTGGCACTTCCAAGCCAATAGTTTTGCTTTTTAGGTTTGGGTTAGGAGTTAGGCTTGGAATGCCCAAAGCAAACTTTTCTTTTTGGTTTGGAGCTCATGGATGGAATTGGATGGAGAGAGCATTTGCTTGGCCCAAGGATGGAAGGTGAGTTAACTGGGTCCACATGAGTTGGAGTTGACTGGGTCCACATGGAGAATTTGGACAATCTGAACCATCCATTTAAGGTGGGGTCCACAACTGCATGTGTGATGTGGAAGGCACATAATGAAGATCATGTTCTCCATGTGATGTCTTGCTGCTTGTTGGATTGTGGTCCACCTTGATGAACGGCTGGAATGAGAGTTTGAAAAGTCCAACAGATGTCTGCAGGCTGGAGACGATTTGAAGAGCTGCCAGTGGCTACTCTTCCTCAAACGTGAGGAGGCTCTCCATGCTTGGCTGTTGGTGAAGATGATAGACGGTTGGAGATGAAGGACATAGGTTTGCTGGATGAATGGTGCTGCAGATGCTGCAGATGGTTGGACGGCTGGAGATTTTGGCTGCTGTGATGGACGGCTGAGCTTTGCAAATCAGCTGGACGGACGTCCACTGCTGGACGTTGAAGGTGTCCAGCAGGTGGAGCTGATGGTGAGGGACGTCCAGCAGCTGGTCCTCTGATGTTGTGCTCGTGCAGGGCTGTCCGTTGGATGATGATGAATGCTGGTAGATGTGATGGTGGAATGGATGGACGATCTTGATGATGATGCACAACAGGTGGACTGCAGTGGACGGCTGAGATCTACTGGACGTGCTTGCTTGATGCACGTGTGAGCTGTGGGCTTGGAAGATGGGTTGGATGGTGAGCACGTGTGGGCCCAACTTTGCTGGACGCTGCTGGAGATTGTTGGACGGTCCACTTGCTGAACTGCTGGCCATTGATGGTTGGATGTGGACGGTGGCCACTTGCTGGCTGGTGGACGGTTGTGATGGACAGACGTGGATGGCCATGGAGGTGTCCAGCAGGTGCTACGATGATCAGCAGCTTGGACGATGGTGTTTGGATCTGGATGCTGCTGTTGGAGTGAAGTTTGCTGCGTGTGGTCCACCTTGTTGATCTGGCACGTGTGAACTGTGGGGTCCACTGAATTGAGACGATCCAATGGCTGGAGTAGCTTGGATTGCTGGACGGCTGAGCTTGGAGATCAGCTATGGGGTCCACCTTGTTGATCTGGCACGAAACAGTCCAGTGTCTTTGGACAATGGATGAGGATTGAAGGTGGGGTCCATCAAAGCTGCTGATCTTAGGCACCCAACCATCTGGAGCTTTGGACTGCTGCACGTGTGGCATCTGTGGGACATCCTCACACGTGTGATGGACAACCCTTGGCTGCACATCAGCTACTCCTTACTAGTTGGTGAAGTGGTGAACGGTGGAGATTGATCTCCATCTGAACATGTTGGCTGATCTCCACTGTTGATTGGACAATGGCTGGATGGTGATGAAGCTTGGCTGGACTTTGGCTACACACGTCTAATGGATGGACGGTTGCTAGCTATTGGTGGCCCACTTGCTGGACTTGGTGAAGATGAAGTGGACGGTGGATGTGTCCTTGGCTGCACACGTTTGAATAGTGGTCATCCACCTTTTCTCTTGGCATGGTTGGTCCCATATGTGGATGTCCCACCACGTGTTTCAGATGTGTACGTGGGCACTCAATCACGACCATCAAAACATGGACAACTTGGATCCAAATGAGTGGCCGCTATGTAGTAATCTTTTTTAGCCATCCACCATAGAAAATGGTCCCGCAGACTTTGATCTTTCTGGCTTGATTTTCGTCAGGATTACCACCCACTTGACATTGATCACTTTTAGGCCTTAAAACGTCCAGATTGGTCTAGTTCTTGCCCAACCTCTCCTGATCACCTGAACATTGAAAAATCGCCTAATGAGGGATAATTAACCGGAAAAACAATGATAATGCCCTTAACAACCAGGGTTAATTATACAATATTAGGTACTTATCACACATCATGATGTATATGTTGCATTTCCTTGTTATTCTTCTATTTTGAGTAGGTGGGACCCACCTATCCATGGATAGTGTGTGGTCCTCCTGGATGTATACGTGGTTTTCTTGCATGGGCCCCATGGTGGGGGGCGCCCACCATGTACACTCTCTCTCATTTTTCACCTTTTCCTTCTTATTTTTGTTGGCTCAAGTGGGGCCCACGCCATCAAGACAGCATGCGCAAGCACACTGTCCAAACAGCATGGCCTGCTGTGTGTGGCCCACCGTAATATTTATTTGTCTTCCAACATGTTCATAAGGTTAAAGAAACAGGATAGGTACAAGGCTAGATTGGTAACGAAAGGATATGCTCAGCAAGAATGTATGGACCTCAGTGAGATCTTTATGGTAGTTGTGAAGCAAGTATCTATCAGGTTTGTATTGATGCTCTGGTTGCCCAATACGACCTCGAGCTGGAACAAATGGATGTAAAAATTACTTTCCTGCATGGAGAATTAGATGAGTAGATTTACATGACGCATCCAGAAGGTTATCCGATATAAGGGGTAGAGAACAAAGTTTGCAAGTTAAGGAGGTCGTTATACGGCCTTAAACAGTCGCCTAGACAGTGGTACAGTAAATTTGATTCCTTCATGATGAGTCAAAGCTTTTTTAGGAGCGAGTACAATCACCATATCTATTACAAGACACTAAGTGATGGGAAGTTTATAATTCTAGTGTTTTACATTAATGACATGCTTATCGCAAATCATATCATGTCTGACATTGATGTATTGAAGACTTAGTTTTCATGGACATTCAAGATGAAGGATTTGGGAGTTGTAAAAAGGGTTCTCGACATTGATATACATAGAGATATGAAGAGGAGCAGGTTGTGGTTGTCTCAGGCTGAATACCCTAGAAAGGTATTGATGAAGTTTGGGATGGACAAGTCGAAGGCGGTCAGCGTTCCCCACGCGGTTCACTTTAAGTTTTCTTCATAGTAATGTTCTAAATCAGATGAAGAAAATCAGCATATGTCACGTGTGCCTTATTTGAGCGTAGTGGGTAGTTTAATGTATGTTATGGTCTGTACGAAATCAGATATTTTACATGCAGTCAATGTTGTGAGCAGATTCATGGCTAACCCAAGCAAGCAACATTGGAAGGCTGTGAAATGGCTACTTCGATACATTCAAGGTACGTAGGACTACATCTTGACATTCAAAAAGTCAGGGAACAAGTTGGTTAGTTACGTCAATTCTGATAACACAGGCAGTGTGGATTATAGGAGATCGATGTTTAGGTACTCGTTTGTGTTAACGGGTAGAGTGATTAGTTGGATGTCCAAGAGCTTCAGTTGGTGGTATCTCTTTCTACTACTGAAGCAGAGTATATGGCGATAACAAAAGCATTCAAGGCCGTTTGGTTAAGGGAAGTGATAAATCAGTTGGGGCTTCAGCAAGAGGACATGCCGGCTAATTGTGATAGCGCTAGTGCTATAAATTTGGCTAAGAATTCTATTTATCACTCTTGTACTAAACACATTGATGCACGACACCATTTTATTCGACAAGTGCTTGAGGAAGGTGATATAACTCTGGAAAAGATTCATATTAGCGGGAATCCGATAGACATGCTCACCACAGTGGTTCCTGTAGAAAAGTTCAAGTTCTGTGCAACTTCTCTAGGTCTGGCAAAGACAGAATGAAGACATTGTGGATGCATAAGAAGCAGAGAAGCTGTGATTGAAGTAGAGATAAAGGATGAAGCAAAAGAAGAGGAGGAGTCGGTGATTGAAGCATCGATGGAGATTGTTGGAAGAGCCTTCAATCTTTGAAGGATTGGTGTTATCAACCTGTTGACCAGACTGGTTGCACGAATTAACCTAGGTCAGGGTGGCGGGTCTCTGGATTGTTTTAGGCAGGGTCGATCGGCCGATAAGGGGCCAGTGACTGGCCAATTTTGAGGCTCGTTTAGTCGATTTTTGGGCTCCACTCATTGACAGATTTTGACCCAGTCGACAGCTGGGCGTCGGCCGACCGACAGAAGGTCGATGTTTCTCCTAGTTACGCAAATTGTTTCTAATCTCAGGTTTTTTCTATATAAACCGGTGTAATCGAGATTAGGGTATTGAGATACATTGTTTAATATGGGATTAGAATTTCTTACTGGGAGAGAGCTTAGATTTCTCTTGGGGCTTTGTTTTGTGGTTTAATTATCTCTTGTAAACTTCTGAGATTCATAGTAGTATTGCTCGCTTTGTGCCATGGTCTTTTTCCACAAGGGTTTTTCTACATAAAATCGAATTGTCTCTGCATGTGATTGCTTGTGTATCATATGGTTGCTTGTTTGATTCTACTTTTTGCTTCCGTGGTTTCCCAACACTTTGCATAAGCCACAAAGAGCACACGAGAAGCTTGAGAAAAGGCCCGTGGGGCGATCTCAGTTCACATTTTTATTGTGTGTAGCTAATAGACCATTTGAAAGACAACAAACTACACCACCCAGCTTTTCATGATATTTTTCATTTCACTTCTACTATTTTTTACGGGATATTGCTTTCATTATAATTAGGCTGGTGACTTTTGATATATATATATATATATATATATATATATATATATATATATATATATATATATATATATATATAGAGAGAGAGAGAGAGAGAGAGAGAGAGAGAGAGAGAGAGAGAGAGAGTTTTGGCACATTTGACTCCCATTGGGGTCGTTTACCGTTGGCGGAACATTGGTGAAGTCTAGGCTGCTCCATCTATTCATACTCCATGGCAAATTTTTTCACTACTTCCATTTGGCTACTTTGGTTGCGAGTATCCGATTTGCCATTTTTTGAATCTTCTATTGTCTTTTTGTGTCTACCAACCACTCTGTGTTTTGAAAAGAAATAAATGTCCAAAAAGATCTGATTAATTTTGCAAAAAAATAAAAATAAAAAAAATGAAACACTTTTATTGTTGGTGTGCCCCACTTGAGGATCAGCACATTGACATTGTCCGAAAGGTTGATTCTCTTTGCCTTTCTCATGTGCTTCACTCAGAATCAGATGGTCACCTTTGTTCTAATGGATATATATAAAAACTGAGTCCGAATTCGTCTGCGGAAGCTTTGTATGAGGGATAGGTTTATAAGTGAGCCCAATGAGATTTCAACCCTTGCTGACAGTTTTGGGCATGAACTTGATTTACTTGTTCACTTAGGGTTGGGCTCCAATGGATGTGGACCTATGTTCTGGGCAGGCTCGATTGTGAGACTGGGATTTAGACGTGAAGTAGGCCCAAGTCGTAGGCCTGGTTAGACGTGAGCAAATCTACTGTGAAGAAAATGGCTTAAAAGGTCAGGGTTCTAGTTAGAAGGAAATGGTTTAGGTCATGATTTAAAAATCAATTGTCTTAGCTATGAGGTCTCTTAATTATTCCTAGTAGAAACCTGGGTAATCTCCACAGGACTCGGATAGCGACCTTCCTCAGTATGGAGGCAAAGGCAGATCTGTGGAGGGACCCACCATGATGTATCTGTTTATCCACACCGTCCATCTCTTTTCTAAAATCATTTTAAGGGATGAGACTAAGGATGAGGCAGATCCAAACCGGCTGTATGCTAACTTTCCGTGCAGCTTCATATCTCCTGTCGACCGTTTCACGTGCTGTGAAGGGTAAGCGGTACCACGGAAAAATCATCTGGCTCAAAATTCAGGCCAGTCCACTCATTAGGTAGGCCACTCTGTTGGAAATAGTGTACGACTGACAATGATTTTTATGATGTGGCATACGAACATAGTGCACGTGTCCTCCACATGTCACCTATTCGGGTAAATGACGGGGTTGCATTAGAGGACGCGGATTAGGTGGGTTGACTACACCAACCCCCAGCGGTGGTGTGTGATGTGTTGGGCGCTCTTGATGTATTGCTTTTATATCCACGCCGTCCATCCGTTCCTCCAGCTCTTTTCAGTTCACGAAACAAAAAATGAAGAAGATGCAAAGTTAAAGTGGAACACACCACAGGAAACAGTGGAATAATGACAGCCGACCATTGAAACCTTCCTAGAGCCCACTATGATGTTTATTTGCCACCACAGACCTGGATGAAGTGAAAACACAGATATAAACTTGATCCAAAACTTTTATGGGCCCCAACAAGTTTTAAATGGTGGGCATTCAATCACGACTATTTGTTGTGGTGTGGTCCACTTAAGCTTCAGATTTGCTTTATTTTTGGGTTCATAGCCTAAAATGAGCTAAAAAAACGGATGGACAGCGTGGATATAAAACATATACATCACAGTGAGCCCCACAGCGCCAAACACATCGCTGGGATGGTGTGGATAACACCACCTGATCCGCGTCGTGCATGAGGGGCTAGAATGCAGTCGGCTGCAGGTGAAGAGTCCTCAAAATTTCCAAAAACACTGGCCTACGTAAACTAACTTGATAGGCTGGCAGCTTAGGATAACTCTCAAACGTGTGCAGAGTACTTGTCCAAGTGGCATACACGTAACCCAATCCAAACTGTCCAAATTGTAGTGCCCACAGAAGATAGGCCATGACCCAAATATCACACTATAGGGATAATAATAACTGTCTGGTAATGACCATCAATCGGACGGTCAATTATAAACAAATCGACGGTCCAAATTCAGCACTATAGCAAGTCATTAATAGGAAGATGGGATTGTCCGAACCTAAATACGATCTCTGGGTTATGACACTTGTATATAGAGCCTGCTATTTGGACGGTTTGATTTGACATATACACTTCTTATGGTTACCACGGTTGCGCACGCATATGGATTTTTGTACTCCGGCATCCTACCAATGTTTTCCTGCTCTTTAGCAGCAGCGTGAAACTCACGATGGGGAAAAAGCCTAAAAGGGCGAAGGGCGACTCGCATTCAAGGACTGGTCTCCATTGCGTCCTTCCGCTCCTTTTCCCGGCAATTTCACGTGCACGTGAGGGGTGTCAATGGGCCGGTATCGGGCCTGAAATTAGAATTTTACAAAGGCCCGGACCGAAGTCTCGGCCCGATATAGTGCAAAAATCCGGGCCAACACCTACCCCAGGCCCGGCCCATTGACACTCCAGTACGTCCCGACTACGAAAAGATCTATAAAGACACCGGCTCTGGTAGTCCGCGGACTATTAAAGTGAATTCCTAATCTGGTAGTTTGGCCATTGTATGAATGATCGGAACCATTCATGAAATATTTCACACAATAGATAAGCCGTATACAGATCCTGAGTTGCGAAAAAAGATCGTAGCCAGTCATCTATGGACAAATAAAAACACAGAATAGTCAAACAGTCTTCATTCAAGTCCCTTTTTCCAGTGATTAAGATCATCTTTAAAGGACAAGAGGCCATTCGTGGAATGGGACACGGACCCAGTAGAAAATCTGAACGGGTTAGCTAAATACTGGGAGGGGCTACCTAGTGTGTTTGTCACCATCCACGGAAACCTGGCATTCCTGCACGGCAATCTGGACCGTACAAATTATGGGCCACAATTGGGTGAGAGAGTAGGTAGGCATCTCACCAATACACCACCTTGATCAACTGATTTCTCGTGTTGAATTTGGACGTTGCCATGTTATCTTCGACCGTCCATGGGGTGACGGCTGATTTGGACCGCTCGGTCATTGATGATTGATGTCCAGGATTTTTCCATCTTTAGTGGGTCTCTTATTTGGAAGGTCTGGATTGGCGTACAAGTTCGCCGCGTTGGATGAGTCGCACGCTTTGATGAATTGTGTCTCCAACGTCATAGTGTAATCGAGCCTTTAAAAATATAAAAGAGGGCTAGAAATGAAATGGCTACTCGCAGGGAGGATGATTAGGAATCCTACTCCTTACGCGTGCCATGCGCACAAGATCCAGAGCGTTCGTTTCACCAACCTGGCTGTGGATGTGCCTGAGATGAAAACCGGGAAGGTCCGGTCATAAGGTTGGCTGCAGAAGTTCAAGATAGATCCATTTACTATGGAATTGATCCACCAACTCCCACATCCGAAGTGCACTTGTGGCCCACTAGATGTCACCGTCCCGATTTGCGCCAATGGGACCCACCCGATCGACCTTACTGACCTCTCGAAAACATGCTGATGCAACATACACATTCTGCCCCACCAGATCTCATCACCATTCTGATTTTAGGACATCGTCTTGCAGACTATAGAGACTAGTCTTACCCGTCGTACGTGCCAATATCAACATTCAGCATACACTTGTGGCCTAAAAAATTTACGGTCACGGTGAACATACGCAATGACTAGGTCAGCATAATTTTCAAACTCATCATGTCTTATGATGAGGTATCCAAGTGCTACCTAACCAGTCAAGTCCACTAGCTGGGCCATGCGTTCATTACGTCCTCTTCTTTTTCTTTTTCTTTTTTTTTCTTTTTTTTCCTTTTTTTAGTACACACCCCGTTACTTATAAAGTTTCCCTCGTCGGGTGTAGAGGAGAGATTGGTGCAACCCGGGGGTGTTAGGGCGACCGAAATTCACTTGGAAGGACGATGTCACTGGACTATTTTTTGGAACAGTCGGGCGCCGATGGTCTATTGACCGAGCGCCCGGTGCCTAGGTCAGGCAACCGAAATTCGGCAAAATTTTCTCTAAAACTCCTTGGACAGTTTTTTGGTTGAGCGCCCGACCGTGCACGGACTGCGAATCCGCAGTTTCGTGTTTTGGCTCTAATTCCTCCAGTGCTCTATTTAAGAGCTTCTAAATCGTAATTAGGGTATCCTAATAGGAGGTTGACACGTCCAAGGAGAGAGAGAGAGAGAGAGAGAGAGAGAGAGAGAAGAAGCTTGTAGGAGGAAGATTTCTATTTTGTAGAGGTGATCTACTGCGTAGTCGACATCTCAGTGCTTCTACGTCCTCGTGCTCTATGAGATCTCTCAGTTTTCTATTTCCCTTATTGTTTATCCACTCCTGCGTGAGTGAAGAAGGTTTGATCCAAGCGAGTTGTGCTTGTGATCGGTTGTAACAGTTCTATTTCATAGTGGATTATTGATCTGGACTAGGTCCCGTGGTTTTTACCTCTTCGAGGGTTTTCCATGTGAAAAATCTCTTGTGTCATGTCGTTGGTGATTTTCTTTTATCTATTTTATAATCATATCCTATAATTCAAGTAGTTTGGGGGGCAAAATCCTAAGGTTTTGTGAAACGCACCCAACAAAAGTGGTATCAGAGCGTTCAGGTTGTTTGAATGGAAGTGGGATCGATGTGAATTATGGAAGGTGGCTCATCAAGGATGATCAGCCTCAATGGGTCTAACTGGCCCATATGGAAGCGAAGATGGAGGATTTGCTTTATTACAAGGACTTGTATGCTCCAATCTTAGGCATATCAGCGAATACGAAAGATATGATAGATAATGATTGAAAGAAGATGGACCGGAAGGCAGTGGGGTTTATTAGACAATGGTTAGCCTATGGCAGAAATTGTAAAGGCAGTAGGAGAGGAAGACGACCGACAATAAGATCTTCCTAATTAGAAAACTTGTAAATCTCAAGTTCAAGGATAATAGTTTTGTAGCTGAGCACATGAATGAGTCAGTAACATTGTGAACCAGCTCTCCGCTATGAAGATGGTCCTAAACGATGAGCTACAGGCCTTGCTATTTCTTAGCTCATTTTCTGATAATTGGGAAACATTGGTAGTGTCTCTGAGTAACTCCGCGCCAGACAGAAAGATGTCCATGGAATAAGTGACTAGTTGTCTCTTTAATGAGGAGACAAGGAGGAAGTCTCATGGGTCTACGCAGCAAGAGGCCCTTGTGACATAAGATAGGAGGAGAGGAAAGAACAGGAAGGGTGGAAAAGCCCGAGATAAATCAGGAGGCAAGTCAAGTGTCAAGAAAGATGTGGAATATTGGAATTGTAGCAAGAAGGGCCACTACGAGAGTGAATGTCATAAGAAGAAGAATGACAAGAAAGGAAAAGGAGAATGAAAAAGAATCGATTCTACTGCGGTTGCCTCATATGGCGACGTTGTTGTTATTCTCTCTGTGAATCACGATGTTTGTCTCACGGCTACGTGTCAAGACACTGACTGAGTGATAGACTCGAGAGCATCGTTCCATACGACTCCACATAGAGATTTCTTTACAAGTTACAAGTCAGGCAACTTTGGGACAGTGAAGATGAGTAATTCTGGCATTGGTGATATTTGTGTGAGGACCGATGTGGGCTGCACATTGGTACTCAAAGATGTGAGGCATATTTCTGACCTTCGTCTCAATTTGATGTCGACAAAGAAGATTGGATGATAATGACTATGAATGACGGTTTGTTGGTGGGCACTGGAAGCTCATCAAAGGTTCGTTGATCGTAGCCAGAGGGAAGAAGTGTTGCACTCTTTACAAGACAAGTGTTAATGTGTGTAAGGGTGGGTTGAACGTAGCAGAAGATTCAACTATAGACATGTGACACAGGTGTCTCGGCCACATGAGTGAGAAATAGCTTTAGTTACTAGCTAAGAAGCAGCTCTTTCTAGACGTGGCAGGTATACTTCTCAAAACTTGCATTGATTATTTCAGGGAAACAGCATATAGTTTTATTTGTTAAAACTGTTTCTCATGTTAATAAGTTCATACATTAGATTTTGTTTATTTTAATGTGTGTAGTCCAATGAGGATAAAATTCTTGGGTGGGGCATTGTATTTTGTCACTTTTATAGATGATGCATCTATGAGATTTTTGACTTATGCATTGAAATCGAAGAACGAGGTCTTTCGTGTCTTTAAAGTGCTTCATGCTATGGTCGAGAGAGAGAGACCGATAGAACATTGAAGTCTATTCACACTGACAATGGAGGTGAATACATTAGAGACTTCCATGAGTATTGTAAGTCCTTGGGTATACGGCATGAACAGACGGTGCCCAAGACCCCTTAGCACAATGGTATAACTGAGCGTATAAATTGCACAATTGTAGAGATAATCAGATGCATGTTATCCCATGCAAAGTTGCCCAAGACGTTCTGGGGAGAAGCAATGCACGTGGCAGTATATTTGATAAACAGGCCTCCACCAACCCCTTTGAATGGAGAAGTACCTAAGAAGGTGTGGACTACTCGTGATCCATTGTTCAGTCATCTTAGGGTGTTTGGATGCTGGGCATCCATTCACGTACCAAAGGACGAGATGTCCAAGTTTAATACAAAGATTGGGCAGTGTGTGTTCTTGGGGTACGGTGATGAGAAATTCGATTTCAAGTTTTGGGATTCGATCAAGAAGAAGCTCGTCAGGAGCAGAGATGTGGTTTTCTTTAAAGATCAATGTATAGAAGACATTCGAAAGCTAGAGAAGATTCAGCTCAGTTCAGGTGAGCTGAAGACATGGATCATATTACTCCTCCCGTGGTGCCTAATGATGGGGGAGCACAACAAGGTGCAGAGAACATGGGAGTTCCTACTGAAGATGAGCTGGGGAAGCAACCCCCACTTGATCCACCTATTGAGCCACGGGTGAGGAGGACATTTAGAGACAGACACCCGTCCAAGAGGTACTTATCGCATGAGTACATTATGTTTACCGATTGGGGAGAGCCAAACGATTACTCCGAGACCTTAGCCGACGTGTATAAGGGGGAGTGGTTGAAAGCTATGCAAGAGGAGATGGAATCCTTGCATAAGAACTACACCTATGATCTGGTGAAATTACCCAAGGATAAAAGAGTTATAAGTAGCAAGTGGGTGTTCAGAAAGAAGTTAGAGCAGAAGAATTCACAGATAAGGTTCATGGCCAAACTTATGGTGAAAGGTTTCGGTCAGAGAAAATGTATAGACTTCGAGGAGATATTTTCACCGATGGTGAAGATGACGTCCATCCGAATGTTGCTTGGGTTGGCTGCTAGCATGGATCTGGAGATAGAGCAGTTAAACGTTAAAACTGCTTTCGTCCATGGTGACCTAGAAGAAGATACTATATGCACCAACCAGAGGGGTTCGAGGTCAAGGGCAATGAACATATGGTGTGTAGGCTTAGGAAGAGCTTGTATGGGTTGAAACAAGCTCAGAGGTAATGGTACAAGAAGTTGAACTCGTTCATGTTAAAGCATGGATATGGTAGAACGGAGTTAGACTACCATGTGTTCACCCGTAGGTTCTCACATGGTGATTTCTTAGTTCTGCTATTGTACGTTGATGACATGCTCATCATGGAAAAGGTCATCAAGAAGATTGACATGCTGAAAGAAGAGCTGGCAAGTCATTTGTGATGAAAGATTTGAGCCCAGCCAGTCAGTGTCACGCCCTAAACCCGGGGACCGGGCTCACTAAATTTTCGATCGCCGACCTTGGTGCCAACAGCCTCCGTAGTACCCCATTCTCGGCTCCTAGCTCTCATGTGCCAGGTTCCAATCCTGGGATCCTACCAGGAGGATTTGCAGGGGTAAATTTTTTTTGTACAGGAGCATAATCAAAACCATAAAACATCATCAAATATCCACTAATAAGTTGTTGAGTACAGTGCTAGAAAGGGAAATACAACATGAAGCAGAAGTCCAAAATATCAGGTACATGAACCGCGCTCAACGCTGCTGATAGGCTCTAGTACCTGCAGTGTAAACAAATGCGCATGAGCTTCCTACGAAGCCCAGTAGAGTGCGTGTGTGCGCGTGTGATGCATATGACAAGTATACAGATATCAGAGTAAGCGAAAGTAGTAGAGGGCTAAGTTACTAAGTTCATGAATGCTATCAACCATCCCAAGACTATGCAATGCAAGGGCCTACATGGCCGAGTGTTAATGCTAGAGATGCAATGCAAACATGTCAATCCTCAACTAAACCACATATCAAAATAGTTCTCATCTGGGACATCACCAAGGTCTAGTATACTCTAATATTGGCCGCCGCACATCGCGCGCATAACCAAGCGAATAGAAAAGACCTCACTATCCGCCTCGTCAGTGGTATGCCAATGCCCACCCGGCTCGCCGATAGCGGACCCATTCCATGAGCTGGTCAGACTCGACCTAGCTTACAGCCCACTTCACCCAGGTGGATAAGGTCACACCCCTTTCCAACCGACCTCGACACAATGGGAGACGCGGCCTACTGGTATTTGGCACACGGGCATTCATGTTATCCACTCGGTCTCGACGCTGGAGCATCCTACTGGTACCACAGGGTTTAGGGACTTTCACCCAAGGACATCCATAGCGCCCACGTACTAGAACAAGTTTCCGGTGTCCAATACTGCCAACCATGATGTGACTATGGTGGGCACCACCCTGATGCTGCTAGGGTGTGAAAGCGATCGTGACATACATAATGCGAAATGCATGAGTCATACAATCCAAATCATGCACCAAACTTACGCATACTGCGCAATCATGTCGGGCAACCCTGTCTCACACGGGTCCCCTAAGTATAACAAACCAACTAGCATATGCTATGGTTAATCATGATCCATAATAGGCATACAAATGATGCGTATGGGCATATGAATGAGCATGGTATTCATTATACTAAGCATGTTATCATGTGACATATCAAGCTAATCATATTAGCATGTTACCAACATATCATGTAACACTGGCCTTAAAAGGCCCAATATATACATAGAGAGTGGGACCCGGACTGTGGGTCCTATTGGAAATGTAAAAGTTTTCGTGGCATAGCCCACTTGAGACCACATCGGCCCCATACTTGGGCCTGCACATACAAGGTAGGTCGACAAAATGTATGTACAGCATGGATAAATCATATACATCATGGTGGAGCTAATAGATACATCACGTTGGGACCCATAGGGTGGGCCACCTGCTGGGCAACGTGGTGCCCATCTAGTCCCAATAAGTTTTGAATCAAGTAGATATTTGTGTTTTGTCCTTCATCCATATCCATGTGATCTTATGAACCGATTGGATGGCAAATAAACATCACTGTAGAACCTAGAAAGGTTTCAATGTTGGAAATCATTATCCCCACTATAGCATGGTCCACTTGACATTAGGATATGCTTAAATTTTTGGGCTCGGCCACTTATGAAACAGGTTAGATGACAATTAAACGTCACTGTAGGGCTGGGAAGGTTTCAACGGTAGAGATCATTATTCCCACTGTTGACCCGTGGCATGGCCCACTAAAATGAGCTAGGAAAAACATATGGACGGGATAGGTAAAGCACATACATTCTAGGTGGGCCCTAGCGTGTGGGGCCCATTGACAATGCCCAAGAGCTACGCTGCTGGGCAGCAGCGTCCCCTGGACGCTGTCTGTCCAGCAGCCAGCATATTTTTATTATTATTATTATTTTTATTTTTTATTTTTTATTTTTACTCTTAATAAGTGGGGCCCACAGGAGTTTCCGATCAAGCCGATATTTTTATTTTTCCTTCTTCCATGTCTGTGTGAACTTATGAACAGGTTGGATCTCAAATAAACATCATGGTGGGCCATAAGAAGGTTTCAACGGTAGGGCCACTATCCCTACTGTTTTCTGTGGTGGGGCCCCCTCAAGACTTGGATCTGACTCATTCTTGGGGTCATGCCCTAAAATGATCTCCCTAACTGGATGGACGGTGTGGATACAGCACATGCATCATGGTGGGACCCACGACTGGGCCACCAGCCGGCACATGCATCAGGCTCTGCCTCTTCTTCTTATTTTCTTTCTCTTTTTTTTTGTTTTCTTGAGTTCATATCAAGTGGGGCCCACAGGGGTCTGATCCACTCCATTCATCAGGTTCCCCATCTCATGGGGGACCCAATAAGCCCAATATTGGGTATGCAAATCGGCCTAGAAACATTAAGGTGGGCCAAATGATTTCTGACAGTAGAATTCATTGTTTCCACTGTTTTGTGCGATGCGGTCCGCTTAAGATTTGGATCTGGCTCATCCTTGGGCCCTGGCCTTAAAATGATATGGGAAAACAAATGGACGGCGTGGATGGAACACAAACATCAAGGTGGGTCCCACGAGTGGGGACCCCATTCACCGTCCTAAGTGACGCTGGACGTTCCAGCGTCAGAATGTCCAGACGCTGGACGTCCAGTGCCTCTTTTGTTTTTGTTTCCTTTTTTTATGATTATTTCATGTGGGGCCCACTTAGGGACAATCCACCCCATTCATCGTGTTCCCCAGCTCATTGGGGACCTAACAAGCCCAATATTGGGCAGGTGATGTGGTCCACAAACATCACGGTGGGTCCAAGAAGTCTCAACGGTCGGCTTTACTAACCTCATTTCTTTTTCAATGGTGTGGTCCACCTGAGATCTGGATCGTCTTCATTTCTGGGTCCCTGCCCTAAAATGGGATGGAGAAACAGATGGACGGCGTGGATTGCTTGCATACATCAAGGTGGGTCCCACATGTGGGGACCTGTTCCACGCACAACGGCTTACCCTGCTGGGCAGCAGCGTCCTCTGGACGCTGTCTGTCCAGCGGGTAGACTTTCTTCTTCTCCTTTATATATATATATATATATATATATATATATATATATATATATATATATATATTATTACTATTCTTATTATTAAGTTGTGGGGCCCATTCATGGATGATCCAATCCATCCCTCAGGTTGTCCACCACCAGATGGGCCCAAAGAAAAGGAAATGAAAGGAAAGAAGAAAATGGGGGATTTATGTACCCCTTGCACTCACCTCAAAGGATGGACGGTTGGATTGGATCGGGTTGACGATCGGATGATCCGGACGGTCCGGATGATGGTTGGGGTCCTCCAAGCTTGGATCTCCACCCTCAATCTCTCTAATCTCTCTCTACTTCTCTCAAATCTCTCAAATCTCTTTCTCTTTCTCTCTTTCTCTCTCCTCTCTCTCTCAAATCTCTAGAACTTGCAAGGAGCCCTCCTCTCCCCCCTATGTATGCACTTGTATGGGGGAGAGAGAGAGAGAGAGAGAGAGAGAGAGAGAGAGAGAGAGAGGGAATCATGGGAGGGGTGATGATGGTGCATGGGAGGGGTATGGGAGGTATGGGTGAGGGTTGACTTTGGAGGAGAGAGAGGGATGGGGGGTATGGTGTGTGTAGAGTAGGGGTATGGGGTGTGTAGAGTAGGGGTATGGGTTTGATTGATTTGACATATTCTTGAGATTTGTGCAAGTGGGGTCCACGACACACGCACGTTGTGCGGCCCACCTCGGATTACGCAAATGACACAACTTACACACCGGGTATCGCAATGGGGCGTGCCACGAGGCGTTGGAATCGCAGCGCCTACGCGGTCGCTGGGGAATAGGTCTCGGGTCGATGCGGTACTAAAACAGGGTCGCGATCAAGGCTCGCTAATCTGGTCCATCCGGGACGTTTCGGCACCGAAAATTAAGTGTACGGAGGGCAAATAAGGGTACAAGGTCTTACAGTCAGATCCTAGGAATGGAGATAACCCATGACAGAAGCAGTAGGAGACTATGACTGTCACATGAGCGGTATATTGAGAAAATCTTAGAGCGGTTCAATATGAATGCAGCGAAGCCGATCAGTACTCCACTAGATGGTCACTTTAGATTGAGCGACAAGCAGTATCCTAAGACGAAGGCAGAGGTGGATGAGATGCAAAAGATACCCTACGCCTTGACAGTAGGAAGTTTGATGTATGCTATGGTATGTACGCACCCAGACATAGCATATGCGGTTGGGGTTATCAGCCGGTATCTTGTCAATCCTAGCAAAGAACATTGAGCAACAGTGAAGTGAATACTACGATATCTGAGGAGCTCATTCAGGTTGAACATATGCTATGGTGACGAAAAACCTATGTTAGAAGGCTACATAGATGCAGATATGGCAGGTGACATAGACTCTAGGAAGTCTACATCGAGGTTTATGTTCACGTTTGCAGGGGGAACGGTCTCTTGGCAGAGCAAATTATAGAAGGTCATAGTGTTGTCAACGATAGAGGCCAAGTACATCGCGGTCACAGAAGCATGCAAGGAGATGCTTTGGATGAAGAGGTTCCTACAAGAACTTAGCCTGAAGCAGGAGAAGCATGTGGTCTATTATAATAGCCAGAGTGCGATACACTTGAGCAAGAATCTAAGTCAGCATTCCAAGTCGAAGCACATAGAAATTCGATATCACTAGATCAGGGATACTTTGGAACAGAAGGTGCTACAGCTTGAGAATGTCCACACGGACGGTAACAGGTCAGACATAATGACCAAGACTTTGCTTAAGGAAAAATTTGAGGCTTGTAAAAGCCTGACTAGCTTGAAGAAGATGGACTCCTCTTGGGTCTGAAAATGGGAGATTTGATGGGGTTTTTCTCCTTAGGTATAGAGGAGAAATTAGGATAGCCCGGGGGTGGTCAAGCGCCCGACTGGTTTGGGTCGGGGGACCGAAATTCATTCGGAAGGACAAAATGTCATTGGACTATTTTTGGAATAGTCGAGCACCCGATGGTCTATTGACCTAGCGCCCGATGCCTAGGTCGAGCGCCTGACCATGCTGAGTCGGGCAACCGAAATTCGGCAAAATTTTCTCTAAAACTCTTTGGATAGTTTTTTAGTTGGGCGGGATACCTGACGACTTAGGGTCGAGCAACCCACCATGCACGGACTGCAAATCTGCAGTTTCTTGTTTTGGCTTTAATTTCTCTGGTGCTCTATTTAAGAGCTTCCAAATCATAATTAAGGTATCCTAATAGGAGGTTGACATGTTCAAGGAGAGAGAGAGAGAGAGAGAGAGAGAGAGAGAGAGAGAGAGATAGAGAGAGAGAAGAAGCTTGTAGGAGGGAGATTTCTGCTTTGTAGAGGTGATCTACTGCGCAGTCGACATTTTGATGCGTTTACATCCTCGTGCTTGGTGAGATCTCTTAGTTTTCTATTTCCCTTATTGTTTATCCGCTCCTGCGTGAGTGAAGAAGGTTTGATCCAAGCGGGTTGTGCTTGTGATCGGTTGTAACAGTTCTCTTTCATAGTGGATTGTTGATTTGGACTAGGTCACGTGGTTTTTACCTCTTCGAGGGTTTTCCACGTAAAAATTATCTTGTATCGTGTGGTTGGTGATTTGCTTTTGTCTATTATATAATCATATCCCATAATTCAAGTAGTTTAGGGGCAAGATCTTAAGGTTTTGTGAATCGCACCCACCAACAATTACCTCTCCTCTTGGTCACACAACAATGTTAGCCACCCCTCTTGGGAATCGATACCAAGGCCTCAAGTCTTGAAACGAGGTTATCTTCACTCAATCTCCCCCCTGAGCTATGGATTTGGTAGTCATTATTCCTGCGTTTGATTGCCCACAATTTTAATAGAGAGAGAGAGAGATAGAGAGAGAGAGAGAGAGAGAGAGAGAGAGGAATGCTCATAAGCACTTTTTGAGAACTTATTACACATGATGTGAGCCCAAAATCTGAACTATCCACATGATGTATGTTCGCTTCCCCAAGTGTAGGGTTGCAATGTAGTAATAATCTCGGTAAGACCGAGGTCGATCCACAGGGACTTATGTAGGATTTCACAAACACATCCAAAAGTGTCTATTGAAAGCTAGTAATCAGATTTTGAATAGAATTGATGTGAGTAACAAAGTTTAATTAAATTAAAGTGACTAATGATAAAAAGGCACTAGGGTTCTAAGGATCCACTTGTAGCAATCCTTGATGTTCAATCCGCTGTGGTTTCTCATTCTCTCAACTAGAATCGATATTAAGATCTATCTAGTTGGATGATAGAGCTGTTAAACCAAACAATCTGTAATATGTAAGTGCTATGCATAAGATTCACTCAATGTAGGCTGAGCTGAGCATGCTCAATTGCATAGGTCATTCCCCTTTCCAAAAGGTCTAGTTCACAATCATAACCATCCTCAAGTCCTGTCACAAGATAAGGCTAGATCAGGATTTGAACTTGATTCAAATCACATGCACAGTCCATACATATTCCAGAAAAACAGAAAAATAGAACTTTGGTATGAAGTCCCTTTATGAAGATCATAGTACTAGAGCGCACTCCGATTCCTCGGATCATACAGGTCTAGACCGTCACAAACCAATTAAGCAATTAAGTAATTCTCCCAAACATCCATGAGTTATCATAAGACTAAGAAAAACTACTCAAAAACTTGTATAAACTTCAAACCTTAGTTCATAATCATGAATTCCACACTTAAAACTACTTAACTACGAATTAAAACATCTTCGATCCACTACAAGCTTCACCTCTTAGCCCTAGCTAAGAGGTTTAGCTGCTCATGATCTAAGGAAACATGAAACAACTATAAAAAGCATGAAAACAGCAAAGCAAACTAGAAGGAGTTGTGAAACTCCAAAATCCACTTCCACAGCCTCCACCCTCGCTTAAACCCTTCTAGGATACCCTAAGAACGATCCCTAGGTGTCCTTTTATAGTCTGGAGGCTCCATGACTTCGGAAGAATCGAGAAATTGCGTAAGAGTTACGCAGCGCAGAGAAATCCGGGTTTAAAAATAGAAATTTCTAAGTCCTCACGCACAGTCGACCGGTCACGACCGGTCGGCCTCAATGGACAGTCACTCCAGCAAGCATGGCCGACCGGTCATGACCAGTCGGGCTTGTCCAGCCTTGGTCCAGCAACACTGTCCGACCGGTCATGACCGGTCGGATGTCTTCAGCCACGTTCCAGCGACCATGGCCGACCGGTCATGACCGGTCGGCCTTATTCAATCTTCCTCCAGCGACCATGTCCGACCGGTCATGACCGGTCGGACGTCTTCATTAGCTTCCCAACGTGCATGGCTGACCGGTCACGACCGGTCAGGCCTCCTTCTCTTCTTGTTTTCTTCCTTTCTTTCTTCTGCTTTCTTCTTTCTTTACTTCTTTCTTTCTTCGGCCCTCCTTGGGTCTTCATCTCAGGTTCTAAATCAGCTCTTTTCATCATTTATTAGGCGGCGTTCTCTCTCAAACCTGCAATCACATAACATGCATTAGATTTGTCTATAAACCATGCAAACCTCGCACAATGAGTGATGAATTGGGGTTAGAATATGCACAATTAAGAGCTCAACACACCCCCCAACCAGCATTTTGCTAGTCCCGAGCAAAACATGCGTGAAACTAATCCCATTCTTCAAAACTCAACTCTCTTTCAGAAACCATCCTTCTATACATTCCAAGGTTCATAAGTGTAAGATTCAGAAAGATTAGGCGTCAAAGGTTGAAACCGTAAATCCTCAAAACATAATAAGCATTCATATGAAATTCCCGCTGATTGGTTGATAAATAGAAGGACCTGAACAAATTCAACCTAGTGTGGGTAGTGAAAATTCATCCCACGAGTTTCTAGGATTACCTTCTTCATAGATAAACTAGACTATAGAACTCAAGGTACATAGAGCCACATCAAGCCAATGATAGGAATTTGCCTTACCGTCCTTCCGACGACTTTCACACTACGTCCCATTTTCGGCTTTGGTTACAGTAGACCATCCCCCGGTTGGTAGTAGGTAGCCCTAATCGGAATTTTCCACCGTTTTTCCATCATTCCCAATTTCATCCTTCCTTTTCCTTTTTCTTTTTAAATTAGATAGGATTTTTAAAAATCCATATCTTTCATTATTTTCCCATGGACAAGGATGGACAAAGTACCCCGGCCTGATTTCTCAACACCTTAATTCAAAGTCTAGCTAATCCATAAATCACATAATCCCTTCAACTCATGAAAATCGTGTAATGTGAACTAGGTGTAAAAGTATTCAGATTTTCTATCAATCACAAAAATAGGGGAGTTCATATATAAAACCATTATGTTATGAGAGATTCCAGACATCCAGCCCTATACACTTCATATCTCCTCCTCTTATGCTCATATCAACTTGAATGCATAGAACCGGTGTTTTCCAAAAGAGTTTCAAATTTTTGAAAAATCAAAAAATTTCCACATAATTGCTTGAAATGTTGCAAAACGCTGGATTCATCCAAGTGATCCTACACCCCCCAACCAAATCTTACATTGTCCTCAATGTAAAAGATGTGCAATGAGCAAAACATGAGAGCAATTTGAAAATAAAAGGTAGTGAGGAATGATAGTACTTGAGAGAGTGAAAAGTGGAATTCTTCCTCCTTCTAACAAACCTATGAAAACAGAAAACAAAAGCAGCAAAATCCTAATCCTAACTACTCTATACCTCCGTCAGACTAGCAGATCAATCATCCTGATACACAGGATCATTCAGGGGTATGGACATACCTTCTGAAGGAAATTTCTCAAAGAACGGCTTTAATCGCTGCCCATTTGCTTTAAAAATGTTGCCGTTCCTCGGATTCAATAGCTCGACAGTCCCATATGGATAGACAGTTTGCACAATGTAGGGACCGGTCCATCGAGATCTCAATTTTCCCGGAAATAGATGTAAGCGAGAATTATACATGAGGAATTTTTTATTGATCGTGAATGTCTTGCGAAGAATATTCTTATCATGGAATATCTTCGTCTTGTCCTTGTAAATTCTCGCATTCTCATAAGCTTCATTTCGGATTTCTGCAAGTTCATTCAATTGTAGTTTGCGTAACGAGCTTGCCTTGTCAGAATTGAAATTTATCTTCTTAATAGCCCAATATGCCCTATGTTCCAACTCCACAGGCAAGTGACAAGCCTTCCCATAGACAAGTCTATAGGGAGACATTCCAATAGGGGTTTTGAAAGCTGTACGGTAAGCACAAAGCGCATCGGTAAGCCGAAGCGACCAATCCTTGCGATCGGGGTTCACCGTTTTCTCTAAAATGTGTTTAATCTCCCTATTGGATATCTCAGCTTGTCCACTAGTTTGTGGGTGATAGGGAGTGCTCACTTTGTGTGTTACGCCATATTTCTTCATTAAGGTTTCAAAAGGGCGATTACAAAAGTGAGACCCTCCATCACTTATGATGACTCGAGGCGTTCCAAACCGGGAAAGAATATTTTCTTTTAAAAATCGAATGACCGTTTTATCGTCATTATTCCGGCAAGGAATGGCCTCGACCCATTTGGAAACATAGTCAACGGCAAGCAAGATGTATAGGTTTCCAAAAGAAGATGGGAATGGGCCCATGAAATCGATGCCCCAACAATAAAAAAATTTCGCTTATTAAGATGGGATTGAGTGGCATCATATTTCTACGGGAGATTCCCCCTAATTTCTGACAAGGTTCACATGCTTTGCAAAACTCATGTGTGTCTTTGAACATGGTGGGCCAATAAAACCCACATTGCAGAATTTTCGCTGTGGTCTTTTTAGCCGAAAAGTGGCCACCACATGTTTGAGAATGACAGAAGGAGATGATACTTTGTTGCTCATCGTCTGGGACACATCTCCTTATGATTTGATCGGGACAATACTTGAATAAGTATGGGTCGTCCCATAGGAATTTCCGCACCTCCGTGAAGAATCTATCCTTATCTTGCTTTTTCCAATATGTAGGAATTGTACCTGTAGCAAGATAGTTAGCAATGTCCGCATACCATGGCACTTGGGAAACAGCAAAAAGTTGTTCATCAGGGAACATGTCATTGATTGCAGTCGTTTCAGGGGAATCAGTGAGGACAAGTCTAGAGAGATGGTCAGCTACTACATTTTCTACTCTTTTCTTATCACGTATTTCTATGTCGAATTCTTGGAGTAGGAGGATCCATCTTAACAACCATGGTTTAGCATCCTTCTTAGAGAGAAGATACTTAAGTGCGGCATGGTCAGTGAATATAATGATCTTGGATCCAATCAAATAGGACCTAAACTTGTCCAAGACAAAAACTACGGCTAAAAGTTCCTTTTCAGTAGTGGTGTAGTTTGCTTGGGCTGAGTTTAGGGTTCTACTTGCATAGTAGATGACACATGGCTTTTTATCTTTTCTTTGGCCTAGCACGGCCCCAATAGCATAGTCGCTAGCATCGCACATAATCTCAAAAGGAAGGCTCCAATCAGGTGGTTACATTATTGGGGCACATGTCAACATACCTTTAAGGGTGGTAAAGGCCTTTTGACATTCTTCATTCCACTCGAATGAATTTTCTTTTTGAAGTAGGTTACATAAAGGGCGAGAGAGGGAACTGAAGTCCTTTATGAACCTTCTGTAGAATCCTGTGTGTCCTAAAAAGGACCGAACATCTCGTATGCTTTTGGGTGGTGGAAGGTTAGAGATAAGATCAATTTTCGCTTTGTCCACCTCAATTCCATTTTGTGAAACGATGTAACCAAGTACAATTCCCTTTTGAACCATGAAGTGACACTTTTCCCAATTCAGCACAAGGTTCTTCTCTTCACATCTTTTCAGCACAGATTTCAAGTGCTCAAGGCACTCATCAAAGCTACAACCAAATACGAAAAAATCATCCATGAAGACTTCGAGAATGGTCCCCACCATGTCAGAAAAGATGCTCATCATACAACGCTGAAAGGTGGCAGGGGCATTACATAGTCCAAACGGCATCCGTCGATAGGCGAAAGTGCTGAATGGACATGTGAATGTAGTCTTTTCTTGGTCTTCACAGGCAATTTCTATTTGGTTGTACCCTAAATAGCCATCAAGGAAGCAAAAGTGGGAATGACCCGCCAACCGTTCTAAAATCTGATCAACAAACGGTAAGGGGAAGTGGTCTTTCCTCGTGACAATGTTTAGCTTCCTGTAGTCAATGCACATTCTCCAACCAGTAGTGACTCTAGTTGGCACGAGTTCGTTATTGGCATTGGTTACGATGGTTATTCCGGATTTCTTAGGCACCACTTGAGTTGGGCTCACCCATTGGCTATCGGATATTGGGTAAATGATACCTACATCCAATAGTTTCACCACTTCGGCCTTAACCACATCCTTCATGTTTGGATTTAGTCGTCTTTGTGGTTGCCGGGATGTCTTTGCATTTTCCTCAAGGTGTATGCGGTGAGTACAAATCAGTGGATCTATGCCTTTGAGATCCGCAATTGACCATCCAATGGCACTCTTGCACTCTAATAGAGTGGCTATTAGCCTACTCTCTTGTTCCTCATCCAAGTGAGAAGAAATCACCACTGGATATGTCTCATCTTGACCTAAATAAACATATTTTAGCTCACTTGGCAATGGTTTTAGGTCGAGTTTTGGCGCCTTGATGTTGGATGGGAGGGCCTTGTTCTCATTTACAGGCAAAGGCTCAATTGAGGCCCTCCATCTTTTATTCTCAAGCACCGACATCACATCTAGAATGGCATCCATCTCTTGTGTTGTGTCATCATTCATCTCATGAGGATGGGCCACACATGCCTCCAAAGGGTCGGAAAATAGTGACAAGGGGACTGTATCCTCCACGAATGATTCAATCATGTTTAATTCGTGGACATCATCATCAACCTCCCGTGGTTGTTTGCATAAATCAAATATGTTAAGCTCAAGGGTCATATTTCCAAAGGACATTTGTACAAGTCTGTTTCTACAATTGATAATGGCATTTGAAGTAGCTAGAAACGGCCGTCCAAGTATGACGGGAATTTGCGCACCGGTGCCTATCACGGGATGTGTATCCAAGACAATAAAGTCTACTGGGTAGTAGAATTTATCAACTTGGACTAGAACATCCTCTATCATTCATCTCGGTATACGGATGGATCTATCAGCAAGTTGGAGTGTGGTTTTGGTGGGTTTCAATTCACCTAACCCAAGTTGTTCGTAGACCGAGTATGGAATGAGATTCACACTTGCCCCCAAGTCGAGTAGGGCTTGTTTAATCCGGTAGTCTCCTATGATGCATGAGATGGTTGGACTACCCGGATCCTTGTATTTTTGGGGCACCTCTTGTTTGATAATGGCGCTTAAATTCTCAGTCAAAAGTACTTTGTTATGAACATTGTGTTTCCTTTTGACTGTACACAATTCCTTTAGAAATTTGGCATACGATGGTATTTGTTTTATTGCATCTAACAACGAGATGTTGATCTTCACCTGCTTGAAAACTTCTAGAATCTCCAGATTTTTGTCTAAAGGTTTAGGTGAAATTAACCTTTGTGGAAATGGGGCAACCGGCTTGTATTGCCTTTCCGGTTCTTTATCTTGTGGGGTATTGTTTGGGCTATCATCTTCTTTGAAAATTTCTGGATCCTTAGGCTTTGGGGCCTTCACCGGATTGAATTTGTCAATCTCTTTCCCACTTCTCAAAGTGGTGATAGCTTGAACATGTTCCGTATGGTGGGAGGATGAGCTTGCATCTTGTATCACAAATTGGGTTCTTGGGTTAGGAAGAGGTTGGGCAGGAAGTGTGCCCTTCTCTCTAACACTAAGATGAGTTCAACTCTAGCCAGTGATGTTTTCAATTCATTGATGGCTTGAGTTGAATTTTGATTGAATTTCAATTGCTCTTGCATGAACCCATCTATTTTGAGAGAATTTGTTTTGTTGTACTCAGCTTGGACCGATACGAATGCACCCAACATCTCCTCTAGTGATACTTTTGGAGTATTATTTGCATTTGCAGTGGGTCCATTCCTCCAACTGAAGTTGGGATGGTTCTTCCAATTAGGATTAAACGTGTTTGAGTTTGGAGCACCATATTGCTGCTGATAACTGTTTATGGCATTTGTTTGTTCTTGTAAGATGCCTTGAACTGCTGAAATTGTGGGGCAATCTTGTGTTGCATGTTGATTTCCAGCACAAATTCCACAAACAGTTTCAACGTCAGTGGAGTTGATTGTTTCTCCTTTCCTTAATTCAATGGCTTCGACCTTTCTTGTGAGGCTAGCCACCCGTGCACTTATGCTATCTTCTTCTGATAAGACATACATTCCTCCCTTTTCCTTTTGTTGGCCAGTCTTGGAATTTGTTGGTTTAGATGTGTCCCAAGACTGTGCATTCTCAGCCAATTCTTCCAAATAATCCCATGCTTCATCAACTTCCTTATTCATGAACTCCCCATTACACATCATCTCTACAAATTGGCGCATGGGTGAAGTCAGTCCTTCATAGAAAAAGCTTATAACCCGCCAAATTTCATAGCCATGATGTGGGCATGCGTTTAATAGGTCCTTAAACCTCTCCCAACATTGGAAAAAGGTTTCTTCTTCCTTTTGGGCAAAGTTCATGATAAGGCGCTTCAACATATTCGTTTTGTAACTAGGGAAGAATTTCTTTATGAATTCTCTGTGCATATCAGTCCATGCACCAATTGATCTTGGCCTCAATGCATAAAGCCAACCCTTAGCTTTATCTTTAAGAGTGAAAGGGAAGAATTTAAGTCTCACCATATCTTCCGTCACGTTTGCAAAGTGCATGGTGGTGATTACCGCATCAAACTCCTTAAGGTGTTGATAGGCACTTTCACTATCTAATCCATGAAATTTAGGGAGAAGTTGAATCACTCGCGGTTTCAAATCCACATTCCCTGCATTTGGTGGAAATACTATGCATGAGGGAGTGCTCGTTCTTGTAGGTTGCAAGAAATCACGTAAAGTCCTAGGTCGGGGAACATTCTCAACCACATTCTCCCCTGTTTCAGTTTGGTTTTGGCCCGGATTAGGTTGATTTGCAGCCATATTTTCAGACAAAATTGGAGAGTTTAGTTGTCTCCTAGCACGTGGCTCTCTATCAATTCCTTCTACTATCCCCCCTTCACTTATGAGTCGGTTATTGGAATCCCGAGCCCAATGTGGCATGCAAAACCAAAAAAAATAAGAAACAAAGAGAAGAAAGAATTCTTTCTCCCTTTCTTCACTCTTCTTTAAGACCGAAGCACAAAGTGTCTTGCAATGGCTAGGCCAGAAGCAAGGATAGAGACCGATTTCTCCTAGTCAATAGGGGTTCAAAGAACTCCCCACCCAATCTTTAAATCTTTTGAGAAAAAGTGCAGAAAAAAGGAGAAAGAGGAGCAGAGATGAGAAAAGAAATCTCTGAGCACAAGGTGATCCAAGACGGCAGAGCCGACCAATAGGAATCCAGGTGGCAAAAAGGCCGACCTTCAGAGATCCAAAAGGAATCTCCACCCACTCTACAAGAGATGAATAAGATAGGAATGAATAGGATAAGGAGAAGAGTAAGGTTTAGAAAAATAGAACCTGATTCAGCACTTGAAATCCTTGTATCTTCTTCAGCTTCCTAGAAATCCCTGAAAAGAAAAATAAAATAAAATAAACAAACTAAGTTAGTCCTAAAATCTTAAAAATCCTAAATAGATACTAATTTCAGAAATTTATGTAAAACCGTCAAAATCCCCGGCAGCGGCGCCAAAAACTTGTTCGCTTCCCCAAGTGTAGGGTTGCGATGTAGTAATAATCTCGGTAAGACCGAGGTCGATCCACAGGGACTTATGTAGGATTTCACAAACACATCCAAAAGTATCTATTGAAAGCTAGTAATCAGATTTTGAATAGAATTGATGTGAGTAACAAAGTTTAATTAAATTAAAGTGACTAATGATAAAAGGGCACTAGGGTTCCAAGGATCCACTTGTAGCAATCCTTGATGTTCAATCTGCTGTGGTTTCTCATTCTCTCAACTAGAATCGATATTAAGATCTATCTAGTCGGATGATAGAGCTGTTAAACCTAAACAATCTGTAATATGTAAGTGCTATGCATAAGATTCACTCAATGTTGGCTGAGCTGAGCATGCTCAATTGCATAGGTCATTCCCCTTTCCAAAAGGTCTAGTTCACAATCATAACCATCCTCAAGTCCTGTCACAAGACAAGGCTAGATCAGGATTTGAACTTGATTCAAATCACATGCACAGTCCATACATATTCCAGAAAAACAGAAAAATAGAACTTTGGTATGAAGTCCCTTTATGAAGATCATAGTACTAGAGCGCACTCCGATTCCTCGGATCATACAGGTCTAGACCGTCACAAACCAATTAAGCAATTAAGTAATTCTCCCAAACATCCATGAGTCATCATAAGACTAAGAAAAACTACTCAAAAACTTATATAAACTTCAAACCTTAGTTCATAATCATAAATTCCACACTTAAAACCACTTAACTACGAATTAAAACATCTTCGATCCACTACAAGCTTCACCTCTTAGCCCTAGCTAAGAGGTTTAGCTGCTCATGATCCAAGGAAACATGAAACAACTATAAAAAAGCATGAAAACAGCAAAGCAAACTAGAAGGAGTTGTGAAACTCCAAAATCCACTTCCACAGCCTCCACCCTCGCTTAAACCCTTCTAGGATACCCTAAGAACGATTCCTAGGTGTCCTTTTATAGTCTGGAGGCTCCATGACTTCGGAAGAATCGAGAAATTGCGTAAGAGTTACGCAGCGCAGAGAAATCCGGGTTTAAAAATAGAAATTTCTAAGTCCTCACGCACAGCCGACCGGTCACGACCGGTCGGCCTCAATGGACAGTCACTCCAGCAAGCATGGCCGACCGGTCATGACCGGTCGGGCTTGTCCAGCCTTGGTCCAGCAACCCTGTCCGACTGGTCATGACCGGTCGGATGTCTTCAGCCACGTTCCAGCGACCATGGCCGACCGGTCATGACTGGTCGGCCTTATTCAATCTTCCTCCAGCGACCATGTCCGACCGGTCATGACTGGTCGGACGTCTTCATTAGCTTCCCAACGTGCATGGCTGACCGGTCACGACCGGTCAGGCCTCCTTCTCTTCTTGTTTTCTTCCTTTCTTTCTTCTGCTTTCTTCTTTCTTTACTTCTTTCTTTCTTCAGCCCTCCTTGGGTCTTCATCTCAGGTTCTAAATCAGCTCTTTTCATCATTTATTAGGCGGCGTTCTCTCTCAAACCTGCAATCACATAACATGCATTAAATTTGTCTATAAACCATGCAAACCTCGCACAATGAGTGATGAATTGGGGTTAGAATATGCACAATTAAGAGCTCAACAATGTAACCCCCCCCCCCCCCCCCCCCCCCCCCCAAAAAAAAAAAAAATTAAAAAAAAAACCCTGGCCCAACTTTTACCTTAATCCAGAACTTTGGTGGAGGAAACGGTTTCCTCCCTTAATTTGCGCCTCTCTGCTACGGCCCACCAAAGTTTTAGATCAAGTTGAAAGTCGGGCCCTCGAGTTTTTTGGGTGCTGCATCACATGGACTGTTCAGATTTTGGGCTCACAATACGTGTGATGAGTTCTCCTGTGCAGGTGAGCATTCCTCTCTCTCTCTCTCTCTCTCTCTCTATCTCAATCTCCCTTATGTGTGTGTGTGTGTGTGTGTGTGTGTGTGTGTGTGTGTGTCTCTATCTCAATCTCCCTTATGTGTGTGTGTGTGTGTGTGTGTGTGTGTGTGTGTGTGTGCTCACACACAACTAGCTGTACATCCAACTAGTTGGGGCCACCATGGTGTTTGTATAACATCTCCACCATCGAACAAGGTTGTTCCACCATAAAAGTAGGATGCCCCAAAAATGAAGATAATCCAACAATGTAAATGGATGCTCCATGGTTCCACCTAGGGCCGTAAATGGGTTAGCAGACCCGATGGGGTACCCGGACCCAACCCATTTAGACCCGACCCATTTGTTAAATGGTACAGGTTTGGGTCTAAGAACAGACCCAATTGCTAAACGGGTTTAGGTCTGGTTTCCTTTATATTAGGCCCGACCCGACCCAACCCGAACCCATTTAGTAAGTGGGCGGGTTTGGTCTATGTTTCAAGGGACCCGTACAGACCTGGTTTTAAGCCTTGTAAAATGCTTGCATACTTGATCCAGACCCGGACCCATTAGACCCGACCCATTTATAAATGGGTCTGGGTGGATCTCCCTCTACCAGACTCTGGACCCATTTATAAATGGGTCCAGACCTGCCCATTTATTAAAAGGGTTTGGGTCTAAAATTTGGACCTAAACCCGTTCAGTAAATGGGAGGGTCTAGTTTTGGCTAAAGCCGCCCCGAACCCGGGCATTTACAACCCTAGTTTCACCTAAATGTGGAGGTTTTCCATGGTGTTGGATGTACAACTAGCTGCAGGTGAACATTACCTTTAAAATGCTTGTGAGTTTATCACTAAGCTATGAGTATAGCTCTCTCTCTCTCTCTCTCTCTCTCTCTCTCTGTGTGTGTGTGTGTGTGTGTGTGTGTGTGTGTAAAGTCAACCTCCCGAGATCTTCCTTTGAGGTTGAGTTCTATGAGATCCACCATGATTTGTGATGGATGCTAAAAACAGTTGTATTTGAAACTCAGGTAGGCCATACCATTTAAAATCATGGGAAACCATGCCTAAAACATCAAAAGCACTTGATGGGGCCACCTAAGTTTTACATGGCCTAATTTGGTGTGACCCCTCATTCAGCGAAACACGCATATAATAGATGAGTTGGATGTCCGAAACATATCTTATTGGACCCTATATACAATTAAGAAGATTTTAATGGGTGGGCATCCACTCTCAATAGTTGTCTATGATGTGGCCCACCTAAGTCATAGATTGGCCTGATTTTTAGGCCTATGGCTGAATATGAAAGGGTACACCAAATGCACATTGTGTATGTCCCTCAAATATCACAATGGGCTCATAGAGCTCATGGAAAGCTTCCCATGAGGTCGACCTCATAGCACATCCCCCCCCCCCCCCCCCCCCCCCCCGCACACACACACACACACACATTTTCACAAAATTTCTTTATCAAGCTAATTTATTTATTTATTTATTTTTACCTCCAATAGGCTTATGTGACCTCATCAACAAATTGGATGGCAAATAAACACTGCATAAACATTAAGGTATGCCCTAAGAAAATTTTAATGGTAGGGTCTTCAATCACCAATGTTTCCTATGATATGGTGGGCTACACGGTAAGGGCCGCACCGTCTTGGGTGAGGCCGGGGTCTCACCTAATCCGTTCCTTAAGAATAGGCACCCTAGACTTGTTATATGGGGGCACTCATCATGCCTATTCCACCTTTGATTATGGATACCCCTAGCTTTGGACCATCCATCATCTCCAATCCACCGTTAATTTATCATGACTCTCAAAAATCACTTTGCCCATTGATACATCAATGGCTACGAAGATGCACATGCTTAATTGATGACATTGGAAAATGTTTAGTCATCAATGTGAACCATCCGTTGCTTCTACATCACCTATATTGCTTATGCATCTAAAAAATCAATAATAGGATGATCAACATCCAAGCATTGGTGAATCCGAAGTAGACAGTCCAATTTGATTATATTCGAAAAGATTTTATCATTAATTTGGAATATCCATCTCCTACTGCTGATTCCCTATGCCTTTCAAGAATCGCATTTTGATTAGTTATCTAAAATTGATTTATCTTGGGAAGGGTGCCATCATCAACCTAGATAGTCCATCATGCATGCCTCTCTCAAGTACCTGTGTCTCTCTTCACTCTAACCCTAAGAATCCAAACAAATCTAATAATCCAGGGAAAAAAAAAAATAATCCACGTTGATCATGCTCAAAAGTAACTATGAGATTTTTTTTTAATTGTTTTCTGACAATTATATAGTTGTCCACACCGTGAGACCATTTTTTTTTTTTTTTGCATAGTTTAATAATATAGTAATTAATTCAAGGAGAAGGCTCACATGGTACTGATATAGAGCCCGTGTGATGCAGACATGAGATCCACCCTGCACATAAGCCATAGCATGGGAAGCAATTTGGCGATGTCAATTTGATACTACCCGAGCCCATCCTTAACTAGGAATGCACCTGGCTCTGAGGGGGCACACCATGATGTTTCGGTTTTATCGACACTATATATCCATCCATTTTGCCGTCTCATTTAAGGGCAAAGCCTAAAAATAAAACAGTTCCAAGACTCAAGTGGACCACATTGTGGGATTAAACATCTATCATGGAAAATCGTTTTAAATACAATAGAATTTTAGATGAAGCTGATTTTTTTTTTTTTTTTCATCCATTTCCATGTGACCTTATAAGTAAGTCAGGTGGCAGTTAACCATCATGGTAGACCCTAGAAAGGTTTCATTGGTGGGCATGATTATCATTGGCCATCATGGTAGGCCCTAGGAAGGTTTCAATGGTGGGCATCATTATTCACTGCTGCTTCTTATGGTATTATCCACTTGAGCCTTGGATCTACCTCAATTTTTAGCTTGAACCCTAAAATGATTTGGGCAAAATTCATGAGTAGTGTGGATTGTACAATGAGCCTGGATATGGTTAGTACCCTATCTACTAATTGGGAGGTGGTGCTCACCGAGTAACAGGCCGCGGATTGTTGCTAAAGCCTTTCCCAGGATCTTCCAGCCACCGGAAGCTATGTGCGCTTATAATGATGTTTTTGAGAAATCCTCTTCCCATCATTGGTTTTTCTAGATTATGTTAGGACATAGGTTAAAAAATGAGGCTGATTCAAATCTCAAGTAGGCTGCATGACATAAAAAAAGTGGGTAGAGAAATTCCTACCATTGAAACCTCAGTGAGGTCCACGGCAATGTTTGTATGCCATGATATAGTGCATAACGTCATTTCTATTTGGATGAACTAAAACACAAAAATATTAGCCACATCCAAAACTTTTGTGAGCTGACTTGTTTCAATAGTAGGCGGACTTTAAGCATGATGAGATTTGTGTGGAGGCCAACTGTCATGTATTAGTTTATCCACCCATCCATCCCTTTCTTAGATCATGCTAGATGCTATAGTGGACAACACCATAAATGACTCTTGCATTTATTGCACCCCAAGTTTATTATTTGGTGTGGTCTGCTGCAGCATTGGATCTGCCTCACTTTTTGCTCCATGCACTAACATAATCTTAGAAAAGTGATGAACGACAGGGATAGACCAATACATGACGGTGGGCTCCTACATAGATATGCTTGGACGCTTAAAGGTCTGACCAGGCTCAAACACAGTCCGCGTCCGTTGTTCATATCTTGCAGCTAGGGCTGTTCAAAAATCCGAACAAACTATATATATATATATATATATATATATATATATATATTAATGTTACCTCTATTATATGGCCCACCTTGATAATATCTTATTATTTATGTCGTCCAATCATTTTCTCAACCCATTTTATGACGTGTTCAGATCTAAATCTAAGCGGACCACACCACAAGAAACAACGTTGATTGAGCTCTCACCATTAAAAATGTGCTCGGGCCTACTTGAAGAAAATTTGCAATGTGTATTTGCCATCCAACCCGTTGATAAGGTCAAAAAGACCTGGATGAAGGGAAAAGTCAAATTTCACTTTTAGCTTGATCCAAAACCTTTGTGACCTATAATTATAAAATGTTTTAATGCTCATTCATCAATTTTTACATTGATGTGGTCCACTAGAGATTTGGATCCTCTTAATTTTTTGAATGTTGTCACGAAACTAATAAAATTGAACCAACTCGAATTTATCCGGTTTGGTTTAGTCAGTGAGGCTTCATCGGTTCGGTTTGGTTGTTAAATATTCAAAACTTACTGAGTCGGTTCGCTTGGGTATCGCCCCTCAGAACCATGCACAACGCTACTTGCAGCCCACTTGAATTTTGGAGCTGGGGTATTTTTTAGCACGTCCTAATTAAAATAAAATTAAAAAAATAAAAAAGAAGAAGAAGAAGAAGAAGAAGAAGACTGAATGGGGGTGAATTTCTAGAAAATACACGACGGGCCCCTCCTATCTTTCCCCGGTAGGATGTTCCTGCGGACGGCTTTGGAAAGCAATCCGCCTCCCAATAAAAACCTTCCTAATTTTCTATGCTGCAATATGTCAGCCAGACCATGCGTCTGACAGGCGGGAAGAAGATGGAGGGTCATACGAAAATTTGCTTTATTACATCATATGAGAATTCAGTGGTTCTGATCATGATTTCAAAGTTTTCCCTCGGGCATGGATGCTGTAGATCTGATGGACAGATCATGTATACCCCACCATAGTGAGGCAACCGGTAGAAATGAGTACCCTTGATAGGACGGCCTCCACTAACACACGTGTTCCACTCTAGCGCGTGCGGGAAACATCTACTCCCGCGAGTAGGAAATCCAATATCTCTACGGGAGAGAGAGGAGGGTAGGTGTGAGATTGACCGACCCACTCGTTTTTCACCCTCTCTCTCTCTCTCTACAAAACTATCATATAAAACCCCCTTTCCCCCTTCTGTTCTCTCAGCTTGCTTTCTCTCTTTCTCTCGGGACAAAGCAAAGCAAGCAATCTCTCCCTCATTTTTTTTTTTTCTTTTCTTCTTCTTTCAATTTGAATAAAATTCCAATTCTACCCATCTACCTACAACCGCACAAGATGCATTCCCTTCACTCCACCAACCCCACGACCACCATCCGTACCATCCTCGACCATTCATCCAAGCCGTCCCGAATCCCGACGCGCATCCTCCTTTCCCTCTCCCGCCCCGACCCCTCACCCACGTCCTCCCCCGGCTCCGTCTCCAGCCGCGCCGATTGGCTCAGCTCCTGCGCCATCCTCGCCAGCAAGGTCTCCATCCTCTCCCAGCAGCAAGAGGCCCAAAAATCCAACGGCCCTGATCTATCCTCTTCCGTCAACGGCCACCACCACCAAACCCTTGACCTCGTCCCCATCGACGCCCGCCCCAAACCCCTCTCCATCGCCGATCTCTCCCCTGCTCCGATGCACGGCTCCCAGCTCCGCGTCGCCTACCAAGGCGTCCCTGGAGCCTACTCCGAGGCAGCCGCTGGCAAGGCCTACCCCAATTGCGAGGCGATCCCCTGTGATCAGTTCGAAGTCGCATTCCAGGCCGTCGAGCTCTGGATCGCAGACCGCGCCGTCCTCCCTGTCGAAAACTCCCTCGGCGGCAGCATCCACCGCAATTACGACCTCCTCCTCCGCCACCGCCTCCACATCGTCGGCGAGGTCCAGCTACCCGTCCACCACTGCCTCCTCGCACTCCCCGGCGTCCGCAAGGAGTACCTAAACCGCGTCATCTCCCATCCCCAAGCCCTCGCCCAGTGCGAGCACACCCTCACCAAGCTCGGCCTCAACGTTGCTCGCGAGGCCGTCGACGATACCGCCGGCGCCGCTGAATTCGTCGCCAACAACGACCTCCGCGACACAGCTGCCATTGCCAGCGCCCGCGCCGCTGATCTCTACGGCCTCAACATCCTCGTCGACGGCATCCAGGACGACTCCAGCAACGTCACCCGCTTCGTCATGCTCGCCCGCGAGCCTATCATCCCCAGGACCGATCGCCCGTTCAAGACCAGCATCGTCTTCGCCCACGACAAAGGCACCTCCGTCCTCTTCAAGGTCCTCTCCGCCTTCGCCTTCCGCAACATCAGCCTCACCAAGATCGAGAGCCGGCCCCACCGCAACCGCCCGATCAGGCTCGTCGACGACGCCAATGTCGGGACCGCCAAGCACTTTGAGTACATGTTCTATGTCGATTTTGAGGCGTCCATGGCAGAGGTCAGAGCCCAGAATGCGCTTGCGGAGGTGCAGGAATTCACCTCCTTTCTCAGGGTGCTCGGCAGCTACCCCATGGACATGACGCCGTGGACCCCACGGGAATGAGAAATTTCTTAGATTCAAATTCAAATTCAAATCGAATTGGAATGAAATTGAAATTCGGCTGTACTACTCTCTTTCGTTTCTTTTTTTTCTTTTTTTCGTTTAAATGGGATGTGGGATATCATCACCAAACAAGCAAATGTGGGTATAATATTGTGATTTGTTCATGTTATAATATGTACCTTTTTAATGTAATTTGGTGAATTTTTATGTGTATTTATATTTGTGGGAGGAAATGATTTTAAAAGGGTTGAAAGGAAATAAAAAAAAAAAAAAAAAAAACCCTTTTCGTTTATATCATCATCATCATCATTATTATTATTTTCTGGGCCTTATGTGATTGAGATTGTGATTGGTTTTTTATACATGTTTCCGTATTTTCGTAGCTTCAAAAGGAGGGCTATCGTAAAAGAATTGAGGGTGTAAATGTCATCCTCAGCATGTGTAGACTGACGTTACAGTTCTTGGATGGCAGCGACTCAATCTCTTCACATGGGGAAGCAGGGAATCGGATTGCGTGCGGAGCTCTTATCGTGCGGAGTAAACTCAGTTAGGCCCACCTAGAATGTATGTGCTTTATCTATTCCGTCCACATGTTTTTCCATCTCATTTTAGTGGTTGAGCCCAAAATTTAAGCATATTCAAATTCAAGTGGACCATACCACGGGAAACAGTGGGAATAATGATTTCCACCGTTGAAACCTTCCCAGGCCCTACAGTGATGTTTATTTGTCATCCAACCTGTTCCTAAGATCACATGGATATGGATGAAGGGAAAACACAAATATCAGCTTGATCCAAAACTTCTGTGTCCTCCGAAAATTTTTCAATGGTAGACATTAAGTTCACACTTTTCTTACGGTGTGGCCTACTTTAGATTTTGATATGCTTCATTTTTTGGAACCATACTTAAAATTTTCTGTTAAGATGGATGGACGGAGTGGATAAAATACTTAAATCACTGTGGGCCTCATAGAGTTTACTCCGCACGCTAGCGTGCGGAGTGAGTTACTCAATACGCAATCCGCTTCCGGGAAGCAGATTGCCTGGTGACCCCCGCCCAGACTATGTCGGGCCCACTGCAGCATGTGCCGTTTTGCAAGCTCAGTTTAGGGCATGACCCCAAAAGTGGAAGCGGATTAGCTGTTACCTGGGTAACACCCGTAAGGTTTTTATGCTGATTATGTACCTATCCAGCTTTTGCAGAGCTCAAGACAGGCTAGCTAAGTGTTGGACGCTGATTAAGTACTAACGCTGATTAGGTAATATCTGAGCTTATGCAGAGCGAACTCGGATGGGCCAAGTAAGGTGTACGATGCTGATTAGGTACTATCTAAGCTTGTGCAGAACTTGAGACAGGCTAGTACATGGCACACGTGGGTATTGGTAAAGAGCAAATGTAACAAACTTGTGTCGATCAAGGTTACTGATGTGGCAGGCCTCTTTTGATTAGAGGTGGGCAACGATCCGAGTTGAACATGGACTAGATTTGATCATTCGGTTGCTTGAGTGGGTATGTGCTGATCTGGCAGGCATCTTTTAACTAGAGGTAGGCAACGATTCGAGGCAGGCCTCTTTTGACTAGAGGTGGGTAATGATCCGATCTGAGTTAAACATGGACTAGATTGGATCGTTCGACTGCTTAAGTTGGTGTGTTCAAACAATGTTCGAACAAACATTTGATCAGGGTGGCTCTGTTCAAACTCAGTTTGGTTTGGCCCAGCCATGTTCAAACATGTTCGAATGTATGGATTTGAGACAATTTTTATGAGTTGGAACAATTTCGCTTGAAAATATTTTTTATACCACTAAAGAGTGAATACCGATTTGTTCACAAATTACATATCACAAATGCCAAATCACAAGGTTTAAAGTTTTTAACTAACTAAATAAAAAATCATAACATAGATAATTAACATCCCCACTGTTTCCTGTGGTGTGGTCTACTCAAGCCTTTGATTCACTTAATTGTTTGGATACTGTCATAAATGATCTTTAAAAAATGGACAAATGACTTGGATAAGCAAATATATCACTATGTGCCCCACAAAGTACTGACAGGACTGTCCATCTCTAGATATGTTCTGATGGGGGTAGACTAGTAGTACCCAATTCGTGGATGTGAGTTGGCTAGCGAAGTGAACACCAGCCAACAAGCTGGTGTCAAAGCTCTATGTCTCCCACCATGATCTATTTGTTTTATCCACTCCACCCATCCATTTGTACAACTCTTTTTGAAGCATTAAACAAAAAAATGAGCTAGATATGAAGCTCAAGTGGACCGCACCACAAGAAATGGCGAGGAGAATGATGTCTACCATTGAAACCTTCCTAAGGTCCATAGTCATGTTTATTTGTCATCCAACATGCTCTCTCTCTCTCTCTCTCTCTCTCTCTCTCTCTCTCTCTCTCTCTCTCTCTCTCCGTTCAATATTCGAGTCGAGTTTGAGTTTGAGTCGAGTCAAATAGGGCTATGATTGAAACGACTCAATTTTTTTTTTCGAACCGACCTTGTGTGTTCAAACAAAGTTTGAACACGAAGACTTTCTATTCGAACAGAGTTTTACCAAGTCGATCCGAGTCAATCCGAATGATCAAACTCGGTTCATGTCCAATTCTACTTCTGATAACGTGCTCTACACCAATACACACATCTCACGTCGAGCATGTCCCGAGCTCTGCACATGCTCGGGAAGTACCTAATTTACTCCCTAAGGTGTTACCCTAACCGTGTGGGGCCCACTTTTATACATTTTATTTTTTATTTTTTAATATTCACGCTGTCCATTTGTTTTCCCTCCTTAAGAAGATCCAAATCTTAGGTGGACCAAGCCACTAGGAACAATGATAAATGACTATTAAAAACTTTCTATGGGTCAAAAAAGTTTTGAAGAAAGTTGATCTTTGTATTTTCCCTTTTCATCTGGGTTCTCTTAACATTGTCAATAGGTTAGGGTGGCAAATAAACATTATGAAAAATGATGGGCCCTTTGGAATTTTTAATGGTGAGGCACTCATTCACCCCGTTTCCTTAGTATGGTCTACCTAAGATTTGGATCTACTTAATTTCTAGGACCACATCCTAAAATGGGGTGGAGTAATGGATGGATGGCATGGATATATAACACATTATCAAGGTGGGCCACTATTGTCACTCAAATTTGGACAATGAACGAGGTCGGCTAAACCTGGCCAAGCGATCTCCCTATTGCGTCAGGATTCTTTCAAGGGGAGACTAGTTGCTTCAATTGTGGTCGTCAAACCTGCATAGAGTAATAAGAAAAGGCAGAGGAGAGGGGCCGGTGGCTGGCAGGAAACTCTTCGATGCCTAAGTTAGGCAAGTGGGACAAATGTACTACATTTTTAAGGTAATAAGTTGCGTACCTTATCTTGTAAGGGGAACATATTAAGAGGTAGAGTTAATTTAGGGTACATTAAGAGAGTCCATATTGAATAGGGGTTATGTTCCATAACAGTGGGAGAGATTCCTAGCTGAGATAATGCCGAATGTTTGTCTGGTCTGAATTGGGCGAACTGCACTCGGACTTGTCGCACACTTCTTTAGATGATCGAGCTAACCTCATATGCTCGGCCTATGGAGCTCAACGTTTGAGCTCCTCGTTCCAGAGGCTTATGCCTTGTGGTGTAGATCCCTTCCAAGGGTTAAGGTTGTCTTCTGTCTTACCAAGCTTAGCTCAGTAATACTCGTAGATGTCCCCTCGGCCCTTCGACAGGTCGGGAATCGAGGATGTGGGCCCCATACTAGCTCGTATCCTCATGGACAACATCCATAGTCGGAGACTATGTCATTGTCGACCTCGCCTCGTGGGGCGTCTGTTCGACAGATCAGCCTTCTAGGCCTTCAACTTAGGACTTGTCTAAGCACTCGTAGATGGACCTTCTGGGCCTATGGGCTTTCCTTACAGTACAAGGGCTAACTCGGAATTATGCACAATAGTACCACCACCCCCCCCCCCCCCCCTGAGGCCGAGCTGTATGGGATCGGGAGTGATACATGAGGAACGAGCTACTCTATTTGAATATGATTTTGCCATGTGACACTCGCATGCGAGCTGGATCGTCCGTTATCTACCTGGCCACTCCTACAACGACATGTGGTGGAGCCTATTTGACGAGAAGGTTGTTCTCGTGGATAAATCCCTGGGTGACCCGGGGGGGGGGGGGGGGGGGGGGGGGGGGGGGGTTGTTAGGTGAAGTGGCACGGTGTTTCATTTCTTGACGTCGTCATGTGGCGCGTACACGGTGGGCAGTGTGGACGCAAGCTCCTTATAAATCTGCCCATTTCCCACCATTTCCTCTTCTTTGCTTCTTTCGTCTGTGCGTGGGTGCTTCCGTTTTCCTTCCTGCCTTTAGAGTTCTTGTGCTTGTCAGAGAGTTTTCAACGTCTTCCTCACCTTCGGTTGTCGCTAACCTCATGCCGAAGTTTATCCGGTACGTCCTTCACTTTTCTTGCATTTTGGGCCACAGTCGTAGAGTTAGGATTTCTCCACAACTTTTCTTTCTCCTTTTTATTTACATCCTCTGGCCATGTTATCATTGGAAATGGCTGATGCTGGTGATGCCTCCCAAGCCGAGTCAGTCTGGATGGATTTTGTAGGTGAGTCAGCTCCTAAGAGAGCTCAACCCAATCTTAGGATGGCCCCTAATGATATAGTAGATGAGGAGGCTCTGCCCTTCGAGGGACAGTAGGAAGATGTTCCTCCTCAGAGGGGGGAGCTAAGAGTTGATATCCCAACCCCCACCTCTGGGGCGACCAAGGTTGGTCATTTCAAGGTTGATTCTGTTAAGTCTCATCTCACCAAGTCCAACTTGATTAAGCTTAGATAGGACTATGGTATCCCTCCCTCCATTGGCCTTTGTCTCCCAGTCGACAGAGACGTTTCTAGCCGACCTCAAGAGGGCGAGGTCACGCTCTATTTGATATTCTTTTCTTGCGGTCTTCATTTTCCTCTCCACCCTTTGGTGAGAGAATTCTCCATCCTTATGAACCTGGCTTCATGTTAGCTCGTTACCAATGCTTGGAGGATGATTTTTGGTTGCTACATATTGTGGCAACAAGGCGACAATGTTGAGCTCTCGGCACACGAGCTCATGCATTTGTATCTGATTAAGGGTAGCCCGGGGGCCAAAGGCTGGTAGTACCTTTCATCATGGTCGGGCACAGGTGAAACTTTAATCGGCAACCTCCCGTCCTTAACCAAGAATTGGAAGGATATGTGGTTCTATGCAACTAAGGGATGGGAGGCAAATCAGCCGAGTTGAGGACCTTGCGCTCTCGAGCCCCGGCCGCCTTTTCCACACCAGGTCTGGGCGTCATCCCAAGCTCTTTTCCCTTATGTCGTCATATTCCTTATACCATGCTGATGTCACTTTACTTTTACTCATTGTGGTCCAGTAGGCGAAGTAACCCGACCTCACCATCCACCTAGCTAGGCAATTCAGATCACCCGTTAAACCCCAATAGCCCAACGGAGCCAAAGGGAGCTGTTATCTGAAGATTCCCTTCACCAGGACGGCTTAGTCTTCGGAGGTAATTCTTCTGCTTAGCTCATTTGCTTGGAAGTTAATGCTTCTTGTTGATCTATGGTTACTTTACTTGACTTTTCTCCCTTTCTCTTAATTTTAGATCTTACTCCACCTCCTCCGTCAGTGAAGAGGACACACCCCTCCAAGGAGGAGGCAGCACAACTCCTTGCTGCGAAGAAAATGAGGGTGGTCTTTAAGCACCCTAGGGGCAGATTGGGGGCCGCCACCCCCGTGACTCCTACTACTGGTCTCTGCCCCTATCACAGAGGTTAGGGAGGTTGCAACAACAAGGATACTCCTCGCACGCCTTCGCAGGAGGTCGTCGATTTAGAGGCCTGACCTGGGCCTCGTCAGGGGTCGGCCAATGGGGCATTAGGCTCGGGCCCTCGGGTTGCTGTTGGCCCTTCCCAACTATCCTTTGAGCTCCCTGCGCATCTGTACTAGTTTTGTAAATAGGCCTGCAAGGCAATGCCTGAGGAGAGGATAGAGACTGTCCTGAAGATCTCTGAGGAGAGAGTCCTTGAGTCCATGGCCATTGGTGCCACAAAGGTAAGTTACTCTAGACTGCAGCATGTTTCTTTTTCATCTTTTGGATTTTTCTCGCATAGACCTGACCTTTTGATTTATCTTGCAATTCACCATTTTCTCTCTCGCTTTTAAGGACATGATCACCTAGGCGTTGGGGATGATAAACAGGCTAGAGCATTCGTTGTAGATCATGCAGGCGAAGGTCGATGAGCGGGGGAATGAGCTCGAGCTGATCTGTAGAGGGTTGAAGCCAACCTAATGTGGGCTATCGATGAGGCCTCGGGGAGGAAAGCGGCACCTCGAGGCTGAGCAGCAGAGGACTTCTGCCTTAGAGAAGGTCATGGAGAAGAAGACAGCCGAGCTCGACCAGATATATGAGGTCGTGTATGACAATTGCTGAGCCGAGAGACAAGCACAATTCCTGGAGCTTGACCTCTCCTTGTTGGATGTAGAGGTGGCTGAAGGGACCGATGAAGAGCAGGTCTAGGCTGAGCCCCAGACTATCGAGGGAGCGAACAAGGTTACTGATTGGACCAACCTCCCGACCATCAATGTTGTAGATGTCCCTCCTCAGGCTTAAGCCCTTTTATTTTATTTTTTGTTATATTTTGTTCAGCCCGGAAGGGGCTTTTGTAATCAAAGCTTTTATATTTTAAAATGATTTTTTTGCATTTTGACGATTGTTGATTTTTAATTGCCTTGCCTTGTCATTTTTAATGGCTAAGCTACTCAATTGTGGGAGTAGACTTTATTTCCTGACTATCCAAGTCGATCTCAGTGGCTACCTTGTGGACTGCCCATGTTCATTTTTCATTGCCTAATAAAGGTAACATGCTAATCTAGAGGGTGTTGTCTTTGGCCTCTCCCTCTCCTCGACTCTTTCACCCATTCAAGATGGGTGGCCACTGAGCTTACCTATAGTGAGAGGTGCGTTGCTCGAGCCTTAGCCATTTTAGTCCTCCTGGTCACTGCTCTAGAAGTTAAACGATAATGACATGTCGAATAAAATATGTCGAAAAAGAGTTGTCTTTGTAGAATTTGAATTACAAATAGGCCGAGAGCACCGGAGGTGCCGAGGTGCCTGTACCTCATGTAGACATGCGTTATCTGACTAGGTCGACTACTGGCAATAGACTTTTAGGTGCTCTGCCTTCCATGAATGTGGCAAAGCTTGTCCGTCGAGGTCTTCCAATCTATATGTCCCAAGTTAGACAATATCGATGATTTTGTACAGTCCTTCCTGGGTCGGGCCCAAGGTTCCCGAGCCGGGATCTTTGGTGCGTTCAGAGACTTTTCGCAGGACTAGGTCTCCTATCCTAAAGATCCTTTGCTTCACCCTTGAATTGTAATACCGTGTCGCCCTTTGCTTGTAGGCGGTGACCCTGATTTGAGTATTTTCCCTAGTCTCCTCGAGGAGGTAGAAATTTAGGAGCATCTGTTCTTTGTTCTTGTTAATTCGGAAGAGCTCAATCCTATAATAGGGTATGTCGATCTCGACGGGGACCACAACTTCTGTGCCAAAGGCAAGGGAGAACGGTGTTTCTCTGGTGGTTGACTGAGCCATAGTTTGATATGCCCATAACACATGGGGGAGCTCCTCAGTTCATGCACCCTTACATTGGTCGGGCTTCGTCTTCAAGTGTCCCTTGATTATCTTATCGACTACCTCAACCTGGCCATTAGCTTAGGGTGATGGGGTGAGGAAAATGTGTGGCGGATTCTAAGCCGTTCACAGAGTCCTTAGAACCGAGCATTGTCGGACTAACGACCATTGTTAATAACAATGGTGTGGGGGATGCTGAATTTGTAGATGATCGACTTCCAGATGAAGTCGATCGTTTTCTGTTTGGTGATTCGAGCTAAGGGCTCAACCTTGGCCCACTTCGTAAAGTAGTCCACTGCAACAATCGCATATCTGGTTTGCCCCTTGCCCATCGGTAGGGGACCTATGATGGTGATTCTCCACTGCGCGAACGGTCATGGGCTGCTCATGGGGGTCAGGTTTTTAGGTGGTTCTGCAGTGGCAAATCTCTGGCACTTGTCGCACCTCTTAGCAAGCTTTTTGGAGTCCTCATATATGGTCAGCCAATAGTACCCTTGCCGAACCGCTTTGTAGGCTATAGTTCTTCCCCCATAGTGGTTATCACAAACACCCTTGTGGATCTCTTTGAGGATTCTACCTCCTCCGACCATAGGCACCATAGATAGGGCAAGGAAAAGACCTTTTATATAGCACATCCCCTATAGTATATTGAACGGAGCGGTATCGGATGCTCCATGCTTCAATCTTGTCTCTAGGCAACTCTTCATGTCGTAAGTAGCAGACAATAGGGTCCATCCAGCTCATCTCCGTATTCAGGGGGAGAGTCTCCTTTGCTTCTGGCAAGAACTCAATTGAAATTATCCTCGCGAGGTCAATGTCGACGGCCAAGGCTATCCTCTCCAGGGGGTCCATATTAGTATTCTTAGAATGAGGGACTTGGACGATCTCACAATGCTCGAATTGCGCAAGCAGCTCATGAACTCTGTTGAGATAAGTGATCATCTTCTTAGTTTTAGCTTGGTACTCATCAGTCACCTTGTTGACCATTAATTGAGAGTCACTATGTATCTTCAGTCTCTGAGCTCCTAGTGCATTGGCCATTCGTAACCCTGCCAGCAGGGCTTTGTACTCACCTTCATTATTAGAAGTTCAGAAGCTGAATCTTAAAGTATATTCAACTTTTATGTCATCGGGCGAGGTCACAATCAGCCCTACCCTGCTCTTTTGGGCATTGAACGACCCATTGACGTGGAGTGTCCATGCGGTGATTATAAGGTCTACTCATCATCTTTTTCCATTGGTTGAATATCTAGCGAGAAAGTAAATTCTGCAATGAAGTCTGTCACCACTTGTCCTTTGATGGAGGTCCAAGGATGGAACTGTATATCAAATGCGCCAAGCTTAATCGCCCATTTGGTGAGCTAACCTAAGGCCTCGGGTTTTTGGAACACTTGCCGAAGCGGTTGGTCAGTCAGGATGACGATAGTATGTGCTTAAAAATATAGCTTGAGGCACCTGGCGGAGACAACTAGGGCCAACTTCTCAATGTCCAAGTAGCGAGTCTTTACATTGGGCATGGCCTTGCTAACGTAGTATACAGGTCACTGGGTATCTTCGTCATTCCTGACTAGGGCCAAGCTTACTACCGTTTGCAAGACAACCAAATAGAGTAACAGTACTTCCCCTAGCACAAGTTTGGAGAGTAGAGGTGGTGACCCAAGGTATTCTTTTAACTGTTGGAAGGCTTGCTCACACTCTTCGGTCAAGTTCAGTTTTTTTTTTTCTCCTCCTTGGCTGCTTGAAGAAAGGTAAGCATTTATCTGTGGCCATGGAAACGAATCTATTCAGCATGGCAACTCGTCCAATGAGGTGTTGGATCTCTTCAATAGTGCTGGGCGAGCTCATCTTGATGAGAGCTTGAATCTTCTTGAGGTTTGCCTCGATCCTGTGTTGGTGTACCATGAAACTTAGGAATTTTTTTGAGTTGACACCAAATTCACATTTGCTTGGGTTGAGGTTCATTTAGTACTTCATTAAGACGCCGAACATCTCGCATAGGTCGGCGATGTGATCTGATAGCTTGGTGCACTTTATGAGCATATCATTAACATATACTTCCATCATCCTACTAATTTGTTCGGCGAACATCTTATTCACAAGTCTCTAATAGGTCACTCTCGCATTTTTCAATCCAAAGGGCATGACCTTATAGCAATACAGGCCTTGATCAGTGATGAAGGGAGTCTTTTCTTTATCATGTTGATGCATCATTATCAGGATGTAGTTGGAGTGTGCGTCCATAAAGCTGAGGAGCGCGTACTCTGCCATGGCATCGACCAGCTGGTCGATCCAAGGAAGAAGAAAATTATCCTTGGGACAAACTTTGTTTGGGCTGGTGTAGTCCACATAAAGCCTCCTTTCCCATTGGCCTTTCTTAACAAGACAACATTGGCAAGCCAATCGAGATAGGAAGCTTCTTTAACAAACCTGGCTTGCAAGAGCTTGCCCACTTCTTCATTGATATCTACATTTATGTCCATGTCGAAAGCTCATCTTTTTTGTGGACAAGCTTTTGGTTTGGGTCCATATTCAAACAGTGGACCATGATGCTCAGGTCTATGCTAGGCATGTCGTGGTGGGACCAGACGAACACGTCTGCATATTCTCTCAGCAGGTTGGTGAGCTCTAATTGAAGTCAAGGGTCAAGCAGCGACCCTATCTGTATCGTCATCATTGGGTCATCCTCGGAGACCTAAACGGGGAGTAAGTCTCCGACGAGCTACCCTATCTCTGAGCTCTACTCCCTTAAATCCAAGGAGGTGATTTGCATGACCTGCGACGCATGCGTCTTTCCTCGGAGGGTCATCATATAACATTGCCGAGCTTCTTACTAGTCGCCTTTCACCTTGCTAACCCCTTGCTTGGCCAAAAACTTCATGCTCAGGTGATATATGGAGATGACCGCTCTCATGGCCTCTAAGGAGGGTCGGTCGAGTATGACGTTGTATACCGAGGGAGTGTTCACCATTAAGAAGTTCACCATTAAGAAGTCCACCATGAGGGTGACCTGGTGGGGTGCTTCTCTTGGTGAGAATGGGAGCGTGATGCTTCCTTCTAACATGATGCTCTCCTTAGCGAACCTACGCAGCAGAGTATGCATTGCTCGGAGCTTAGATCTTTCAATCCTCATCTTGTCGAAGGTTGACACGTAGAGGACGTTAGTTGAGCTTCCAGTGTCGACAAGTATTCTGAAAATTTTTCGATTAGCAATAACCATAGTCACTACAATTGCATCATCATGGGGATGGATGACCCCCATCGCATCTTCCTCTGTGAAGGTAATGGGGCAGGAGTTGATCTTGGGCTCCTTGCTCGATTAACTGGTGAAATTGACGTTATGAACATCGTCAACAAACTGTGCACTCCGAGCATGAGCTTGACGCATATTATTAGAGTTCCCTCCAGTGAGTCCGTCAAAGATCATATGGATCTCGCCCATTGTTTTGTTATTAATTCATTCTTCTTGTTGCTCTTGCTGAGAAGGCGGCCCATCTTCTTTGCACTACTCGACATATTCTTACAGGAAGCCTCTCTGAATGAGGGGCACGATCTGCTATTTTAATTCGAAGTAGTCAGCGGTATTGTGGTTGTGGTCTTTGTGGAAGAGGTAATACTTCACTTTACTCCACTTTTCTGGATCCGTCCTCATCTTGGTCAAGGATTTCAGGTACATCTTCTCTTTAATCTGGATGAGAACCTGCTTGACAGAGGCATTTAGGGGAGTGTACCGTTCAAATCAATTGGCAGGGGCTTTGGGTGCTCAGGGGACACTGCCCTTGCGTCAACTCTTTTTCGATTGGGGTTAGAGATGGACCCTTCCTTGGATTTCTTCTATTTTTATCTCTAGATGAGCTGCTTTCTCCCTGATGGGCATTGACGGGCTCCTCAACATTGGCGTATTTATGTGCCCTGCTCAGCAGATTCGACAAGGTGCAAAGAGGATTTTTTTCGAGTGACCAAAGAAACTTTTCGGGCCTCAATTTGCCCATGAAGGTCGTGAGAGCGAACTGGTCAGTGTAGCCATTGACCGGACGACCTCATCGTTAAATCAGACTAGGTAGTCCTTTAATGATTCGTCACTTTTTTTCTTTATTGTTAGCATGTGAGTCATCAGCTTTCGGATGCCCTGACCACTAATGAACTGAGTGGTGAAGGCTTTGCTGAGCTGGTGGAATAAGCTATTAGTTTTTGGTTTCAAGGTCTTGAACAGCATTCGAGCAGCCCCAGACAATGTTAAAGGGAAGGCTCTGCACATGACGGGTCCAAGTGCACCATGTAACTCCATCCATGCTCGGAAGGATTTTAGATGCTTGGCGGAGTCTCTCACACCCGTATAGGGTTTTATCTGAGGCATTTTAAATTGCTGTGGCAGCTGAGCTACCATGATGTCGTCAGTAAATGGGGGTTCAGTTTGTTCCAAGAGGACGGCGATGGAGACTGGGGCTTTCGCTCGGTATGCTTGTTGAATGTCATTGAGCTGACCCTTAATCTCCTCAATCTTTGCCTCCCAAGGGACATTGCTTTCCGCCCCATATTTGGTGGCCTTGCCTTTCTGAACTTGATGCCTTTCTTCAAGGGTGTGGCGCAGATTGGAGGTGTCAAGCTCTATTGTGATCGATGCTAGAGCCAGGTCGGCCCGATTGGCTCCATCATTCTCATCCAAATGTTGGATCCTACTATGTCACCCTCAAGATGGCTGGTCGTGTCGATCGAAGTGTGGAAGCTCAACAGCTACTCTCTGCGAATAGGTCGGCTGTGGCTGGCCCTCTAGCATTGCTGTGATGTGGACCAATTGATCAGCCATCCCTCCAACTTGCTCTTCGAGGGAAGTAATTCGAGCCTTGTGATTTCGGGATCTCTACCATCCCGTTCCCTGCGAAGACTGCTAGGAAGGAGTTGGGTTATGGACGTGCATTTGCAGGGCTTCCTCCTCCCCTCTCGGATGATATTGGGAGGGTCCAACCACTGTAGGCATCTTTCCTTTGTTCTTCTTCACTATGATGACAGATCGTAGGAGAATTTTAAGTTTAGTTGTGAACCCGAAGAGGTGAGAACATGACTCGTCATTTTTCAAAGTCAGTGTCACCCGTTGTCACTCAAATTTGGACAACATACGAGGTCGGCTAAACTCGGCCGAGTGATCTCCCTATTGCGTCAAGATTCTTTCAAGGGGAGATGGCTGCTTAACTGTGGTCGTCGGATCTACACAAAGTAATAAGAAAAGGCAGAGAAGAGGGGTCGATGGCTGGTAGGGGACTCTTCGATGCCTAAGCCAGGGCAGGTGGGACAAATGTATTAGATTTTTAGGGTAATAAGTTGCGTACCTATCTTGTAGGAAGAACCCCTATTTATAGGGTTCCATAGCATATTAAGGGGTAGAGTCAATTTAGGGTACGTTAGAAGAGTCTGTATTAAATAGGAGTTATGTTCCGTAATGTTGGGAGAGATTCCCGCTAAGATAATGCCTATGCCCGGACTTATCGTACACTTATTTTGGTGACCGAGCTGACCTCATATGCTCGGCCTATTGAGCTCAACGTCCGAGCTCCTTGTTCCATAGGCTTATGCCTTGTGGTGTAGATCCCTTCCAAGGGTTAAGGTTATCTTCCGTCTTACCAAGCCCATCTCGGTAATACTCATAGATGTCCCCTTGGCCCTTCGTCAGGTCAGGAATTGAGGATGTGGCCCCACATTAGCTCGTATCCTCATGGACAACATCCACAGTTGAAGGCTATGTCATTGTCGACCTCGCCTCATGGGGCGTCTGTTCGACGGATCAGCCTTGTAGGCCTTCAACTCAGGACTTGTCGAGTTGAACCTTTTTAGCATGTGAGCTTTCCTGGCGGTATTAGGGCCAGTTCCAAATTACCCACAATGGCCATGTAAGGGTAACACCCACTTAGGGATTACCCCGGTAAGATTTAATCCGCTCCCCCCAACAGTGAGGCAATGGAAAGCTAAAGCGAGCCTCCAACAATGAGGTAATAGCGAGCCTCCAACACTGAGGTAATAGAAAGTTGAAGTGGGCCCATAGTACGTGGTGATTGAACTCTCGAGGACCACAGAGTTTTAGAATTGAGCTGATATTTGTGCTTTTCCTTTATTGGGCGTCAAACGAGCGTTATGGTTCGTCCTGAGAAGATTTCATACGTGGGTGTCATTATCCCCATGGTTCCCCGTAGTGTTGTCCATTTGGGCTTATATCTGCCTTATTTTTTGGCTCATTCAATAAAATGACCTGGAAAAAGGGATGGACGGTATGGATAAAATACATATACAACGGTAGGCTCCATAGAGTCAGGTAAACAGGCAATTAATGTCATTACATATGGCACTTGTCCACATGTGAAGGCCAATTAGAAACGTTTATATTGTGGGGCACTTACGGGTGTGACTTGGTCTGCTTGGCACATGATACGACCTGAGTCGAAATTCCATCCAATTTCAATCCAAATTCCTCTATATAAACCCTAATCTGATCCAAGCCTTCTTAATTCAGACCTATAGAATGTGATTACTCCGAGTCGAACCAGTCGGATCTGAACTCGGGTCGGACCAAATGGATCTAGGTTGACTGGAACCCAAGTTATAGCCCTAAGGCACATTGTGGAGGAACAATATCTCCAAAATCACACTGACGGATCATTGCAACCGTAAATTATATGATTATTATCTTAGATGGTCTTGGGCTGATCCAAAAGGCTTAGATGACGATAATTTGGACGGTCTGGATAGCACTGCAATTTAACCATCCATCGTTTTCTAAGATGGTGGTTAACTATCATAGTAATGAGAGGGTTTTATATTATATTATATTTGTTGAGCAAGCGGATGGTACATCTCACCAGTGTGAGTTAGGATGGTACATCTGATTAATTTTACACAAAGAATGGTTCAAGATCCACATGAATTGGATGATCCTAGCCACCTGATCAACGATCTACAAAGCAGCAAAGATAGCTAAGAAAAGCAAGTAATGGTCCACATTAGGAGATGGAGGTAATCCTCTTATTAGTGTGATTTTCAACAAAAAACAAGCTATCCACAACGATGCCTACTAGATGGACGACCCGCACGTGCCAGCTTTGCAAGTGGTCTGGGGGAGCATACATATATATATATATATATATATATATATATATATATATATATACGTGCGCCCAAAATTTGAGCCGTCCATGTGATGCATCACCCCAAAAAATCCCTGGGCCCATCTTTCAACTTGATCGACAACTTTGGTGGGCCGCAGCAGAAAGCAAGAGGCAAATCAAGGCACGTGAAACTGTTTCCTTCTTTCATGGCCCACCAAAGTTTTGGAACAAGTTGAAAGATGGGCCCCAAGGGTTTTTTGAGGTACTGCATCACATGGATGGCTCAGATTTTGAGCTCACATCACGTGCGATGAGCCATGAAAAAGTGCTCACGAGTGTCTCTCCCAAGAAGTGCCCAGGTGAGCATTCCTCTATATATATAGAGAGAGAGAGAGAGAGCAAAAGAGAGAGAGAGAGAGAGAGAGAGAGAGATGGTGGGCCAACCTGCACGTGCCAGCTTTGCAAGTGGTCCGGAGGAGCATACTTATACATATATAGAGAGAGAGACGGGTGAGCCATGGAAAAATGAAATAATTTTCTCCCTTGATTTGCCTCCCTCTCTTCTATAGCCACTAGAGTTTTAGATCAGGTTTAAAGTTGGCACCAAGAGTTTTTTGAGGTAATGCATTACTTAAATGGCTCAGATTTTAGTCCTCAAAAAGTTCTCACAGTTCGCGGAGGAAGTTGAGCAATCCTCTCTCGAAAATGATTTTGCAAACACGTTTTTCACGAGGATTGGAGATCAAGTGGAATGGAATCTTCTCTAAAAAGGCGAGTAAAATACTCGAAGTCGGTGGCCCCACCAGAGGCATCTAGTCTGTCCATCACGTGTGCTCCTCAATGGTAGGAACATGGGGCCAAAAAACCATACTCATAGAAAATTAAGGTGGGCCACAGTACATAAGACTGTAAGATTGGATCGTCAATCATACGTTTGTGTGGGGCGACAATGGTGTATATCTTTAATCAAACACATTTATTAGATGTGGCCCACAAGGACAAAGGGAAGATACAAAAATCAAAACTCAGGTAAACCACACCGTATGAACATGGAGGTTTTAGGAACAATTTTACATTGTTTCTATTGGTTTAGCCTCTATAAATATTTTAAACGGCTGGTACTTTGAATGAAGGGTGATAACAACGGTTCTCACCCGATGGACGGCGTGGATTTCACATATATAACATATCGGGCCCCACAGAGCCTGAGTGTGTTAAATGCCACAGAAAGCAGGTATTGTACCTGATTCCGCTCCGGTGGGAAGTGGGGACCGTCTGGATGCAAAGCAGTGGGTGCATTAATGGGCGGGGAATCCTCATTCCACCACGACACTCCGTGAGTAAAAAATGAAAATAAAATAAAATCAAGAAACCTAAGCTTCTGGAAGTGGCACCCTTTATATCTTAAATCCACTCCGTCGATCCGGTTCCATTCTCCATTCTAGGGCATGAGAGTTCCACAGCTCATGTGGGCCAAACCACTTAACAACGGGGATGGGATGCTAACAATAGATTTGAGTGTAGGGTCACCATGGTGTTATCTTTCATCAAAGCCGTTAATCAGGTTTGTCTCACCATGATGAAGTGAAAATGCAAAAATAGCCTTACCCAAATATCATCCGATCCGTACAGTAAGAACTTAGATGTTTTAGTAGCAGTTTTACATTATTCCCATCAATATGGCTCATTATAGAATTTTTATCATGATGACATTTTGTTTGTACGGTTAAAATAATGGTTTTCACCTGATGAACAGAGCGTTAGGTGTGTCGATGTGTTAGGTGCTGTGGACCAAATGTGATGCATGTGTTTTATGTCCACACCATCCATCCATTTCCCCCTCATTTTAGTGCATAAACCCAAAATTGAAACAGATCCGAAGCTCAAGTGGACCATAACCCAGGAAACAATGGTGATTGATCATCCACCATTCAAAGCTTTTCTGTTTTGGATCAGGCATACATTAGTGTTTTCACTTCATCCTGGTCTGAATGAACTTATCAACAGTACAAATTAACATTACAGTGGGCCCTATAAAGGTTTCAACGCTGGATGTCATTATCCTCATTGTTTTCTGTGGTGTGGTCCACTTGATCTTAGGATATGCTTCATTTTTTGTTTCATGCCCTAAAATGAGCGTGTAAAAACGGATGGACGGTGTGGATATAAAACAAATACAGCATGTTGGACAACAGCTAAACACATCAACACACGTTGGAGTTCGCAACCCTACCTAATCCGCGTACGTTGTTGACGATGCAGGTCCGACCAGTAATACCAGCTCTTTTCAGCTGATATTTATACCCTCATTTTTTGAATGCAATGTTCCCCAAGATTTAGCATTGGAACACTAAAATGTGGACGCGTGGACCAGAAATTAGGTAGGGCTCACCATGATATTTGTGAGAAATTCATCCCATCCATCCGTTTTTTCCGGATCATGTTAGGACATGGCCCAAAGAGACAGATTCAAAACTTAAAGAGGGCCGCATGATGGGAAACAGTGAGGATTGAACGGCCAATGTTGAAACATGGGGGCCTTAGAAGTTATAGATCAGGCTAATATTTTTGTGTTTTCAGTTCATCCTCCAGGAATGAACTTATGAATGATATGTAAGGATTTTTCAATGGTAGGCATTTTCCTATCTACTTTTTCTTATTGTGCGGCCCACTTAAGCTTTTGATCTGTTTCATTTTTTGGGGCCCTAAAACATGATCTGGAAAAATGGATGGACGGGATGGATTTCTCAAAAACATCACGTTGGACCCCATCTCACTTCCTGTGTCGCATAAAGTTTTGTGGGAAAGGTTCATGCAGGAAATCCGCGCCTGTAAAATGTAGACCTTTTTAGTACTAAAAGTAGAAAGCAAGGAAGCGGTTTGGGTGGATCCCCGGATCCACTTAGGTCAGTGGATTCCTAATTGTGGGGCTTACTGAGATTTATGTTCTTCACATCCACACCATCCATTCATTTTTACAGATCATTTAGGGCATGACCCCAAAAAAGAAGCAGATCTAAAACTTAGGAGACCATGCCACAGGAAACAGTCTTGATTGAATCCTCACCATTAAAAACTTCACGGGGCCACCGGAATGTTTATTTTCCATCGAACCTATTGATAAAGTCACAAAAACCTGGATGAAGAGATCACACAAATATCAAGTTGATCCAAAGCTTTTGCGTCCGACCAGAATTTTTTAATGTTTGATTACCACTGTTTCCTACATTATGGTCCACCAGGTTTGGATCTGCTTCACTTTTAGTATAATCCCCTAAAATGAGTTTTCAAAACAGATGCATGGCCTGGATATAAGGAACATACATCATGGTGGACCCCACGTTCAGGGATCCACGGGGATCCACTGAAACCGCGCTTAGAAAACAATTGCTGCATGCATTTAAAAGTGAGTGCGAATTGTGGACCCGTTTGATTTTTGCCATATGAGAATGGGTGAATCTCTACGTGACGTATGAGGTGGGTGGATCCCTGACTGTGAATCTCTACGTGACGTATGAAAATTAAATCCACTCCGTCCATCCGTTTTGAAGGCACATTTTAGTGTATAATTCAAAACATGAAGCAGATCCAAATTCCAGGAGGATCACACCACAGTAAACAGATGTGATTGACCATTAAAAGATTTTTGTGGGCCACAAAGGTTTTGTATCAAGCTAAGATTTGTGTAGTCCCTTTATACACATTTTTGTGACCTTATCAAAAGGTTGGACAGGAGATAAACATTCCATTGTCACCCGAGAAGTTTTTAATGGTGACTATTCAATCACCACTGTTTTCCTGTGGTGTGGTCCACCTATGACTTTTATCTACTTCATTTTAGGAGTAATGCCCTTAAATGACCTTTGAAAACGGATGTACAGACTCGATGCAAGGAAAATACATCACAATAGGTTCCAAAGTGGGGCATACACCGACCTTGGTGAATCCAAGGATCCACTGAAGCGCACACTATGAAACTATCTTGGAGGGGGAGTTGGCATCGGGGAGCGGAATAGTGTTTTATCCTTACGTAACCGTAGATTTGCTGCAATAATAGCTGTTGGAACTAGTGCTGTGCACGAGGGGAGTCGAGTCGAGTCGAGTCGAGCTTGGCCGTGATTGTTGCTTGGCTCGAATCCCTTACTTTGCTCGCTGCTCGACTCGACTCAGGTAGTCCTCTTGATCAGCAGGCTGAGTGAATTCGAGCCAAGCTTGAGTTTGAGCCTTACTGGTGGCCCAAAATCAATGAAAAAAAAAAAAATAGAGGGGGAAGGGGATCTTACCAGTCGTGGTTGATCAGACAGGCAGGGCAGCTCAGGGGGTGGCTAGCGTCAAGTGGACAAGCAAGGCAGGCCGGCATCAAGCGGACAAGCAGTGGTGGTCTGGTGGGGCCGGGTGGACGAGCGGACAGACAGGGCTAGTCGACAATCGAGGAGAGAGGGAGGGAGGGAGGGAGTGTCAGAGTGGGGCTGCGGGGGTGGTCCAGTGGGGCCGGGTGGGCAAGCGCGCGCGCGCACACACACACACACACACACACAGAGAGAGAGAGAGAGAGAGAGAGAGAGAGAGAGAGAGATGGTTAGGGTTTGGGAGAGATGGGCGCTCAGGCTGGTTATGTGATTTGAAAAGATATGATTTTTTTTTTTTTTTTTTTTTTGGGTGGGTGGTCTATTTATATTTCGAGTCAATTCGAGACGATTTCGAGTTACCGGGGGGGGGGGGGGGGGGGGGGGGGGGGCGGGGGGACTTTTCAAGCTGAGCCAAGCATGACCCCACTTGATCTCGAATTGAATTTATTCGAGCATCCAAAATTTGGCTCAACTCGGCCCAAACCCACTTCTAATTTAAGCCGAGTCAGGTGAGTTATTCAAGCTTACTCAACTCATGTACAACTCTAGTTGGAACTATCAATACTATGAAATATGTATGTGATGGTGACTAACTCGAAAATCTTGACGACTGATATATCCTAAACTTTAAATTAGTGACCAACAAAACAACTGAAGTGGATTGTGTACTGCCCCTGCCTTGGCGTTAAGCCGCCCAAGCAGGGCTCTGTGGGGCCACCATGGCGTATGGGTTTTATCCACACTATCTATCTATTTTGGCAAATCATTTTAGTACGCGAGCCCAAAAAGAAGCAGATTCAGGGCTCAAGTGAACTATGTTCTGAGGAGTGATCACCCACCATATAAAACTTCTTAATTAGGAGCTTTACATAGGTATGGCGTTATGAGGCCGATCATCATCTGCCTAATCAGATAATTACCTTGAGTCCATAAGGCCTTCGAGAATCCTCAATCGGACTTCCTCGAATCCACAAGGGAAAGTAAGAAAAACAGGAATAAATCTAAGAAAATTCATAAATAATTGATTGAATGAAAATTAACGTGACTACAATGCTTTAAATAAAAAACTAAACCCTAAGTAGAAGTTTCAGACTTCAACTCAGACTAAAACACTTAAAAACGCGACTTACTATAAATAGTAAACTTACTATTTATAGAAGTCTCTCAATCCTACTAGAACTCATGGTTTTTGGACAAAAATAGAAAGTTTTCAAAAGGGCCTAACCATGTCGTTTTACTAATTATTATAAGCCCTTTTCATGTTGGGCACAAACTCTAAAACTCTATGGATCAAAAGTTATGATCGAAATAAAACTAAACTAATGACTATCGATCTGGTTGAATTTCACGATTTCGGCATGACAACCCGGTATAGCGAGGTTGGTTGGCTAAACTAACTCGAGCTACCCCAAAATTATATATTATACGCCCCAAAACTTATCTCGAGTCGCGAGATATGACCATTTTATGGTCTTGACGGTCCTGATCGCTTCTAACCCCGACCAGTCTTGTTTTGGTCCATTTGGGCCATGTAATAGTCGGTGACCCGCTCTACATCAGAGCTGCATAAGTTATGGTTTTGGATGAAACTGATATTTCTGCTTTCACTTCATCCATATCTACATGGCCTTATGAATAGGTTGTATGGAAAATAAATATCACCATGGCCCCAGGAAAGTCACCACAGGTCAGAAAATTACAAATGGCATCTATGGACGGTAGGGCTAAACATTGATTCGATCAATTCGATTTTGGATAAAATTGAAATTGAATTGATCTTAAATTTTTAAATTGAAATTGAAATTGAATTGATCTTAATTTTGAAATTTCGAATTGAAATTGAATTGACCCAATTTTTTTTGGAATTAAATTGAGATTGAATTGATGAATTTTTTGATTCACTTCGATTCGATTTTTCACACATTGCAAATTGAAAACTTATAGATTTGGTAGGGTTGGATTTTATAATACCTCAAATAGTAATATTAGTAGAAATACTTCTGAAAACATATGCATAATAACTGGTCCATACATGGAAATTAGAAAGATCGTATTGATCCAAAGCTTTTGAGGCCCGAAAAATATTTTTAATGGTTATTCATCACTCTTTTTCTTGGTATGGTCCACCTGAGATTTGATCTTCTTATAATTTTAGATCATGTCCTAAAATGAGATGTAAAATTAGATGGACGTAATGGATATACAAAAAATACATCAAGGTAGGCCCCACACGGTAGGGATAACACCCACTAAGTTGTTACCAATGTAACACTTAATTCACTCTTGGGCGAACTTTAGAGATTGCGTATTAAGTTAGTACGCTTTTGTCGTACTAATTAAACTTAATTGGGCCTACTTTGAATGCATTTGGTTTACCACATCGTCCATTCATTTTGCCTGCTCATTTTAGCCGTTGAGCCCAAAATTGAAGTATATCCGAAACTTGGGTGGACTATGTGTGGACGCTCGCCATTCCGCGCTCCCGTGACGTTCTCCCTTCCTTTCGGAAAAGAAGGGGGTGCGTGCGCGCGAATCGCCGTTTGTGCCACTGGCTTACCTCGTTCTCGAGGGCTTTGTTTGGTTGTCGTATTAAGCTGGATGTGTTAGATGAGTTTATGTAAGACCAGAGTCGCCACTAGCTAGTTACTTTGAATTTACAGTCGGCTAGACCCCGTAGAAACGTTAGGGAAGGGGATCCAAAGATTCCTTCTTCTAAAATGACTCCTTTTGATCTGCGGCCAGAGATTTGAGGTAAGGGATCACGGTTACAGGGTGGGAAGAGGTTAAGCACCCCACACACTACCTATACCGAAGTACGGTCTCTACGTCACAGAATCGAACTAATACTTGAAAGTCTGTTTTAATCCTCGTACATTCTCATGAATGATATGATGCATGAATGCAGGTCTGAACAGTAAGAGTTTCTGATGGGCAGGTTTCCATTAACAGGCAAGCTCAGAGCATACGTTCGAACTGACAGGTGCTTTATGCGAGATGCATGCGGTGTGTTTGAGTAATCAAAGTGCTTGTAGTGGCTAATGCATGAATGCAGGTCTGAACAGTAAGAGTTTCTGATGGGTAGGTTTCCATTAACAGGCAAGCCCAGAGCATACGCTTGAACCGACAGGTGCTTTATGCAGGATGCATGCTGTGTGCTTGAATGATCAAAGTGCTTGTAGTGAAGCAGGGGGGTTGGAAGAAAAGTAAATGTTGCACTTATGCTAGTTGCGAATGAGATGATGCTGATGAAGGAGTAGCTGGATGGACGGAGGTGTCGTAAAGGTTTGCTTCGAGTGGCTGGATCAAGACTTGGATGGCTTGGGAGACTTAGACCAGGGTCAGGCTGGGCTGGACCAGGGCTAGGCTCTTCTCACTCGGGCTCTCCTTGGTGGAGGAATGGGCTAAAAGGATGGAGAAGAACTCGGAACGGACGGATCGCACTCGGGTTGGAGGGCTTGCTGAATGAGAATAGGAGGGGGGTATTTATAGTAGCAGGGAGTGGCAGATCCCGTAATTACTTTTGGATGACCCTCAGGGGGCCGCCCGTACGACCGTTCTGCTTCGGGTTCAGAGTGTACGACCTCCGAACCTAAAGCAGAATTTTTTTTAGGTTTGGGTTCGGACTTGCTCCGAGGTTGCGGTCTAGAACTCGGTGAGTCGACTGGGTTTAGGAGATGGGTTTAACACGGTGAGTTGACTCGATGGGTTGACTCAGCGGGTTGACTCGGTGATTTGACTCAGCGGGTTGACTCACCGAGTTTGATTTTTTTTTTTTCAGGATTTTTTTACTGGTTTTTCTTATGGGGGGTTTTTTGGGCTGATGTTTAGGGGTGAGTTGACTGGGTTCAGGCTTGAGCTGGGCTATGGATTGGGGCTTACAAGGGTGAGTTTGGCTGAGTTTGGACATGGAATTTGGGGGTATGGTTCTCCATTCATCCAGCTATCTCTACCAACATTGTAGCCGAATGTGGGGTGTCTACACTATGCCACATGAAACAGTGGGAATAATAATTTCCACCATTGAAACCTTCCTAGGGCCCACATTTACATTTATTTGTCATCTAACCTATTCGTAAGATTAGGTAGACATGTATGAATGAAAAACACAAATATCAGCTTGATTCAAAACTTCTATGGCCTATAATAATTTTTCAATGGTAGAGGTTCAATTCACACTGTTTCCTGTTGTGTGCCACTTGAGCTTTGTGTACGCTTCAATTTTGGGCTCGAGCCATAAAATTATCTTTTAAAGTGGATGAACGGAGTGAATAAAACGAATAAATCACCATGGGCTCCACAGAGTTTACTCAGTACACCAAGCGCATTGAGTTCCTAAGTACGCAATCTGATTCGTCTTGGACTCTTGGGTGGGCACAAATATGCAAAAGGGTGGTTTCAAAGCTTGTGGGCCCCACCATGGTGTATGTGCTTTATCTAGGCCCTCCATCCATTTTTCCATATGATTCTAAGACATTATCCCAAAAATGAGACATATTCAAATCTCAAGTGGACCACACCACAAGAAAATAGTGGGGGATTGACGCTTATTGTTGAAAACTTTTTAGGGGCTTAGAAGTTTGGTATCAAGCTAATATTTGTTTTTTCCCGTCCTCTAGGTTTATGTGACCTTATCAACAGGTTGGATGGCAAATAAACATTACAATGGGCCCTAAGAAGAATTTAATGGTAGACGTTCAATTCTCATTGTTTTGTTGTGGTGTGGTAATTTGAGATATATATCTTTTTAATTTTTAAAAATTTTCCTTAAATTCAGATGTAAAAATGTATTGATGGCATAGATAAAACACACTGATATATCTATTTCATCCATACCATCCATTAATATATATATATATATATATATATATATATATATTCAATTTGATCAATCGATTCAATTCGATACAAATCAATTCAATTTTCGATTCGATTCGATTGATCGGAACCGAAGATTGAAATTAAATTGAAATTGATTTTTTTTAAAATTGAATTGAATTGATCTTAGAGAACGATTCGATTTGTTCGATTCGATTCAATCCATAAATTGATCATAAATTGAATTGTGTGCAGCCCTAATGGACGGTTTACAATGATTTTCTCATATGCATACCTGCAAAATTATTTGGGATTTTTACCATCAGATTCGTGGAAATAATGGTTTTACTAAAAAGTGCCCAGGCCATTTCAAATCATGGACCAAAATGTCGATTGTGGGATCGACATGCTATTTGTATGGCATCCAATTCTTCCAACAGGTGGACCCCATTATGATGATCAAATAAATAAAAGATCAAGGACATTCAATCATTCATGGGCCACGACCATAAAAAAAATTACACCATCCAGAAAACTATATATTCATGTGTGGCTCACTTGACGTTGGATCCACATGAGTTTTAGTTTATCCAGTAAGTAGGATTAGGTGTACCTGTTAAACGGTTTGTATGTCACATACAAAGGATGTGGATCCACAATGCAATATTCAAATGGTTTAAAAGAAAATTAGATAAGTGTCATTGGGTCATTTTAACTCCTGAAAAAGCATGTTTGAAGTACTAATTTCTCATTAAAGCAGGAGTCCTCAGAAATTATGCCTAAAAAGTCCTCAATTATTTTCGAGGGTAGTTGGGAAGAGTCCTTTTTGGGGGGAGCGGATTCGATACTATCCGAGCCTGTCCCGAGCTCAAGACAGGCCCTACGTGGCACCGACATGTCACATTTGTATTGGTGCAGGGCACACTGTCAGAGGTGACCTGCCACGTCAGCAAGCCTGACACAGTCATGTCACGCCTCCTCTCCCCCAATACCTACACGCCACGTACCGGCCTGTCCTGAGCTCGGGACAGGCTCGGGAAGTACCTAATCTGCTCCCCTTTTGTGCGTGTGTGTGTGTGTGTGTGGGGGGGGGGGGGGGGGGGGGGGGGGGGGGGGGGGGCAATTGATTGGTCCAGCTAAGCATATGCTGAGGTGGACCAATCACGGGAGGCAAACAGTGCTGATTGGTCCCCCAGTACTAACATATGCTGAGGTGGACCAATCACGGGAGGCAAACAGGAAAATCCTGTTGAATCCCAGCAGACCATCTGGATTCCTTTTTGTCTACCACTAGTGCACTTCCACTGAAACGTGTGAGAGATCCTAACCTTTTATCAGGCAATCCCCAAGTGAGGAGATACCACGCGGTTGTGATCATGAGGTGGGTAAGTGGCATCCAAAATAAGTCGCGTGTTGATCAACGGTTGAATGGCTTCATACCTTAGTGGCCCACCTCGTTATCATGTGGATCTAATTTATTACAAATGAATGGTATCTGAAGAGAGGGAAACGCCTTTGGACCTCTTGAACATGCCTTGATTTCCACATGTGAATCTCTCTCTTACATTCCTTATTTCAACACGTTGAGGTAGATGTACTTACCACACAAGGGTTTTACCAAACATAGACGTCCTTTCTGAGATGAAATGACGTAAATACCCTTGCCTAATTTTCAATACATCAAATGGACCAAAAATTCTAGTCAAATCGAACAGATATAACTCAACAACTTTTAAAAGTTATAAGTAGGCAGGGGCATTGTGGTCATTTCACACCCTAATAATTCTGCTCGGACTTTGAAAGGTCGGGGCATTGTTTGGCAGACCAGATTTCTCAAAGGGTTTTGTTATAAAAATCTCTTATTTCCATTTCCCCTTTCCTCACGTAGGAGAGTTTTCTTAATTGCATGTCTTGGGAATCAGAAGATTACATCTTGTGATAACCATCTTAAATACGTTTATAGTAAGAATGTGGTGGTTGTCCTGTTATCCCAATGAACTTTTTGAATTTTATTTGATTGATGCAACAAGCTTGAGGAGTGACGTAGTGACATTCTTAAAGCAGCTGGACCAAAAGAATTCCGAATGGAAGTGAAAGTAGTCCACCAATCCTGGTCTAGTCCTCTATAGGGCATATCTAAGAAATTCATTTTGGACGAGGAGAAATTGTCATTTAAATATGGATCATAAATCAACTGTAACTTTTGATTAGTGTAATGTCATGAAATGCACGACATATCACTCTTTATGTAACGATGCTTTTGACATCAATCGGCCCATTATACTAGTCGATTTCATTCGTTTCGCCAATAAATGCACCCCTCCAATTCAACACTATGATTTTAGGAAAATTTTACCATTTTTAGAAATTTTCATTTCCACCATTTCTTCATCCTTGCAGTTTTAGGATTTTCATCTTTTTTAAAAATTGCTTGTAATAATGTCGGAAATGCTCATGCAATATTTATTTGCACATTTCTATTTTTGGCAAATTAGACTTTAGAGAGAGTTTTTACTATTTTACATAATTTCGAATTAGGGTTTTAATTTTCTTTTAGTAATGTAATTGAGAAATCATATACACATTAAATAAGATTTACTTGATTTTTTTTATTGTGAAATCAAGAACTACTCTTGTGGATTCAAAGTTTTGATTAATTGGAGAAGACGATGATCTACTTTTCCTTTATTACATGCTCTTCTCTACGTTAGGGACAAAACCTGAGAAATTTAAAATTCTCCTTATCTCTAGTTTTCCATTCCCTAGTTAAAAATGTATAACCTATATAGCGGAATTGAAAGGACCGCGTAGTGCATCAGAGATGGGGATCAATTCAACTAAACTGAAATTCACACATGGTAGGAACACCGAGTCTGAAATCCGATTGCCAGGATCTTCCGCACCTTAGACACTGAGAGAAGCATCAGGATGGGAATAGAATGTTCAACACGTGTAAGCTTCGGGACCAGCATTTGTTTATATATTTACTGAGGGTGAGGAGTTTGTAACCCATCGAAACTCCTTTCCTTTAGGCTCCACACGAATTTAGGATTCCTAGTCCATATAAAACATTGTGCATGTAGCCACAATTGTAGCGCACCGTGCTTGCATGATTTTACATCAATCACAACTTTAATGGGGTCCATTGGTATGCCTATTATCATATCTAACCCTTAGGGAGATCTAGACCATTGATCAATTAGGCCACCTTATAGAATTCTTAAATTCTCCCACTTGGGCCACTGTAACGTATAAGATTTTTGCAGACTTAGGAATTTGATGTTTTGGGATAGAGGTCTGAGAAATCATGGTCTCGAGTGTTTCTAGTACTCCAATGAGTTAATGAACTAATGAGTTTTTCGACCAATCTGTCTGGCTCGTGTACAACACTATGCATCACCCAGCCTGATCTACAGACATCTCGTCCCTACGTGTATGTGTAATCGTAAACATATGCACACGGGATGGCTCCACTCCAGTCTCCTCCTCGATCGGTTAACAAGCATAAAATATTAAATTGTTCATAAATGAAAAAAAAGAATTATACATTTGCTATTCATCCAAATTTACCTCAGTGTGTTTCCTCACGAAGTTGTGCCAGAGGTGTGGGGAAGACCTTGCTTTGCGCGGTTTGTTTTATTTTTTCCCCCGCGCATCTATATTAAATAAAAAATTTTGAGAAATAATATAATATAACATGCTATTCATATATATAAATGGAATTATATACAGTTATTACTCTTACTTTTATGACATCACTAGTCCAAAAGTCAACCAGCCAATCCCACTCCACTTGATCCACGTTGGATGGGCAGTTCCTCTTCGCTGTAATTGGATCATCTGCATGAGGCGTAAAGTGGGATATCTTTAGGTCTGACTTGTACGTAGTCCTTTCATCTCTTATCGATGACTTCATAACCCATTGCTTAACGGAAGGACTGACATTGAACCTCTCTTGCACAGCATTTAGAAAGCAACTGTTAAGACACTATTCTTTGATGAATAGAATCAAATTTAACTGAATAGAAAACTTTAACTAATCTACTTGAACTGCCAACCAAATAGTCTCTTTGTGTTCGAGAGACACCCTCCTCTAATCAGAATAGACGAGGGCGAAGAACCGCAGCTTCCGTACCACTGTCCCTCAGAACTGGCCAAGTCTCTTGGCCCCATCGTTAATTGGCTGCCCACTTCTGTTCAGCACAACTAACACCTTCTCATTCCCTAGGCGCCTGCTCTAGAGTATCTCGAGAAGTGTGATGCCACGCATACGTCTCTGTACTATATCTGCAAACCCTGTAAAAGATGTTTATAAGAGGTTGATTAAAATTTATTGTTTCAATATCATGCACACAAAAATATATGTAAATAGCTTACCAGCAGTGGATGCAGATGCCTACTGGGAAGGGATACTCGGGCCTGCCTACGTGCTCTCGAGGTCTACAACCTCCTCATGTTGATTAGATGATTGTGGATCTGAAGTATGTCCCACGGTGAATCGTAGACATTTATGAGGCATCCTACAATAAAATTCATCGATAATATATACAATAAAATCCATTTCATTGCACAATAAGTTCATTCATTTCAATCCACAAGTTCATTCATTTAAAGTTCATTTATTTCATTGTACAAGTTCATTTCAAGTTCATTCATTTCATTTAACAAGTTCATTCATTTCATTTTATTCCACAAGTTTATTCATTCATTCATTCAACAAGTTCACTTGTTCATTCATTCATTTTACAAGTTCATTTATTTCATTTCAAGTTCAGCTCACAAGTTCATTCATTCATTCATTCCACAAGTTCATTCATTCATTTTATCAATTCATTCATTTCATAAGTTCATTCAACTAGCTAGCTACGTTCAAGTTCGGCCCAACCCGAACCACATTTAACAAGTTCATCCATTTAACCAAACCAAACTCGAAAACGGCTAGCTAAGTACGTTCAAGTTCTGCCCAACTCGAATCACATTTAAAAAGTCCATGCATTCAACTAAACTAAACTCGAAATTGACTAGCTAGGTATGTTCAAGTTCGGCCTAACCCGAACCACATTCAACAAGTTTATGCATCCTGTGAGATCATTTATGAAAGGAAGCAGATCCAAAGTGAAAATGAATCACAACATAAACAAGGCGTGGAGATTGGTACACTTGCCATTAGAAACTACTTGAGCACTAGAATTATTAGATCAAGCTGATACAGTGTCCAAGAACAGACCTTGTTGCTAAATGGGTCTGGATATGGTTTCCTTTATATTAGGCCTGACCCGACCCGACCCAAATCCATTTAGTAAATGGGTGGGTTTGGTCTATGTTGCAAAGGACCCATCTAGACCTGGACCCATATAGACCTGATTTTAAACCTTGTAAAAAATGCTTGCATGCCAGATCCAGACCTAGACCCATTAGACCTTCCACAAGTTCATTCATTCATTCAATCATTCATTTCTTCCACAAGTTCATTCATTCATTCAATCATTCATTTCTTCCACAAGTTCATTCATTCATTCATTTCAGGTTCATTCATTCATTCATTCCACAAGTTCATTCAATCATTCATTTCATTTCAAGTTCATTCATTTATTCATTCATTTCTTCTACAAGTTTATTCATTTCGTTTCAAGTTCATTCATTCATTCATTCCACAAGTTCATTCATTCATTCATTCAATCATTCGTTCATTTAAAGTTCATTCATTCCTTCCACAAGTTCATTCATTCAATCAATTATTCATTCGTTCCTTCCCCAAGTTCATTCATTCATTAATTTTATTTCAAGTTCATTCATTCATTTCAAGTTCATTCATTCCACAGGTTCATTTGTAATGACCCAAAATTTTGAATCCATAAACCACTCCACTAAACTAGTTAAAAGATTTAATTTGTGTTATATAGCAAAACAAGCTATTAATCCGATTGGTTAGAGACCTCTCGGTTGAGAGGGGAATCTCCTTAGAGGCAATATAATTATTTTTGGCTTTTTGAGCTCTGGATCCTCTCTTCTTATAAATAAGAGCCTCCATAGAGAGACCTAACCCTAATTGCTAGGGGGGGGGGGGGGGGGGGGGGGGGGGGGGGGGGCCCTAGTCCAGGTAAACCCCCATCTATGCTTTTATGTTTTATTGTCTTCTCAACGTATTTTCTTGGATCTGTTCAATGAATGGGACTGATTGGTTCTCCATCCATTGCATAGTCCTGTAGATTGAATCCCTAATAATGGCAAAATTAACAGAATATTGGGTGCCAAGATTTGTGATGAACTATTTAGGGATGTTGGATCAAATTCATATGGGTCATAAGGATTGCTTAACTGAAATATGTTAAGGCCTGAATTATTGGAATGACCCGACACTCGGATGGGCCACACTGTCTTGATCTTTGGCTAGACATGTATTTTCTTAGGATCGTTGAGAAATCCGATCTAGCCTACCATCTTTCTTTCTTATTATGTAAATAGAGTGGGTCGAATCTCCCAATGGATCATGGTGGATTGATCTAAAACCTAAGAATTAATCTTATATAATGGTGGATTTAGAGATCTTTGGGTTGGATTCACAATCCTGGTGTTTTCTTAAGTTGTAAGTAGTAAGGTTGGTTAGTTTAAATCAGATCGAAATCGATTTTAAAACCTGGAAGTAATGTGATTGAATCTTTAAAAGAATAATGAGGTTAACAATTGAGTAGCAGAAATCGGATGCACTTTCACTGAAGGTTGCCTTCGGTCGACCGAGCGACGAAAAATATTTAAAACATGACTAACTGTATCGACGACCGAGCAAAGCTTGGGTCGACCTAAGAAGCCTTCAGTCCACCGAAGGAAGCTTGGGTCGACCGATGGGTGCTGAATTTTAAAAGTAAATGCAATTTGTATCGATGATCGATGAAGTCTTTGGTCGACCAAAGACCCTTCGGTTGACCGAACATAGGGCTGGGTAGACCGAAGGACTATGAATTTTGATAATTCAATTATACGTTTCCAGTCATGATTACTCAAGTTAGTGTATGCCTTTGATAACTAACCTAAAAAGGGAAGAGATGACGAACAAGGACATATGGAAATGAACATGATTGAATGACACATGTTTATAGGATCCTGCTAATAGAAATAAACTTGGAGAGTGTGGAATCCACGTCACCAACGACAGGTGAGTGAATCCCAACATGTTTCCTACTTGTTTGAATAAAGTAGATCATGTGATGTGATGATTGGTTTATGTGGTATTGATTTTATGATGTTAGATTTATATGCCAATGCATTGTGGTACTTATGTTTTGAATGGAAGAAATGAAATAATATGTATATGCCTCTCAAAAGGAGAGATGACGGGATTATATGTGGCCTCTCAATTGGAGGGATGATTATGTGAACAAGTCATGACATTCATCTCATTCATTGTACATTGTTTGTCCTTGAGCATCGCTTTGGAAGACCTGTAGGTATTTACAATACCGAGTTGCCCAGGGACCATCTTGGATGCTTGCAAATCATGTAGAAGTATGCCCTACTACTTAGGGGGAGTGCGGGTTGATGGATTCCAACCTAAGCAAGTGGATGGTTTGGTTTTGTATCCACTTGATGCATTATATCATCTTGCATGACATACGAGCATATCATAGTATAACTTGAATTGTAAGTTGTGATTGGTGTACTGCTTTATCTGAGCTAGTGAGAACCATGATGGGTTCACTCACTGGGCTTGGCCAGCTGACCGTTGTGGATTAAATGTACACAGGTGATGTAGAGGTTCGTCCACCCGAGATGGATGTTGATAACGATGTAGGACATGTGGAGGAAGTCAAAGAAGATTGGCCATACTTAACGGAAGAAGAGATCGCTGCATTAGGAGCTGATGTTTAATGCTTGTTATGTTAATTACGTCTAGTAGAGTTGCTTCTTTACAGTAGTTATTTTTTAATGTTGATTATAGTTACTTGAATAAGGTCCCTAGTGGGAGGACCAAATTAGGATTTAAGTTTTGAATTAAATAAAAGGAAATGTTTGGAACATGTGATGTGAATGATTGTATGACTTAAATAATAAGATGTGATGCCTCTGAAACTGTGAAAGTTATGTGATATATGTGCATCATGTGCACTAGTTGCTAACCGTAAACCAGACCTGAGGGTGCACACTCTGTGCCTGGGTTATGGGGCATGACAGAATGGTATCAGAGTGAGGCTTTCCTTAAAAACTTAGTGACCTATAAGTTATGTTCCCACACTCTTATGCATAATTGATAGGCCCCTAAAATTAGAAACATAACCTTAGGATTCATGGATTGATTATTGTTGTTATTTATAACTTAGACACCAAACCTAGGGATCCCTCGCCTTTGTTGTGCGCTTAATCCTTTGTTAATGATTGATTGGATAGATGAAATCTTAGTAGTAGCAGACATTCTGATTTATAGTATATATAATAGTAACTAAAACCCTTCTTCTCTTATAGGATATTATGGCCCTTAAGAGGAACTGAAATAGTACCATTCCATTGGCGAGTGCGACTTTACGCCATGAAACATTATCAAATCCTACGGTATTAGAAGAGGAAGAGGAGTCTATTCAAAACTAAGATGAGAATGAAGTGGGTGAGGAAGAGCAAGTAGAAAATCAGCGAAACCAGGAGCATCCCCCACTCGTGGTTACTTCAGGAAGGGAAGCAAGCCCCAGTACTCAACTGCCACTATACCCTACAGCCATGAGAGCAAATATTGCGGCTCCCATTAATTTGACATGGGATGCGGCATTTGGATGAATGAGTTAGATGACAACAATGATGAAACAACAACAGGAGAAGTTTGCAGTACAATGGGATTTAATGGTAAACATGAACGTAGTATCACAAGGAGGTTGAACTATGCCAACTAGAGCCGAGCAGTGTCGTGAAGTGGATTTATCGAAAAATTTTACAAAGTTTAGGCCGCCAATGTTCCAAGGTGCCACCAACCCGACTGTAACTGAAGATTGTCTTAGCCAGTTAGAGAAGATATTAGAGGCTATGAATTGCCCAAATAACTAGAAGGTTAGGTTGGCCTCATTTATCCTTCAAGGTGAGGTAGATGTGTGGTGGTGTGCTACTAAGACAACGGTTGCCACTAATCATATTTGGATATGGAAGGAGTTTGATGACAAATTTCATGAGAAATATTTCCTAGGGCCTATAGAAATCAGAAGATGGATGAATTTTCTAAGTTGGAGCAAGGCACGATGACAGTAGGCCAGTAAGAAGCCAAGTTTGTAGAATTATCTCGATATGTTCCTAAGATATTGGAAGATGAAGAATACAAGATTTCTAAGTTTAATGAAGGGCTTTATTAGAACATCACGACAAGTTTTACACCGATACTATTAAAACGTATGTAGAGATAGTAGATAAGTCTGTTCATTCTGAAAGGGATCATCAACGGTTTCTAAAATTCCGCACTCAGATGAATGAAATAGGAAGGCAACCCAGAATTTCACTGACTCAGCATCAACTGCCAGAGAAGAAGCCACGAATTAACACGCCTACAACAATGAGGACAAATTAGAAACACTTCTTCATGGGTACATGTACCTACTGCAAGAAGTATGGGCACAAAGCTTATTTCTGTAGGACTCGACTCCATGATGAAGGACAGATACCACCCGTACCAGGTCGTAGGCAATTCCCTGCCGTAACTCAGCAATTTGGACTGACTTCTCCAGCCTCTCGATCGGTGTCATCTTTTCCTCAGTCTGCAAGAACCCTACCTCCCAGATAGCAGCAGCAACAACAGAATCGACCTCAACAATCAACGCAAACTCCTGTATCATAGAATCAAGGAGGGCAACAGTTCAGGCAGCTACCCATGCAAGGAAGGTTCGGGCCCACCTAGGGCATCACTTTTACCTGTTTCTTCTTTCTTGATGCAGCCGGTTCGTCTTGAGTCTTTTGTCTTCGTCTTCATTAAGCTCAACCGACACTAGACTCATTGACCTAAGTAATTGACAAACAAGGTGCACTAGTATGCCACAGAAAAGTGCACTAACAAGTGAGACCCACAAAATAGTAATGTACATCGACAGTAGGCCCCATAAAACAGTGGACATTGACGGTGGGACCCACAAGCAGTGGACAGTGACGGTGGGCCCCACAAGCAATGGACAACAACAGTGGGCCCCACAAACAGTGGAGGGTGACGGTGTGAACGAGAGAGAGATAGAGAGAGAGAGAGGAAATGGAGGAAGAAGGAACACACACACACACACACAAAGAGAGAGAGAGAGAGAGAGAGAGAGAGAGAGAGAGAGAGAGAGAGAGAGAGAGGGGTGTGCAATGGTGACGGCGAAGAGAAGGGCGTGCGGCGGTGACGGTTGCGGTGCGGCAGTGACGACCGGTGAGAGAGAGAGAGAGAGAGAGAGAGTGAGAGAGGGTGAGAGAGAGGACTGAGAGAGAGTGAGAGAGATGGGGGCTTGCTGGAGTCGATTCGAAGTTAAAACATAACATTATTACTGGAAAAAATGTTCGTCGGTAAAAACCTTCTACATATTCAAGTGGGGCCCACCCGTGCTTTATCATTGTTACCGATGACGTGTAAATTTCATCGGTAAAAACCATATTCAAGTGGGGCCCACCCATGCTCTATCATTGTTACCGACGACGTATAAATTTCGTTGGTAAAAAATGTCTTTACCAACGAAAATATTAGTCGGTAAAATATTTTTTACCGACGATTTGTTAATTTCGTCGGTAAAAGTGTTATCCCGTTGTTATAAATGGTGGCGGGAACATTTTCTATGGGAGTGTGAAGGAAGTGTGGCTTGTGCCGATGAAATATTTATTTCGTCTAGAAAATGATAATTACCCACGAAAAAAATTTCATCGGTAAATATACAATTTCTTGTAATGGGCGTACTAAAGTGTTTGAAGTGGGCGATTAAGTGATGGTTCATCTACGCATATAGCATTTTCCAACCGGTACTTACAACAATCTGAAAAATAAAAAGATTGGACCAGTGTTGATCATTCGAAAGATCAATGAAAACGTCTACGTTGTTGATCTTTCGGATGACAAGGAGATTTCAAGGACTTTCGATATGGCGGACTTGTATGAATATCATGAACAAAATCTAGATGAGAGCTCGGGGTCAAGTTCTTTTGAAGTGGAGGGGATTGATGTAGAGCAGGTCGCTGACACGTTCATGACCAAGATGGACCAAAGAAAGGATCAGTGGAAGGAGCCCAAGTTTAGGAAAATTCGACAGTTTACAACATAGTTCGGTCCCACCGAATTTGCCTTTCGGTTCGACCGAATTTTAATAAAAATCCTGATTTATTATTGTCATGTTTGGCTACCTTTAGTCCGACCAAATTTGGAGTTTCAGGACCCTCATGCATTGTGAAGTTTTTGCCAACTTTGGTACCATCGAAGTTACCTTCAGTTGCTTTGGTGCCAGCTAAGGTGACCTTCAGTGCCACCGATAACATTATACAGTTTGTGCGATTTTGCGATTTTTGTTTCCATTTTCAATTAGGACTTTCCTATTACATTTTGAGGGTTTGTTTAGGTCATAAATAGTTGTTAAACTCATTTATGGTGATTATCTTTCATTATTTTAATAAAAGTTTATCTTTGCCTTCTCTAATTTTGTCGTGGATTCAAGAGCTTTTCCTCGTGGATTCGAGGAAGTTCGGTTGAGGATTCCCGGAAGCATTGTGGATTCAAGGTACTTATCTCGTGAGGAAGACAGTGATTGACCTCACCATGTCTACGCCTGCATCACTAATAGCTTGGCTCCAATATTTATGATCAATTTAGGAGTTGCACTATTTATGATTTGCAACTGGAAACAAATATAAAATTCAACTCCTTCGTCAATGAAAATAAATGGCGCACCCCGGCTCCAACTTCTATGGATTCAAGCAAAATGTTAATGAAGTCCATGGTGTTAGCATCTTTTATGTGAATGATGAAATATTTGGACCAAATGCCCAAAATGTCACTTAGCTTTAAGTTCCGCGGTGGAGGCTTGTAAAGGCCATAACCCTAATGTTCTTTGGGCTTATTACTTCTAGTTCAAAGGAAATATCCCCAAGAACTCAATCATGGTATGGATGACATTCCAAGGTAGGCTCAAAACCAAGGAGTATAGGCTAATGTGGATTAATATAATTAGTAATGAAGATTGCCTCCTATGCCCCCATGATTCGAAGTTAATTGACCACCTATTTATGAGTGCCTTTTCATTCTTTAGACATGGAAGCACTTGCTTTTTGAATTAAATGTATCCCATATCCTAGGCCCATATCCTAGGCCACTTAATGCTCTAGTCTATCTAAGGTCTTATTGATAATGTGGTTGACCCCGTCATCATTATTATTAGTAAGCTTTGTTTTTCTACCCTAGTTTAGTGATCTTGGAGGGAAACAAAATGACTATATCTTCAACAAAAATTCATTCCCAAGGATTTAATGCTTAGGAATATTCTTGAAGATATTAGGTCTAGAACCATTTTTGTCTTTAGGTTGTCCTTATGAAGGCTAGTTCCGGATGTCATCTTAACCTCCTAGAACTTCCCTACTTCCTTGTTTGATGTAGGGAGGACGTGGTGAGGTCGATCACCATCTTTCCTCACGAGATGACTACCTCGAATCCACAAGGCTCCCTGAACTCCTTAACAGGGCTTCCTCGAATCCACGAGGGAAAATCTCAAATCCACGAGAACTTTCTTGAATCCACGAAGAAGAAAGAGACAAAAGTTTGAAATTTTTATTGATAATAAGAGAGATTCCATTAAAAATGAATTTATCAACCTTATAGAACCCTAAACAAACCCTAATTCATATTTACTAAAAATAGTAAGTTTTCCGAAATAGAAAGTTACTAAAAATAGTAAACTTCTAATTAAAAACTGCTACTAAGTAGAATCCTTCTAAAACTCATTATTCAGCAAAAAGTAGAAACTCCTAAATAAACAAAACTTTAAAAGAGAAGGAAAGACACTAAAATTAATAATTTTCCTTAAAATTTCATTTTTTTGCTATAACCGCGCGTTTTCTAGCGAAATGTAATTTCAGTAGGAATCCATGTTGTGCATCCCGTAACCCCTCCCAGATCAAAAGTTACGGCTAATTTATGGTCCACCTTCTTTTGGTCCATCCATGCGAAAATTATTGATTTGTGTCGAATTTTTTTTGATTTTTTTTTCGGCCTATGTGTGATAGGAATATGCTTGATCCACGCCTTTCATCAGGGGGTTCCAATCCTATATTAGACTCTTCCACTTGAAAAAAACTCACCCATGAGTTTTACTTTGGGCTTGGATCACGAACCATGTTTAACGTTGGAAATCAGTGTTTGTTAGCCTCGTCCTGGTATACTGTACAAGGATTCGCTGACATCTTCTCGACACCAACATGAATAATCACAACATGCTCTGGCATATCAAAGGTTGGCTCTATAAGAGAAATGACAATTTCTTGCACAAGGAACAATTCATCAAAAAGTTTACAATTGTGATTGCCTCGAGTTCCTGAAGTTCTAGTGTAACATTGTCTAGGGTACTCATGGATTCCTGAAAAACTGGCTCCACAATTTCAAAGATATTTACAGGTCCTTCGTCCTTGTTCTTCACATTCGAGGTAGTGATCTCCTCCACTTTCTCAAGAGTTTAATCAATCTAGGACACAATGGGGGGTTGTACTTCGTCTTCCCCTTCCATGGCCTTAATGTCGGCCAACTCAGCAGATTCTTCAACATGATCTTAGACAGGTATAGAAGATTGCCTCTCTACTTTAAAAGTTTCGGGTGATCTTCCTGCTTTTATAGGGGCGACATACATATTATTGATGGGGTTGGGTACCTGTTGCGACCTCGTTTCAATTAGTTCTTGATCGTCATCTAAGAAGCGTGCCAACAGTCGTCATTTCATCCGCTACCACGAGTGAATTGGTGCATTCAACTGTCGCGTACGCTTGTACTGAAGTTGTACCCACCAATCCGCGGTGTGGCCCTTTAAGTTAAAGGCCACAAAAGGAACCTTCCTCTCTTCAGGAGTCAATCCATGCAAGGAGGACGTGGTAAGGTCGATCACCATCTCCCTCACTGGATAACTACCTTGAATTCACAAGGCTTTTGTGAATCCTCAACCGAACTTCCTTGAGAACCATGAGGGAAAAGATTAAAAACAGGAATAATTCCTAAGAAATTCGTAATTAATTGATTGATTCTAAAAAATGGAATTACAATGCTTTAAATAAGAAACTAAACCCCAAGACAAAATTTCAGAGTTAAACTCCAATTCAAATACTCTAAAAACGTAACTTACTATAAATGGTAAACTTACCATTTATAAACGACTCCTATTACTACTAGACTTCATGGTTTTTGGGCAAAAATAGTAAGTGTCCAATCGGGCCCAACCACCTTATTCTACTAACTTTTCTAAGCCCTTTTCATGTTGGGCACAACTTCTACAACTCAATGGATCAGAAGTTATACTCGATCTAAAACTTACTATTTACAGTAAAAATAAAATAAAACTAGACTTGTGACTGTCAATTTGATTGAATCGCATATATCCGGCATGAGAATCCTAGCGTAGTGGAGTTGGGTGGTGTAAGTAGCTCGAGCTACCCCAAAATCATATATTATACGTCCCATAACTCATCTTGGATTGCGAGATACGATTGTTTTAGGGTCCTGATGACTTAGATCACATCCGTCTTCGGTCGGGCTTCCTTTAGTCCATCTTGGCCATGAAAATTCTATGGCCCACTCTACATCACTGTTCCTCTTGAAGCTCCCCATGCTCCCCATGCTTATGATGGGGATTATAATCACCAAGCTAGGTTAGACATTTGGTGGCTGTCATGGGTTGCCATTAACTAATAAAAAAATTGCTTCCAGTGTTCACCCTATGCATGAGCCATTTTGGGTGCAATTTATTAAGAGGATGCTCATGAGCTAAACAATGAGGATTGCCTAGCTCATGGGTCATGCACCTTTATGCTTATTCGCTTCACTCCAATATTCCTTAGCCAAATACAAATTAGTATTGTTGGGAGTTGGAGAACAAATGTGATATGCAAGCTTTGGCGAATCTTGTCTTTTGGCTTGAGAATCAGGATCCTATTTGCACTTGAGCTAGCCTGCATATATTAATCTCTAGCTTTTGTGTTTATATTCCTCCTTGTTATGGGGTGTGGGCATCCCTCATTTTGTTTCCTCCCATCCAAGGTGTAGGTTTTTTTCCCTGGCCTAAGGTGTGAGTTTTTTCCTCTTCTTCCCTAGCTTGTGGTGTGGGCTTTTTTCTTTCTTTGTTTCCTTAGTATCGGGTATAGGCTTCATTCTTTTTTCTTTTTCTTGGATTGAGGCATGATCATTTATTTATTTTTTTTTTTTTTTATCTCTTTTGTTTCTTTATTGTAATTTTTAGAGCCTTTGACCCTTTGTTTGGTAACAAAGAACATTTCTTGCCTACCCAAAACAAAATAAAGTTTTTTATTATTATGTTTGTGTGTTCCCACGCCAATGACAAGTTTGTGGGTTCTCATGTTTCTCTAGCGATTTTAGAGAGGAAGCGGTCAATAACCTACAAGATTGACTAATCTTTAAATTTGGTAGGGGCTGGGTCATCACACGTCTTTGGTCGGCTCCACATGACTAATAGTTTGGATGGATGTACCCATTCTCCCCATAATGCATAGGATTGTATCTCCGATGCATTGGGTGGATGGTACACCAAACCTATTATCAAGGGGACTCAGCCCACGCCCAACCTAATCTCATAGGGAGTTAGCTGATGGTCTAACCCAGCCTCAACTCAAGGTATTGAGTACTTGATCATAGCACAACTTTTGTTACGTCCAATCAGGTAGTTAGTGGAATCTCGACTACTCTTTGTAAGCATCACCTTTAAATTACTGGAATATCCTGTTTCCGTTTTTAGGTTAAAGACCATTTCAATGTCTTGTTTTATAGAAGAGATATCTATTCAGAAAAAAAAGTGGGGTGGGTCGCCTGTATTTACATGCTGAGTGGTCCAAGTTTAAAATAGGGCAATGTTACGCCATTTTTGGAAATGATCTATTATGCCATTGCTAGAAATGAGGTAGCATGGATAAAGAGAATGAACAATTAAAAAGAATCATTGTACGGAAATTAAGCTCTACCTACATACATTTCACATTGTAGAGATATTGGGTTTGGTTTGTTAAGTCAGGTTAAGCCTCAACACAGTCCTACCTAACCCTGGGTTGAGTTCAGAAGCTCATTCTCAACCTAACTCGTTCTTACCTAAAATTTGGATTGGACCAGTCCAGTTCAATTGAGCTCAATGCAATCTAATTGCATTCCCACTTAAGCCAAGGGGCTGTGAGAGGACACTCTTCAGTCTAACGCATATATTGGTAGGGGGATGTAGGAATCCCCCGGAGTTATAGGAATCCTCTGTTAGTCCTGACGGGTCTCAATGAAAAAGTTCTATGTGTGCGAGCAATAATAGTGCTAGATATTTCGCTGCATGAAAGGACTAACCTCGACCTTTTCACTAAGGCTCTACATTGATGATGCCCGCATGCGACACGCTTTGCTGGCCTGCAATTTTTCCTAGCCCACAATTTTTCATTGAAAATATGATTCCTCAGCCAAGGAAGATCTAACTTGGAAAACTTTCTGGCAGTGGATTAGTTCGTTTTATGCTGCCGGCGGCTTAATGGACCCAAAATGCGCAGGTTGCTCTCTCTAGTTGAGGTTGCATTCATCGTCGTCGCATGGACATTACATCATCTTCCTGTGCTATCTTTGAAAAATGTAAAGGAAAGGAAAAGAAAAGAAAAGAAAAAAATGTCGAGCCTGATTTATTTTTTCAACCCAAAAAAAATGTTGCTTATACCAAGTACAGACAGATTGCATGCAACCTACCACCGGTTACATGAACCCTGTGCAACAATAATATGGCCCAATAGAAAGCACGGTGTCAGATGTGGGCCCCACACAAGTTATTGTTACACAAGGATTGTTAACCCTTGGTTACACGCAATTCGTGTCCCTCCAGCACGGATGGTTAGGTCATTGATAGGACTGATTAAAGATGTTCGGACAGAATAGCTGTCATGACCATTTCTCAATGGAAAATGGATTTTGGTTGTATTTCTCTACTAAACCGTCCATTTCCATGCCGGAAGTGATAAGGCACGGGTTGAGATATGAAAGACGTTTTCGGGGTTTGGCCCATCAACGGTTGATCCAAAGAAAAAGGGGGAATGAGACGCTTAAGAACCAGAACACGGTAGGATAATAGGTCCAGATAACATATCGTAGGGCCATGATTCAATCTGGGACGCCTATCTAGTTTCCCTCACTGGGCATAAAAAAAAAATGGTTCAAAATATACAAAAATTGGATCATCCTAGCCATCTGGGCTTTGGCCTTTGAATGGACGGTTGAGAACACTAAAGGTTAAAAGCAAATATTTGGTGCGGAAAAATGAATGTCTGGGATTGTCCAAGACGCCTGTGTTTTTTTTTGAAACATGGGTCATCCATGATTAGGCCCCTGATGTGGACAGCCTCCATTGAAAAACCACCCTTGCAAAATTGCTGTGGGGACATGGCTGTACTATATTTCGTTTACGCTGTATCAACAACCAAGAAAAACCCACCATTGAACACTCCATTAACGGCAAGAAAACTGCCACGTCACCAAGTGACGTGGGCGCCGTCAGTCTGGTAGCTCTCGCGCGAAGCCCACCTACCACACCAATTTCGTCATGTGCTTCCTTCCCCCACCAACCCTCCAAAGACATGTCTTAATGTGCATTCTCACCAACACTTCCATTAAAATACCAATCTACACTAATCATGATTTACTATAGCTTAATTATGGCGTTAAGAAATTTAATAGAAGTCTCATTTATATGATGTGGGGCCCACCTCATTAGGTTTTCATCTCTGATAAGTGGAGTTCATGTTTTGGTAATCCACGTGGTTGGTCTGATGTGCCCCACTGTGGATTAAAAATCTTAACCTCTCAGTTTATTGCCTATATCAAGTTAGTGGGGGTATTGTATAAGTATTCCACATTCAAGTATGAAATATCCATCACTGTAGGGCTCAACAGGTCAATGACCTGGATCATGGTGTCACGGGCAGGTATGAGAAATTATTAATTAAAAGGCTCTATGATTCATGCATGCTATAAAAATACCTCATGATATGGCTTTATGATAACTAAGGCAACTCATGCGAATATCTAAAGAAACTCTACAATTAGTTGTAGAGTAGGGCAGTAATTATGAGTTTTGAGATATCAATATCCTTTTATTCTTATCTTTTAACTTTAGTAATGTACTTTTTTTTTGTCTTTGTGTGTAGCTCATATATAATTAAAGTATTAAAAAGACCCTGAAGCAAAGAATTTAGACGGACCCACCATGATAACTATTTGACATTCACACATTACTACTATCGAACGGCTCATGTTAGAGCTTAGTCATGAAGTGCTGCAGATCTAAAGCTCGACTGTGCCATAGACCAAAAAATGTGGTGATAGATCACCCAATGTATGAGGAAATTATTTTTTCTTCTTCAAACTACATGTGTACTATGCATGTTGTGTAGTGGCACCCTCTCTCTCTCTCTCTCTCTCTATTCTCTTTCCACACCCTCAACTCGACCTATGCAATGCCTCCTAGTAATAAAATAAGGAATCTTTATTAACAACACTTAAAATAGTCCATGGTATCGATTCCCACAATGAGGGTGGCTAACATTGTGATGTGACTAACAGGGGTGGGTGGGTGTACTAACAATGGGGTGTGTGAACTAACCCATTAAAAAAAAAAAACACTTAAAATAGTCAATTCAGAACTCCCTTGGATTAATTTCGTCCTTGTAGAACATGGGATGTATTTCATTTATGGTACATGTTGTGACACGTGGATTTTAATTGTGGCTACCTGCATGGGCCATCTAAAGTACCTTGCTAGAGCCAAAAGTTATATTTTTATTTTATTTTTTATTTTTATTCTTTTGGTACCTTTTTTATTTAAAAATGCCTTAATCTTAGGAATGAAATTTAAAAATGGGAAATGATTCGGTAACCCGCAAAATCTTACCAAGTTTCATTTGGGTATGTGAACAATTCTTACCATCAATTAGGACCGTCCATTTGGCTTGACCAACTCCTGTTAGGCCGCCTTCTAAAAATCACACTGATTTAATGATCCAAAATTTCCATCAGTGACATGAACATGGATGGACAAGATCACTCATAAGAGTTGGGTCCAGTAACGGATGTTTAAGACCATATGATAGCTGGGACCTCTGAACAGAAGCGGAGGAGTGGACTTGAGCTACTCGACGGTCCAGATCTGTGGTATGGATTGCCTTCACGTGCAAATGGAACCAGGTGCATTTGGAAGGATTTGAAAGTTTAATACAGCTAGCGTATAGACCGTTTATCAACACCTACTTACTTTTGACAAAAATTTACGAAAACAATGGCTTGATATTTTATTTTTGACCTTTTCACGAAAGTCCAGCAGTTCAGGATTTTCATAAAAAATCCCCAATTGAGCTAGCATACACGTCCGCAAGCTAGACCATTCACATGGTCATCAATGTGCCAAGAGGCACACATGTGTGTGATCTAAGCCGTCCATCAGATGGGGGCCACAATGCAGATGCCTTTACCAAGAAATGGACGCCCACTCATCAGATGAGCTATAGTTTACAAAACAATTGGATAGCCAAAAAGGAATTAGCCAAGTGTTTTAGTAATAGGCAACTACATGGTTGGACCTACAGAAGATGGCTTGAAACTGAAACACATTTGCCACACAAACAAATGGGGTGGTTTAGCAAACCTTTATAAGAACTCAAGTAGGTTTTTGGTAATTGTACTGGTGCTTACACAGGAGTTTGGAAAATAAAAGGAGAGAGTCACATTTTCCTTAAAAAAATTATTTTTCAAAAGAGAAACTAAACATCTAGAGAGAAAAGAAAAAGAGATGGGGAGGGAAAGTTTTTAAGCCGACTTTTATGAAAAACACATTCTTTAGAATTGTTTTCTACCAAAAAGTGAACTCCCAACAAGGAAAATGTCATTTTCTTGGAAAGTATTTTCCACCCAAATACTTTCTAAGGGCTTATTTGCATTTGTGGAAAATATCAACTAGCAAAAATGGTGTTTCCAAGGAAACGGTCTTTTATGGAATAATAGGAAAGGAAAAGTTGTTTTCTTCATTTTTTTAACAAGATTTTATTAAAAAAATTTACATCTTCACTAAATTTGTTATTAAGATTAAAAAAAAGCTTGCTTCAAGATATAATCTTTATTCCTTAGAGGGTATAATCTAGTGAATCTAGAATAATCTTTCACAAACGTTACATAGTACCTTTTTTCACCTCTTGGCATGTGATTTCTAAAATCACCTAAGTCGTTATAAATCAATTCTAATAATTCGAAACTTTTTCTAACACATTTAAAGGACTTTCTAACGAACTTGGATTTCATACAAGTCTCATGTTTTTTTAGATTATTAAATAAAAAATCAGGTAGTAATCCCATTATTTTTATTTTTTTCAAGGATTCTACATTTACGTGACCTAATCTATTATTCAATAATATAAGAAGAATTGGATGACATTTCATTATTATCAAATGCAACGTTAAAAGAAAAAAAGACCACTACAATAACCCTTTGCAATGAATGTTTCATTCTTGGTCATTATAAACTTATTAGAAAAAAAAAAAAACTAATTTACCTCTAGCTTTGTTGAGGAACGAAAAAGTGACCAAATTGTAATGAATGTCAAGCACATAACGCAAGTTTTTAAGCATCAAAGCCTTTTTCGATCTAAGCTTTAAAAGAATATTTCATTTTCCAACAACTGGAGAGGATTGAGCATTTTCAATAAATACTTATTCATCATCTCCTATCACTTGATAGAAGGTAAACATGCTTCAATCCTTAAACACATGCCAAGTTACCCCAGTGTTTAAAACCTTTCCATGTTGTTAACTAAAAAAACTCCAGACACTACAGTGATAACCATGTTCAAATTATGATCTTCAGCTTCAACAAGATTGAGTTGAGATTTTACATTCTTTTTCTTAAGCCTACATTCATTTTTATAGTGTCCAGGCCTTTTACAATAGTTATAGGACCATTTTTTAAAAAAATTTCATTTGCTTTAATTTTCAACCTACACTCTTTAGAGTGATATCCAGACTTTCTATAATTGTAACAATTTCCTTTCTTTTTGCCCTTCTGTGCCTGACTTGTTTTTACTGGATTATCCTTTGATACTGATACATTTGCATTTTCTATTCGGTCTTTATTTCTATTAGGCTCCTCTATCTTTATGTATACAATTATGTTTTCCATAGAGATACCATTTTTCTTATATTTTATTCAATTTTTATATTCTTTCAAATAATGATGTAGCTTTTCAATCAACGTTCCTGACATGAATACCATATCTAGTTTCATTCCCTCAACTATCAAATCGTGTACCAGATTCTGGTAATCGTGAATATGGTTTGTGACAGATTTATCGTTTACAATTACAAAGTGAAAGAAATTCGTGATAGCATGTTTCTCAGATCCTGCATCTTCCGGGACATTTCTTATCTAGTGCAACCGAAATGTTTTTTTAAATATTCATAAGAAACATATATATTATATAGATCATTAGATAAGGTATTCAGAATGTAATGTTTACAATTATTATCATATCTAATTACATTTTTGTTAGTTGGATGAGCTTATAAATGAATTAGAAAAAATGTGAAAGACCTATAAGGTTTCCAGCACAAAACGAATTTGGAAGGGTACCAGGATATAGAGATAGGTTCCAGAGAATTTGAAAGCCTATCGATGAAGCCGAGAAGTTGCTTAATTCATAAAAGAAATACAGAAAAATAACTAGCAAAAGAAGCCATTGAAGTCTAAAGAAGGGTTCGGATGAGAGATATTTGACTATCCCATTTGTAAAAAATGGTGTTTGGTCTCTCCTCTTTCCTTCTCATGTCTAATTTCAACAAGCATTTTACTCTACACATCTCCTCTGCATCTATTGCATTTATTATTTTCTTTTTCATTTTTTATAGCCTGCGTCGAGCTATGTTCCATAGAGCAATTTCAGATGTAGCCTCACAAGAATAAAGTCAAATCCTCGAAAACCATTAAATCCCATAAAATAAAGACCACATATGGTTCAAGAAGAAAATAGTGCCTAACCCCTTTCTTTCTTGTCTCTGAGTCATTGCTTCGAATCTGTATTCGTAGACTAAAAGTAGGAGTCACTCAAACCAAGAAATCTTGTGATTTCCTGAACCCTAAGCGATTCTACAGCTCCTAGTCGACCATAAATTCTAGGCTTTTAACGCCTAGTGGTGACTCAAGCCAAACATATCACATTTGAGTTAATACCATATTCCATCTACGCAATAAGGAGGAAGTAGGTGTGCACTCTACGCAATAGTCATAATCCATTGGGGTTCACTGATTTTACCATAGGACTTGTTTAGGGAAAGATTTGATTAAATCAAGAACTCATCAAGTGGTTTTTCTACTAAGGCCATCACTTGAAATATTTTAATTAGCTTTAAAAGGTTTTCAACCATTAAACTTTTTTTAACTTGCTAAAACTATTTTTATCGCACTTGATGGTAATTTAATGGTCCATATCTAATGGCCTTGATAGTAAAGAGATTAGATCATAGGCATACAAATTTGAGAGGAAGAATGTGAGAGGCAGATTCATAGGCTTCCTTCAGAGTATGATACATTGAAGTCCATAGGATGGTGGATCATCATATTGAGTGCGCCCCTAAAACCCTAACCTCTCCTTTATTTAAGAATTTTATTGCAAAGGAAAAACTTCATTTAGGAGAGAGGAAGCATGGATGTCCCCACCTAGAGAAAAGAGAAGAGAGGTGAGAGATACTTCTCCGCTTTCTATCATCACCTTGACCAGTTTTCTTCTTTCTATATGTGGTCCATCTATGTGGACCATTTTGTATTTCCTTGGCTCTTACAATATAAAATACATTCTCTATTAGGTAATCCCTTCATCTCCATTAAATTTGAGAATGACCTCCTATGTTTGAGGATTTACATTGACAAATCTCTGCTATAGAAATTTTCTAACGTTTAATCATCTCTAGGTATGATATGAACAATGCATATGGTTGTTTATGATTTTTAAAATCTGATGTTAGTGCTTTTTGGTGTTCTTAGGAGGAATCCTTTGGAAAACTTAATCATGTGTTTCAGTTGTGTTTTTAGAAGTAAAAGAACCAATATTGGAGACTAGTTATATTGACCTAAGTTAGTCACCTTACACAAGATAACCATACATCTTATAAAATGATGTCCCCAAGTGTGCCCTAAGTACCTATGATGGTCACAATACATTAGGGTAGTTAGATCCATAGATCACAACTCTCCTAAGTTAATGACAGTGTATCCAATCTCAAGTTCCCTAAGGACATTTCGAGGAAACAATCCTCTTCGCAACTATACTCATATGTGCTGAAATGACATTAATTAACAAAGGATCCATAACATGTCCACTGAGAATATTAAGTTATAATGATTTGTAACATAGATTGTTCATATCACATCCATATGGCCAATGGATTTAGGGTAGACATTAGTTTTCCAAAGCAGTAGTCCAACATTAGGTACCAATTCTATTATATGCAACTAAATAGGTATATGATTTTAATATCTTGTGCCTATATAGTCCCATTTTATTTGCCCCTTGGTTGGGTGTAGTGGATTCTAAGGGTGCGTTTGGTAAAACTTAATTCCACGACTTATCACTGAAAAATGATATTTTCAGTGATTTTAGTAATTCAGACCGTTTGGTAACTAAAAAAATTTAAGCGCTTAATTGGAAAAATCACTTAAATTAAGTGGATTATTTTAAGTCATGCCAACTTGACTTAAAGCTTATAGCTGAATGCGGTAAGTGGTTTCTCTTTAAATTTTTAGATAAAAATTGACAAAAGTATCCCTATTAACATTTAAAAATGGCAAGATTACCAATCTTTGTTTACTTTCCCATCCATGAAATCACCCCACGCAAATACTTGAAGTCACCAAATTCTATAAGCCCCAACATAATGTATGTATTATATCTAGATAGTTTATCCATTTGGAGAGATGATTTTAAGGCATGAGCCCAAAAATGAGACAAGTCCAAACCTCAGGTGGACCACACCACTGAAAGCAATGGGGACAATGATGTCTACCATTGAAACCTTACTAGGGCCCACCATAATGTTTATTTACCATCAACCCTGTTCATCATAACACAAAGACCTGGATTAAGGGAAAACACAAATATTAGCTTGATCTGAAACTTTTGTGGCCGTGATAAGTTTTCAATGGTAGTTTTCAGATAAATTACCAAACAGATTTTTCAGTTCTTATAAGTGCTTAAATTCAGCACTTTAAGTTTTCAGTACTTAAATTAATCTTCAGACTTAATTTTTCAGTTTACCAAACAGCACCTAAGTTGGCAAACCTTCGATGGGCCATGAAACATACTTAATGAAGGGTCTCCCAAACCGCTTCCTTCACAGGGATAAGCAAGTCATCTCAACCATTCATTAATTTGCCACATATAGGCCATAGCATACAGTATGACTCTGATGGTCGTCGCCATAACCAGAATAATGTACATAACCCAATAACCAATGTTATATGATAATCATCATATACAAGTGGTATACATGCATAATTAAGATCATGATCTAGCTACATTAAACACTATGTGGAGATATCATAGCATTCATGATTCATCATGCTCCCAATGCATGGACTAATGTTATATGCAAATGCACTATCACATACCTTGATTAGCCCTCATTCATCTATCCAAACCTCCTTAATTATGCACACTAATTTAGTTGTTATTTATCATTACACTAATGTTATTTTGAATTACCACCACCACTCACTAGGATCATATTTACCTTAGTCGCCTCATTCATTTAGCGAAAACCCTTATTATTACTAACATGGTTAAGGATTTCCTTTATCTTAAATCAATTCATTTGCTAGCCCTAATTTTGTTAATGTCTCTTTTGGACTCTTATGAGTATCTGGTGGATGGTAGATACTCTGTGCCATGGTAGGGATACCTTAGACGTCAAGACTGTTATCTTAGCCCTTTAGTTGAAGTAGTTGAGAAAGAAGAACGGAGACAAATGTACATTTATGAACGCACTATTTGTTTGGGCAAACAATGTAGTGAGAGAAAGGGAAGTTTCGATCGATATCAGAGTTGAAGGACAAAGGAAAGTTAAAGTATTGGAATTGCGGCAGGATGTGACATGAAGAAGGGCTGTATAAATCCCAAAACCTAGAAGGAGAGAAATCAGATGATTTGCTGAGGGAGGCCAATTAAGCGAAATCCAATGAAGAGACGAGTGGTTATAACGAATTAACCATATCCAAGTCCAGGTATCTTAGTAACAAGTAGATTTTCGATTCAAAGGCATTGTACCACATGTGTCCTCATCGGAGTTGGTTCACCACATACAACAAGTATGATGGTGGCCTGGTTCTAGACATACAACGAGTTGTGACCTTTTTAGGTGCCACTAAAGTGCCCACTATAATAACTTTAGTGGCGACATCAGATTGTCACTACTAAATCTTAAACTATTAGTGGCAATATACAGTTGCTGCAAAATGTTACATATATCTGCAAACCAAGAAATCGTGGCTAAAAAGAAGTATTTAGCGACCAAACAATAAGTTGCCACTAAATCATATACTATTAGTGGCGAAAAATTAAAATTTGCCACTAAATGTTTTTCCCTCCCGAGAATAAAATTTTAGCTGTGACATTTTGGGTTGCTACTAAAGTGCCCACTATAATATCTTTAGTGGCGACATCAGATGTCGCCACTAAATCTTAGACTATTAGTGGTAATATATAGTTGCTACAAAAAGTTACATATAGTTGCAAACTAAAAAATCACGACAAAAAAGAAGCATTTAGCGACGACACAATAAGTTTCTACTAAATTCTATATTATTAGTGGCGAAAAATTAAAACTCACCACTAAATATTTTTCCCTCCAAAGAGTGGGAATGAAATTTTAGCTACAACATTTTTTATTGCCATTAAAGTGTCCACCATAATACCTTTAGTGGTGACATCAGATTGTCGCCACTAAATCTTAACTATTAGTAGCAATGTACAGTTGCCGCAAAAAGTTACATATAGTCGCAAACTAAAAAATTGCGGCTAAGAAGAAACATTTAGGGACGAAACAAGAAGTTGTCACTAAATCCTATATTATTAGTAGCGAAAAATTAAAACTCGCCACTAAATGTTTTTCCCACCAAAAAGTGGGAATGCCAAAATTTCCCGCCATGAAAATAGTGGCGACATTTTAGGACTTTTAGCTACAACATTTTTAGTTGCCATTAAAGGTGCGAACTATAATACCTTTAGTGAAGACATCAAATTGTCACAACTAAAGGTAGCTTTTGGTGGCGACTTTTAAATGGCGGCTAAAAAATTCGCAACTGAAAGTCTTTTTCTTGTAGTGTCTTATGGACAATGATCATGCTTGTAAGATTGTGGGAATTAGTTCGATGTGTATTAGGATGTTTGATGGGATTTAGTGTACTCTGACTGATGTAAGGCACGTTTTAGACTTAGAGAAGAATCTAATATCTTTGAGAACTCTCGAGGCTCTTGGGTACAAGTTCACTAGTTTTGACCATGTCCTGAAGGTCTCAAAAGGGGCACCCATTATTATAAAGGAACAACAGAGTGGAAACATTTTACAGGTTGATCGAAAGCACAATGTCAGGTGGAGCTGTAGCATAATCCATGTTTGCACGCTTAGGCCATATTAGCGAGCGCGCTATGAACGTACTCCTTGATCGTCATTTAATTCTTGTTTCAAAAGTGTTGATTTTAATATAATGTGAGCATTGCGTATACAGTAAACAATCATGATTGTCTTTTAAAACTAGAAAACATGTTAGTAAATGTGTGCTTGACTATGTGCATTTTGATGTATGGGGGTAGTTACCCGTACTTTTTAGAGGAGGGTCATCATGTTTTGTTACATTTATAAACGATTTCTCTAGAAAAAATTGAGTTTATTTCATGAAGCATAAATTCAATATTTTCGCCACTTTCAAAGTAGGAAAAACGATGGTTGAAAAATAGACTGAACGAAAGTTAAAAATTCTAAAGACAGATTACGGTTGAGAATTCATTTCTAGGAAATTTAATCAATACTGCAAAGAATAGGGAATCATGAGACATACTCCAAAGAAAAATGGTGTGACTGAACATAGGAATCAGACTCTTTTAGAAAGGGCCCAAAGTGTGTTGAGTAACACTACGTTGGGCAAGGAGCTATGGGCTGAGGCCATGAACATAGCTTGCTATTTAGTGAATCAATCTCCGTCTACACCGATTAATTGTAAAATTTCAAAGGAAATGTTGAGTGATCATGAAGTTGATTACTCAAGGCTGCGTGTATTTGGTTGTAATAGTTACTCTCATGTACTGCCATCTGAGAGAGATAAGCTAGACCAAAGGGCGAAGAAGTGTACTTTTGTAGGCTATGGTGATGAGGTGAAAGGTTATAAGTTGTATGATCAGGTTTCATGCAAGATCAAATTAAGTCGGGACTGTCAAGCTCGATGAGCTAGGGTTCCTTTTTTCATAAGGATTAACACAAGGAAGTGGAAAAATCGGTTGTTGATGTTGAAACAGAAAAAAGGTGCCGCACATGAAGAAGTTGAGCTGCAGATAGAGGTACATAAAGAGGTAGAGAAACCACCTATTAGGAGAAATTTACTTAGGGATCGTGGGTTAGTGTTGAGATATAGGGATGAGTAATGTTGCATTTTACCTTATTATGGATGAGGGGGATCCATCTACCTTCTAGGAAGCATTTAAAGACACAAATGTTGAGAAGTAAATGACAATAATGCATGATGAGATGGACTCTCTGTAAAAGAATGAAACGTGAGAACAGTGGAGTTGCCTGTTGGAGGAAAGCAATCGGGTGTAAGTGGATTTATAAGAAGGAACTTGATAGGTACAAGGCAAGATTGGTTACGAAGGGCTATGCTCTGAAGGAGGGTGTCGACTTCAGTGAGATATTCGCTCCTGTGGTTAAGCAAGTATTTATCTAATTTATATTGATGTCGGTTGCCCAATACAATATGAAATTAGAATAGTTGGACGTTAAAACTGCTTTTTTATATGGGGAAACATAAAAGAAGATTTACATGAAGCAACCTGAAGGGTTCGAGATGTAGGAGCAGAGAATAAAGCTTGTAGGTTAAAGAGGTCATTGTATGGCCTGAGCAAGTTTGGATTGAAAAAGGTTAAAAACTAGTTAGCACACCCCTCGATACTCACTTTCATCTTTCTTCAGAGCAATGTCCTGCGTCAGATGAAGAAAAGTGGTATATGTCTCGTGTGCCCTACTCGAGCGCAATTGGGAATCTTATGTATGCCATGGTATGCACTAGACTAGATATTTCACAAACAGTTGGTGTTGTGAATAGATACATGTCAAACCTTAGCAAGCAACACTGGGAGGCAGTGAAATGGCTACTTCATTACATATGAGGTACGATGGACTACGTCTTAACATTTGAAAAATCTAAGGAGAGACTAGTAGTTTATGTGGATTCAAATTAAGCTGGTAATGTGGACAATAGAAGGCCGACTTCCAGTTACTCACTTGTTTTAGCGGGCAGAGTGATCAGTTAGATGTTAAAGCTTGAGTCTGTGGTTGCTCTTTCCACAACCGAAGCAGAATATATGGCGGTGACAGAAGAATTCAAGGAAGTTTTTTAGTTGAAGGGAATCATGAATGAGTTGGGGCTTCAGTAGAAAGTCGTGCCTATGTATTGTAACAGCGAAAACATGATCAATTTGGTTAATAATTTGGTGTTTCATTCCCAAACTAAACATATAGATATGCTTCATCATTGTATCTGGCAGATGCTAGAGGAAGGTGGTGTAAATCTTAATAAGATTCACACGAGTGAGAATCCGAATGACATGCTTTCAAATGTGGTTCCTATAGAGAAGTTTAGTTTTTGGTCAACTTCTCTATGCTTGGTAAAGAAGGAATAAAGACAAAGTGTGTATGAGAAGTGATAATGATGGTGTTACATATGAAGTTTAGAAATGGTGATAACAGCTTGGAGCAGTGGAGATGGATGAGATTAAAGCCACAGTAGAGATTGTTGAAAAGTACCTTTAATCTTAGTCCAGTGGAGTTCATCGCCTGAGGCCCAGTAGGGTCGACTGAAACTCATTGTGATGTTACCAGTCGATTGAGGTATGTTTTGGTCAACTGTTGCGTGTTATGACGTTTTCGATTGATCGAAGGCCTAGTCGAGTTAACCGAACGAAATGTGTATGTTTTTTAAAAAGTGTGGGTTTTGTTTCTAATCTTGTACAATGGTATTTAAGGATACTCCTAAACACGATTAGGGTATGTGAGAGAGAGCCTACATGATTTATAAGGTTTTACAAGGGGAGAAAGCTAGGGTTTCTCATATGTAAGTTGTTCCATCTCTTGTAAGTTTTTGATATAGTGGATTGTTCATCATTTTGTGCCATGGCTTTTTCCTGTAAGGGTTTTCTACATAAAAATCTTTATGTTTCTTTGTGTTTGCTTGATTTTTCTTTCCTTATTGCTTATATAATTCACATTTAAGGTTGCTTCCACTCCCAACATATTGCTTGTCCATTTCAATATCCATTGATCAGAAAACTAGGAGCATTCAATTAAAGTGATTTGAAATAGATGAATCATCAATGGATGGACCCCACATGATTGAAGTACATGAATATTATATCCTTTTTTTTACATAGTTTGAACATAGATTTTCACTTGTATGTAGTAGGGCAAACAAACATGGGAAGGTGACTTACATATGTAACTTTGGACCAATTATGGATACATGTAACAAACAAGAAGAAAATGCAAGCTAATACTAGAAAATAAATCAAACTTGACTTTCTAGATCTATCTGATGTACATATATGCACGTACCTATACATTCATGGAGAATATTGTATGGAAAATACTCATTATACATTGAACACTCATACCATGCATAGTCACCCAAGATAAGCTATCCTAACTTAACCACTATTGATATGGCACAAAGTTATTACGCCTAGCCTCAATATACCTAGCACTACAGTAAAAAGCCATAATGTTGTTGCCTAACTAAGAGGTAAATCATGAGGTGGTGTGTCCATCCAAAGTGGGAAAATGATCCAATGCAAAGGTTTTCACCATGTTGTAGTGCAAATGGTTTATTGTAGGCCTCACCTCGCTTGTTGATGAAATCAGCATAGACACGCCCTCCCTCATTTAGTCAGGAGCCAAAAAATTATATCAATCTATGACTCAGATGGGCCATACAAGCAAACGTAGTTGAAAGTGGACGTCGCCCTTAATTCATTGAGGAAAAACCATTTGTGCATATGTCATCCAATATGTTATTTGAAACATCTACCCCAGATGATGGTACACCTAAAAATTGGGTCATTTTAAGACTTGGGTGGGCCCAACAAAAATTAAGGGTGGGCATGCCCTTGTAATCATTCATACCTTTATCAGTCACCTAAATCATTGTTTACCCTAATTTTTTGGCTCATGACCATTAGAGAAAGGGCATGTATGATGGTCAGAGTGGATATAGTCAACACATCATGATAAGTTCTACAACAACACTTTGGTAGGGTTATCAAGGAGATGGGCTTGAGGTTGGCTTTGGTTGGAGTTGTTTGGGATGGCCATGATGGGCGGGCCTGAAATTATGTGGGGTAGTTTAGCATGATACCTTATCACGCTATGTGATTTGTGTAAGCTTTTAGAATAGTGGTCAAGTCCAGGGGGGGGGGGGGGGGGGGGGGGGGGGGAGATTAGGACCTTTCAAAATTCTTTTTGCCTACTTATATTAATCTAATAATTAAAGCTAAGCAAGCAAGAACACTTCGGCTTCCAAGCCTTAGTGGGTCCAATTACATAGACTATCAAATGAATAAGTAATTAATCTCCTAGTTTAAATATATAGATTAACAAATTATTTAACTAATTTATGCAACCTATGTAGACTATATGATATGTAATCATATAAGCTCAAGTCTACATAATTAGTGAAAATACATGTTATGTGTGAATATGCCTATCTAGTGCTTAACATACTTTCCATTAAACATTCACATAATTTATCAAATTAAACGACAATGCATGAATAGAAATGTGTTCAAATATAATCACAAACACAACGATGTATAGTAGATCGACTACTTGTCTACTTCACTCCCGATTATAGTACTCAACCCATGAGTGCACTAGATTTCACTACTGAGGTTTTAAATCAGGTTCACCTCACAACCTAGGAATTTTAAATAGGTTCATCCCAACCTTATAACCTTACACAAGGAGTATATCCTATATAAGAACCTACACGTACGCACTCGTGTTGGTGGACCACGTACATACCGATGTCAGTGGATCCCCTTGGAGACTTGATAATTTAGGCTCTACACAAGAGCCAAGGAAAAACCGAATATAAGTTTAGGCTCAACTAATAAGCCAATGTCCTACAACCGAACCTCAATTTAGGCCCTACAACCGACCCAAGGTCCTATAACCAAACCTGTCAAGTTTGGTAATTCAAACACTACACTCAATTCCCCACAGGAAACGAGTGGTTGGACTCTATAAATTGACAACCTTACTTATCAAATTTAAGACCTGTTGATTTTTTGCTTGGGTTACTCGATTTTCGCTCTCCCGTTCTTCAATGAACTCCCTATGTGCTCCTCCGATCTTGTTGCTAATGCCTTAGTTCCAATGATCAATCGTCTTGTATATGATCTTCTTGAGTTGACGAATGTGATAGGAGGTAGGTTTGAAATCTCTACAACTAATAAACAATGGTTGCCTAAAGAATTTAACATACAAGGATCTCTCTATAGAGTTTAGACAATGATTTAACTATCGAATTCAAGGTTTAAACTTCAGAGATCTAAAGGGAACAAGTTCATCTTCAAATGAGCTTCGAATGCTCCAACATGTAATTAATCACAAGGAGCATGACTTAAATGAGTTAGGATTAGAGTCTAAGGATGTTTGCCACAATTGTGGCCTTTAATACATTAAAATTCCTCTCTTTTTTTTTAAAAAAAAAACTTCGCCCCTTTCTTTTATAGATAAATCTCTAACGATCAGAAAACGAGCAGAAAATGGTCTCTTCGATGGTATCACAGATATCTTTGATGGGGTTGAAACCCTAGTTTAATGGGATCAAAGAACTATCCAGAGAGTTTAAAAGGTTGCTGAATATCCTGTACGATGGCATCAACCACTCTTCGATGGCATCGAAAAACACACTTCGATGAGATCAAATGGTTATTTGATAAGGTCGAAGAACTGTCTAGAGAATTTAGAAATGTTGCGGGACATATATTCAATAGGATTGAACTGGTCTTTGATGACATCGAAGTATCATCGAACTGAACTTCGATGGAATCGAAGTCCAATCGAAAACTATTGTTTGGGTATGTTTAATTACAACAGCTTACACCTCTTAAATTAGCCTAACTTATCATGTTCTTGTAAGTATTCTAAAGCTAATGAAGATGACTAAGGGTTTTCCTGTATGGTCTAAGTTATCTAGAGATTATGGTTGTTTTAGTTGTAAGGGTTAGGGTCACCAAGGCATCTCATTTACTTGTTCTTCTTCCTTGATGCTTCTTGACCACTTGAATCTTCGGTCTTCAACTTGTTAAGACTTAACCGATGTTAGATCACATGGACGCACTTGATTGACAAATAAGGTGCACTAGTATCCCATAGAAAAGTGCACTAACAAGGCCTACCCTATTCAAAATTTTGATTTTTTTAACCCAAGCCCGGCCCACGGACAACCCTACCATTTGGTGGTAACCTTTACACTACATTATGATGAAATCATGTGCACTAGGTAATTTCCCTCCAAAGAGATGGCACCATACTCTCCGTCATCCCATCACATTGTGCGCGGATAAACCATTCCTCTTAGGGGCCATTTGGATAGAAGTAAATGGAGGTAAATGGGTGGAATTGGAAGTAAATGGAGGTAAATAGTATTTGGGGTGTGTTTGGATGGAAGTAAATGAGAGTAAACTGAAATGAAATGGGAGTAAATGTGCATGTAAATGAAATCCTCTCTATGAGAGAGGATTTGGAAGTAAATGGGGGTGAAATGCCTTTATGAGCTCCCTTGGGGAGTCGCACATGTAAAGAAAGGTGCTATTATGCACATGTCTGCCCTACATGTGTCACACTAATGATACTCTCCGACAATCCAAATGTTGGCTACATCACTAAAATCACACCAAAAGAATGATCCAAACCATGTAAAGGATGATCATCTAAATGGACGGTTAAAAAACATTCGCAAGTTGCTTGTTTGTGATCCTTACATCCGTGGCCTACCTGAGGCTCAAAATATCCTCTTTTTTTTTTTTTTTTTTTTTTTTTTTTTTTTGCTGTAGTATACATTTACAATCATTCTACTACATATCACATATGTACACTAAGTTAGGATATTAAAGTTGATATGGGATATCACATATATTCATGTGAATATATATTAAAATTTTCAATTGTATTCTAATTCCTCCCATTTACTCCCATCCGAACGGAATATTTTAATTTAAAATGTATTTCATTTACTCCCATCGAAACACAACTATGCAAAACTATTTACTCCCAATTCATTTACCCTAAAAAATGTATTTCATTTACTCCCATCGAAACACAACTATGCAAAACTATTTACTCCCAATTCATTTACCTTCAAATCCATTTCCCATTTACTTCCATTTACAAGCTCCCAAACGAGCCCTTAAGCACTACTTCTGCAATACGCTCATGTCATCCCATCGCATCGTGCACAGATCAACCATTCCTCTTAAGAGCTACTGAAGTACACTCCATGGGCTGTTGTGAACAGGTGCTAAATCTTTCAATTCCCTCTACTCGAATGGACCCACTAGCCTTATCACAAGTCCCCGTGCAGATTATCCAAGGATGCGGATTGGCCAGTGACCCTACCACTAGTCAATGGCTAGTGATTGGTGCTCTGTGGGCCCCACCATGATGTATTTATTTCTTCCATGCCATCCATCCATTTTTTCTAATCATTTTACGGAACTAGCCTGAAAATGAGGTAAATACAAATTTTGAGTGGACCAAATCATAAAACAGTGTTCATTGACCGCCCACCATTAAAAACTTCTGGGGGGCCACAAAAGTTATGAATCAAGTTGATATTTTCTTTTTTCCCCCACCTAATCAGCAGGTTGGATGTCAAATAAACATTACATTGGCCCTTAGGAGGTTTTTAATGATGGACATTTAATCACTACTGTTTTCGGGTGGTGTGGTCCATCTTAGATCCCCTCATTTTTTGGATCAAGCCCTAAAATGATCTAGAAAAATAGATAGACCGCATGAATAAAACATACGTCATGGTGCAGCCCACAAAGCGCTGACCACTAGCCACCTGGCTAATGGCAGCGTCACTAGCCGTACTAGATCCGTTGTCCAGTCGTTGGCCATGGTGGGTCCAGTGAGTAGACCACCCTCTTTTTCACCTCAGATGATTTCTTAGTACGGCCCACTAGGTAAAGGCTTGGTTGTCATACACAAGTAACATGTTGACCTGAAAGGTAGGGCTAAATTGTGTCTCCATGTGTTATTTACATATTACACATTCGACAACCTTATCATTTTCATCAAATACCACACACATGTGCGTGCGTGCACACATGTATAGAGAGTAATGCTCACCCGTGCACACCTTCACACATGTGTCATGGGCACAAAATCTAAACGCCGAATGCCCACGTGATGCGGCACCCCATGAAAACCTCAGGGACAACTTTCAATCTGATCCAAAACTTGTGGGCCATAGCAAAGAGAGAGGCAAATCAAGAGAGGAAATTGTTTCCTTTTACCATGGCCCACCAAAGTCTTGGATCACGGTGAAAGTTGAGGCCTGGGGGTTTCAAGGGGTGCTATATCACATGCACTGCTCAGACTTTGTGCTCCGGTTCTAGCTGAGCATTTCAACTACACGCTAATTTAGAATATTAAAGTTCATTTAGTAATTTGAATTAAACTAAATTTAAACTCGTTGCATATTTACCTCAGAATATGAATGTATTTCTATTTTTTTTAATACAAGCTTCCAAATGTCACTGGAGTACTTAGAATCACCTTAGTTTGTTATTTCAAATCCAATGCATTCCAAATGCAATCTCCGCGAGCACACAAGCGTGTATAAGATAGCCTCTAAATATGCTGCCACATGATCTAGTGTGTCACATGTGGGAGATCCAATCCGTTCATTGGGTGGTCCCACCTTGTGCCTGAAAATTAGGCCATGTCTCCCGTTAAACAAGCCACAATGTTACAAGGGACGGCTTAAGAAAAAAACTCAGCTAAGATTTTTCGCCATCCAAACTATTTTACATAAATTTTAGCTCAATTGATCATTAGACAGCCAACTTTCAACGAGGGCATTTGCATTGCGGGACACATCTCATGGACGGCTCAGGTCACACACATGTGAGCCGTTTCAGTGCATATGGGTTCTCCAGCACGAGCGTGGCTTCAACATATCTATATGTTTAACATCCTTAATAATTTAACATTAACACTAGATTCCCAAGGATTTCATACATGTATACCTTATTGTATTTAGAGAGAATCAGGTGTTATACACCCTTTTTCTCATACATTTGGCATACATGTATGCTATGTGAACCATTAATTTGGTTGGTCATACCCCAAAACAGGGGTTGTGGGGGTCAATACTCTTATGTGTTCAGGTCAGTAGTTTGTTTTTTTCTAAGTTTTTTTAGTCTTAAAACCACTTTTTCACTTTTCAATAGACGAAAGTAACCATTTGCCACAACTGCCTCTCGTAAAGTGAGCTCTTATTGTGGGAGGAGATTTTTTTAATAAGGGTGTGGGCCTCACCAAAAATTGGATTCGGTTCACCCCTTTGCCGATATGACCCATTCATTCTAATCAGATAGTCGTAGACTCACAAAAGGATTTTTGTTGTTTTTTGCCTATGCTCTCTATAGCCCACAACCACATTAATGTATGCATTAATTTTAAATTATTTCCTCTGTTGTGGTCCATCCGTGATGAGTTTACCCTCAAACTTGGGCCGATGACATGAAATTAAAACTCCTTACATGTAGAAGAGATGGATTTGCTTCAAGACAACTAAGTGGGCCCCACATAAGATGTGAAAGGGTTCAAAACGTGGGACCCTTTCCGCATAGGGCCATTTATTTGTTTCCTTTTTTCTTTCATAGCTTTTTCCATGGGAGGGGAGGAGAGTGTGAAAGGATGGATAGTATTTTCTTTTGTTCCCTTCCTTCTCCCTTCTTTCTTCCTTCTTCATCCCTCGGTTTCCTTTATAGTTTTTATTTTTTATTTTTTAAGGTATGAATGGTGGCAATTTGTGAAAGAGAGGATGGTGTGGTGGTTTCCTTTATAGTTATTATTATTATTTTTTGTATGAATGGTGTGAGTTTGTGAAATAGAGGGTGTGAAAGAATGTTATAATGGATAAGTTTTTATAATGGAAGAATATTGTAATAGATAAATTTTGTAATAGAAGAATGCTGTAACGGATGAATGTGATGATTGTTGTAATGGATGAATTTTTGTAATGGAAGAATGCTGAGATGGAAGTACGTTTTGTTAGATGAATTTTGTATGGTGGATCATCGATATTTACTATAGATCGTCGATATTAAGAGTGAACCTTCAATATTCACTGTGAACCATTGATATTAACAATGGACCGCTGATATTCATTATAGCTAGTTGATATTCATTATGGATCGGCTCACTTTTAGGCAAACAAATAGTGTCCAAAGTAGATAATTCCAAATCTATTTGAAAGTTCATGAAATTATCTTTTTAACGAGTACAAGATCACCCAAATCAGACATATGAGGGAGTTATGACCGTTTTCGTGGAATCGGTCACCCATAGTGAATATTTGCGGTCCATAGTCCTTAATAAACTTTGGTCACACTTTTGAAAAATCAAATAGTGTCCTAATGAGATGATTCTGAATCCATTTGAAATTTCATTAAATTATCTTTCCAACGAGTATAAGATCATCCAAATCGGACATGTAACAAGGGGTTATGGCCGTTTTCGTGAGATCAGTCACCAATAGTAAATATCGACGATCCACAGTGAAAATATTGGCAATCCACTCTTAATATCAGTGGATCATAAGGAATATCAATGGTCCATTATTAATATCAGTGGTCCATAGTCAATATTGATGGTCTGCTCTTAATATTAGAGTTCTATAGTAAATATCGGTGATCCACGATACAACATTATTCATCCATTACAGCATTCTTCCACGCCCTCTTCTATTTCATAAACTTCTATCATTCATACTCAATAATAATAAATAAAAAAAAAACTATAAAAGGAACCACCACCACACCTTCCTCTCTTTCAAAAATTCCCACCATTTATACTTAAAAAGAAAAAAAAAATAACTAAAAAATAACTATAAAGGGAACCAAGGGTGAAGAAGGAAAAAAGAAGGAAGAAGGAAGGAAACAAAAAAATGACATCCTCCCTTTCACACTCTCCTCCCCTCCCATGAAAAAACTAAGGGAGAAAGAAGGAAACGACCAAATGACCCTCGTGTGGAAATGGCCCTACATTTTGAACTCATCCACATCTATGGAGCCCACAAGGTTGTCTTAAAGAAAATTCATCACGTCCACATGTAAGAGGTTTTAATTTCATGTCATCGGCCTAAGTTTGAGGCTAAAACTCATCACAAATGGATCACACCAGAGGAAACAATTCAGAATTAACGCACAATGTTAGTGTAGTTATAGGTCACACCGAGCTTCAAATAGAAAACTGCAAAAACCCTTTTTCGAATTTATGACTGTCCGATTAAAATGAATGGATTAAATCGTCCAAGGGATGGGCTGAATCTATGTTTTTTTTGTGGGGCCCATGCCTTTTCAAGAAAACATTTCTCCTCTCAAGACAAGAGCCCACCGTACAAGGTGCAACTGTGGCAGAGGGGCATTTTTGTCCACTAAAAATTGAAAATATGGTTTCAGGGCTAAAAAAACTTTAAGTTATAAAAGGATGCACCACTGACATGAACAGTTAATATTTATAAAACGGGGCTATTGGCCCAAAACAGCTACATAATTGGAGAAGTCCAACCACGTACGATTAGAGCTGGGCACAAACCAAGCCAGCTCGAAAGCTCGGCTCAGATTAGTTTGAAAAAGCTCGGGTTAGATTGGTTGGAATGGAAGTTCAAACCAAACCAAGCCTTGGAGTCAAGCTCGTTTGAAAAAACAAACCAAGCTCAAACTAAGGTAGTACTGGCTCAGCTCGGTTCGGTTCGAAGCTCGATTTGATTCAGCTCAATTTGATTGGGCTTGATTCGGCTTGTAGATTGTAAGCACATTGTTTCCTATGGTGTAATCCACTTGAGCTTCGGATATGAATCCATTTTGGAATCATGTCCTAAAATGATATGTAAAATAGATGTACAGCGTGGATAATGCATATACATGATGACATGGATAATACATGGTACATATACATGAATGCACACGGTCTCCTTGCATTTGTAAAATTATGCTAGTGTACTTTTGTTTGGAAAATGCTCTTACATATCTATTTTGAAGCTGCACTCCGTTTGGAGGATGTTAAACATCACATAGTAATATACATTTGTACTTTTTTTAATTCTAACTTTTTAAATTCTTTTCTATTTAAATAAACAAGCAAGAAAAGAACCGCCATTTGTTTGAACTCAGCCCAATCTAGCTTGGTTTGAAATTTTCGACCAAACCAATCCCGGCTAGATCTAGATTTTTCTAGAGCAAACCAAACTCAGGCGCATGGGTCAGCCTGAAATCCAAACCAAGCCGATCCACAAACTGAGGTGACACAAAAACATGCCAAACCAAACTAGGGCTAACTCGGCTCGGCCGAGATCATTGCCCACCTCTACGTATGATTCGAGGACTTCGATGATTACAAAGGGACGTCCAACCACGTACGTTCGTAGCGTGTTTCTGACCATTCGGTTATGATCGTTCTTCGAGGTGGGACCACAGATGGATGGCATGGATTTACAGATTCTATTCTTCAGGTCCATATTGAAGAGGAATGATCCAGCATGGGGCACCAATAGTAAAGAATTACTATTGGTGATCTGATCACCGTCTGAACATAGATCTGATGGTGATGTGAGAAGGGCCCCACCTTGCTCTCACCTCCTTAGAAAGTCAAAGTTAAGACCTCAACCTTGTGACCATAACATCTTAACCGCTGAAAGGAATCCTCTCATTGTCAAGGAGATTTTGGTCATTTTCTGAAAATATAGAGAGGTTTGGTAGTTGTAGTTTGGTCAGTAATGACGTTTGTGGAGCAATGATGACGTCTTCATCTTTCTTTTCTCTTGCACTGGAATAAGAATTAAAGTGGGCCACACCAACAAAACAGTGGGAGCAACAACGTCCACTGTTGAAACCTTCCTGGAGCTGACCATGATGTTTATATGCCATCCAAACCGTTCATAGAATTATTACCACTCAGATAAACTGTAGCAACAAATATCACACTGATACAAAACTTCTGTCACCGCCAAGCAATCAATCCCCACTGTTTTGTGTGATATGGCCCACATGAATTTTAGATCTTCCTGATTTTTAAAATCCTTTCCTATTGTGGTCTTTCAAAACAGATGGATGGAGCGGATTTATGACTGACTTCTCTATGGTCCCCACACTGCCCCGGGCACAGATCGAGGTCACAGGCAATCCACTCCCCTATTTTTCAGCTTTGTACCATCTTTAATTTTGTAGATGATGGCTTTCCTCTGAATTTTGTTGCTAAGCACCATCTCTTGTTGGTACATGACCTAAAGGATGGGTGACATGTGGCACTCGTGATCAGATGGTTAGTTTGGAAGGTTTGGACTAATACAATGGGCGACCAGTAATTCCCACACAAATATGGTTGTGTAAATAAATGCAGGGCATCAAAGTACCATACGCTCTTGTTATCCAGAGCTTTTAGGACCGGATGGACTTCTCTCTCAAGGCCGCAAGTGTGGAGACAATTCATGGCAGAGAATTTGATGATGGAAAGGATTCCACTGGTGTTAATTTTATATAAACATGGTTATGGTCGATTCTTTTTTCATTTTCGACAGTAAAGAAAAATCTTATTGAGTGACGCTTATAAAGGGTGAGAAGGTGCAGAAGATTCAAGGAGTGTGTTGTCTTCTTTAAGTAATATTTAATGATGAAAACAAGTTTTTGTATCTTCTTGCTTAATGCATGGTGATCCTGGCAATATAATTGACTACATGTGGTATTAAAGCTTATCGTACCATTGATCATGATAAAAACAGAAACAATGATGGGTTTTCAAGACCTCTCCTTTTGGTGGTTGCCTACCGTGAATTCGGTAGATCTGGCCATCGCTAGACGTTGAGACCACTTGAATTTGATGTTTTTGGGCAATGATCGTTAGAAGCTATGACAGTGCTCAATGAAAAACTCTAATCTCATACTCATCTATTGGCCATGAAAATTAGGCCATCTCTTCTATGGCTAATGGTTGGCCTCTTTTGTGTCTGATGAAAGTATTAGCTATTGGAATAAATGCCCTGGAAAATCAATGTGAGCCCTAACCCACTAGTCATGTGGATGTAATAAGGTTGATTTCAGTTGTTGATCTTAATGGCCGTGAGTTCTAGGACCTGTTATACGCCATAGAAAAATTTAGTCTTACATTGCTCTTATATATATATATATATATATATATATATATATATATATATATATATATATAAGAGAGAGAGAGAGAGAGAGAGAGAGAGAGAGAGAGAGAGAGAGGCATGAAGAGTGCATGATACATCCTCTAATCGTATGAAACTTAAGATTGCACATAGTGTTCATTGACCTGAGAGAGTTGTGTGCCATGGATTTAATACCTAGATGAGCCATGATTGACACATTAACTTGAGATACTTAGGACATATCTTTGGACATGATCTTATAATGGTGCAATCATCTTGAGTGAAGGGAATGACTTGGGTCAAGATGGAAGGTTTCCACCATCAGGCACCAACTTGGTGTTGGTTGTGCCATTTGCCTTTACCTTATATAGAAGTATGAGTATGTCATGGATATAAGATCCTGGTAAGGACCCTTAGACACTTACATTAGTGGATTGAGGTTTAAGTCAACAATTTAGAGGTCTATTAGCCTGGATTGTGGTCATGGGATCTAGTACTTGACTGTGCGCATTAATTGATCAATCCTTAAAAGGGATTGTAATAATCCACATACCATGATTAATGTTTAAGACTATCATCTTAGATAGTCTAGTTCGCACCCCATCTATTAGATAAGGATTAATTAACATAATATATAAGGTTTTCATTCATCTTTAAAATGATGTGATATATGTCTTATGTGAATTTTAAATCCCTCTTATCACGGCTATTCTTATCACATATGTTACCTCTCAAAATTAAATACATCCTACTGCTTTTTTATTCTTTATTCCATTAAAATCATGATACATTTCACTTCTAAAAGTGTTTATAGGGTCACATCTTTGAAAAGAGAACCACTACTAAAACGTAAGGAAAATTCACTTGTCTGTTTTGAATTGAGTTTAATTAATGCACATGAAAATTCCTAGTGGACTAATTCAGGAGCCACTAATGTTTTGAGTTTCATTTAAACGTTTATAAGGAGTTAATAACCAACTTATGTGAAGTGTTACATTGTCATCGATAATTACACACAAGCAGAGGTTAAAGCTAGTTGTATTTATAGGTTAAAGTTATCATTAATATTTTGTTTAGACCTTGATAACACCTTTTATGTGTTTTCCATTAAGCACAGTCTAGTTTTTATACCGCATTTAGACATTAAAGGGTATTCATTTTCCTTTTGGAGTGAGAGGTTTTTATTATCACATGGTTCAGGTATAATTGTTCTTGGCTCGATAATATATAGATAATGTGTATTAGTTATGCCTTAATAACTCATACTTTCAATTAACAAACTCTATGGTGCGAATCAAAATATGAACATTAGTGTAGAGAGAAACTTAATTAAGGAGAATTCCTTGATGTTATAGCATAGGAACCTTGGTCACATCTTTTGTGAGATGATGGAAAAGGCTTGTGAAATGGGGGATTTTAAGCCCATTAGGCTTTATAGACAACTGAGAAGTTCCCCAAACATATGAGGAAATGAATCAAGTGCTCTTCTTACAACCCATTAAATACAACTTTTGGACGTCCGAGAGTTTGTAATTGATGAGGAATGACATTTTCTCTATCATTCACCAGTACGATGTTTGATAAACAAACATCCTCTTCCTCTCACGCTCTTCCTCGTGGAAAATCACATTGGCCATTGCTTGCTTCAGGTCTTCTTGGGTGGCCACAAGAATGGGTACTCATGCAGAACCATGAGATGATGTTCCCTGGTGGCATGATGCTAATTCCCTCTAAGGACCATCATGTAAATTGTCAAACACTTCAGTTGGCTGATGGTTCAGTTCTACGTTTTCATTTGTAGGAGTCGTGGCATGTTGAGCTGTTGTTCGGGCAAATGAAGCCATAAGAGTGCTTCGTAGAGCTTTGAACTCCTCGAGCATATTTTCTTAAACTTGGAGGACTTGAGTGATAGGGTCTTCATGGGTTAATGGACCGAATTGAAGGGAGCCTGTCATCAATACTGCAACTTCTTGCATATGTGACAAGGAGCTAACTAAAGTGTACGGTGTGAGTAGGACACCAAGGACTTAATCATTTAGTGGCTTCCCTTAACAAAAAATCTAGAAGAGTTTTCTCGAGGAAACATATTGTGCATAGACCTCGAAAGGAAAGGGCAAACGGAAGAAACAATGCATAGGCTAGGCATGAGGTGTGAGCTGACACTCCCTGAGTTGTGCACTGACTCGTCTGATCTGTGTGCAAACTATTTTAGACATAGCCATTTTCATGGCCCTCTAGATTGGAGAAGCCCAACAACATTTTCCCTTAAGAGACGAGCATGCACAAGCTCAAATGAGCTCTGGTAACAAGGTGAAATGCCCAAAATGTAGGTGACGTTAAGCTCGAAGCATATTGATGGAGCGCATGAGAAATGCGCTAGGCTAGGGTGGTCATGCATAGGGCAACCCAACCTATGCACTAGTAGTAAAGCCTTATGTGCGAGAGTTCACATTCCATGCACATGTGTAAAATGACACCTCTAGAGTTATAAATAACTAACCCTTTTCCAAAAAATTCGAGCAGAAGTGTCAAATGAAGCCCCATTTGAATATTTATAGGTATTTTGGGTGGGAAGACATGTGGTGGCTTGAGATTGGTCCACATGGCCCCAAGTGATAGCAATATCACTCTCATAGTGTTGGGAAAGTTGATTGGTGAATCTCATTCAACCCCTAAATGATATGATTTTGAGTTCCTTGGAAAGTACTTTTGATTACCTTTCCAACGGATCTGAGGTTGCTTTGTTTTGTGTTCTTTTGGCCCTTTTTTCCTTGATCAGAAGTTGGTCTCAACTCAAAAGTGAAATTTTTCGGTGTTAACAAATGCCCCCACCTAGGCCTAGTAGGTGATCAATGCATGCACACCTGAGATGGTGGAAATGCAGAACTCACAGAAAATGTCTCCATCATGTCTTAGTGGTTCAGTGGGAGCAATTAATAAATACATGACGAACTTGGATAGAAATCATTAGACTATTGTAAAGTAGATATTTCATTATGTAAAAGGTACTTTTAACGTGACTATTTGTTATAGTTGCCAAAATTAAGAGTTGGTTAGGTTTGTATTTGCAAATTACATAAGAGATTATGATAAAAGAAGACCTACAACTAGTTATGTTTTCTCTTTAACTTATTGTGCGGTTAGTTAAATGTCAAGCTTGCAATCAGTGATTCTTTGTCTATTAAGGAAGCAAAGTATATGTCAACTACACAAGCATACAAAGAAGGTTTTCATTGAAGAGGTTACTAAAAAAATTGAAATTCAAGTAAAAAGTGGTGATGATTCACTCTGACAGTCAGAGCGCATTACACAATTAAAAATTTAGTATTTCATACTCGAACTAAACAAATTGATATTTAGTATTGATTCATCCGTGATGTGATAGAAGATGGATAGATCTCATTGGAAAAGATTCACACTAACAACAATGTAACAAATATGCTAACGAAGCTTATTGCAAAGAAGAAGTTAATTTGTTTGGTGTAGGACTTCTCTTACACTTGTTATTAGTTGAGTGTTAAATTGTGCATATTTATCCTTAATTCCACATTAGTTTTGCATGGATTTTATTATATAAATTGAACTGATTAAACATGTTTCCATGTTTACAAGTAAACGAGAGAGAGAATTGAAGAAATAAAGCTAACTTGGACAATCTAAAGTGATGAAGAGAATAACTCATGAGTGAGCCAAGATGTTGAAGAATCAAATTATTAAAGATCAGAAGGTAAAAGTTCAAAGTGCAAAATTTCAGCAAGTTTCGACCAATTGAATAGGATTTCGACAGGTCGACCAAACAATTGACCGGTTAATAATAGTGGTCGACAGGTCGAAAATTGGTGAAATAATTGATGAATTCGTGCTAAAAATCTCTGGACCAATTTTGGGCATTTCGACAAGTCGATGGATCTAATCGATCGGTTAATCCGATGAGCAGAATTTGAAAATCAATTGTTGGACAGTTATTCGACTATTCGACTGGTTGAAGCTCAAGTTTGATAGGTCAACTTATTTTGACAGTGCAAAACTTCTTACACAATTCTAAGGTGATGCGTGATTTTTTCTATTTAAATCGGTGTTCTTTATATCAAAAGCATCCCTGGAGGTCCTAAAATGTGAAGGAAGGAGAGAAACTTGAGGGTGAAGAGTTTTATATTGGGTTTTCTTCATTTTTTCATAGTTTTCTAGTTTTCCTATTTTATTTTTGAGAGATTAGTTGAACCATACCTATGGTTAGCTAAAACTCTTAGCTAGGGCTAAGAGGGAAAGCTTGTAATCGTTTATAATGCTTAAACTTATTTGATTCAAGTACTTTGAGGTTTTAACGTTGGATTATCATTGTTATTTTGAATAAAGTTAATAGTTTTAGATAATTCTAAGATCTCTTGTGATTGTGGTTACATGGGATGCTTATGAGTTTATGAAATTGATCAGAATGATTTTATGAAGTTTGATTTGTTAAAACCTTAGATTTATCGTGATTTTCGAATACGGTGAATAATTTGAGTTATCTATAAGTTGAATTCTTTAATTTTGAAATAGAACTAATCTATTGAAGTTCAAATCTTATTTGGGTTATGAATTATGGTTTAACCAAATCTATCGTCCGATTGGATAGGATAGGACTCTGATTCCGATTGAGTTATCAACTTGAATTGATAAGTTTAGCATTGTAAATGATTATAAGTGAGTCCTTGAATCCCTAGTTCTTTTAATTACTGAATTTTCCTTACAATTTAGTTTATGTTTTTGAATTCTACTACTTTAGTTCAATCTTAATTAGTCTTAGTTTAGTTGGGTTTGAAATTGTTACCTAGCATATCACTGCGGAATGATTTCGATCTCACTAAGTTAATTCTACATCGCAGCCTAATACTTGGGGCTAACGAACATTGTTAACTAGGCTTGGTAACATTTTGAGCATTTGTTAATGTAAGTATTCTTCGTACTTTTAGAGGAACTAATCTTCAAGTCAAAAAATGTTGAGGCAAGTGGGTGATGGGAGATCTCTCTCTCTCTCTCTCTCACACACACACACACACACACACACACACACAAACACACACACACCCCTCTTATATATATATATATATATATATATATATATATATATATATATATATATATATATATATATATATCTCATGTATGCATGATGCCTAATTCCAATAGGGTTTCTTACTTTCTCTCTCTTGTGATGTTTCTATATAAATGGGAGTATATATTGAGATAGAATATCATTCTTTGAAAGGTATTACTTTGTGGGAGAGTTCTTGTATAGAGAAGAGTTAGAGAGAGGTAAATCTTATATTTTTTATTTATTTTATTTTATTAAAAAAGAAAGCTATGTGCATATAGGTATATTGTCGAACTACATAAATCTACCTTTTGTCCCACTTTTTTCACTTTACCCTTTGGGTTTTGATTTAGTTCCTTCTCTTTCGTTGTTTTACTTTGCTTGCATCGATCGTGTGGTGATGTGTTTTCGCAACACAATCAATATACTATTGGCATTGTGCTCCACTAGTTGGAATTGTTTCAATCAACGTACATAGTGCCTGTGTATGGTGGACGTGTCTATAGCCACGATCCACCATGCTCTAGCCAATCATCATACAGTTCCCTCTTGTAACCGCGATCCACCATTCTCTGGCTGAGCATCAACAAGTTCCTTGTGTAAATTGTTCAACCTTAGGTGGTCGAAGGATGCTTTGTTGTGTACAAACAAGCTATTCAAGAGAGGAATGATAGTAATAACCCATCATAATGTGAAAACCGCTCTAATAGTGATAGACTCATTATGTGTAAATGAGCGACCATGGTTCGTTGATCTTATGGGGTCTATGATAGATGTAATATTTATGCCCTTGTTTATAACCATTTATTTGTTGGACACAAATCTAATTGTTGGGATGACTTCTTTCTATTTTATTTGGCAGTAATCCACCATCTGCAGTAATGTACAAAAGATCAACGACCTGGCTTGCCAAACCATGGTATCCATTTATACGAACTGGTTTATTTACGTTCTAATCCACTTTAGACTCCAGTCAAGAGATTTGAATGCTTTATGATGTTGTGTCTTTCAAAGACTGAAGGGAATTTGTCCCAAGAATAAAAAAGCATTTTGGACAACAAAAGTTGGAAAACATACTAGCCTGGTACATGCATGTTCTTTTATCTGAATTTCTAGAAGACAATAGGTCATGCACCACAACTCATAATTCAAAACTTCAAAAGCTCGAGTTGATTCAGCTACGTCCAGTCTACTCCAAGACTCATGATCAATACCATATCTAATAGCTAGAATAAACATTACTTGCATTAATCATACTCCAAAAATCCCAAAATCTCAAGTCGATCTGATGTTTACTTGTGTTGGCTTAACTTGATAACCCAAAATAATCAACCTATGACAGCCCTAACAGTAATCGATAGATCGAATAGTTGATTGGATCTATTTTGTGTAAGTGATCTTAATTGTCCATGTAAATGTGTTTAGTTTAATGGTTCATATTTTTCAGCCCATGAAATGTTCACTGAACCTAATGAGCAGTCCAGATCAATGTATTGGACTGTTTAAGTGCCCCATTGCAATTAGGAGCACTAAATATTGTTCAGAGAGCAATGAAGCGTCTCTCTTAACTAATTAATAGAATTTTATAAAAAACTACCTACATATTATAGAATTTATGTTCTAACACCTTTTTGTAAAGGTTTTCAATAAGCTTTCTCAGCAATCTAATTAATTATCAATAGATCAGTAACTTACATTTAAATTTCTTCACAGTAGCTAGGGTGGGCCCTACCATAATGTTAATGTGAAATTCATACAGACCACCATGTGCGTCACCCTTTGTTAGGACAAGGACCAAAACTCAGCTCCACTTGTGATTCATGTGGACCAAACTATTGGAAACAATCTATAAGGCAACACTCACCCTCGAAATTGTTTCCCTTGGTGTGGCCTATTGGGACCTGCGGAAGGAACACAAAGAAGACTAAAGCAAAGGACTCCAATCGCATAAGCAAATTCAAACAGAGAACACTGTTAGTGCACTTATTTATGCACCTTGTTTGTCAATCACGTGCATCTTTGTGTCCGTGAGTCGATTGAGCCCTTAGAAGCTGAAGACTAAAGACACAAGAGAACAAGAAGCATTAAAGAGTGAAGAACATGTAAATTAGAGGTGCCTTGGTGACCCTAGTCTTAGATCCAAAACAACTTAGCCTTTAGATGATCATTTCTAAATAGGTAAAACCTTTAATTGATCATCTATCAGCCTTAGGAGCCCAATTGGAACATAATAAGATAGGCTAAAAGAGGTTCAGAGCCGTTGTAAATCAAAAGGTCCAAAACAATAAAACTTTATTCAAGGTCGGTCGATCGACCGAATCATCAGTCGATTGGCTCAATCGACCGAACATGGCCAAAATTGTCTAGTAACTTTTCTAGCATGTTTCGACCAAGTTTGGTCAACTGATGGCCCTTGGTCGGTTAACCGAGGATGTTGTTTTTCTGCCTGTTTACTAGTTGTTATAAAACTAGTTCTTTATAAAGCGCACACGGGCATTGGGCATTTTGATGAGATTTTAGTACTTAGAAGCCTCACAACTTCATATCATTAGAGGCTCTAATCCTAGGAGATTCAAACCATCTTTCTTGTGATTCATCACATGTTAGAGCATTCCAAAATCAATTGAAGTTGAACTTGATCTTTCTCATTATTTAGAGTTTAGACATTGAATTCAATAAGTAAAACCTTGTCGAAAGCCTCTAAGAGACCCATCTAGGTGAATCCTTCTAGGCAATCAACTTCTCATTAGTTGCAGAAGATTCTACCACCCTTCATTTACCTTGGTCACCTCATCAGAGCATCACAAGCAAGATAAGCCAATCATTGAAGCCGAAGAAGATCAACATCAAAGTTTGGGGGATCAATTGAGTTGTGGATTCAAGCATGGGAGAGCATGAAGAAGTATCTCAAGAACGACACATTAAAAGGGCTCAAATATGACAAGTAAGGTTGTCAATTTGTAGAGTTCATCCAGTACTCTTTTCTCTGAAAAATTAAGTGTAGAGTTTGTAACCTAAACTCGATTAGGTTCTTGTGCAGGACCTTGACTCTTGTATAGAATCTAAATTAAAGTCTCCAAGGGGAGATACTGGACATGGGTGTGTATATATTAGTCTCTATTGAGCCTTGAATTGTGTATATTTATCCTCAATTCCACATATTAAGTCTTTATTGAGCCTTAAATTGTGTACATGTTAGTCTTTATTGAATTGTGCAGATCTATCGATTGACTAGACAAGTTCGATCGACTAAACTTGTGAAATTAAAATTGTCCAGTGAGTTTCTGTACTAATTTAAAATTATTTTGATCGACTGACCGAATTGGGCGATTGATTGATGGCCTTATTTCAGCACAAATTTGAGGCATCCAATTTCAACATGAGCTAATTAAATAATTGATAAGCCTGATTTTTTAGCCCTAGGTCGTTTTAGTGTGGAATCTAATGGTTGGAGTAGGTTTCATATAATCATTATGGTAGGCCTTATAAAATCAACAGTTAACATCTCTCTCCCAAAATTTTCCTTTGGTGTGGCCATCTAAATCATAGGTTAGCATGATTATTATTATTTTTTTTTTAATTTTTTTTTACCCTGGACCAATACACATCTAATGGTCGGAGTGGATCTTACATACATATTCCCGGGGGGGGGGGGGGGGGGGGGGGGGATTAAGGGTCAACGTCCTCTCCCTAACTATTTCCCAATTTTTTTTTTATGTGTGTAAGAAAGTTTATGGGATGCCTACACTTGATTTTTTACCAGGTCCACAATGACTCTGACTATGAGTTATGTAATCTTACATTGGGCCCAGGCCAAAAAATTATGCTAACTTGTGATTTAGGTGGGCCACAACAAATGTCCGTACTTAATTTTCACAGGGCCCACTATGATGATTATATGAAATCCACTCCAACCATTAGATGCCACACCAAAATTTTGGTATGAGATTTAAAAATCAGGTCCATCTGTGATTCTGCTATGCCACACCAAGGGAAATAGTTTGGAGGATAAACATAGTTTCTAATTATGTTGTTCACCTGAAGATAGATAGGCTTTATTATTGGCCGGCTCTGGACCTAACATGGGTGACTCACCTGGTGGTGATTGGAGTGGATTTCACCTGAACATCATGGTGGGGCCTACGGCCCTACACATAGGTCCTTAGCTCAAGTGGCAGAGTGAGGGAAGAAAGCCTGGTTTCAACACTGAGGTCATGGCATTGATTCCCATAGTGGGGGTGGCTAACATTGTGATGTGACTAACAGGGGTGGGTGAGTGTACTAGCAAAGGAATGTGTGAACTAACCAATAAAATAAAATAAAAAAAGGCGGCCCTGCTATAATGACATTTGCTTAGATTAGTCAGGTAGCTTACTGAAAACAATTTTGAAATAGGTATCAGTATGTAAATTCTATAATAGGTAAGTAGTTTTTTAGTAAAATCCCCAATAATGAAACTAGGAACTGGCTGGACCGCAAGTTACAGGCCAGCCAGGAGATAACTTCCAACCTTTCATTCGTTTGCAACATCCAATCCGTCCAATACATTAGCCCACCATGAGGATTTCCTTGTGTAAAAGTCAGCCACATCTACTAATTGAGTGGGTGGCCCTTGTATTAAGGGTCAACATCCTCTCCCTAACTATTTCCTAATTTTTTTTATGTGTGTAAGAAAGTTTATGGGATGCCTACACTTGATTTTTTACCGGGTCCACAATGACTCTGACTATGAGTTATGTAATCTTACATTGGGCCCAGGCCAAAAAATTATGCTAACTTGTGATTTAGGTGGGCCACAACAAATGTCCGTACTTAATTTTCACAGGGCCCACTGTGATGATTATATGAAATCCACTCCAACCATTAAATGCCACACCAAAATTTTGGTATGAGATTTAAAAATCAGGTCCATCTGTGATTCTGCTATGCCACACCAAGGGAAACAGTTTGGAGGATAAACATAGTTTCTAATTATGTTGTTCACCTGAAGATAGATAGGCTTTATTATTGGCCGGCTCTGGACCTAACATGGGTGACTCACCTGGTGGTGATTGGAGTGGATTTCACCTGAACATCATGGTGGGGCCTACGGCCCTACACCTAGGTCCATAGCTCAAGTGGCAGAGTGAGGGAAGATAGCCTGGTTTCAACACTGAGGTCATGGCATTGATTACCATAGTGGGGGTGGCTAACATTGTGATGTGACTAACAGGGGTGGGTGAGTGTACTAGCAAAGGAACGTGTGAACTAACCAATAAAATAAAATAAAAAAGGCGGCCCTGCTATAATGTCATTTGCTTAGATTAGTCAGGTAGCTTACTGAAAACAATTTTGAAATAGGTATCAGTATGTAAATTCTATAATAGGTAAGTAGTTTTTTAGTAAAATCCCCAATAATGAAACTAGGAACTGGCTGGACCACAAGTTACAGGCCAGCCAGGAGATAACTTCCAACCTTTCATTCGTTTGCAACATCCAATCCGTCCAATACATTAGCCCACCATGAGGATTTCCTTGTGTAAAAGTCAGCCACATCTACTAATTGACTGGGTGGCCCTTCTATTTTGCTATTTATCAATAGGTAAAAATTATTTTCTAACAGTGATACACTTGATGAGTAGATAATGCTGATTGTTGCACCAGCTGAACCTCATGGTAGGCCCAACCTATTGGAAGGGATAGATGTCCCATTCACTTAAAAGTTGGAAATTATCTGCTAGATTGACAATAATTGGTGGCACAACTGGTTGGGCTTGAAACTTTTTGCATATAAAATGTTTGTGTTTTGACTTTTATGAATTGATTTTTCTATATAGCCGCTTGCCTTTTCGGCAATAGACCTAAGACCTCCCAATTTTAAACTATTTCCCAAAACCTGCTATTTGATATATGTCATGCAGCCGCTTACACCAGTGGGTGCGCAACGGATGGAGCAGTTAACCATGGAAAAGTCAGTTTTACTCTTTGCTGGCCTCAAACATTACTGTATGACCCTATTGATGGGGATTTAAGAAGGCCCACAGTCGAAATATTTTCCATAGGATTTGCCGTCTAATTTTAGAGCAAGGGCCCAAAAATAAGCAGATGCGAAGCTCAAGTGGGCCACACGACAGGAAATAGTGGGATTGAACGCTTGCAGTTGAAATATTGTGTGGCCCACTTGAGCTTTGGATTTGACTCATTTTTGGGCCCGTAAAATGAGGTGGAAAAACAGGTGGACCAGGTGGATTTCTCACAAACATACAAACATAAAGGTGGGCCTCACGAGTCAATGTCAATCAATGTGACAGTCGGAAGTTTGGTAGTCCAGAGGGAGGGTTCACTGGACGGTAGGTGCGAACCACTATGTCATTTGTGGCAAATCCACCTTGCTCATGGGATTTTTCAATCTCATGAGGCAGATCCGAAGCTCAAGTGGTTCACGCAACAGGAAACAGTGGGTCACACTCTTGCCATTGAAACATCTTGGGGCCATCTTCGAGCGCACATTGAACTTTGGATCTGCCTCAATTTGGGCCCACCTCGTAAAATGAGGTCGAAAAACAGATGAACAAGATGGATTCCTAACAAACATCAAGGTGGGCCCCACGCATGGGCTCAGTTGGCAGGCAATCGACGCATATCAACTTGCCAGCCAGGTTTACACCCGGATCCATAGCTCAAGTAGTAGACTGCGTGAACATACCGTAGTTTCAACACTCAGGTTATGGTATCGATTCCTAAAGTTGGTTGATTCCTAAAGTTGGGGTGGCTAACATTGCAGGGTGACCAACAAGGGGGGTGGGTGTACTAACGAAGGGGCGTGCGTACTAACAAAAAAAAAAAGCGTGCCCACCAGGTTTGGTGGACATTTTAAGTTCAAAGAGGGTTGCTCGACCGTAGGTGGGGCTATCATGATGTTAGTGATAAATCCACTCCATACATCTGTTTTGCCATCTCATTTTAGGGCATGGGCCCAAAAAATGAGGCCGATGCTAAATGGGAAAAAATGAACATCAAACTAGTGCTGAAAGTTGGGCGGGTTGGGTTGGGTTGGGTTGGGTTGGGTTGGGTTGGTGCTCAACCCTAACCCAACCCAAGGTTCTTATACCTCAACCCAAACCCAACCCAACCCAACCTCAGGTTGGCAATTCTCAAATCAAGCCCAACCCAAGCGGGCTTGGTCAGGTTGATCGGGTTGGTTGGGTTGATACATACTAATATTTTTATTATTACATTAGTCTATTATGTTTCAATACACATCTTATTTTTGTACGTATGGCTTTGTTAATTATGTTTGTAATTATTTATTGTAAAGAACTTCATTTTTTCTACAAATAAGTTAAAAAAATATGATAACTACTTCTTTAACACTCACACATATCAAATTCAAGCATTATAAGCTTGCTTACTAAGTAATATAAACTAATTAGTTTACTTAACTAAAGTATAATAAAATTATAAGTAACTTGTATATAGATTGGGTTCGGGTTGGGTCGGGCAACTCGAGACCTCAACCCAAGCTCGACCCAAGCTTTATTGGGTTGGTGTTTGCATAGCCCAAGCTTGAGATCGGGTTCGATACTTCCTGCCCAAGCCCAAACCAATGTCGGGTCGATCGGGTTGAACCCACCCAACTTTCAGCCCTACATTAAACAGTGGAGATTGAACGTTGTTGAAGCATTTATGAGGCCATAGGCTGTTTGTAACAAAGCCACCATATCCATCTATTTTTCCAACTCATTTTATGGCATGGGCCCAAAAAATGTCACTGATACCAAGATCCAGAGGGAGAAATGACAAGAAACAATGGGGATAGAACACCACAATTGGAGCTTCCCGGGGACATCGTGGGCTGACTTTGAGCTTTGGATCTATCTCATATTTAGGCCCGTAACTTAAAATGAGCCGGCAAAACAGATGGACGAGTGAATTTCTGACAAACATTAAGGTAGGCCCCACATACCATCAGGGTTAGAGGGTGACACAACAACGAAAGATTGTTAAGTGTGTGTGAATGCTTGCGCATGCTGGTCGCTAGTGTGCACTCGCTCGGTTCATACTTTGTTTGCTACCACACGTGATCCCAGTGGCGATAAATGGATTTTTTTTCGAGTTGCTCGGTTTTCTTAGTTGTCTAATACATTTCCCAAGGTTGACAGAATGGTATGTTTGAATATTTCGAGTGTTTTGGAGTTGCCACTGGCCAGAATAATGCTTCAGAATCCATGGTCGACTAAAGTCTGTAGAATCGCCTAAAGAGCGTGAAATCCAAAGAATTCTTGACTCAAGTGACTCTTAAGTTGATCTACGTCGTGGATTATGAGTAAGGGGTTCAGTTACGAACAAGGAAAGGGTTAAGCACCATTTTTCATCCATGTAATGTACGATCTCTACTTTATTGGGTTATACAGCTTTTTAAGGGGATTTAGGGGGCTTCCAATAAATTAAGTAATTAAATAGTATTATATTAGCCTATAAAGTCTAGGTAATTAAGAAATTAAAAGAAATAAAGCATGACAAAAGTGTGAGCAAGTAAAAATAAACTAAAGAAAAATGCAATACTGAGTTTTCGATTGTTCCTTCAAACTAAGTTTCCTGAGACAGACAATCCCACAAATGGACAATTGTAGACCATACTAAACATGTTGGGAAGGCACCTGCGGAAGCGAGATTAAACAAGATAAACCACAACGGCAACAACCAAGCAAATCAACAATCACAAGAAGGAAATCTGAATTTTTACGTGGAAAAACCCTTGCGGGAAGAAAAACACGATACAAAAGAGATCACTATGAAATCAGAGGTTATAAGAGAATGAAGAAAACTTACTCGGATCCAAGCCTCACAAGAGAAACCCAAGCTAACCCTAGCTCTTTCTCTCACCCTAGAGCTCTCTCCACCTCTTGAACACGTCTAGGACTCCTTGTGTTACTTAATCCCGCATTACACCCCTTTAAATAGCATAAAACCAAGATTAGAAACAAATCCCGTGCAATCAACCTAACACATATCGTCGGCCGTCGGGCGCCTGACAGAGCCAAATTCTATCCAGAGAGTTCAAGAAAAATATCAAAGAAATTTTGAGCATCATACGACAGCTGTCGGGCACCCTACACAGTCGTCAAGCACAGTACAACAATCGTCGGGCGTCTCATAGCCCTCGAAAAATAGATCCAGAAGCCCATCCAGGGCAATTTCAGGCACCCGACCAAGCCCCGTCGGTTGCCCGAAGCCCCCTGGTGTTAAGATTGAAGACAACCCCAACAATCTCCACTGTGGCTTCAATCTTCATTGCTCCACTACTCCTAAGCTCTATTCTTCATCTCTACTTCGTCTCCTTCATAGCTCCACCACTTCTCATGCCCCTCATCGACTCTATACCTGCACCTTCATGCCCTGCTTGCTCTTATGGCCCTTGCGAACTTGCCACATACAAGCAACCGTAGATTTCTCTACAGCCGTCATAGCTCCACTGTGAGAAGTGCTTCTAAGCAACTTGTAAAGATTGTTACACCTCTGTGCCTTTATCATCACGAGTGCTCCCTTTGACACCTTACAGTACCGATCGAAGTTAGTGAACTTGCACCCCATCGTTTTCATCCTAGGGACATGCCTCACATCTGTCAGGATTCGTTCGATCACATCGAACATCTTAATGCGCACAATGCCAATACCCACCACCATGCAGACATAACCATCGCCCAAAAACACCAATCCACCATTTTTGTCATGAATGAACTTCGACTAGGATACATGTGATGCGATGCACTTGAATTCAACAGCCACTCATCGTTAAGTAACTCCGATCCTGATACAGTCAATACATCGCAAACATCACATTCATCCTCTGAGGATTTCACAGTATTTGCCCCCTTAGAAGAATCTTTAGAATTTTCTTGCTTTTTGGGATTCGAACAATCACTTTTCATGTGCCCTTTCCACAATTCCAGCACCTCAACTTGATCTTCCCTTTACCCTTGGATTTAGATCTTGATAGCGAATATCCCTAATCTTGCCCAGAATTTCTTCCCCTCATAACCAGTGCCTCCTCTGTAGAAGAATCCACGCCACCATTTTTCTTTCTCATCGCCTTCAATTAGAGGGTTAAGATAATGGTCTCAACGCTAATGGTCTCCCTACCTATGCACAATGAGTCTTTGAATGACTTATATGAATTCGAAAGAGAATTCAATAGGATGCATGCTTGATATTCGTTATTCATATGTTCATATACATCCAAAAACTTGCAAACGAGCCTATTAAAGTTACTAATATGGCTCTCAACATCGGTTCCCTCCATCATCTTTAGATTGAATAACTGAAGCATCATGGCGTTAATATTCACCAACTTCAATACGGGCGATTTTTCATAGATTTCTTCACGTAGATGTTCTCCAACTTTGCCCACGTATCATTCGCAGTCTTCTCCCTCATGACGTTATACAAGACCTCATTCATCAGGCACAACTAGATTGAGATTATGGTTTTCTGATCCATCTTCTTCTACTCTTCTTCTTTCATAAATTTTGTTCATTTTCCAAGGAGTGCTTCTTCCAATCCTTTTTAAACCAAGAGGCCCTTCATCTTGACCTTTCAACGTTTAAAGTTATTTTTCTCAGAATACTTCTCTATGTCGAAAATCATGCTAGACATCGTTGATACATCGTCTCAGATTCTGTCAGCCTCCCAACGTTCACTCTAACACCACTTGTTGGGAAGACACTCGTGGAAGCGAGAATCAAATGAGATAAACCATAACGACAACAACCACGCAAATCAATTATCACAAGAAGGCAATCTAAATTTTTATGTGGAAAAAACTTTGTGGGAAAAAAATCACGACACGAAGCGATCACTATGAAATTAAAAGTTACAAGAGAATGAAGAAAACCTACTCGGATCTAAGCCTCACAAGAGAAACCCAAACTCACTCTAATCCTGCATTACACCCCTTTAAATAGCATAAAACCACGCAAATGACCTAAACAATTCGACGGCCGATGGGCGCCCTACCTAATTTTGTCGGGCATGCAACAGTCGTCGGGCGCCTTGAAACAGTCGTCCAGTGCCCCCACATCCCCCAAAAATTAGTCTAGCAGTTCAGATTCTAAAAGCCCATCTAGGGCAATTTTAAGCACCTGACAAAGTCCCACCGGTCACCTGAAGCCTCCTAATGTCAAGATTGAAGACAACCTCAACAAAATGTTACATCATAACAAAGCCTATTAATAGAAGTGCACATACTTAAAAATAAAAGTGTGAGCGAGTGTAGATGCTTTTGGGCGTGTAGAGAATATGCAAAATGGAATAGGGCTTAATCCGAGATGTGAGAGGGAACAGGGGAAATCAGACACCCTTTTATTTACAAAAGATGTAATCAGACGTCTTGAGTTCCAACCCTACTTGTTAATTTTGGCTTTATTTTGGATTTTAACTTCTCAATTGAAAGAAACAGAGAGAATAAAGGCAGGGAGTAGCTCCCGACATAGACAAAAAAATGGTTGAAAGAGGAAGGAAACACTGCAGAGAAGACTCATGTAGAGAAATTCTTGGTTTTTTCTGCTACTACTGGCTCAGGGTAAATTTACTTTTACTCAGCTCCACTTCTTCTTGTTTTCACTGCGAGGATCCCTTTTTATAGTCATTGAACGTAAGTTGAGTTGTGATCTTATCTTAACTTGGGTGGAGAGGGATCGGGGAGGAATCGGCAAACCGTCACAAGATCAACTCAACAATCGCCAAATGTTGCGATTGGAGTGGACCAGCATTGTAGAACCTAGAACTGGACATCACATGGTTGGCTATTCATGGAACTGCAATAGAGTGGATAGTTATGTGTAAAATTAGCCATAAGGTGGATGGTTCTTACATACCTGGTTTTGTAAAGGTTCCACAAAACCTAGTGCTGTAGAAAGCGGTATTGAGAATTTTTCTTACTCCGCTGGTAGTAGATGGGTCATACACAACTTCTGTTCTAACTTCTCATGTGTCCTAACGGTAGTTGATCTGTTCCCATAAGTGTGTCCGGGGTGTTTCTTTAGTCATATAGTTGTTTCACTTGGGCCTTAATATAAGTCGACGATCAAAGTTTCACTCTAATTATAGTGGGGTGTCTACAAACGCCCCTCTTTGGCAGAGATTAGAGTACAACCGAATATTAAAGAAAGTGAACACCCCACCTCTAGATTTGAGAGACGATCTGGCCTTTCCCTTACTAAAGTGTTGTAATCGAGAAATTTACTTTGTTAAATGATTAACACAGACATCTTATAAGGGCTGGGGAAAATGTTGCAATATTCCCCTGCGCATTTTACGACTTTACAGGGCATCAAATTGCAACCATTTATACCATGATCAACGTGTGCATCAAAGAAGTCTTTGAGTCTAATTGCAAGTGGTTGGAGCCCCTGTGCTTTTGCGGCTTACGAAGACAATGCACTTTAGTTAGAAAGGGTAGTTTTTTTATGTTACGCGATCCCCTAGGATTGTTGTAAGGCCTACCATTTTTAATGGGTAGTTGTCTGCGCGTTTGTGGCTTTGTGGATCTCACGCATTACAACACAGTAGTCATACAAGTATCTTGGACTAGAGTTGTCTGGGTTTTTCTTCCGCGATTCAAGTTCTTGACTTTGTCATTAGGTTGCAAAACATCATTTTGTAACTGGGTACGATTGCGTTAATCCAAATGTAATTATTCCATATTTCGAGACAATCAAACTGACACTGAAAGTTCAGGTCAGCCACCTCATATTCTGTGTATGATCTCGGAGAAGACCTATGAGCCAGATAAAATCAAAATCAATTATCAATGTTACGTTGGCACCCATCGGGAAGTATGTAAGACTGCCCAGTGCCTTAGATGTCACACGCATTGGTACTTTTTTTAAGATTTTTTTGTTGTTGAGTTTTTGAAAGATCCCCACCTATAGAACATTGTTCTTGGGGTTTTTATTTCAAAAGATTTTTTGGGGCCATTTATCTTTAAGATATTCGCCCAATCTCGCGGGTGGGCGTCATTTGACAGTTTTTATTTGGCCTTAAAGATACCTTACCTGTCATACTACAAATGCAAGAGTCTTCATTGGTGTTACGTAGCTGATTTTGATTCTATGGTAAGGCATTGAACGAATTTGATCTATCACATGGCGTCCAAATTGTTTTGATCGAAACTTAGACGGTCAAGATTGAAATTGATCGATGAATTTGAGCAGATCCGATCTATCATACAACATCCAAATTATTCTGATCGAAACTTGGACGATCAAGATCAGGTTTGATTGATGGATTTGAGTGAATTCGATCTGTTATACAGCGTCTAAATTATTCTGAACGGAACTTGGACGGTTAAGATCAAATTTGATTAATGGATTTGAGCAAATCTGACCCGTAATATTACAACTAGATTGTTCTAATCGAAACTTGGATGGTTAAGATCAGATTTGATCGATGGATTTGAGCAGATCTTATCCATCATACGGGGTCTAAATTGTTTCGTTCAGAAACTGAATGCTCAAGATCAGATTTAATCAATGGATTTGAGCAGATTCGATCTATCATACAGCATCCAAATTGTTCTGATCGGAACTTTGACGATCAAGATTAGATTTGGTGACTGGATTGAGTAGATCTGATCCATCATCTGGCATCTAAATTATTTCGATTAAAACTTTGACAATCAAGATCGTATTTGATTGATTGATTTGAACAGATCTGATCCATCATACGGTGTCCAAATTATTTTAATAAAACATGGACGGTCAAGATCAGATTAGAGTGAAAGCGATCCATCATACGGCATCCAAATTGTTTCGATTGGAACTTAGACGATCAAAATCAGATTTGATGGATTGGATTGAGGGGATCTGATCCATCATCCAACGTCCAAATTGTTTCAATTTTTACTTAGATGGCCAAGATCAGATTTCGTCGATGAATTTAAATGGATTTGATCTAACACACAACGTCCAAATTATTTCGATCGGATCTTAGACGATCAAGATCGAATATGATCGATAGATTTAAGCGGATCTGATCCATCAAACGACATCCAAATTGTTTCGATCAGAACTTGGACAATCAAGATCAGATTTGATTAATGGATTCGAGCAGATTTGATCCATTAAATAATGTCGAAATTGTTCCAATCAAAACTTGGATGGCCAAGATCAAATTTGGTATATTGGATTGAAAGGATCTAATCCATCGGACGACGTCCAAATTGTTTTGATTGGAACTTGGACGACCAAGATCAAATTTGATGGATTGGATTTAGCAGATATTATCTATCATCCGACGTCTAAATTATTTTGATCGAAACTTGGACGGTTAAGATCGAATTTGAGCGGATCCGATCTATCATACGACGTCCAAATTATTTCGATCAAAACTTGGATGATCAATATTATAATTGAGCATATCCAAATCGTCATACGACATCCAAATTGTTTCGATTAAAACTTGGATAGTCAAGATCAGATTTGATGGATTTGATTGAATGGACCTGATCCATTGAAATTTGGACAACCAAGATCAGTTTTAATATATTAGATTGAGTAGATTTGATCCATCATCCGGTGTCCAAATTGTTCTGATTGAAAATTGGACGGTCAAGATCATATTTGATTATTTGGACTGAATGGGTCTGATCTATCATCTATGATCCAAATTGTTCTGATTGTAACTTGGATGGTCAAGATCACATTTAATTAATTGGACTGAACGAGTTTGATCCATCATCCGGCGTCCAAATTGTTCCGATTGGAACTTGGACGATCAAGATTAAACTTGATGCATTGGATTAAGTAAATTCGATCCATCATACGACATCTAAATTGTTCTAATTGGAATTTGAACGATGAAGATAAGATTTGATGGATTTTACATATCGGATCTGATCCATCATCTGTTGCCCAATTTGTTCTAATTGGAACTTGGACGGTCAAGATCAGATTTGATATACTAGATTAAGGGTTCCGATCCGTCATACGACGTCCAAATTGTTCCGATCAGAACTTAAACAATCAAGATTAGATTTGGTGGATTGGATTGAGCGGATCTAATCCATTATCCGGCGTCCAAATTGTTCCAATTGGAACCTGGATGGTCAAGATCAGATTTGATTGATTGATTTTGACCGGATCCGATCCATCATCTGGCGTCCAAGTTGTTTTGATTGAAACTTGAACAATCAAGATTAGATTTGATGGATTGGACTGAACGAGTCTGACCCATCATTCGACGTCCAATTTGTTTTTATTGGAACTTAGACGATGTGGACACTAGATTCGTGCGGGGGGTCGAATCGTAACTTCCACGTGGCTTGCCTCTTTCGAGGGTTTTTGCGCTTATAGTGGGTTAGATAAGAGTTTGTATAAGACTGGAGTCACCAATAGCCAATTACCTCGAATCTATAATTGGCTAAACCCTGTAAAAATGCTTAGGAGAAGGAATTTGAAGATTCCTAATCTTAAGAATGACTCCTTGATCGGCGTTCAGAGATTCAGGGTAAGGACCACGGTTACAAAGAGGAAGGTGTTAGGCACCCACTCTGCCCATATAGGGTATGATCTCTACTTTACAAGATTTCAGAAATTCTGAGGATTAGTTCTGGTTTTTGTACTTTGATGATATGTAGTGTGTGGGGATGATAGTGTGCTTTAACACATCCTCGCCTCCCAATAGTGTCTCGGGACAAGATGGATCAGTCCCTGACTCACGTACCGGGTTAGTGATTCTTGGAGTATGATAATATGATGTGTGTGCAGATGATGTGTTGAATGCACCCTCGCCTCCTAAGAGTGTATTGAGATAAGACGAATCAGTCCCTGACTCACGTCCTAGGTTAACGGTTCGATCAGTCAACTCAAGTTTTTTATGGGTAGGATCTGAGTTACTTGGCAAGCCTTAGAGCACACACTCAAGCTGACTGGATACGATGTTATGCATGAAAACTATGTATACCAACTAGGATTTTTTGTGGGCAAGTTCTGATTAGATCGGCAGGCCGTAGAGCATACTTTTCCAAATCGGTATGAATGCAAGATGATATGAATATGGATGAATGAGATAAGCAAAGGGTTTGAGAAGGGAATAGATGTTGCACAAATGCTAATGCAAGGTTGAACAAAGATGGCGAATGATTGAACGGTTAAATGGACGGAGGTGTCGCAAGGGTTGGGTTCGAGTGGCTTGGATTAGAAATTGGATGGCTCAAGAGGCTAGGGCTAAGGCTGGATTATACCAGACCAGGGCTAGGATCAGTTCCTCACTCTCACCCTCCTTGGTGGAGGGATGATTAGGGCTTAGGCTAAGGTTAAGACCAAGGCTAGGGCTAAGGATAAGATGAGGGCTATGGCTAAGGGGGCTCTCTTTATCACACTTGGAGGGATGAAAGATGAGTTATGGATGATTTAGTGTGAGAAGGGGAGGGAGCTATTTATAGTCCCCAGCCCTGGTATTACTATAATTCTAGGTAAGATGAGGTTAAAATAGGTTGCAAGGGCTGGGATTTGAGATCGTCACGTGGCAACATCTCAACGGTAGGATTGTGTGGTGAGATTGTAAATAGTACAAAGGGGAAAGGGATCGCCGGAGGTGATTTTCTTCACACGCACCAGCGAGGTAGAGGAGAAGGGAAACAAAGCTCACACGAGATTGCAGGACAATATAGTGCCACATGGGTGCGACCCACCAGGTGGGCCCCACCTCTCTAGCTGGCTCTGAGCTTTGACAGGGAGCCCCCCACATGTGTGGTGTGCTCCTGCTTCCATTTCTATTAAATGCTCCCCCATCTTGTGTTTGGGCTTGGGTCTTTATTTTTTATGTGGGCTTGACTAGGCGAGTTGACTGGGTTGTGGGGACCGAGTTGGCTAACCGGGTGAGTTGACTCAGGTGGTTGACTTAGAGGGTTGACTCGAAGATTTAACACGAAAAGCTAACTCCTGGTATAATTTTACGAGTTTTGAGGTTTTAGGGATAGATTAATTGACCTCATTAGCTTCAGTTTTATTGAGTTAGGTTCTAGGATTGGGGTGTTAGGCTGGGTTAGGGTTTAGATTAAGGTTTGGGATTGAGTTGGGGTTTGGATTTGAGTTTAGGACTAAGTTAGGGTTTGGATTTAGGTTAGGTGGGTTAATCTTAATCAACTTGTCGGCCCAGGGTGGGGTGTGTACAGATGCCCCTCTTTGGCAGAGGTTGTGTGTAACCAAATGCTAAAGCAAGTGGACACCCCACCTTTACTGGTCAGTCGTAGGTCATGGTTTGGATTCATTGCCTACCTTTGTGTCTGTGTCAACTGATTGCTTGAAAATAGATAACTTGCACATACCGTGAGGGTTTGGAGAAAACATTGCGATTGTCCCTGCACTGGCTGCAATTTGAGTGTCCAATCGCAACCCTTTGATTACCGATCGGTACTAAAATCGGAAGAGCCAGTCATAGTAGAGCCCCTGCGCTTTGTTCTCCAGCCTTACGAGGATTTTTTCTGGAGATAGAATGTCCATTGCTTCCCATATCACAACAGGAGTACTTGTTTTGCTTAATCGTTAGAAGTGGTTAGCTAGCCCTGAGCTCTGTTCTACGGCCTTACAGGGTCACTATGATGACTTAGACTCAATTAAGGTCTACAAGCATCCACGACTAGGTATGTGCAGGTGACCTCTTTTCATGCAATCTTCTGGTTTCGATACTTAGGTTACAATTTGTCTTTCCCACCATTTTGACGGTTTCTTTTGACTGAGCTTGGCCTATTGTTCTTCATTGCATTAACATTTAATACAGCTAATTTGACACTGGAGTTCAGACTAATCGTTTTTTGTGTGCATTTGAATATGACAGCTCCGAGGAAACCGCGAATCGTCAGATCTTATTTGTTTTTGCACTGGTCTCTACCTAGAGATATGGAAGATCTCTTAGTGCCTTGAAAACCTGGCTCTCTTGGGTGAAAGAAATATCTTTTGAAAATTTCCCCACGCTAGGGAGTAGAACTCCGTGGGGATTTTGTTGCAAAGTGATTTTGGAAATGAGTCCAGCTTAGTTATCTCCACTAGAGATGCCCATGGGATCTTTGGTAAGCTGGTTTTCATTGAAAACGTGCAAAGGGATTGATCATTCTTCTCGTAGACGATGACTACGTTCAGGATCATCCCTGATGAGTGGATGGATTTGATGCGATTGATACATGGATGCATGAATGTGGTTCATAATGTGGAGATCCAATGGTTACAATTGGGATCGTTTCCGTCGGATGTGCATGATCTGAGCTTATTGATTTTACCTTATGGGGATTGTTTTTAAGACAGATGATTTAGTCTGCAGTTTGGTCAAGATCCTGATCGTGGCCGATCAGGTCCATTATCCCAAAAAAAATTCAGTTATGTTTCTACTGTGGATGAAAATGCATAGTGCAGTCTAGTTGGTATTTATTAGGGCAATCTGACCGCTGGTCTTGGTCAAGATTCCAATCTGGGAGGGATCAGATCCGTCATCCCAAGATGAGCTAGATGAGCCGCTCCACTGGGGATGGATTTTTATTTTTATTGTTTGGGCAATTACAACTGCGATTGGGATCCATTGGGGATGGTTTGAAGGTGGTGCAAGTTTGATTAGGGGTTGTGATTAAGATTCCGACTTATTCAAGATAGTTGATCGGTTCCATCATCTCACGAAAGAATTAGATTTACTATAGATGATGCAGATCTAATCATCCTTAATGGTCAGGATTCTGATCTAAGGCGGATCGGGTCCGTCATCCTGTAGGAAAAACAAATTTACTGACAATGTGATTGCGTCTCCCTGGGGATTGAGGTCCAATTACTTCTCCTTGGGAATATTTTTGAAGTATAGGGAAAGGTGTGGAATTTTCATCCACTCTCAGGTTCTACTGTTGATAAGTCACCCGATCCATTTTACGTCAATGAGCAAGACGAGCAACACAATTAAGTGTCGTAGTTTTACATCTTCAGATGAGCGATTAAGCTTTTATAGCCAAGACATCCACAAAGTTTCATGTTCCTTTTTTGTAATGCACATAGACCATGTATCATCCGACAGACTCCTTCAGCCACAAGATGGACCGCATCCTCACATTTTCTATGATCAATTCAGTTTGGGGTCTTACACTGTTCATAAAACAATGAGGGTGTGCTTCAACTCCTAGCTGCCTTAATCCCCTTCATGACTTCCAGGAACAGGGAATATCTGTCGGTTTCAACAACGGCTTCCAATTAAGCTCGTCTATCATGGTGTGTTCAATACGAATAGGAATGTGGAACTTCCACCCACACTTGACTTGGCTGCCAATAAGCTCCAAGCGCCCATACAATCAAGTGTTAGCCATGCCCGTAAAGGATTTGGAAAGCCCCTGAGAAATTAATCCCAGTGTAGTTTAAGGTCTTCAAACCATATGAGAGCGACTCGGATCATTGGAATCGATGGTGGTTTTGTTGGAAATGCTTGAAAAATATATTTTTTTATTTTTTTAAAGGTGATCTGGACCATCGGATCACGATTGAACGGTCACGATTGATGCTAGTTTTTATTGAGAATGCTTTAAAAATATTTTGATATTTTTCAAAGATGATCCAGACCATTAAATCGTTATCGAACTATTGTAGTCAATGCCGATTTTTATTGAAAATGCTTAGAAATATTTTTTTTATATTTTTTGAAGATGATCTGAACCATTGGATCGTGATCAAACAGTCGCGATCAATGCCGAATTTTATTACAAGCCTTGAAAATATTTTTGATATTTTTGGAAGATGATCTAGACCATCGGATCATGATCGAACAGTTACAGTACTTTGCTAGGATGCCTGCTTGGAACTTCACCCTTCTAGACAAAGATTATGAGGTGTGGAACCGCCAGTTCTGCCTTGGCTCGATTCTTCCCCGGCTCTTTCGTTCTCGGGACTCTCATCGTTATACAGGTGGATCAGTGACAGTTCCTCTGACAGATGTCTACTATGAAGTGCAGAGGGAGAGAGACGACGATGATGACTATGTTGGGCATATCTAGGCTCTGTATCTTTTAGCTTCGTGCTTTTGTTCTTTTGTATGGCTTTGATGCTTATATATTTGTTTTGCAAGTCCTGAATGGCTTTGCTTAATGAAATTTACCTTTCATCCCATGCGTTAGTCTTGATGGTTTAATGCTTGATAGTGTATGGCATGGATCAGGTTTAGACGGCTGGGGAGATGTGGCGCATTACCTGCACATGGACTTGATCAAGGCGAGAGAAATATAGATGCAATATGAGTTTAAGGAGAGACGCTTACTTGGAGAGGAGTATGATGAGGATTGATGAGTTATTCTAGTTATTGGCCGCTTATGCCCTCCTTTTATATGATACATGAACGACGAGGAAAATAATGTTTTTGTTTTGTGTTTGGGAAAGGCATATACATGTAATAGAATATGATGGATTGAAAGAAAACTTTTAAAAAACTTGTGCCTCGTGTGTCTGTGGGTGCGTGAGTTTGGATTTTTGTGTCAGGGTGCAGGAATTAGAACTAAGGCTTAGTCAATGCTTTGACTTGATGGCTAAGGGTTTATTTTTAGGAAATCTTAGACTTCCCTAGGGGAGTATGCAGTTGGAATCATTATCTCTTAAAACTTAATAGATTCTGTAGAGCCCTTATCTTCGACTATGCCTTCTTCTTGTCTTGGTAGGAATTCTGCTTAAGCTATCTTGGATTGTCAGAGCTAGTCCTCTGAATTGTCTTCTGGTACCTACTTTTTTTTTCCTTTGACCCATTTTTTCCTATAGCACCCTTTCGGGTTTTCCCATCATTTTTACTTGTGGCACCCTTTCGGATTTTCACCATGTCCTGGGTATTTGATTTTGTCTGCCCCTTGGTAGTTATACTATTTTTACCCCTGACGCCCTTTCGGATTTTCACTTAGTCCGATATGTGCCCACTGTTTTTACTCAGAGTGCCCTTTCGGGTTTCACTCATCCCTTTCTGTTTAGGCACACATTTTCCTTTTCATATATTTCTTTTCTTTTCAAACTCTTCAACGGCTAAGGATTGGAAATCCGTCGTTGCCGGCCAACTGGCAGCCATTCCAACATTTTCTTAAGCCATAATGGCAAAGTTGTTAACTTTAGCTGAGCTCATTCTAAGGGGTGAAGGGATGGTTATGCCATAGGTCTATTTTCTTATTTGTATTTTCTTTTTCTTTTTCTCTAGATTATGCGCTCTTATTTTGCTCCTTATTTTCACTCTCCTTTTGTGTTATTATTATTTTTTTTTTTTGGTTGTGACCCTTTATTTAAAGCACTTATTGATGGAAGAGAAAGGGTGATTCTCAGGATGACCTTAGCTTTACTAATGTAACTCTTAACAAGGTTAAAATGACTTACCCGTGATAGATTGTCATGTTGCCGACGTTGATTGGCTCGGGAAGATCCTCACCCCTCATGTTGGTGAGTCGGAGGGAGACTCGTGGAAGAACTTCTCGAATGATCAACAGTCCATACCACAAGTAGAGTTGGACACGAACCAAGTTTAACGGTTTGGATCGACTCGGTAAAACTCTGCTCGAACATAAAGTCTTCTTTTTCGAACTTTGTTCGAACACACAGGGTGTGTTTGAAGAAAAATTCGAGTCAGTTTCAATCATAATCCTATTCGACTTGACTCAAACTCGAACTCGACTCGAATATTGACTGACGACTCGGCTCGTTCATTCAACTCGATTATATATATATATATATATATATATATATATATATATATATATATATATATATATATATAGAGAGAGAGAGAGAGAGAGAGAGAGAGAGAGAGAAGGTTGGATGACAAATAAACATGACTGTGGGCCCTAGGAAGGTTTCAATAGTGGACATCACTCTCCTCACTATTTCCTATGGTGTGGTCCACTTGAGCTTTGTATTTGCCTCATCTTTTGTTTAATGCCTTAAAATGAGCTATACGAATGGATTAATGGAGTGGATAAAACAAATACATCATGGTGGGACCCACAGAGCTTTGACACTAGCTTTTTGGTGGGTGTTCACATCACAATCAATGAGCTAGCCCACATTCACGTCACAAGCCTTGCGCTGGAAATTTGGGTGGGGCCCATCGTTATGCTTGTAAAGAATCCACGCCGTCCATTCGTTTTGTGAGATCATTTTAGGATGTAAGACTAAAAATGTTCTGGATTTAAGACTCAAGTGGGCTGCACTAAAGGAAAAGGTGGTAGGGAAATTCCTACCGTTGAAATCTCCCTGGGGTCCACGTGATGTTTAATGCCATTATAATGTCATTCCTGTGGTGTAGTTCACTAGAGATTTAAATGTGGCTAATTTTTTGGATCAAGCCCAAAAATAATGTTTAAAAATTAATGGACGGCGTGGATAGAACACTTACATCATGGTGGGGCCCACAGAATACATGGCAGCGTCAACCTTATCCGGTGTAAAATGCACACGGATTTGAAAACAAACATGATTTTGTTAAGGGTTTCTAAAGCCCTCATTCACATGAATCACACCCACTGTCTCTGGCCTCCCTCTCTCTCGTGCTCTCTCCCTCTCCCTCTCCCTCTCAAGCTATTGTCGTCCAATGTGAGGAGGTGGCAGCCCTTTCCAACCCATCCATCCACTTGGTGTGCCTAAGGTGAGGATACGCCCCCCTTTCCCTCGTCTTCCTCCCCCACTCTTTCATTTCTTTTATTTTGTTTGATATGTGGGGCCCACTGATCATGGGGCTCCTATGTTGCATGGAGAGGACACCCACTGTTGAAGCATTTGTGGGGCCCACCAAGGGGATTTTTTTTGTCATCCCACCTGTCCCTAAGATCAACCAGATCTAGACGTGGGGGTAGGGCCTACAGATAAGGCTGATCCAAATCTTGAGTGGACACAACAGCAACTGTTGAAAGCTTTTTGGGGCTCACCAGGTAGTCTTTTTGAGATCCCACCTATTTAAAGGGTCACATAGATCTAGAGGGAAGGGATCACACCAACACCAACTTGATCCAAAGTTTTGTGGGCCCCACTATTAAAAAGTGGAGATTGAATGCTTACTATTGAAAACTTCCAGGGGCCCACCATGATGTTGATCTGCCACCAAATCTATTGATAGGATTCACAGAGCTTGACATGGGTGGAGCCCACATGTGAGGCAGATGCAAAGCTTAAGTGGGCCCCGCCTCAAAAAACAATGGTGAATGAATGCCTAACGTTGAAAACTCAATGGGGCCCACATTAATTAAGGGTCATCCATTATGTGGGGCCCACCTTTTATGCGGATCGTCCACCGTGTGAACCCCACTTTAAATGTAGACAGTCCACCGTATGTGCATCCTTTGATATGGACTGTGACAGAGCCTCCTCTCTTTAAAAACAGTAAAAAAGCTAAAAAAAAAAAAAACTTAAATGATTATGTACTTTTAAGTAAAAAAAGTTACTTATTGTTTACGTCGGATTTTGTAACAAGGTCCTCCAGACGTTCACCTTCCTCTCAGGCAGTTTTCTCCTGTACCTGAAAAAGTACAAAGGAAAACTATGGGTGGCCGGCGTCCAGCCGTTGGCCCTCCGAAGCTTAAGTTAGACGGGACGTGGTTACAAAGGAAACGAAGGGATTGAAGCTCAGAGATTGTGTATTATGTACCTTTCTTATCAATGAAGTCATCCATTTATATAGATCCACATGACCCAATCTGTTATGCAAGACGTCAAGATTACCATTGATTTCTGGGGATAAGAGGTTTATCCTATTGATCCCGAGATAAGAGAATGGTTCAATCCATTTAGACCTCTAGTCAATTACATTCCCTGACGACGATCCCCTGAGGTTTGGAACCATGAATCAAGATGGGCCCAACATTGGTCTATATGGGCTGTTGGTACTGAAAAGGCGGAGCACGCTCAGGCTCGAAGATTTATCTCCTCGCTGATTTGAGATGCAAACAGTTTCGACGACCACTATTGAGAAGCTCGTATACCCAGAAGGTATTTCGTACTTTCCTGATATTCGAGCTTCGACCACAAGGGCTTGGTGACTCGGTGGTTATGCATTGTACTTGTCCAATATGCGAGCCTCAACCAGGTGGGCTCGCAAGTCGAATACTGTCATAAGGGTGCTCTCACGTCGGATACTGCCATAAAGGTGCTCGCACGTCTCGCGTCCTCACGAGATTCTCGGACCACCGCAATTTGAATATAACACTTATAATTAATCATAAACCAAACTTATCTGAATATTAGTTACTTATCTACTATTGTCAGGAAAAAAGTAACTTAGTTGGTGGTATCCAAACGGGCCCTTAACATCTTCAGGTCGATCTTTTTTGTGTAGATTTCTGTCTTTCTTTTTTCTGCTTCTTTTTTTTTTGCACTTATTTTTCATCTTTTCCCATTCCATAAAACATAATAAAATATTAAAATTTGATGAATTCATTGATTTCTTTTAACATGGGTTTTAGTTTTGATTGATTTATGAATGGAACTTGAGATGAATGCAGTAATTATTTAATGAATTTCATTAGTTCATTTCTCTTTTTGGATGTGCTTATTTCTTTTAGATGGTGATCCATTGCATCCAAACAAATTTTCTGATTAGTTTAATTTTTTTAATTTCATTTTTTACCTTTTACTTTTAGATGGTGATTATTTTATCCTTAACCAGTAATTTCATGTATTTTGGTTGTATTTCAATCATGTACTAGGTAACTATAATTTTTACTTATGTATTTAAATCTATGGATTGCTTGAACTGAAAAGATGTAATTTACATTTGATGTGAGTCGTTGCTCGATAAACCTAGCTTGACCTTTAACTTCATCATCATCTAAGCCTTATCCCAATTTGGGGTTGGCTGAATGAATCTGTTCTGCCATTCCCCTCTATCAAGGGTTAGGAATGTCATATTGTTCAGATTCATGATAGAAGTTATGGCCCTTTTTGTGTGGCCCAGTAAAGGAGACCCACTATTGATTGTATATTTGTATGTGTATGATCAGGGCATCCTTTTGGACAGCCATGGAGTCCTTAATGTGTGTGCATGGGTTGTGTGGACCCGTGTGAGACCCATTGAAGTAGGGATCACCTTGACTTATGAATTATATCGCAATTGTTAGGTTAGGACAATTTTTATATATCTACATGTTAAAACATTTACTTTGAACCATTCCAATTGTTGTTGTTCAATCTAAATGTGTGGCCACACGTGTTGTGAATATTGATTTGGGAAGATGGTTAATTACTTAATTACTTGTGATTTATGATTATTAGTAATATTTATTGTGGGGATATGAGAGATATATACTCACATTTTGTGTCTTCAAAATAATAGATGTTTACTAAGAAACCTACCGTAACCCCTGGCCTTGGTGAGTCAATCACCTCTCCTGCTATTCTGGAGAGAGATGAGCAGAATACAAATGAGAATAGTACGGCACAATCTTCGATAAAGGGAAAGAAAAGATCGATAATATCGAGGGATTTCGAGGAGGTTACAACAAAAGACAGTAGATAAAGGTCAGATGTAAACACTGGAAAGTATTGTACGTGAAGAGTACGGGATGATCAACTACTCTTCTTTGGAGACATAAAAGTTGTCATATGAAACCAAAAGGTCCAGGAAAGAGTAAAAAAACTCTTTCATTTACCCCATCGCAAGAAGATGACTTTCAGGGTGTCATGTCTACATACAATTTTGACAAAGAAAAACTAAAAGAGTGGTTTGCTAGATTAGTTATAGTGGAGGAAAAACCATTTAAAATGACCGAGAGCAAGGTTTTCACTAGGTTATGCAAATATCTTAATCCCAGTTGCCAGAAGGTCTACCGTGCAACAGTAAAAAGAGAATGCATAAAGATGTATGAAACTGGAAAAAGAAAATTGAAATCTCTTATGGAATTGGTCTCACGAATTAGTTTGAAATCTGATTTGTGGAGAGCATCAAATTAAAGAAATGGATATATGTCATTAACTGCGCACTCTGTTGATGTTGAATGGAAGCTTTGTAAATCAATAATAAACTTTCATCACCTTCCGCCTCCTCATAATGGTGTTGTTATTTCTAATTGCATCTACAGCTGTTTTGTTGAGTGGGGCATTGAGAACAAAATTTCGTTAATAACATTAGATGATGCGTCTACCAATGATATCGTCATTTTAAAACTACGGGACCAATTTCAGACATCGAGAAAGTTATTTTTTGGGGGGAGAATATTTCAAGTAAGGTGTTGTGCACACATACTGAACTTCATTGTACAAGAAAGACTTAAAGTGATTGACTCAATGATTGAGAATATAAGAGAGAGTATTAAATTCATAAGGGTGTCACCTTTAGGAATAAGTATGTGGAATGAAATAGTCCAGCACTTGAGTTTAAAATCTCAGAAAACGCTCAAATTAGATATATGCACGTGCTGGAATTCAACATATGGGATGTTGGACACAACTCTGGAGCTAAGACAAGCATTCCCCCATTATGTGGAGCGTGAAAGAATTTATTAATGGTTGCATTCAGAGGATGATTGGTCAAAGGCGGAAGAGGTACATAAATTTCTTAAAGTTTTTTGCAATTGTACTAAGATAGTTCTAGGAATAAATATCCTATAGCAAATTTATTTCTTCCAACGGTTTGGAAGATAAAAGAAGCTTTAGAAAAAATGGTTTATAATGGTTCAAAATATCTCCAACAAATGGCATCATGAATGAGATCAAATTTTGATAAGCATTGGTCTGAATGCCATTTATTGATGGCTATTGCAAATTGTCCTTAATCCAGGATACAAGATGACACTGGTTAGATATTGTTTTCCCAAGATTTATTCTTCAGAACGAGCAAGAGCAGAGATTTCCTATGTTAATGAGGTAGTTTGTGAGCTGTGCGATATTTAGGTTGATATTTTGGATGAAAATAGAAACTAAAACAACAAAGCTACATCTTAGATTGGTTTGAGTTTTAATTCTAAAGATAAGCATGATGATTTTATGTCCTTTGTAGAACAAGAAACAAATGAGCAAACAACGGAATCAAAATTAGAAATATATCTTAAAGAACCAATTATCAAGTATCCTTTTGTAAATTTTAATGTGTTGAATTGGTGGAAAATGAAACAAGTTGAAACAAAATACTCAACATTAGTGATGATAGCACGAGATATATTGTTAATTTCAATTTCGACCATGGCATCAGAATCTGCATTTATCACGAGAAGTACGGTTGTTAGCAAGCACCGAAGCTCACTTATGTCGAAAACAATTGAAGCCTAGATATGCGTACAAGATTGGTTATATCCAGTTTGGATAGGTAGTAGTTTTGATGAGGATGAGAAAGATGATGATTGCAAGACTCAAGGTGAGACTACAATGCATGAATAGGTGACTTTTTTTTGGGTACTATTCTTAAAACTTGATAGTTGAATCTTAATTTTGTTATTTTCAATGTAATTATAAGTAATATTTTAAAATTTGAAGAGTTCTGTGTTTGCATTGATTCACCAAATCAATTGTTATGTTGGTTATATTATTTTATTTTACATTATTCAATTTTTATGTTGATTGGATGCTTGCTTCTATGGATTGATTCACTATTTCATTTTTTATGCAGGGAAGGCACTCATCATACGAATGATATTAAACAGTTAAGGGTTCACTTTAGTCTTTACTCTTCACTCTTCAGGTGAGTAAAAGTATGAACATTAACTATCTATGTTATGATTTTTTATTAGTTAGTTCAAAACTTTAAACCTTGTGATTTGTCATTTGTGATATGTTATTTGTGAACAAATCAGTATTTACTATTTAGTAGTAGAAAAAATATTTTCAAGCAAAAAAAAAAGCGAAATTGTTCAAACTCGTAAAAATTATCCAAAATCCATATGTTTGAACATGATTGGGCTAGACCAAATCGAGTTCGAACAAAGCCACCCTATTCAAATGTTTGTTCGAACATTTTGCGAACACACCCACTCAAGCAGTCAAATGATCCGATCTGGTCCATGTTTAACTCGGATTGGATCGTTGCCCACCTCTACCCACGAGAGCTTAAGCTTTCCTTAGGGATCTGGAAGGTGTGATGGTAGAATCTTATTCATGACCATCTCACCTACCTTGAAGCTTCTCTTTTGGACTCTCTTGTTGTAAGCCTGCATGATCCTCTTCTGATAGCATTGGGAGTGGCTTAGAACACACATGTGTTAGTGCACTTTTCTGTAGCATATTAGTGCACCTTATTTATCAATCACGTGTGTCCATATGTTGTAATGTCGGTTGAGCCTTGAAAAGCTAAAGACTGAAGATTCAAGTGGACCAGAAGCATCAAGGAAGAAGAATAGGTAAATGAGATGCCTTGTGACCTTAACCCCTTGAATTAAAATACCCAAATCCTCTTAGATGACTTGGACCAACTAGGTATACCTTTAGTTATCCTTATTAGCCTTAGATCATATAGACAAACATGATAAATTAGGTTAATAAAAGAGGTGAAAGTTGTTGTAATCAATCAGTCCCAAACAACAATTTTCAATAGGTCTTTGATATATCGGAGACCAGTTCGATAGGTCTTCATTAATTGAAATGACCATTTCGATATATCAAAGTATGTCGAGTAAACTTACAAACTCTCTAGATAATTTCTTCGATCAATCGAAATTCTTATTCGATATATCGAAATGAGTGTGTTTAATATATCGAAACCTTTTTCGATATATTGAGAATTTTGTCCAGCAGCTTGTTAATTCTTTAGACAGATTCTCCGATATATCGAATTAGTATTTCAATATATTCAAGATCGCTTCGATCAATCAAAACCCCTTTTTAATATATCGAAGCGACAATTTTCTGCCCGTTTTATGATCGTTGGAAATTTTTCTTTAAATACGGGAAGAGACGTTTTTAGGTGGTAGATGGAGATTTTGAGGAGTTTGAAGCCACCATGACCATCAGAGGCTTAAATCTTAACCATTTCAAGTGATCTTCCTTATGATTTATCACAAGAATGGAGCATTCCAAGCTCATGATGAAGATACACTTGTCCCTCTTTTGATCTTTATAGTTTGGACTAACCTTGATAATTATATTCATATCCAAAACTTTATGATGAGATCCGTGTAGGTGAGACTCTCTAGGCAACTCATTCTCATTAGTTATAGAGATCTCAAACCTACCCTCCTAGCACCTTGGACATCTCTGTTGGAGCATTATATGCAAGGTGCCTGATCTTGGAGCTGGATCATTGGTGACACAATTGTTCGCTCGCCTCAAGTGTAAGGCTGCGATGTAGTAATAAAACTCGGTAAGACCGAGGTCGATCTACAGGGAAATAGTAACAGCTCCCAAATCACTCCAGCAACTCAGTTTTTAATAGAAATTAGATTTAATTGAGTGTTTACTTAAAACAGGAACTTAATGAAAAATCAGAGATATAAAGTACTAAGGCTTTCAAGGATCCACTTGTAGCAATCCTATGTCAATTCAGTCAATCCAAGTAGAAAACACAACTAGATTTGAAGTCCTATCTCTCATCTAGTTGGAGAATAAAGCATTCACACACATTCCATCACATTCAAGTTGAACTTCCAAGTTCTAGTCCAATAAAATCAATACCAAACTCAAAACCATAGCCTGCGGAGTAACAGCCATGCCTCTGGCCTATGGCCTGCTCAAGGATTACTATAATCCGAATTTAGATAAACAAACATGATAATCTTAGAGAATTAAAAGGAATTCATGTCCGGAGCACATAAACTCAGATAAGACGTCTCAAACTACCACTTTTTGGAACTAAATCATGTAAAAATCCAGACTTGAATGTAAATTACTTGAATTAAACTGAAACCAACATAGAATTAGCTACAAGCTTCACCTCTCAGCCTTAGCTAAGAGGTTTTAGCCGAGCATAGTCATGCTACAACTAAAAACTCTGAAATAAAGCATAAAAATAGAAAAACCCGAATAGGAGAGTTGCAGCCGCTCCACAATCGCTTTCACTCTCCAAACCCCCGTTCCTTAGCCTCTCTGATACCTTAGGAAGAGCCCCTAGGTGTCCTTTTATAGCAAGCAACCTCCCTTGCGTCGGATTCTGCGAAAGACTACGCATTGCGCAGCGTTTTTCGGAGTCCTAATTTAGAAAGGACTTTCCTTACGCAGGGCCGACCGGTCGTGACTGGTCGGACTGATTTTCTAAGCATTCCAGGGAGTACAGCCGACCGGTCATGACCGGTCGGACCAATTTGAGTGCTGTTCCAGCGTAGACAGCCGACCGGTCATGACCGGTCGGGCTCCTCTTTCCAGCATCCAATGTGCATGGCCGACTGGTCAAGACCGGTCAGCCTGTCTTCAATGTAAATCAGCCTTCATGCAGTGTGCATGGCCAACCGATCATGACCGGTCGGCCTGTCTTTAACTTACTCCTTTGATGTGGCTGACCGGTCGGACGACCGGTCTGCCTTGTTTTCCTTCCACTTTTTCTTCTTTTCTTCATCCTCTTTTCTCCCTCTTTCTTCTTCTTTCTTTGGTCCATCTTAGGACTTCCTCCAATGTCTTCAAATAACCTTTGTTAGGCTCCAATTGGATGAAATCCGCTCTCATCCCTACAATCACAAAAACATGTGTTAGGTGGGCCTTTAAACCATGAAAATCATGCAAACCTTGTTGTGTAATGAGCAATGCAATGTATAAATTGGAGGTTCAACAACAATGACATCAAAGATCGGGGAAGTACAAGGAGAGTTGATTCAGGCACAAGAGAGCAAGAAGAAGCAACTTGAAGCGGCGCTACACGTGGCTCAAATTCGACAAGTAAGGTTATCAATTTGTGTTGAATTCATCCACTCTTTTTCCTATGAGAATTGAGCATAGAGTTTGTTCATTAAACTCGAACTTAGGGTCGTTTGCCGATCCTTAGCTTGTTAGTTGAGCCCAAAAGTCTAGGGACGTTTGTCATTCCTCGACACATTAGTTGAGCTTAAATTTTATGGACATTTATCATTCCTTGACACGTTTTTCGGGCCTAAACAAGTCTCCAAGGGGATCTACCAACACAGGTGTGAACCTATAGGTTTGGAGGAACCTGAAAACTCCCCGATTGGGTAAATCCGAACTAAAACACCTTGATTGGGAGGAACCGGATTTAAACTCCCTAGTGAATGTTAGTGTGCTTAAAGGGGTTAAGTACTTAAATCGAGAGTGGAGTAGACCCAAAATTGAACCTCTATACATCATTGTGTACTTGATTGTATTTAAGCACATTTCTTATTATGCATTGTGTTTAATTGTTTAATTATGAATGCTTAATTAGAATGTATGCTAAGCACTTGATAGGCACATCCACACATACAAGATGTACTTTCACTTCTTACGTAGACTTGAGCCTTATGATCCATTCTCATATAGTCTACTTAGCTTGCATAGATTAGGACTTAATTAGTTTAATCATTTGATAATCTATTCTTGCTTTAACTAGGTAGCTTATTGCTTAAACCATATGTTAGTCTTGTGATTGGATCCACTTAGGCTTGGAAGCTGAAATGTTCTTGCTTAGTTTAATTTGATAAAATTGTTAAATAGCCGAAAAGAATTTCAAAAGGTCCTAATCACCCCCCTCTATGACTTAACCATAATTCTAGTTGCTCTGCTCTTAGCTTCCGCACATATACGTAGGTGTTGTATTAGACTACCAACATAATTTCAACACGCGCTTCTCATCTACGAGATGCAGTTGATTGTTTCTGGCTCACTGCCACTCCCCTTTCTCGACTTCACTTTCCAGTTAGACTCTAAGGGATGAGATTTCTACTTTGACTGGCAGAACTGCCTCCATTCCATATCTAAGCTCGAAAGGAGTTACACCTGTAGTAGACTGTACATATGTGCAATAGACCTAGAGTGTGTAAGGAAGCATCTCTGACCAGTCTCGATATGCCTTGACCATCTTCTCGAGTATCCTACCCCACCGTTTATCTAAGGGCGATAAGGGCTGGACCAATGACGTTGAATCTTGAACTTGTCGAGGAACTCGTCCATCTTCTTATTGACGAAAGGTGACCCGTTGTTTGTGATAATGGCGTGAGGAATTCCATGTCGGCATATGATGTTGTTCTTCATGAATTCGATAATGTGAGAGGCTGCTATAGTGGTGAAGGATGTTGCTTCCACCATTTTCCTTTTTATATATTTTTTCTTTTCAAACTCTAAAACGACTATGGATTGGAAATCCTTCGTTGTCGGTCGAGTGGCAGTCATTCCAACCTTTTCTTAAGCCATAATGGCAAAGTTGTTGACTTTAGCTGAGCTCATCCTAAGGGGTGAAGGGATGGTTAATTGTGCTATAGGTCTATTTTTCTTCTTTTTCTTTTTTTTATCTCTTTTCTCTTTTCTTTTTCTTTGGAGTGTTCTCTTATTTTGCTCCTTATTTTCACTCTCCTTTTGTGTTTTTTTTTGTTGTGACCCTTTATTTAAAGCATTTATTGATGGAAAGGAAATGGTGATTCTTTAGATGACTAACCTTAGTCAGTTGACTTTAGCTTTACTAATGTAACTCTTGACAAGGTTATAATGACTTACCTTAATAGATTTTCACGTTGCGGACGTTGATTTGCTCGGGAAGATCCTCACCCCTCATGTTGGTGAGTCGGAGGGTGACTCGTGAAAGAACTTCTCGAATGATAAGTGGTCTATCCCACGAGAGCTTTAAATTTCCTCGGGAATCTGGAAGGTGCGATGGTAGAATCTTCTTCATGACCATCTCGCCCACCTTGAAGCTTCTCTTTTGGACTCTCTTGTCATAAGCCTGCATGATCCTCTTCTGATGCATTAGGTTTGGCTTAGACCATGCATGTGCTTCTCATCTGCGAGATGCAGTTGATCGTATATGGGTCATTGCCACTCCCCTTCCTCGACTTTGCTTTCCAGTAAGACTCTAAGGGATTAGATTTCTACTTCGACTGGCAGAACTGCCTCCATTCCATATGTAAACTCGAAAGGAGTTACGCCTGTAGCAGATTGTACAGACGTGCAATAGGCCTAGAGTGTGTAAGGAAGCATCTCTAACTAGTCTTGATATGTCTTGACCATCTTCTCGAGTATCTTAATGATCGTCTTGTTGAAGGCTTTGACCCTACTGTTGGGGTCCCAAAATTCAGTACCCTCTAAAATAAATCAACTGGGCACGTGCTTCGAGGAAATCCCACAAAATACTACCCGACGCACCCAAATACCCAGATTTGCAAAGGATCCAATACTTAGCCATTTTCTCCGGCGGGCCCCACGAATCACCGTAATCAAAACCGTCTGGAATCAAGCAGACACCTTCTTTATGAATTATGATAAGCAGTGCATGACTATTCACCAAGAAGTGGGCCCCGCAAGCCCTTCATTTCACAAAACCCAATTTTGCAAGACACGAGTGCGTCAAGCGCACTCATTTATTCAGCCCAACGCACCCTTAAATTCATTAAAAATTCAAGAAGTGTTTCAGGATGTATTTCACATCTGACGCATCCAAAAATGGCTTGATGCACCCAAAAAATACCTTCGACGTGTCCATAAATTCACAAAATACGGAACTGCAATTTCAGGGTGCATTGGACCTTGACACATCCAAAAATCGTTCAGCGCGTCCATAAAATAACTCAACGCACCCATAAAATCACCAAGAACCAGCATAGCATTTTTTGGATGCATTGGACTCCAACGCACCCAGAAAATAGCTCGACGCACCCATAAAATCAGCACATTTCAGAATATCATTTTGGGGTGTGTCGGAGCTCCCACGCTCCCATTTGGGGGTGCGTCAAAGGCTTTATGGGATGCGCCATACATGGCAGCCTCTCATTGGTCGTTGTCCGGTATTTTCAGGTATAAATACCCCCTCCCGCTGTTCATTTGTACAGATTAAGAGAGAGAGAGAGAGCCATTATCCCTTGAGTATTTGGGATTTACCGCCGGAAACCCCCCTCGCCGGAACCCTTTTTCGACCATCGAAAAACTTTCCCGATCACCAGAATCCCTTTTCGATTACCGTTGTCATTCACCGGAAGATCACTCCGACCAATACCGTTGCAGGTCCGGATTATAAAAATTCATAAGTGTGGGCGCGCATCCGAAAATAGCTCGATGCACCCGAAAATTCAACACAATTCGTACTTGTATTTTTAGGGTGCATTGGACTCCCACGCACCCGAAAATAGCTCGACGCACCCGAAAATTCAACACAATTCATACTTATATTTTCAGGGTGCATTGGACTCCCACGCACCCAAAAATAGCTCGACGCACCCGAAAATTCAACATAATTCGTACTTGTATTTTCAGGGTGCATTGGACCCCAATGCACCTGAAAATTGCCCCACACATCCGTAAATTCAACAAAAATCAAGCATTTAATTTAAAGGTGCGTTGGAGCCAACGCACCCATAAATTAAGTCCCACGCACCCAAAAAATCAGCCAATTTCAGAACATGTTCATGGGTGCACCGGACTCAATTTTAAGTGTTTTCAAGTGCCGCTTGAGCCTATTTTGGGTATTTCGAGCATTTCGGACGCAATGGAATGGTCAAATGGACGTTTCGAGATCTCTAACAATGAGAAAAACTGTGCATCTTCGAGGTTTGACCCGGTCTGATGCATTGAATGAAATGACTTCTCGAAAAGGAGCTGCCAGCATCCAGAACTATGCAAATATGTCATCATTTATATCTATTGTAAAGATGTGATCCGATTTAGGTCGAAAGCTAGGCAAACGGGACTATGGTTATCACAATAAACCATATTAAAAGAGTTTCAATTCTCTACAAAGCAATTGTTATGAACTGCCATAACACAACAGTCGATGCCCTACCCATTCAAACGGCATCCATCGGTTGGGCTACGCAGGTATACACAACTGTAAAGTGGACTTTCCGAGGTCACCTGTCCATACATTGACAAGCGCGGGCCCAGAGTCGTGCTTCCCAGTCATAGACCCTGATAGTCTCAGCCCGGATCTTCGACCAAAACATGGGACATAGACATCTGACTAATATAAAGATGGTTTAGTCCATAACAAAACAAATACAGGTCTCTACGACCACAAACTCTAAGACCATAATCCCAGGTGACTAGTCTTTTACCTTTTAATTAAGGGTCATCGATCATTCGATGTAATTAAGGGCTCGTGCCAGATCACGGCCTAGAACGTACAAGATCTCAGGATCTTTGGAATAAAATTTGCCTTGCGATATCTCTTCTTTTGTACATTTGTGAATGCTTATGATTGTCTATGAATGTTTCCATTACTAAGAACCCTAGAGCAACAATACCCACATTTCAGGAAAATGTCCTTGGAGTTCATTTTCTAGTTCTAACAAACTGCCGACTCTGCTGGGGATCAAACCCAGAATCTCTGGTTAGCTTTGAGTATAGAAACGCTCTAAGATCAATCATTCACAAACGCGAATGTGTACACAGGAGATTTATCGCGAGGCATAATGTTTCGGCGCCCTCGGGCGCCAAACTGGCGACTCTCAACGGGAATGTTCTTCCCTTCATCTTTAAGGCAATAGACGGTAAAGTAAAAGGTTTGCAAACCCACGAACCCCCACAACTACACGTATTTGTCTTCTTCTTGCCTATTCCTATCAGTTTATTCACTACGATCGATGGGTTCACGCTCCCGGCCGCATTTATGAACTGTTCTAATGATTTTTTGACGCCGCAGAATTAGCAAGATAGTAACACAGACGGAAGAAATGGCATGCTCAATGATGAGTTCGTGCACCTTCCTTGCTGCCAGAGGCTTCAGCTTCCCCCGTTTCACCGCAATTGCAAGACCAAGCTTAGAGTGGCAGTTGGTTGAGACCCGAAGGCAGAAGAAGGAACAGAAGAAAAGCTGCCATCGTAGCAGCATATAGGACGGCGAACGTTGCAAGACCTCGCTCCGTGATCAGGAACGGTGGAAACGGTGGCAACCGAACCAAGGGCAGAAGATCCCTATCGACAGGCTAGGTCATAGCAGCCAAACTCGCAGTACCTAAAATGACAGCTGAGCAGTTTTTGCCATTATCCAAGGTCGCCCGCGCCTTTCGGAGACCTATCAGGCCTGCACATGTAAAGAAAGCAGAGCCTATGACAACCCTTGAACCGAAGCAGAGATCAGCTCAGAAAATCCCGTTAGCACAAGTGGTGATGGTCCAGGTGGCCGAAGGAGAAGAAGAAGGACCGTATGAGGTAGAAGAATTGCCTCCATTCCAAGATCAGATCGACAGATTGGTCAAGGCTAACCGCGAGACGAACGATCGGATGAGGGCCATTCAAGAAGCCTTGACCACCTTGATAGCGTAGAATGCCACTAGAAGTATCGCGCCGCTCACCCGTCAGTCGGCAGAGGAATCCCAAGGGGCAGTGAAAGGTCTGGCTGAGCCTGAACCGCCCGTCCAACTCAGGGTCACACCAATAGAGCGTGCACCACTTTCCGCATCTCACGTATCGCGAGAAGAGTTATCCCAGACGATAGCCCACATGATGCAGTAAGAAAAAGAGAAAGAGAGGAGGGGCAGCTATAAATATCGGGTCCCGTACCCGCCAGAGGTGGAAGAGGTGCCGTTCCCAGCCAATTTCAGATGCCCAGACTTCAAAAAATTCGACAGAAGAGGATCGCCGGAAGAGCACATCACCCACTTCTTGACTAAGTTGGGAAATTGATCCGCGGTCCCGCAGTATTGCATACGGCTATTCGGATCTACCCTGACAGGGAAGGCCTTTCAATGGTACATGTCACTATCAGCCGGCTCTATAAGGACATGGGAGCAAATGCAGAACGCTTTCATCTCAAAATTCTTTACGACCGAGAGGGAGATCTCGTTAACAAACCTAGCGTTGGTCAGACAGAGGAATGGTGAACCAGTTGAGAAATTTATCGACCGATGGGGAACTACAGCGGCTCAATGTCGTGAATTACCTAGTGAAGGCGAGCAGATGAAGATGTGCCTAAGAGCTCTAGACCCTATGATCTCGTATGGACTGTCAAGTAACACCTTCAACTCCTTTCGCGAACTAGCGACGAAAGCCCATCTGGTGGAAGAAGCAGCCTCCCGGGTAAACTTCAGACCCGAGAGACAGAAGAGAGAAATAGGAAGAGTGGTAGAAACCCACTAGGTCGACAGGAGCAAGGAACAAAAAGATCGAAAATGTCCCCCTGCCGATCATAGGCCAGAGATGAAGACAACAGTCATACAAGACAAGGGTAAGAGACCCTATGTACCTAAACGCGTATCAATAGCCGAAAGAGAAAGGGCTAATGGCCCATATACATTCGATATGGCCGATCTGGTTCCGATCATGGAACAATTGATTGAGGAAGGCTTAATGCGTCTACCAGAGCCTGTCCGTCCCCATGATGTTGGACGAGTAAACGATCCCAAATATTGCAAATATCACCAATGTGTTAGCCATAAGATAGAAGATTGCTTCTCCTTGAAAGGAATGATACAAGGGTTGATCAATCAAGGGGTCATCAGCATGAAGGTACCCGAGACAGCAAGGGAGATAGCCGGGGCAATTTCAGCAATCCCAATAGAAGATGGTACCCACCGAACGACTTCATTCCCTGAGCCGAAGGAACCATGGACTCTAGTCAGTAGTAAGAAAAGACTCGAGAATAAACGAAGGCTCGTTAACCGAGGAAGGAACAGGGGAAGAGGAAGGAGACAAATATTACAAAGACGACCCGCGACGAGCATGACATATTGTGGAATGGTGTCGTTCGTCGAACAAGCACCATTCGAAGCTACCCCACAAGCGGCTGAGGGAGAAGTTAACGCGGTCATCTTACGATTAGGAAAGTAAATGCCTGACCGTACCCCTCCAAGACCAGACGACCCAATGCAAGAAGACGATGTCCCTGACAGGCCGCAAGAGAGACCTCACATGTAAAAGTCGAAAGAGAAGGTTGGTGAAGCCATGACTAGTCAGCCAAGCCCGAGACCAGTAGCGTATGATGTTGTGTCGCACTTACGGAAGGTTCCCGCTCGGCTAAGTATATACGATGTTTTATGTCTCTCGAAAGTGTACAGAGAAATGTTAATCAATGCCTTACTTGACAGTGAAGTCAGGGAGGTCATGATGATAGAGATGGAAGAAGAAATGAATAATACAGACAAATTTTGGGAGGGGTATATGCCAGTGTCACAAGTCATACATGTCAACCATCCTTCAACAATCACTTTCTCAGAAGAAGACCGCACGATCGAATTAATAGACCACAATCGCCCGTTGATGGTCACAGGAACAATCAGGGACACCGAGGTTAAAAGGTGCATGTTAGATGACGGGTCTGCCGTGAATATTATGCCATTGAAGACATTACAGAAGCTAGGTTATAGGCAATCGGTACTACGCCCGAGTCTCATGATGATTCAAGGGCTCAATCAAGACAATCAATGCACACTTGGATCAATCACGGTGATGTTAGAAATCGAAGAACTGACGACGAAAGTAACGTGTCAGGTGATCGATGCGGTGACAACCTACAACCTCCTTTTAGGAAGGCCCTGGCTCCATCAGAATCGGATAATCCCTTCGACGTATCACCAGTGTTTCAAATATAACAGAGATGGTGTCCAATACAAGACAGCAGCAGATCCGAAGCTATACACGATAGCTGAGTCATTTTTGGCCAATGCGAAATATTACAACCCGTCGAAAGCGATAAAACCAGCAAAATGCCGACGTAACCAAGAAAGGGGAAGGGGTAAAACCTCGAGTTGAGAAGTGCGTGCAGAAAAGTAAACATCAGCCCATCACTCAGGGAAGATCCCAATGTCAGCGGGAAAACCAACCTCAGCCGATCATGAAGAAATTCTATGTAGTACCGCAGCACCTGCGTCAACCAGGGCAGTCTGTGTTAAAACTGATCTCAGATCAACACATGAGTGTACTCAAGTCCAGCTTTAATATGCCGATACCCAAGATAGGAAGAACCAAGCCATTTCCAAAAGCTCCAAGCCAATTCATTGTGCCGTCAAGAGATACCACCCAGAAAGATATCAAGTTCCACTCAGGGCTAAGTCAGCCAGTACCATCAGAAGAGAGAGAAGAAGGAAGAAGGTCTGCCCAACCCGGACCAATAGAAGAGAAGAGATATAACAGAGCCAACCGGAAGATTATGAGGAATATGTGATTCTTCGGTCAAGGCTCAGACATAAAGAAAAGACTACTAGCTCCATTTGAAGAAAATAAGCAAGTATACAGAAATGGAAAAGGTCTAGGAGCCAAGGCAAGCATAAACATGGTGACCATTGGCTCGGTAGAAGAAGTTCAGTCACAAGATTCTATCGACATAATCCAGCCAAGTGTCGCACCCGTGCAACTAGAAGACGATAGACAACCGACGATTGATGAACTCGAAGAGGTGAATTTGGGCACCCTCGAAGAACCCAGGAATACATATTTGAGCAGAAACGTCCCGAAAAATGAAAGAGAGAGATACATGCATCTATTAATGGAGAATAAGGACATCTTTGCCTGGACATATTCAGAAATGCCCGGGTTCAGTCCGACAATCGCCATGCACAAGCTGAGTATCATGAAGGAAAAGAAGCCAGTAAAGCAACCGTAACGACGGTTTCATCCTGATGTTATACCTAAGATTGAAGAAGAAATCAAGAAACTAATTCAGGCCAGGATTCGTTTGAGAGGTGAAGTACCCTCGATGGATCTCAAACATCGTGCCAGTCAAGAAGAAGAGCGGACAGATCCGAGTTTGCGTTGACTTCCGGAATCTTAATGAAGCCTGCCCGAAAGATGATTTTCCTTTGCCGATTCCAGAATTATTGATTGACAGCACAACGGGATATGAAGTAATGTCCTTCATGGACGGGTATTCGGGATATAATTAGATTCGCATGGCCCTAGAAGATGAAGAAGCTACGGCCTTCCGTACAACTCTCAGCATCTACTGTTATTGCATAATGTCCTTCGGACTAAAGAATGCAGGGGCAACATACCAGCGCGCAATGCATGTTATATTTCAGGATATGATGCACAAATAAGTCAAATGCTATGTAGATGATTTAGTTGTAAGGTCGGTCGAGCATGAGCAGCACAGGGAGCACCTAAGGCAAGTGTTCCAACGGTTGCGCAAGAAGAGTCTCCGTATGAATCTGCTAAAATGCGCGTTCGGAGTTGCGTCTGGTAAATTTTTAGGCTTCGTGGTCAGACACAGGGGCATAGAAATCGATCCCACAAAGATCAAGGCCATCATAGAAATGCCGCCTCCGAAGAACCTGAAGCAGTTGAAGAGTTTCCAAGGCCGTGTAGCATATCTGAGAAGATTCATTTCGAACCTGGCTGGTCGTTGTCAGCCGTTCTCCCGCCTTAACAAGAAAGATGTTAAGTTTGAATGGGATGTCGCTTGCCAGAAAGCTTTCGATTCATTAAAAGAGATGCTCGGGAATTCACCAGTCCTTGCCGCCCCAATCAAGGGAAAGCCACTGATTCTATACATTGCAGTAGGTGATAACTCACTGGGAGCACTCCTGGCACAGAGGAACGAAGAAGAGAAGGAGAATGCGCTATATTACTTAAGCCGCACGCTAGTGGGGGCCGAATTTAACTATTCAGCAATTGAGAAGATATGTCTCGCTCCAATTTTCGCTGTAAAGAAACTAAGGCATTACTGCCTCTCGCACCAAATAACATTGATATCCAAGGCGGATCCGATCAAGTTCCTTATGAACCGGCCTATGTTATCCTGACGCTTAGTAAAATGGTCCCTTCTCCTCTCTGAATTCGACATTACATACGTCCCGCCCCGAGCTATTAAAGGACAGGCAATCGCAGATTTTCTCGCTGTACATCCGGTCCCGAGCAGCAAAGAAATGGAATGTGATCTCCCAGATGATCAGGTTATGATGGTCGGAGAACCACGACTCTGGCAGATGTACTTTGACGGAGCCTTCAGGTCGACAAGGGCAGGAGCGAAGGTTATATTTATCAGCCCACAAGGAGATTTGCTGCCCTACTCATTTATGATCGTGCCAGCTTGCACTAACAACGAAGCAGAATATCAAGCCCTCATCATTGGGCTACAGCTCGCATTAGAGATGCAAATCAAGGCAATACAGATCTATGGTGACTCCAGGCTAGTCATCGGACAATTAACGACAGAATATGAGGTCCGTAAACCTGAGTTGTCGCCTTTCTACCAACTAGCGCAGTCACTATTTGACCAGTTTCGTAACATTAACATTTCACATATACCAAGGCAGGACAACGTACAGGCCGACGCATTGGCCAACCTGGCCGCTGCTTTGGCTAACCCTAGAGGTAGCCCGCTTCAAGTAACAATCGAAGAAAGGAGGATCCTACCGATAGCCGCACTGCGTGGTGGCGGAGCAAGCGTAAACCCCATCTGTTGCTTCTAAATCACAGAAGATAATGACTGGAAAAGGCCGTTCGTCGACTACTTAAAGTATGGATTCTTACCAGAAGAGCCCAAGATGCGCACGCAGGTTAGAAGACGCACTAGGGTCATTTAAACTACAGAATGACGTCCTTTACAAATGCTCATAAGAGGGAGTATTGTTGCGCTGCTTGGACCAGAATGAAGCATATGCTACGTTAAAGGAAGCCCATGGAGGAGAATGCGGTGCCCACCAAGGAGGCAAGAACCTACATCACCGTGTCCGACACATGGGATATTATTGGCCCACGATGGCAAAAGATGCGATAGAATTTGTCAAGAAATGTCATCAGTGCCAAATCCATGCAGATATCATACACTCGCCACCGAAAGAGTTGCATCAATCAGTGATGTCCTAACCTTTTGCAGCCTGGGGCATGGACGTGATTGGACCGATCAGCCTGCCCTCTTCCCAGGGGCACTAATACATCTTAGCCACGACGGATTACTTTTCCAAGTGGGCCGAGGTAGTCGCGCTTAGGAGCGTGAAAGCAAAACATGTCGAAAGTTTCATCCGCCACACCATACTATACCAACATGGTATTCTCGAGAAAATCACCACCGACAACGGAACACCCTTCAAGAACGCTACCATTGACAAGTTGTGCACAAAGTTCAAGATCAAGCACTGCTATTCAACACCTTACTATCCTCTTGGAAACGGACTGGCTGAAGCTTTTAACAAGACTATTGTGAAGATTTTAAAGAAGACAGTAGCAGAGAGTAAGAAAGATTGGGACAAGCGTCTGCCCGAAGCATTATGGGCATATCGAACCACACACCGCACAACCATGCGAGCCACATCCTACTCGTTGGTATACGGCATGAAGGTGGTGGTCCTGATGGAGATACAGGTTGAGTCATTACAGGTCACACTTTGACACTCCCTGACAGCCGAGCGCAATGCCGAGATCAGAATGACCGAGCTAGATGATCTAGATGAAAAGAGACTGGTCGCTCAGCAAAGGCTTGAAATGTATTAGAAACAGATCTCAGCCTCATACGACAAACAAGTTCGCGGTAGGTCGTTCAAAAGAGGCAACCTGGTGCTAATGATGAAACGCCCGGTGCTAGCTCAAGGCCCAAAAAGTAAATTCGACCTGAAGTGGGATCCAGTGTGCATCATCGATGAAGTATACTCCAATGGAGCTTATCGAGTGATCGATTACAAGGGGCAAGGCATCAGCTCGTTAGTGAATGGTCGATTCTTGAAAAGATATTATACTTGACAGAGAATACCACTGTGATTTGTAAACACCCCGCTAGAGGGAAAGTGTAATAGACAAACATCAAGAGAAATGATACCATACGATGATCAATGCTTACAATTACAGATACTAATCATTTATTTCGTGTGTTTACACAGGCATCAAGAAAGTCATTGAAACCCGAGAGGTATCAGGAGTCGCCACCTCGCCCGATCCGAGGTTATCAAGAATCGGAATGAAAAGATGGACCTTAAGATCAAGGCTCAGTCACACCCATTCCTGCATAAAATATAGGTTTGAGTCCTGACAAGGGGACATTCCATCCAAAATAATCTACAGTTATATTCGAATCCAAACTCAAATGAAAGAAGTATCAAGTAGATAAAACACATAGCACGATCACATGAATAGTATACATATCATTACAACATTACTATCATAAAGTATCTCCACAAAATTACAGAATGAAACAATTACAAAGCTTAACCATTCAAATTTCTTAAACATTGTTCTAGCAAATGAATTGCTAGACTCCTGGGTTGCCCTCTGTGTTGCCTCCGCCGCGGCTAAGACCTGTGCAGGATCGGAGACGCTTTGAAGGAACTCTCTCAGTTCTGCGACCTGATTTCGTATAGTGTTACGTTCGGCCTCGCGCTTTTCGACAGATAATTGCAGATGAGCCTTCTGATTGCCAAATTTTGAGAGATTGAGGTGAACAACGGAGCGTTCAGCTTACAACCGTGCTATCTCATTGTCTATCTCTGCCAGCCGATCTGTGGTTCCCTGATGCCCGACGGTGGCATCTTGCCAGTCGCGCCTCATTGCAGTTATATCTGCCTCGCACAACTCAAGCTTTGGCAGGAGGGACTGCAAATGACCGCGCCTCTCCTCAATAGAAGGATCGACTCTGAAGTGTCTCGCCTCGCTGAGTTGTGCCATGCCTTCCCTGAACAGGACTACATGGTTGATCATCAAAGAGATGTCAATCCCGAGCCATGTAGCGTTGCATTCAAGGGCCTGCAGCCCTTCATCTAAAATGGACCATTCATCCATATTCTTCAGAGAGGTGGTGATGTTCATTAGAAGACTCTTCAAAAGGTCCGCCTTCACCTTTGACAATCCTCGGAGAGAAGAAATGAATGCCTCGGGCAAGGCGACAGGGGCTAAAGCATGAACAGGGGCGGCAGTTGATAAAAAAAATGGTAAAGTCAGTATAAAGAGGCCTCAGTAAGGAAAAAGATAGTTGAAACGGTGAAGACAAGTAATATACCAGTGGCTTCAAGAATGTCAACAGCAGGCGCGTTAGTCAAAGCAGTAGGTGTAGGCAATACTGGGACAGGTTCAGCAATACCCTCAGTCGACGGCTCAGGTAGTTTCGAAAAAGATAGCACTACGACCTCAGGAACGTTGGTGTCAGATGTTGGCATAGTAACGGGAAGGGGTTCCGCAACGGGTTCAACTGACGACGGTACAACAGTAGGAAGAGTTTTCGTGGCACGTTCCGATGCACTTGTTCCTATACCAGAAACTTCAACCTCATGGGAAACCTCCCCGATAGGCTCAACTAATGACGGTCCAACAATGGGAACAACTTCCACAATAGGCTCAGCTGATGAAGGTTCAACAGTCAGAGATGCTTCCGAGGTAAGTTCAGGTACACTCGATGCAGCGACAGAAATCGGAATGCCCCGAGAAGCTAAATCAACATCCCCGACCCCAATATCTTCAACACGGGAAAGGGTCAGGGGCAGGTCCAACCTCCGCAGTGGCAGTGGTTGTCGTTTTATGAATAGGACCCTGGTCATCTGCAGCTTCAGCCATGGGGATATCGGAGATAAGAACAGTATCAGTGGGTACCTCGTCATCCAAGTCCATGAAAATCGCTTCAACATCCGCCTCAGGGACAAGCTTGTCATATATCGGTTCATCATCATTGCCTTCTCCAGTATGACAATCCCCGCTCAAATTCTCCTAAAGGCTCAGCTCACCCTCTTCCCTGACTGCACCCGCGTCACCAATCGGAGTGCCACCAACAGCCTCAGAAATTCGTTTCTGTAATCTCTCTTCATCATACCTCTTACGCATCTCAGCAATGTTCTTCCCTCCATCAACTACCGAAGTACGATGAACAGTCTTCACCCGAGGACCAGTTCGCTCAAGTGGCGTCTCATCATCACCACCATCATCATCACCATCATCACCCATCACCGCCGTCATCTCCACCACCATCACCGCCATCATCACCACCCTCACTGCCATTGTCATCATCACTGTCCCCATCATTTTGATCATGGTTACCCTTGGGAGCATCACCGCCATCATCACCACCCTCACCGCCATCATCACCACCCTCACTGCCATTGTCATCATCACCACCCTAATACGCCTCATCAATAGGCCTAAGAGATGGGAACTCTGGACCCTCCTGCACGATACTCCTTTCCCCGTAAGCAACCCAACCTTCCAGGGTATGATCGGGCTTCTCATGATCAATTATCACATTCATCGAAGTCATTAGCCTCTGAGTACCCGGTACAGCAGGCTGATGAAGATGCTCCGCCACGTACCCTAGTCCATCGGCAGGAGCTGGGCCAACAATCGGAGGCGTAACAAAGACAGGATCAGTAACACGATGACCATTCTGGATTAACGTATACTGGTAAGCCCACCATCTCATCCACCTGAAAGATGCGTCAGTGACACTGCTTGTACCAGGGATGGCAAAAGAGCAACCGGTCCCAATCAGCAGAAGTTGTCACCACATCCATTTCCAATAGATAGGCCCGATGCCATATGCTCGCTGCTCACGAGTCACTGGCTCTAATGTGGCAGGTACTCCTTGATCATATCCAAATTAACTAGTGAAACGGTTGGGGTAGTACGGCTTTCTCTAGAACTCCAACCCCTCACGTAAAGGAAGTGAGGATGGGCGGATGGCTATCAGGAATGAGTGTTCATTGTGGTCTATGCTGTCATCGTCCGTGCACAATATAAAATCTTTGCTCCGGGTGCCCGAGAAGTGGAAAAAGTAGACATCGTCGTATCTAGCAATCCTCTCCTTGACGGTGTTCAAGTTTTGCCTTACCATCTTCCGCTTTTGGAAAAAGTATAACGGGACCACCCCTCGCTGAATATAATCCCCGGACTTGATACCATATACCCAGGGGAAATACACTCCGAGCCATCCAGACAGGAAATGTCATCCACAGTAAGCCGAATTCATACCGAAGGTAGCCGAGTCCTTATTGCTGATAACATAACCGAAAGCCCGATAAAGAGAACATAATACGGCAGGAGCTATTGCATAACGGTGGCCATTAGCCAAGGCCCCTGCGACGGCAAAACAAGATACCCTCACACTGTCGGCCTGTTTTGAGCTCGACAAGACCACGCAACTTAACCAATAAGCCAAGAAGCCAGCCAGCTCATAGGTCGGGGATAACTTGTTGGGACGGGGGAAGTTTTCCTTCATTCGATTCTCTAAAAAGGCCTTATCCTCGCGGTCTTCGTCATAAGCCGCATAATCCAAACTGAAATGAAGAAAATAAAGCATTAATGGAAGAGAGAAAGACGGAACAAAATAATGATGTACAGCTTGCAGTTAAGTGCTTACTCTAAGCTATGGCTGAAATAAACCAGCCAGTCTTCGAAAGGAAGTTTATCCTTGAAAGCCCAGAATTGCGAAAGCTCCGCAAATAGCTCGTAACAAGCCGGGGAAAAGAAGCCTTCGCTCACCCCCTTTTTCTTCTGAGACAGCTCCTCATCGCCCGGAACCCACTCATCGTATATCCTCCCGTGAATCGGGAGACCAGCGATACGGTTCAAGTCTCATTGCGAGATGCTCATCTCTCCATACGGCAAATGAAAGGTGTTAGTGATAGAGCACCAGTGGTTCAGAAACCCCTTGTAGACCCACGGTTCGCAACAAAAGTAACACGAGGTCGCCGCAATAGCCTTAAAGAGGCCTACCGCTTTCAAGGTCTCCCTATGGCGTTCCAAAATTCAGTTTGCCCACGCTTCATATCCGGGATGAGCGATCAAATGACCTCGGGTCCGGAATGCACCCGATAACCAGATTTCTGTATCTCCTAGGTGATGAAACCTTTGCCGAAGGGTCTTAAAGTAGTGTGTAGGGAAAGGCCGATGGGGGTCCTGGTTCGGCTCTAAAAATATCATAATCTTTGGGTCCAAGACAGCTTGACATCTGCCATTCTCAGACAGGCAACAGTTGAGGAAAGGCCCAGGAGTAGATGTCCACGTTTCCACGCTAAAAAAAGAATATGCGCGATACACGTCTGAAGGCTCAATACTGGGAAGAGAGCGGTGCTGCTGGAAACTTCTAGTGGACCTAATGTACCCTCGCGTATAAGGGTTCCGAATGGCAAGAGGAGAAGTGACTAGCTTTACAGTTGACCAAACAATTTTCATTTTATCTGACTTAGACCTAGTCTGCTTCTCTAGGTATACCTGCTTTGCACCCTTGCCAACCCTCTTTGGGCGACCGCGTCTAGCAGATTGGGCGGGGGCCAATGGACTCGCCTCGCCCTCTTCGGAACTCGTTGTCCCGTCACTTCGGAAACCCCGCAAAGGAGCAAACTAGGTGTCCCATTGTTCCTGCGTGCCCCTGTCTGGAGGGGGTGGAACAACCTGATCACAGAGAATCTTCTTTTGCATGTCCTTAGACAGCGTCAGTATACGTTCATAGAAGTTAAAAGTTTTCGGAGGCAGGAACCACTGGGGGTTCTAATCAGATGGGCGAATAACGTTCTTCGAAGCCGCTCGTTTGCGCTTTGATGGAGTCAATGGAGGACCCAAAGGACCAGCCTCAGAGGGGTCGCTAGCCATCACAATCTGTGACGGCACACGGAAAGCTTAGATATAGCTCAAAGCAAGAGAAAATACACACAAAAGAAATCGACATTCTCAAAGTTCAAGAGGATGCAAAGCAGCAGGCAAGGGAGGCACAAGCACCAATAAATGAATCAAGGTCATAGTAAAATACATCCGAACTAGCAAAGAAGGAAATAACACGACAACATTCACAACCACGACATCATCATCACATACAAACAAGAACGAATAGAAGAAAGAGAAAAAGTGATATAATCATCATTCATTAACTAAGACAGGCCCAAAATGTTCGGACTATCATATCAATTGTTTAAATGTTAAAATTAAAGTTTGTCACAAGATGACACAAAATTACGGGGTTCCTCCCCCATGGCCAGAGTAACATCTCAATTCTGCAGCAGTGGAAGAATTCGAGCCTTCAATTCATCCACTTTCGCCTGAACCCGGGCTTCCTTAGAGATCAGGTCCATTGAGTGGGAGATGCATTGCTGCACAAAATCGAAGTTTAGATATTCGGAGTTGGCCCAGTTCCTCACGATGGAGATATCGATCGCAAGTCTGTCGTATTCCCTCAAGGCCTCTCTGATCATTCTCCAGATGCTGGCGCGACGATCTGGAAACTCGGCCTCAGCCAGTGGGACAGCCCAAGCCAGGAATCGTCTCTTCTCCCTTTTCTCCCTCTTTAAGGAGTTAAGCCGGCTCAATAAGGCCAGAAAAGAATCAACCAAGGGAGGCTTCGCCGCCTTGAGGAGCGCCAGCTCTTCTGGGAAGGAGGAGTCGCCAATGAAATCAAGAATGGCTTCTCTATGCTCATAAAAAATAGAGGCCATAAGTGACACATTTCGGATAGCCTATAGTATGGGACAAGAATTTGCACCAAGTCTGGATAAGGCCTCAGACACCTCATCATACTGAACATGGAGAGATGACCAAGCTTCCAGACGATTGAGGGAGTTAAAGAGCCGTTGCAAGCAGTCATGAGCCGCGCGTAAGGAGGCACGAGTTACAACCATTGCCTGCTGAAAAAACAAGACTAACAACCCGATTTGAGAACCGCGGCAATTCGATAAAAAGGAGTAAAGAAAGGAAGCATATGAAGATTATTTACATCAGATCCAAAGTCAATGGAGGCATGCGCAGGTACGTCTAAACTCTATCTAAATTAATCATTATAATTCTCAGAAAATGTCATTTTTGGCCACGCATAGCCCAAGATTTAAAGTATATGAGACCCAACACAACTTCTGGATAACAATGAATGCATATGAGAATTTAAGATGGAAGTGTGGGACCCCATATCCTTTAAAGTGACGATCCCTATCACCACGGGAATAGCTTTGCCCCACCCAAAATGTGGATATGATGGGCAGTGTTTGGGCCAAATTTACACATGAAAGAGCCCCTGAAACGAGAAAATTTCAAGTCCTGGAAACTAGATGCGTCAAGACTTCACGCACCCCTAAAAACGATCTAAATTCTACAAAAAATGCAAAGTTGCATATTTGGATGCGTCGGGCCCAACGCACCCTGAAAATACCAAAAATGACAAAATTGAATATTTGGGTGCGTTGTCCCCAACGCACCCTGAAAATACCAAAATTGGCTCAAGTCCGATACATGGGTGCGTCACGCTCGATGCACCCCGAAATTCAGCGATTTTTTCCAAGTACAATATTTGGGTGCGTCAAGCGTGACGCACCCTTAAAATTTACGGGTTTCCCCAACTTACGACGAAGGGTGCGTTAAGCCAACGCACCCTTAAAATCCTAAAATTCAACGAAGTTCGAATACTTGGGTGTGTTGAGCGCAACACACCCTTAAAAATTAAAAATTTCACTAAGTCATTATTTAGGTGCGTCACGCTTGACGCACCCCAAAAATCCAAATATTTGAAATAAAAGGGTGTGCTCGACCTTTTTTGGGTGCGCTGGCGACAATAAAAGGGTGCTTGGCGAATATTTGGGTGCGTCAAAGGTAGTGCGAATGCACAGTAAAAAGCAAGGAATAAAAGAAAATCAGGCTATCTTATCTATTTATAGTGTGGACCCAGGAATCCGATGCGTTGCGTTGAACGATCGTAGGTCATTGGAATGCACTGGGGGGGCATCTGTTAGGGGTCCCAAAAGTCAGTACCCTCTAAAACAAATCAACTGGGCATGTGCTTCGAGAAAATCCCACAAAATACTACCCGACGCACCCAAATACCCAGATTTGCAAAGGATCCAGTACTTAGCCATTTTCTCCGGCGGGCCCCACAAATCACCATAATCAAAACCGTCTGGAATCAAGCAGATACCTTCTTTATGAATTATGATAAGCAGTGCATGACGATTCACCAAGAAGCGGGCCCCGCAAGCCTTCATTTCGCAAAACCCAATTTTGCAAGACACGAGTGCGTCAAGCACACTCATTTATTCAGCCCAACGCACCCTTAAATTCATGAAAATTCAAGAAGTGTTTCAGGATGTATTTCACCTAACGCACCCAAAAAAAAACCTTCGACGCGTCCATAAATTCAGAAAATACGAAACTGCAATTTCAGTGTGCATTGGACCTTGACGCATCCAAAAATCGTCCAGCGCGTCCATAAAATAGCTCGACGCACCCATAAAATCACCAAGAACCAGCATAGCATTTTTTGGATGCATTGGACTCCAACGCACCCAGAAAATAGCTCGACGCACCCATAAAATCGGCACATTTCATAATATTATTTTGCGGTGCGTCGAAGCTCCCACGCGCCCATTTGGGGGTGCGTCAAAGGCTTTATGGGATGCGCCATACGTGACAGCCCCTCATTGGTCGTTGTCCGGTATTTTCGGGTATAAATATCCCCTCCCACTGTTCATTTGTACAGATTAAGAGAGAGAAAGAGAGCCATTATCCCTTAAGTATTTGGGATTTACCGCCGGAAACCCTCGCTGGAACCCTTTTCCGACCGTCGGAAAACTTTCCCGGTCACCAGAATCCCTTTTCGATCACCGTTGTCATTCACCGGAAGATCACTCAGACCAATAACGCCACAGGTTCGGATTATAAAAATTCATAAGGGTGGGCGCGCATCCGAAAATAGCTCGACGCACCCGAAAATTAAACACAATTCGTACTTGTATTTTTAGGGTGCATTGGACTCCCACGCACCCGAAAATAGCTCGACGTACCAAAAAATTCAACACAATTCATACTTATATTTTCAGGGTGCATTGGACTCCCATGCACCCGAAAATAGCTCGACGCACCTGAAAATTCAATATAATTCGTACTTGTATTTTCAGGGTGCATTGGACCTCAACGCACCTGAAAATTGCCCCACGCATCTGTAAATTCAACAAAAATCAGGCATTTAATTTAAAAGTGCGTTGGAGCCAACGCACCCATAAATTAAGTCCCACGCACCTAAAAAATCAGTCAATTCCAGAACATGTTCATGGGTGCACCGGACTCAATTTTAAGTGTTTTCAAGTGCCGCTTGAGCCTATTTTGGGTATTTCGAGCGTTCCGGACGCAATGGAATGGTCAAATGGACGTTCCGGGATCTCTAACAATGGGAAAAATTGTGCATCTTTGAGGTTTGACCCGGTCCAATGCATTGAATGAAATGACTTCCCGAAAAGAAGCTGCCAGCATCCAGAACTATGCAAATATGTCATCATTTATATCTATTGTAAAGATGTGATCCGATTTGGGTCGAAAGCTAGGCAAACGAGACTATGGTTATCACAATAAACCATATTAAAAGAGTTTCAATTCTCTACAAAGCAATTGTTATGAATTGTCATAACACAACAGTCGATGCCCTACCCATTCAAACGGCATCCGTCGGTTGGGCTACGCAAGTATACACAACTGTAGAGTAGACTTCCCGAGGTCACCTGTCCATACATTGACAGGTACGGGCCCAAAGTCGTCCTTCCCAGTCATAAATCCTGATAGTGTCAGCCCGGATCTCCGGCCAAAACATGCGACATTGACATCTGACTAATACAAAGATGGTTCAGTCCATAATAAAATAAATACAGGTCTCTACGACCATAAACTCTAAGACCATAGTCCCTGCTGACTAGTCTTTTACCTTTTAATCAAGGGTCATCGATCATTTGATGTAATTAAGGGCTCGTGCCAGATCACAGCCTGAAATGTGCAAGATCTCAGGATCTCTGGAATAAAATTTGCCTTGCGATATCTCTTCTTGTGAACAGTGTTCAATGCTTATGATTGTCTATGAATGTTTCCATTACTCAGAACCCCAGAGCAACAATACCCACATTTCAGGAAAATGTCCTTGGAGTTCATTTTCTAGTTCTAACACCCACCGTTCATCTAAGGGCGGTAAGGGCTGGACCAATGACGTTGAATCTTAAACTTGTCGAGGAACTCTTCCATCTTCTTATTGACGAAAGGTGACCCGTTGTCTGTGATAATGGCGTGAGGAATTTTGTGTCGGCATATGACGTTGTTCTTTATGAATTCAATAATGTGAGAGGTTGCTATAGTGGTGTAGGATGCTGCTTCCACCCATTCTGTAAAGTAATCAACTGCCACGAGTATATATGCATGACCAGTTTGAAGCTTTGAGGCTTATCCTTCCGATGATGTCGAGACCCCACATGGAGATGGGCCAGGGAGATGTCAGGTTGTACAATTCTGAGGTTGGGGCATGGATATGGTTTGCATGCTCTTGATACTTAAAGTGTCTCTTAATGTGCTGGCAGCAATTCGTTTCTATAGTTAACCAATAATAACCGAGTCGTAGAATCTTTTTTGCCATAATGTGGCAGTTCATATGTGGGCCACAAATTTCATCGTACGTGGATCTCTTCTATGATCTTTGCAGCTTTAGTTTCGTCAATTCATCAAAGAAGGACTTGGTTGTAGGATCGTTTGTAGAGAACCTCTCTGTTGATGGTGAATTGACCTGCCAAACATTAGATGAAAGGTAGATAGCAAGTTCTTCTTAAATCTCTACTATGAGCTCCCATTTAGAAGCTCCCTTCGGAATCTCCGGCATTAATGCCAGGGTAGCAAGAGTGTCTGTAAACTTATTCTTGGCTCGCGACATAAATGAGAACGTGGCTTCTTCGAATTCTTCGACCAGATTCTTGAGGTACACATGATAATGTATCAATTTCTCATCTTAAGTCTTTCAGTCGCCATTAGTCTAGTTAATGATAAGTTGCAAGTCTCCAAACACTCGTAGCTTCTTAACACCCAGGATTATGACTTCCTTCAGATCGGTAATGCATGCTTCGTACTCTTTCATGTTGATGGTGCACTCAAATGCTATTTGCCTGGAGATTTAAATAGGGACATTGTTAGGGGAATAAAGGATAACTACAATTCTACTTCCCTTAGAGTTTGTCGCACCATTGAAAAATAATGTCCACTCATCTGTCTTCTTTTCTTCCTCCTCCTCGATGAATAAGAGATCTTCATCTGGAAAGGTCTTAAGTGGTTAGTAATCAGGTAGAGAATGAGCGATGAGGTGATAAGCCAAAGCTTGTCCCTTGATTGCCTTTTGAGTGACATAAGTGTTGTCAAACTCAGACAGTAGTAGCTGTCATTTAGCTATTCTCCTAGTAAGTGTTGGCTTCTTGAATAAGTACTTGAGTGGATCCATACAAGCAAGGAAGAGAATTAAGAATGCAATCATGTATTACTGAAGTCGTTAAGTTGCCTAGACTATGGCGAGACAGGTCTTCTCTATCGCTGAATACCTGGACTTGTAGTCGGTGAACTTGCAGCTTAGATAGTATATTGTTTTTTCCTTCTTTCGGACTCGTCATGCTGGCCGAGGACGCAACCGATGACATCTACTACTACCGAGATGTATAATAGTATGGGTCATCCGAGAGTTAGCGGTACTAGAACTAGAGGATTCATGAGATACTTCTTGATGCGTCGAAGGCAGCTTGGTAATCGTCATTACATTCCTTTAGCGAATTCTTCATAAGGATCTTGAATATCGGCTCACAAATCTGAGTGAGCCGCGCAATGAAGCAGCTGATGTACTGGATTCTGTCAAGGAAGCCGCATATTTCTTTTTCTATCCTCGGGAATGACATCTCGATGATGGCCCTTGTCTTCATTTTGTCGACTGATGTCATCCTCACTTATCATGAAGCCGAGAAGTTTGACTCCAGCTGCACCAAAGACACACTTTTAAGGATTGAGGTGGAGCTTATACTTTTCTAACCTGTCGAACAACTTCTTCAGGTCCTCAAAATGTACTTTAATTGTGCGAGATTTGACGATCATATCATCTACATATACTTCTGACTCCCTGTTCATCACATCGTGAAACAAGGCCGTCATTGCTTATTGATATGTAGCTCCTACATTCTTCAGATCGAATGACATAACCTTGTAGCAGAATATCCCCGATGGTGTGATAAAGGAAGTCTTCTCTCGATCTTCTACGACCATCTTGATCTAATTATAACCCGAAAAACCGTCCATGAAAGAGAAGATCTTATGCCTTGTAGTGTTGTCAACTAGTGTGTCCATGTGCGGTAGGGGAAGTCATCTTTCAGACTGGCTTTGTTGAGATCCCGGAAGTTGATGCACATTTAAACCTTGCCGTCCTTTTTTGAAACTGGTACAATATTAGAGAGTCATTCAGGGTAGTTGAAGACTACTAAGAATCCTGCGTTGTATTGCTTGATGACTTCTTCCCGGACTTTTAGGGCCCATTCTGGTTTCATTCTTCTCAGCTTCTGATTCACTGGCTTAATTTCTAGCTTGGTTGGCAAATGAGAACTCTATCATTTTTTGCCTGTATTCTGGAGGTAATGATTTCTTGATGTGTACTTCCCTAGGGACCTCGAGGGTTCGTAGGTTTACTACCTTGAAGTCATCGGCTACGACATTGGTTTTGGTTTCATACTTTTTGAGAAGTTCCTCAAGTTCGGGAGTCGGCTTATCATCTTCCCCACCTTGAGTTTCATCCAGACCCATCTGTTCGAAGTATAATTTAATGTTAAAGTCATAAAAATCGACTTTGAACTCACGCGGCACTTTAGATAAGCTTGACACATTATTGTATGCATGGATTAAAATATTTTTGGATTTTTTATGATTTTTTTAAATTGAAATGCTTGATGTTTTTGGATTTTGAAGATTTTTTTTTTTTTTTTTGGATTTTTGGGTTCCAAGGGACCCCTAAGCATGTCATAATTGAAAACCATGAAAGATTTTGACTCCGCTCAGCGGGCCAATGACCAAGATCTCTGCCTGGTCGAGTGCGAGATCATAGTCATACTTGGTCCCACCCGGACCACTTACCACACATTGGAGCTCTTTTGGCTCCTCAATTTTAGATGTTTGTGGAGTTTAGACATCAGACCAATCTACGGTTGGCCATTTCCCTCTTATGGTCCAACATATGGGCTTCTTTTACCCCTTGTTGGCTGACACTGATGAGTTTGGTGCGGTGGGCCGGTTGTGCCCCTTGTCGAACACTAGCATGGGGAGGTCGTGCCCCTGGTTGAATAATGTTAAGATGGGGAGATTGTCCCCTGGATTGGAAATGAGCAAGTTGTGCCCTTGGTATGATGGAGGTTGGATGGGCAGGCTGTGCCCTTGGTTAACTGGTGGAGGAGTGGGTAAGTTGTCCCCTTGGTTGTGTAATGCTGAGATGGGGAGGTTGTCCCCTTGATAAAAACAAAATGGGCAAGTTATACCCCTAGTTGAACGATGCTGAGATGGAGAGGTTGTCCCTTTAATCGGCTACAGAGATGAGTGGGTTGTGCCCTTGGTGGACTGGTGATGCGGTGAGAATTGGTAAGAGAGCATCTTGGTGATCCTATTTTGTTTGGTCTTAACCTCGGTCAGACCCTTCTTTCTCTTCTTCCTTTGGCGACTTGGCTTCTTCTAAGTTCCAATCTCATCAGATAGGGGGCCACATTGCCCAAGTTAGGCACATAGGGAGGTTCTTCTGTAATGCGGTCGACAGACTTTCCCTTAAATCTTTGTAAGGTTCTCTTGGCTTGACAAAGTTAATGGGTGTGCACCGGCATCTCTTTTTTCTGCATTTTTCTTTGAAGGATGGTCGATATCTCAACCCCCATTTTTGCTGGTAGTAGGCTATTTGTCTCTTCTTCGCCTTGAAATGGTTCTTCATTCAGTACTTAAGGCTTAACCGCTCAGCGGGCGGAAAGACACATTCGTCACTCATTGGCTCGGGGTTGGCGATTGCATTCACTGTCTTAAACTCAAAGTTGTGATATGAGATGTCCACTTCTGAATACTAAATGTCAATGACCAGAACGTCTGGCTCAATTGCAGCCATGTTGGCTGGAATGACGAGTTCTTGTTTGGGATGGACAAAGATGACCTAGTTCCCACTGATGTATTTCACTCTTTGACGGAGAGTGGACAGCATGACCCCTACTTTATGCAGTCAAGGCATTTCAAGCAGCATTTTGAAAGAAGCGGATATGTCCAAAACTTGGAATGTGATTCTGGAGACGTCGGGTCCTATGTGCACTTCGATATCGATTTCTCCTTCCACAAATCGTCGAGACTTATTGAATGCCTTGACGAGCATTGTGCTTGGTTGGTGTTGAGCTCTGAATTGTGCATATTCTAACCCCAATTCATCACACATTATGCATGGTTTATATGTTTAAAAGACTATTCTAATACATGTTTTGTGATTGTAGGAATGAGAGAGACTTCACCAATTCGATGCTAAATGAGTCACTTTGTATGCATTGAAGATCAAAAGAATAAGCGACAAAAGGTGGAAGAAAGATGTAAGGGAGAAAGAGAAAGAAAGAAGAAATAGTGCAGAAAAATGTGCACTGCCAACCGGTCGGCCATGGCCCATGATCGGTCGCCAAACCTGTCAAAAATTTAAATGGAAGCCCCCCGTGTTGCTGACCTCACTAGACGAAAAATGCCCAAAATCGACCGATCAGCCACCACTGACGACCGGTAGTCCGACCGGTCGTATTTCCTAGGCCGTTGAAGTTTTTAAGCAAAAACTCGCTGGACCAAATCTGAGGGTTGGCGATCGGTTGCCCAACCAGTCGGCCATGCAAAATATTCACAGAAGCTTGTTCTTCAAACTCCGAAAAATCATGCATTGCGTAAGTTGTTATGCCCTTCTGGAAGATTCTGAGGTAGTGGAGCTTCAATGCTACAAAAGGACACCTAATGGTGGATCTAAACTAATCATAGAAGGCTTGGGAACTCATGGGAAGTGAAGAGGATCATTGTAGAGCATCTACAACTCCTCCAATTTTGATTTTTTTTTTTATGCTTTTTAGTAGTTTTTCATTGTTTTTAGTTGAAGTATGATAATGCTCAGCTAGAACCTCTTAGTTAGGGCTAAGAGGTGAAGCTTGCAATTAGTTCTAATGTAGGGTTTTGCTTAATTCAAGTACCTTTACTTAAAGTTTAGACTTTTAAGTTCTAGTTTGAATAAAGTTAGTATTTTTGGATGTTTTATGAGAGCACATGTACTTCGGACATGAGTTCCTTGCAAATCTCTGAGATTGCCATGTTTGGATCGATTAGATTTGAATTGTAATATCCTTAGATCATGCCATAGTCGCTTGGCATGGCTGTTACTCCGAAGGCTATAAGATTCAGTAGAACTTGAATCTTATTTTCGTACTTAAGTGGGATTGTTTGTGTTTGAATGCCTAGTCTTCCAACTAGATGAGAAATAGAACTTCGAATGTAGTTGTGTTTATGCTTAGATGAATGAATTCTCATTGAACTAGTACAAGTGGATCCTTAAGGCCTTAGTTTCATTAATTATCAGATTTTTATTAAGATTATTGTTTTACTTAATTCTTAAAATTGAATTCCAAAACTATTTAGATTGAAGTTGCTGGAAGAGTTTAGATTGTTTACCCTAATTCCCTGTGGATTGACCTCGATCTTACCAAGTTATTACTACATCGCAAGCCGTGTACTCGAGGCGAGCGAACAGTTGGAAGGATGATGGTTCGATCCCTAAGCGGATGTCAGTCCTGAGAAGGCAGATATCCAAGCTGGAGTCATTGTCGATAAGGACTAGTGGGATGCAGTGGTCCTGATATCATATGACTATGTTGAGATATCACCCATAATTGTGCCCTTTTGGAGGAAACTCGTCGTCGGAGAAAGTGATTGCTCGTGGAGCAAGGAGTTGTCTGTTGAGCTCTTAATTTATACATATTCTAACCCCATTGCATCACATTTTATGCATATTTCTATATTTAAAAGACTATCTAATGCATGTTTTGTGATTGTAAGAATGAAAGAGAGACTTCATCTAATCCATATTTAAAAGACTACATTAAGAAGCCTTTCAATGAGGATCGAAGGTGGGCCAAAGAAGAAAGAAAGAAGCAAGAATAAGAGAGAGGAAAGAGAGGAAGAAAATGAAGAAAAAATAGGCTAGACCAGTCCTGACCGGTCGGCCAAGGAGGCCACGATCGGCTAAGACCAGTCGGCCACCACTGCTGCCCCCTGTATGGCTCGCTGGACCCAGACCCAGATGGGTCCGACCAGTCGGCCATGTGTAATTTTGTAGATTTCCAACAGCTTCTCATTGAAGCTCCGAATTTTCATTCACTGCGTAAGTACTATGCGGATTCTGGAAGTTTCTGAGTCGGTGGAGTCTTTCTATTATAAAAGGATACCTAGGGTTCATTCCTAAGGTATCATAGAAGACCTGGGTACTTGTGAGAGGTGAAGAGGATCGTCGTGGAGCATCTATAACTCTCCCAAACCCAATTTTTCATATTTTCTTTAGTTTTTCATTGCTTTTAGTTGTAGCATGATTATGCTCAGCTAGAACCTCTTAGCTAAGGCTAAGAGGTGAAGCTTGTAGCTAGTTCTCATGTGGAATTCGTTTGATTCAAGTACTTTACTTAAAGTTTAGATTTTTAAGTTCTAGTTTGAATAAAGTTGGTATTTTTTTATGTTTTATGAGAGTTCATGTGCTTCAGACATGAGTTCCTTGCAATTCTCTGAGATTGCATATTTGCATTGATTAGATTCGTATAGGAGTAACCCAAAAGCATGCCATAGTCTCTTGGTATAGTTGTTACTTCGAAGACTACATGTTCGAATTCTATGTGCTTCATTAGAACTAGAATCTTGTTTTCTGACTTAAGTGGGATTGTTTGTGTTTGAATGCTTAATCTTCCAACTAGATGAGAGATAGAACTTCGAATCTAGTTGTGTTTATGCTTGGATGAATGGATTTACATGAGACTACTACAAGTGGATCCTTGAGGCCTTAGTTCCATAAATTATCATATTTTTACAAAAGTTATTGTTTTTCACTTAGTTTTTAAAATTAAACTTCAAAATTACTGAATTTGAAGTTGCTAGAATGGTTTGAATTGGTTTACCCTAATTACCTGTGGATCGACCTCGGTCTTACTGAGTTATTACTACATCGCAAGCCTTACACTTGAGGCGAGTGAACAAGTTTTTGACGCCGTTGCCGGGGAATCTAGTTTAAATGATTCTAAATTGTTTCAGTAGTTATAAAGTAGAATTAATTAGGGTTTACTGCTTTTCTAGGACTAGTTTTTTTTCTGAATTCTAGAATTAACAAAGTTTGTTTTCTTTTGTAGGAAGTTCTTCTAGTTCAAGCAAATCGGGTACTATCCTTCGAACTTATACTCTTTCAATTCTCAGTTTTTAGCTTTACTAGAATTTTAATTTTATTTCCAGATTTTTTTTAGGATCTAGAATTTAATTCAGATTTTTTGTTTGTGTGGTTTTGTGGACCCTTGCCGTTCCGCTCTCCCACACGACGTTCTCGTCCCTTTCCCTTTCGGGAAAAGAAGGAGAGGATGCGTGAGTGCGAGTCGCCGTTTGTGCCACTGGCTTGCCTCATTCTCGAGGGCTTTGTTTGGTTGTTGTGTTAAGCTGAATGTGTTTAAATGAGTTTATATAAGACTAAAGTCGCCACTAGCCTGTTACTTCGAATCTACAGTCGGCTAGACCCCGTAGAAACATTAGAGAAGGGGATCCGAAGATTCCTTCCTCTAAAATGACTCCTATTGATCTGCGGCCAGAGATTCGAGGTAAGGGATCACGGTGACAGGGTGGGAAGAGGTTAAGCACCCCACACACTGCCCGTACCGAAGTATGGTCTCTACTTCACAGAATCGAACTAACACTTGAAAGTCTGTTTTAATCCTCGTACATTCTCATAGATGACATGATGCATGAATGCAGGTCTGAACAGTAAGAGTTTTTGATGGGCAGGTTCCACTAATAGGCAAGCCCAGAGCATACGCTCGAACTGACAGGTGCTTTATGCGAGATGCATGCTGTGTGTTTGAATAGTCAAAGTGCTTGCAGTGAAGCAGGGGGGTTGGAAGAAAAGTAAATGTTGCACTTATGCTAGATGCGAATGAGATGATGCTGGTAAGGAACAGCTAAATGGATGGAGGTGTCGCAAGGGTTGGCTTCGAGTGGCTGGATCAAGACTTGGATGGCTTGGGAGACTTGGACTAGTGGTCAGGCTGAGCTGGACCAGGGCTAGGATCTCCTCACTCGGGCTCTCCCTGGTGGAGGAATGGGCTAAGGGGTAGAGGGACAGATCGCACTCAGGCTGGATGGCTTCGGAGGGATGGATGCTGAAATGGGAAGAGGCTAGGGGTATTTATAGCAGTGAGCAGTGGCAGATTGTGTAAATAATTTTGGGCGGCCCCCAGACGCTCTTCGGTTTCCAGCGCGTGGTACGGTCATTTCTTGGGGCTGCTGTTTTGACTCGGTGGGTTGACTCAGCGGGTCAACTCTGTGATTTGACTCGGTGGATTGACTCGATGGGTTGACTCGGTGTTTTGACTCGACGGGTTGACTCAGCGGGTTGACTCAGTGAGTTTGACTTTTTTAGGATTTTTTTACTGGTTTTTCTTATGGGGGGTTTTTCAGGCTGATGTTTAGGGGTGGGTTGACCAGGTTCAGGCTTGAGTTGGGCTATGGATTGGAGCTTACAAGGGTGAGTTTGGCTGAGTTTGGACTTGGGATTTGGGGGTATGGTTCTCCATTCATCCAGCTATCTCTACCAACAGTGTAGCGGAAGATGGGGTGTCTACAGATGCCCCTCTTTGGCAGAGGTTGCGTGCAACCGAATGCCAAAGCGAGTGGACACCCCACTTCGGACCCGGTCATTCATGGATCATGGTCTGAAATCTTTGCTTGCCTTTGCATCTGTGCCAGTTGATCATCTGGAAATCGATCACTCGCACATATCGCGGAAGTTTGGAGAAAACGTTGTAATTGTCCCTGTAGTTTGCTGCAACCTGGGTACCCAATCACAACCCTTCCATTCCCGATCGGTACTAACATCGGAAAGGTACAGTAGAGCATCTACGTCGCTAGTCTTACGAGGTTACTGACCCTGTGATTGATTGTGTGTTCGATGTTTTTCCGGATCACTCTAGGAGTACTTGTTTCACTTGGCTGTCAAAGTGGTTAGATACCCTGTGTCAGATAGTCTTACGGGATTCTACTACGCCGACTTGGAATCAGTCAAGGTACTTCAGGCATCCACGCTTGAGTATGTGCGGGTGGACTCTTTCCACCCGACCTACTGGTTGCGATGCTTGGTTTGCAATTCATTCTTTCCTTGATTGTGGTCTGGAATCTTTGTTGTCCTTTGTATCTGAGTCAGTTGATTGTTTGGAGATTGATAACTCGCACATACCGTGGGAGTTTGGAGAAAACGTTGCGATTGTCCCTGCATGCGCTGCAACCTGGGTACCCAATCGCAACCCTTCCATTCCCGATAGGTACAAACATCGGAAAGGTACAGTAGAGCCTCTGCGTCGCTAGTCTTACGAGGATACTGACCCTGAGACTGATTGTGTGATGTTTAATGTTTTCCCAGATCACTCCAGGAGTACTTGTTTCACTTGATTGTCAAAGTGGTTAGATGCCCTGCGTCAGATAGTCTTACGGGATTCTACTACGCCAACTTGGACTCAGTCAAGGTACTTCAAGCATCTACGCCTAGGTATGTGCGGGTGAACTCTTTCCACCCGATCTGCTGATTTTGATACTTGGGTTACAATTCATCGTTTCCACCTGTTCAAATGGTTTCTTTGACTGAGCCTTTTGGCTTTCATCTTTTCGTATCTTGGCATGTGGTACGACCGCACTGACACTGGAGTTCAGTTGGTCCGTACTTTGAGTGCATTGGATCCGATGGTCTCTGGGGAAACCGCGAGACATCGGATCTTATTTGATTTTTTGCATCGGCTCCTACCAAGAGATATGGAAGATCTCCTGGTGTTTTGGAGGCAGAACGCTCTACTGAGAAAATATTTTTTGGATTTTTAAAAAGATACCCACTCTGGGGAGTGATACTCCATGGGGTTTTTATTTGCAAGTAGGAATTTTTTTTCTTTTGAAATGGAAATCTGGTATGCACGTGCCTCCACTAGGGATGCCTGTGGGGTCTTTGGCTAACCGACTTTATTTTGAAAGCAGGTAAACATGATGATTGATGCGATGGATGCTGATGCATGGAGATGCATGATGAATGTATGGCTTGGCTCATTCTCTTTCAGTTTGATGATTTTGCTTTTGCTGGAGGTGCAGAGAATTTTGAGCTTATTGCTTCCAGGGTTGTGCTTCCCTAGGGTTTTTTTTAATGCGGATGTTTGGTCAGCGGGTTGGTCAAGATCCCGAGCCGTGGTCGATCAGGTCCATCGTCCCAAGATGCTGTTTCTTTGCTTAATGAGAATGTACGAGGATGTTATCCGACTTCAGGATGTTCTTCTGGGCATAAATGCGATTGAGACGGTGTTTGGTCGCCAGTTTTGGTCAAGATTCCAATTTGCGAGCGATTTGATCCATCATCCCAAATTGTGAAGAGAGTGGAGTTCAAGACTCCTGAAGTGTAGTGCTGGGGATAGTGACAATTTTTGTGATTTTTACAAATTTTTGGTCCGAATCTTTACATGAGTGGTCAGGATAGAGATCGGTTATTGAAAACAAAGGAAATATTTGTTGTGATTTTGAGGATATTTGGCTTGAAAGCAAAGGAAATATTTTTTGTGATTTTCGAAGTATTTTCTTTGAAAGCAAGAGAAATATTTTTGTGATTTTTGATAACGTTTTGTTTGAAAGTAAGGTGATTTTGCAATGTTTTGGTATTTTCTGATTTTTCTGAAATGCAAGGAAATGTGTGGAATTTTCATCCACTTCCAGCTTCTACTGCTGGTAAGGCACCTGATCCATTTTGCGTCAGCGAGTAAGACGAGTCTCACACAATTAAGTGCCGTAGTTTTACATCTTCGGATGAGGGAATTTTGAGGGTTTTCAGTCAACACACCCACAAAGTTGCCTGTTCCTCATGTGCAATGCACATGGATCACGTATCGTCCAACGGACTCCTTCGGCCACAAAATGAGCCACATCCTCACATTTCCCTTAGTCAATCCAGTTTGGGGCCTTACGTTGCTCACAATTGCATGAGGGTGCGCTCCACCTCCCAACAGCCTTAATCCCCTTCATGAGTTTTAGGAACAGGGAACATCCGTCAGATTCAACAGCGACTTCCAAATCAAGGTTGTCTATCACGGTGCGTTCAACACGAACAGGATTGCAGAGTTCTGCCCGCCTCAGCCCTTACCTGTTTAAAAGATTCCAGACACCCGTACGATCAAGTGTCAACCATGTCTGGAACAGGTTAGGAAAGAAAGCCCCCGGAGAAGTTAATCCCAGTGTAGTTTTAGGTCTTCGGACCACTGGGGATGAATTTGTGCAGTTGAAATTGATGGCAAATTTTTTTTTATTTTTTATTTTTTTGAAAAGGTTCCAGAGTTCAAATCAAGTGGTTGAGTTTGATAATGGTTTTTTATGGAAAACTCAAAAAATCTTTTTGGTATTTTGGAAATGATCCAGGTCATCCGATCCTGGCTTGAACGACTGGGATCGATGCCGGTTTTTATTAAAAATCTCTCGGGATGTTGATCCTGACGTAGTTTAAGGTCTTCGGACCAAAAAAACTTTATGTAATGCTGAAAGTACATTCTTTTTTGTGATTTTTAAAAAATATTCTGAGTCATCGATTCTGATTTTGAGGGTCGAGATCGATGCCCATTTTTATTAAAAATCCCTCGGGATCTTGGTCCCGACGTAGTTTAAGGTCTTCGGACCCAATTTTTGTACGGGCTGAACATACATTCTTTTTTGTGATTTTTCGAAATGATCCAGATCATCAGATCTTGGCCTGAACGGTTGGGATCGATGCTCGTTTTTATTAAAATCCCTCGAGATATTGATCCCGACGTAGTTTAAGGTCTTCGGACCCACAACTTAAAAGCGAGACTGGTAATCTATTTTTTCTGTGAATTTTTTGAAAAATGTTTTGAGTCATCGATTTTGATTTTGATGGTCGAGATTGATGCTCATTTTTATTAAAAATCCCTCGGGATCTTGATCCCGACGTAGTTTAAGGTCTTCAGACCAAAAATATGTACAAGCAGGGCAAACACATTTTTTTATTTTTTTTTATTTTTTGAAAAATGTCCGATATCAGCGGATCTTGATTCACGATCCAGATTGCTACCGGTTTTTATTTAAAAAGTCCCTCGGGATCTTGATCCCGACGTTGTTTAAGGTCTTCAGACCACACTATGTACAAGCTGAAAATACATTCTTTTTGTGATTTTTTTTTTGAAATGTTCCAGGTTGTTGAATCTCAATTTGAACTATCAAGATTAACACTGGTTTTTATTGAAAATCTCTCGGGATTTTGATCCTGACGTAGTTTAAGGTCTTCGGACCCAAAACTGTATAAGAGAGTAGCAATCAAGGTTGGAGATTCTGGGGATTCTTCTTAGAATGGTTCAGATCATCAGGTCATGCCTTTGAATGGTTGAGATCGCTGTTTGACCAAGTCAATTTTTTCTTTCTTTGCCTTGAAAATTCCATGGAACTTTTCCACATCATCAAGCCAATTTCTCACCAATTTCTCACAAGATGAGATTTTGGTGAGATTTCTTACTTTTTCTCTTCCATCACTTCATTCTTACATGGAGGTACAAGATTCACTTGCAACCACCCTTCCCAAGGAGGAGTTCTTCCCAAGGAGAGGGGGTGAGAAGTCGTTTCACCTAGGTGGGAGGTAGGACGGCCCCCTGGGCGCCTCCCAAGCCGTCCCTGCCCTCTGGTTTCTTCAGTGGGTTGGGTAAAAGGGTGCCCTCCCCTTTTCTATATAACATGGGGCATCCTTACCCCTTCCAACGTGCAATCTTTCTCTTCTCTCTCTCATACTCTTTCTTTCTTAAAGTTTTCTCTCTCCTTTTGGTGATTCTTTGCTTCTCTCAAGTGGTGGGCCTTAGAGAAGTTTTGGGACAACAAGGTGGTCCCTCTTTGGTGAGTGGTAAAGGTATGGACCACTCCCTTTCTCTTTCTTGTCCTTTTCCTTCTTCATTATCTCTTCTCATAGTTCCTTTCTTTTCTTCATGTAGCTATTTCAAAAGGAGTGAAGGTGGGCCCAAGCATTCTTGACCCTTTTTCTAGATCTCCAATCTATTTCAAAGATGGTGCATGGAGAAGGACATTGTAAGCTTTCCATTTCATTTTTTTCTTCTCTTCTTTTCACACTCCCTTCATGTGTATGTAAAGGGTAATTTTGCCATGTCCATCAAGTGTGCATGGCAAAATATCCTATCTTTCTTTATGGGAGTTGGGCCTCTTTTCATGTGTATCAAATGGGCTCAAAGTGAAGTCATGGCCCTTGGTGTATTTGATGTGCCCAATGCTTCATTTTGGGCTCCCTCTTACTTTCTCTTTCTTGTCATTTCCTTTAGAGCTTTCTTTTCTTTTCCATTTTCTCTTCAAGGTTTGGGCCCATGGGAATGGTAGGGCCCATCTCAAGTTTTGAGCTCATGAGGCTTAATTTGGGTAGCCCCATCTTTCTTCACATGTGTATGGACAAAAGTGACTAGCCCATTCTTCACTTGGATCTCAAGTGGGCTAGATTTCTTAGTTGGGCCTTTATGGGCAAGTAGCCCAAATCTTCTACCATCTCTTGATTATGATGTACATCCTTATGTACAAAGTGTGGTGGGTTCCTTAGGATTTTTCCATATGGATGAGCTTTTGGGCCCTCATTGAAATTTGGATTTCTTTGGACCATGTGTGGACCACTACACTTTGTTCATGTAGGATTTTTTTTTCCTTTCATGCTTTTTCTTTTGATGGATGGAGGACTTGAGTTACTTGATCATCTACAAGTCCCATGAGTGAGTTGTTCCAACAATCTCACTAAGTTCAAATGGTTTTTTCTTGTGGGAGGAAAGTGGTCCTCAAGAGTTTCCTTAGATGTTATTAATCTCAAATGGATGATCCTCTGTCAAGGGAGCTCTCCATGCGACCATAGCTCCTTGAACTTTCTTGGGGTGCTTAATGGGTCATCCACCATCATTCTCAAAGATGAGTGATTTTTCTTTCAATTTGTGAGAAAGAATAAAACCCATAAGTTGCCCAATTTTGTCCCATGCTTTGGGGCATTTTGGATTTTGATCTTCAAGTGGGCTATGTATATCATTCTTAGCCATTCTCGTGATGGTTGGGTGACTCATCAAGCCATGCGCTCTTGTGCTCAAATGGTCCCCTTGTTTTGTAAAGAAATTGGTGCACATAGGTTGCCCAAACTTGCCCTTACATGGGCATTTCCAACTTTGATTCTTCATGTGGGCTATGTGCATTAACTTTTTACCATTAGCTTCTTTGATTCATATGTTTGTGGGTAAACCGCCATGTTGTGCTCTCATGGTCAAAACTTTCATCAAGATGGTGCACATAGGGGTGCCCATGGTTAACCCATGAATGGGTCCTCATGTTCTTCAAGTGGGCTATGTGCTCCCTTCAATCCATTAAGGTGAGGCATTTGGGTTGCTCTTGGGGGCCCACTTCCCTATTCCCCACTTGTCCATGTACATGTGTAAAAAGATGAGAATCATGGCCTTGGTATAAAAAGTAGATCAATCCTTGGCCACATATGGACTTTGAAGAGGAGCTTCTCATGTGAAGTAGGATTTTTATCCTTTGTTGATCTCATGGCACTTGAGTGCATTTGTTGTCCAAAATGTGTCCCTAGATGATGGACTTTTCTTGCCTAAGGCATGCCATGCAACCTTCTTTAAGATGGGCCTTGCTTTCTTCAATGGGCCCAACGCATAACCTAGGTAACACATGGAGTTGGATTTTAAATCTTGCATTTGAATGTGAGTCCAATCCCATGGGTTTCCTGGATGATAGTTTGGATTTTAACGGGTAAGGGATAGGGACTTACCTTGCCAAGCTTGTAGGATTCAATGGCGGACGGTACCAGAGGACGTCGAGTGATTGATGAGGATGATCATGCCTTCATCATCCGCCGAGGGGACCATATGTGTTCCTTGGCTATGGAGCACCAACCTCTTCCTGCCATCAAGGGTCGAGGTACCAGGGATCACTGGGATAACTGGGTGAAGCATCCACAGCCTTTGCTTGAACGAGTATTGGCTGACACTCCTTTTGCTGGCCTCCTTACCTTACGCTTCCATAACAACAGTGCCAACCACATGATGCTCGCGGCTCTTTGCGAGAGGTGGCGGTATGAGACCCACACCTTCCAACTCCCTTGTGGTGAATGGGGAATAACTCCCCTGGATATTTATATGCAAATTGGTTTTCCATTTCATGGGGCAGTTGTTTCCCAGGTTGGCTCTCTGGCTCCCATCACTTCCACTGACTGGCTACGGCTTGTCGGTGATGTCCCACCCGAGGATGAATTCCAAGGCCATCAAGTGAAGATGTGATGGTTCTACAACACTTTTGCCTCCGTCACCCCCACTACCGAACTAGAGGCCCTCCACAAAGCACGGGCCATGATCACTTACGCCTTCAGGTCCTTCCTTCTCTACCACCCCAATGAGAGGGTTGATCCTAAATTTCTTCGCTTGGTTGAGGATCTTCACCACCCCTACAATTGGAACGGGGCTATCCTGACTCATATTTTCCAGGGTCTGGATAAGACCTGTCGGAATAGCCGGTCTTACACCGGTTTCTGGCCTGTCGTCGAGGTATTTCTTCATTCACCTTTCTTGGAGACATTTACCCTCTTTCTCTCTCTGATCATTAGGTGTGCTTTTGCCCAGACTTGCTTTTATGACCATTTTCCCCACCTTGCTCCGAGAATACAGAATGACATTGAGCCACCTTTATATCGCCACATGTACTGGCATCAACAAAATCGTCAGCGGAACTCTCGAGTCTCCGGGGACAACTGGCGTGCCCATATAGATGGATTGACCGTTGACGATGTAAGTATCTTGCTTTCCTTATCCCTCGTGCTGCACTGTAACTGATCGTGGTGACCTTATTTGCTGTAGCTCGTTCGGATGCCGTATGCTAGCTTCCCTCTTTATTGCACCCCTCAGCGTGTGGAGGCATATGATGCTTCATGTCTCCGTATCATGCTTTCTGACGCTGAATCATTTCAGTGGTATCTGGGTGAGAGGCTGCTTCGGCAGGTCACTGGGGTGGCTCGGGTCCCTTGTTCTGCACCTCCTCCAGCTACTCAGGTCCCAGTTGATGAGATAGTTGATGCTCTTGTGTGCCAGCCCGGATTTCGTTTCACGATCCCGGATCGCGACTATGATGAGTGGTATCTGTTGTATGGCCAGGGGCCTCTGCTTCCTCCGCTCTATGTTCCAGGGGGTCCGTCGCAGATACGCTGGAGGCTCAGTGACAGCTCCTTTGATGGACCTTTACCGTCGAGAGCGGGACGAGAGGAGGAACGATGACGACTATGTTGGCGACTTGTAGCCTGCTTTTGTGAAGGTGTATTCAGTTTGCTTGATGTACAACTTTTTGCTTTTACTTTCTTCTGTATCAAAATCTTTTGGATGAATATACAACCTCAATTATTCTCAGATTACTTGATGTCGCCTGGATTCTTTGATTTCTGACTCATTCTTTAATGATTTGTGGGAGATGAGACTTCTTAACTGTATGGATGATGACTTGAACGGTTCAGATTGCTTGATTTTGGCCCTGTGGGCCCCCTTTAGACCTCAGCTTTGCTTTCGAGCACCTTTTCTTGATGTTTTATGAGGTTAAGAAGGCTTCTTATGGTGTGGATGGTGACTTGAACGGTTCAGATTGCTTGATTAGGCCTTGTGGGCCCACTTGATGATCGGATCTTAGACCTGGCCTTCTTTCTTGATGATCAAACCTTTGATCTTGCTATTTCATGACTTATGTAAGCTTTTCCATGGTTTAGATCATGCTGATCTGGTCTTCGAATGGCTCAGATTGCTTGTGGCCCTCTCTTGATCATCTTTCCCTCTCTTTGAGTTGATCAGACCCATTCTGGTCGCAGTGCTTCGTGATTGGACTGGTGGGGTACCTTCAAAATGATCTTGATCAATCTCAATCGAAATCTGGAAGGGATTGGAGCCTTGGGCGGCCCTCAGGGTGCCATCTGCTGATGTGGACTGTCAGCCTCACCTACCAACAACCATGGAGCCAATCCCGCGGAGAGAGAGGGAGTGCGTCCGTACGGGTGGCCCAGAGAGGGCCGCCCAAGGCTCGCCTCTTGTGCGGCCTGGGCTGGCTCTGGTTCGGACAATGAGTATATTCTCATGGCTGCTGTCTCCCTCACCCCTGCACCCGATTCTTCGATTCAGCCATGAATCTCTTCCTTGTCTCATCTTCCCTTCTCCTTTTGTCTTTTTCTTGGTTTGTCCTTTCTTGGGCAATGGATGGTGGAGATATAGGGGCTGTCCATGGTGGCTCCCACACTTCAGAAAGTGTTGAAGGCTTTAATGATGGAGGGATTTCTTTAATGGTTGGTGGAGATGGTGCTTTGAATGGGGGCATTGATGAGGGGTTAGGGATGGTGGTTGGTGGAGCCTTGAATGGCCCCATTAATGGCAGCCATGCTGAAATTTCAGATTGGAATGGGTCTTTGATTGTTGGAGAACTGGATGGTATGGATGAGATGAGGAGATGGGACATGGGTGAGGCTATGCATCCCTTGAGTGTGGGCCACCTAGATGATGTGATTGATGGAGGTGATGGGACCATGATGGATATAGATGGGCTGATCTCATGTCTGGATGGGATGGATGGTTCAGATGATAACTTTGACGGTTTGGATGCTCTTGATGAGGGCCGAGATGCGCGGCATACTTGAGTGGACTTGATGTGATCATTGATGATGTCCCCCTGATGATGGATGGTGTGGATGCCTCGATGATCCCCTTGATTGGACAAGATCATGATTGGATTCATGATTTCCTGTTGGAGAGGGCCGCAGGTCTAGATCTGACCGTTGAATCTTCGATTGAGGTTGCCGGGACCCTTCTGGATGGTTCAGATGCATTTTTCGGTGGTCAGATTGGCTAGGATGCCACGATGTATGGTGTGATCTTCACTGGTAGCCCTTTTGATGGAGGGTGTCGTCCTTCTCCTGATTGTCGGTCTTTTGCGCACTCTGTTCATGAGGTGGGCGAGTCTTCTCATGCGGCTGAGGTCGTGGCGGTTTTAGACAGTGATGCGACTATATCAGACATAGTCGTTACTGAGGGCAGGTCAGGGGCTGTCGAGTCTGCAGAGGTTTCAGCTTTTCTTTCTTCTTCGCCCGTTGATCTTTCGATCCTCGATGAGCTGTCATTGATTTCTGGACCTTTTGTTCTGGAGGGGGTACCAGTGAGGACTTGTCAGCTGCTTCCTCGTCCTTCTTGCTCGCCATGGCTGCTCGCTTGGCTTGATAGTTTGTCAGCTTATGAGATTCGAGATTTGGAGTCCTATGGCTTTGGCAGTCTGATCCATATGGCTAGAGTTGACATTGATTGGAGGATGCTCGGAGCTGCCTTGATTGACTGGGTCCCTTCGTTGAACTTGTTCGCGTTCAACGATATGGAGATGGGACCTTCTTTGGAGGAGCTTGCACGCTTGACCGGCCTGCCTTGGGATTATACTCAGTATTTCTCACCGAAGACATCGCCGAAGACTGCCACACTGCAGAACTGGTTTGGGATCCCCTATCTGGTTCAGCCTGCAGCTGCCGGTCAGGATGTTGTAGTGTTCTCCTTGGACTTACTGCATGATCTTTTTTCGGGTCCTCGAAGTGTGGCCGATTCTATCCTTGCTCGGAACGCACTGATGTTCTGCTTGATAGCTGAGGTGCTGTTCTCGGGATGGTGCAGGTCCCAGACTCCTTTGCTTTTTGAGGTGATGAGCCGAGCTATCCGACAGCAGGGGATCATTTCTCTCATCTTGGCCGAGCTGTTTAATGGGCTGACTGACTGTGCCCTAGGCCGCACTCGTGTCCTTCGCGGCTGCTGTGCATTTCTTCAGGTATCTTTTCTGTACCTTTTCCTTCTTGCTTTTTAGGAATTGCTTTGCTCTAGCTGAACTTCTTTTCCTTCTTATGATCAGGTTTGGCTATGGGAGCGTCTTTCAATGACCGTTCCTGTACCTTTTCCTGACACCCGTCGCCCAGACCTTATGCGGCATATCATGGGGTTTCTTCCGCATACAGCTAGGATGAGCGAGCCTTTGTATCGCAGGATGTTCGTTGAACTTCGTGACTGGAATGTTCGTTGGGAGTCATCTTGGCTTTCACTTCCTCCAGTGCTTTGCGATGCACACAGCCTTCCTCTGATGTTGGTAGGCTTTCGATCTTATTTTTCTTATCATCCTATCCGGTTCCTGCGGCAGTTTGGGTATGAGCAGGATGTTCCTCTTTTTGCTTTCGCGGGTATCGGGCGTCGAGTGCTTCCATCTAGAGCTTCTGACTTTAGGACTCGGGTCGATGGCTCCTGGGCGAGTTACTTGACTGCTGATTTGCTTGGTTTTGAGCTGCTGGCTTTTCCGATGGCGATCGCCCCATATCAGTACTGGGTTGCTCAGCAGTCTCTGTATCGACGTATCCCTTGCTGGCATCAGACTGCTGATGAGGATGAGCAGGATATCCTTGGAGATGCCGGCTCTTCATCTGGTTCATATGAACCCTTTGAGGAGCGCCCGTTCATTGATCCTGGTTTCCTTTTGGCCACTCATGGCCATTTGCTGTCTGAGATCTCTGCACTTCGGTATCATTGTGAGATGAGGTCGAGGAGATTGGCTGCCGATCAGAGGTTATCTGATGAGGAGGCCATGATCCATACCCTTGAGCGCGATGAGGTGCATTACCTGCGTATGGAGGTGAGCAGGTTGAGAGCGAGACTACTTCATTATGAGTCAGAGGACTTACCTGATGTGGCCGAGGAGGAGGGTAGAGATTGATTGTGTTGGCCACCTGCACATTCTTTTTTGCATAGTATATGATTGATGATGATGCATTTTTTTGTATTTTTTTTTTTTTGAAAGAGATGAGTGATATATGTGAAAGAAATATGATGCGTTTAATGAAAAGAGAGAAAATTGTTTGAAAATCTATTGTGCCATGAGTTGTCTTGTGAGTGTGTCTGGATTTTGTGTCAGGATATAGGAATCAGAGCTGGGGCTCGGCCAATGCTTTGACCAATGTCTCGAGATTTGACTTGTGAGGTCCCTTCGGTTCCTTAGAGATGTAGGCAACGCAAACTATTGCCTCCTGAGATTGTCAGGATTTATAGAGCTCTTCGTGCCTGACTGCACTTCTTCTTGTTCTTGAACTGTAACTGCTTGAACCGATCTAGGACCGTCTAATTTCTTGGTACCTGCACTTTTAATTTTTCTTTTTCTATTTGAGCCATTTTTCGCCTGCAGCACTCTTTCGAGTTTTCACCACAGCCGGCCTTTTCCCATCATTTTTGCCCATGGTGCCCTTTTGGATTTTCACCACGTCCCGGGTGTTTGATCGTGTCCTGCCCCTTGGCAGGTATGTTGTTTTTACCCTCGGCACCCTTCCGGGTTTTCACCAAGTCCGCTATATGCCCACTATTTTTACTCGGAGCGCCCTTTCGGGTTGTAACTCCGCTCTCTTTGTTTAGGCACACATTTTCTTTTTCTCTTTTTTCTTTCTCTGAATCTTTGGATAACTGTGGCGGCTAGAGGTCGGGAATCCGTCGTTGCCCGCCGATGGCAGCCTTTCAGCCCTTATCCTAAGTTACAATGATAGAGCTGTTGGTCTTAGCTAAAGACCCTTCTGAGTTGGGTTGATTTTTTCCTTGGGTGCCTTGCTTTGGCTTCCCTTTTTCTTTCTCTTTTCTTCTTTTTTTTTTTCTTTTTCTTTTATATTCTTTTTCTCTTTTTTTTGTATTATATATTTTTTTTCTTTTTCTTTTGAAACATTTGTTGGTGGACGGAAATGATTTCTCAGAGGTCTTAGTTTTGACCTCTTGACTTCAGCTCTATTAAAGTAACTCTTGATAAGGTCAGAATGACTTACCCGTGAAAGATCTTCACTTTGTCGGCATTGATTGGCTCAGGAAGATCCACCCCTCTCATGCTGGTGAGTCTGAGGGCGCCTCCAGGGAGTACTTCTCTGATGATCAGCGGCCCGTCCCATGAGGGTTTGAACTTTCCTCTGGGATCTGGAAGGTGCGACGGTAGAATCTTCTTCATGACCATGTCGCCTACCTTGAAGCTTCTTTTTCAGACTCTCTTGTTATAAGCCCGAGCGATCCTTTTCTGATAACACTGGGAATGACTTAGCGCGCGCATGCGCTTTTCATCTGCAAGCTGCAACTGATCGAATCTGGCCCGTTGCCATTCTCCTTCTTCAATTCCGCTTTCTAGTAACACCCGTAGTGATGGTATTTCCACCTCGACTGGTAGAACTGCTTCCATGCCATAAGTAAGCTCGAAAGGAGTAGCGCCCGTAGCAGACCGTACAGACGTTCGATTAGCCCAAAGTGTATATGGGAGCATATCTGACCAATCCCGATAGGTCACGACCATCTTCTCGAGTATCCTGACGATTGTCTTGTTTGCGGCTTCTACCCCACCATTCATCTAGGGATGGTAGGGCTTGATCGATGACGTTGGATCTTGAATTTGCTGAGGAAGTCATCAATCTTCTTGTTGACGAACGGGGTCCCATTATCTGTGATGATAGCATTGGGGATTCCATACTGGCATATGATGTTGTTCTTCATGAATTTGATCACCTGAGATGTTGCAATCGTGGTGTAGGAGGCTGCCTCTACCCACTTGGTGAAGTAGTCGACTGCCACAAGTATGTACTCATGACCATTTGATGCTTTAGGACTTATCTTGCCGATGATGTCGAGTCCCCACATGGAGAAGGGCCAGGGGGTGGTCAGGTTGTATAATTCTGATGAGGGGGCATGGATTTGATTCGCATGCTCCTGACACTTGAAGCATTTTCTGACGTGCTGACAGCAGTCTGTCTCCATGGTGAGCCAATAGTAGCCTGAGTCGTAGAATCTTCTTTGCCATCATGTGCCTGTTCATTTGTGGGCCACAGATTCCTTCGTGTATTTCTTCCATGATCTTTGCAGCTTCTGTTTCATCGATGCATCGAAGGAGGATGTGATTGTAGGATCGTTTGTAAAGAACTTCGCCACTGATGGTGAACTGGCTGGCCAAACGCTGGATGGTTCGGCGATCTGTTGCTGTTGCTGACTCCGGATACTCCTGGGTTTCGAGATATTGCTTGATGTCGGCATACCAGGGTTTGTCAGGGACAGCTTCGGCTTCTTCTATTTGCAGGCAAAAAGCAGGTTCATCTTGAATTTCGACTGTAAGCTCCCATTCTGAAGCTCCTTTTGGTATCTCGAGCATTGATGCGAGTGTAGCGAGAGCATCTGCAAACTGGTTCTTGGCTCTGGGCATGTATGAGAAGGTGATTTCTTTGAATTCTTCGATTAGATTTTCAAGATACACATGATATGGTATCAACTTCTCGTCCTTGGTTTTCCATTCACCTTTGGTCTGATTGATGATAAGCTGTGAGTCTCCAAATACTCGTAGCTTCTTGACGCCCAGGATTATGGCTTCCCTTAAGCCAGTGATGCATGCTTCGTACTCTGCCATGTTGTTGGTGCATTCGAATGCTATGCGCCTTGAGATAGGAATAGGGACATCATCTGGAGAGTAGAGGATCGCTCCAATACCACTCCCTTTAGAATTTACTGCGCCATCAAAAAATAATGTCCACTCATCTTTCTTTTTCTTTTCTTCCCCTTGATAAGCAAGAGATCTTCATCAGGGAAGAATGTCTTGAGCGGTTGATAATCCAGGAGGGAGTGGGCGGCAAGATGATTGGCGAGAGCCTGCCCCTTGATTGTCCTTCTGAGTGACATAGGTGATGTCGAACTCAGACAGGAGTAGCTGCCATTTAGCCTATCCTTCCAGTGAGTGCCGGTTTCTCGAACAAGTACTTGAGCGGATCCATGTGAGCGAGTAGGAGAATAGGGAATGCAATGATGTATTGACGGAGTCGCTGAGTTGCCCAGACTAGGGCGAGGCAGGTCTTCTCTACCGGGGAATACCTGGTCTCGTAGTCGGTGAACTTTCAACTCAAATAATATATTGCTTGTTCCTTCTTCCCGGTCATGTCGTGCTGGCCGAGGACACATCCAATGGCTTCTGCTGCTACTGAGATGTATAACAATAGTGGTCGTCTGGGAGTGGGTGGCACTAGGACCGGAGGATTCATGAGATACTTCTTGATGCGATCGAAGGCGACTTGGCAATCATCATTCCATTCTTTTGGAACGTTCTTCCGAAGGAGCTTAAAAATGGGCTCACAAATAGGTTTGAGCTGTGCGATGAAGCGACTAATGTATTGAATTCTGTCGAGGAAGCCACGAATTTCTTTCTATATTTTAGGAGGGGGCATCTCGATGATTGCTCTGGTTTTGGTCTCGTCGACCCTGATGCCATCCTCGCTCACCATAAAGCCGAGGAGCTTACCTCCCATTGCACCGAAGACACATTTCTGAGGGTTGAGGCGGAGCTTGTACTTTTCTAATCTATTGAATAACTTCTTCAGATCTTCAAAGTGTCCTTCAATTGTGCGAGATTTAACGATCATATCATCCACATATATTTCAAGCTCTTTGTTCATCATCTCATGGAATAGTGCTGTCATTGCTCGCTGATATGTTGCTCCTGCATTCTTCAATCCGAACGGCATTACCCTGTAACAGAAGGTTCCCCAGGGAGTGATAAACGATGTCTTCTCACGCTTTTCTATTGCCATCTTGATCTGATTGTAACCTGAGAACCCGTCCATGAATGAGAAGATCTTATATCCAGCAGTGTTGTCGACCAGAGTGTCGATATGTGGCAAAGGGAAGTCATCTTTTGGACTGGCTTTGTTGAGATCTCGGAAGTCGATGCACATTCAAACCTTGCCGTCCTTCTTTGGTACTGGTACGATGTTGGCGAGCCATTCAGGATAGTTGGAGACTACCAAGAATCCCACATTGTACTGTTTGATGACTTCATCTCGGACTTTCAGAGCCCATTCTGGCTTCATTCTTCGAAGTTTCTGTTTCACTGGCTTCATATCTGCCTTGGTTGGCAGATGGTGTACAACGAGCTCTTCATCTAGCCCCGGCATGTCTTCATATGAGAATGCGAAGTTGGACAATCTTGGGGCTAGGAACTCTATCATTTTCTGCTTCATCTCAGGTGGCAACGATTTTCCAATGCGTACTTTCCTAGGGATCTCAGGTGTCCCCAAGTTTACTATCTCGAAATCATCGGCTACAACATTGGCTTTAGATTCAAACTTTTTGAGGAGATCCTCTAGTTCGAGAGCCGAATCATCATCTTCCTCATCCCGAGCTTCGTCCAGACCCATGAGCTCGAAGTCTAATTCGATGTTAAAGTCGTATGATTCAACTTCAAACTCATGTGACTCTTTAGACGAACTTGGCACATTTTTGAACGTAGGAAAAGAAATTTTTTTCGTTTTTGAGAATTTTCTGAAATGGAAATGCTAGATGTTTTTGGCTTTTGAAAGTTTTTTATTTTTTTGGGTTTTTGGAATTCACGGGACTTTGAACAAGTGGGCATTGCAGACCATGATTGATCCCAACTTGTTCTAAAGTTCCGATCGCTGCTTAAACCGGCTTTTTTTTTTTGGAAGCCAGAGCCCTCAGATGGCTCTTTGGCTGATTCAAAAGTTAGGGAAACAGATGACCATTCAGGACCCCACACTTCCTCCCCTGAAGAGGTGGGGGTTGATGATTCAGGTGAAGAATCACAGTCTGGCCCAATGACCATGATTTCTCGCTGGTCGGGTTCGAGACCTGAGTCGTACTCAGTCCCTCCCGGATCACTTACCTCGCATTGCAGTTTGTCTAGTTCCATAGTGAGCCACAAGTTCGGAATCTGGGCAACGGACCAATCCAGGGCTGGCCATTTCCCTTTCTTGGTCCAATGGATGGGCTACTTCTGCCCCTGGCTGATGATTGATGGTGTTGATATGGGCGAGTCGTGCCCCTTGCTAATTGATGCTGAGAGGGGCAAGTTGTGCCCCTGACTGGCTGGAATTGAAGTGGGCAGGTTGTGCCCCTAGTTGATTGATGCTGAAGTGGGCAGGTTGTGCCCCTAGTTGGGAGCAGGTATCAGAGTAACCTGGTCCTGAAGCTGCTGTATTTGACTTTCTTCTTCATCTTCATCATTTCCTTCTTCCTCTGGAGGTTTAGACGGTTGGAGAATCTGATCTCATCGAATGGGGGCCATGTCCAAGCTAGGCTTATCGGGAGGCCTTTGTGTAGTGCAGTTGGTTGATTCCCTCTTGGATCTTTGCAAGGTTCTCCTGGCTTGACTATCTGGATGGGTGAGCACCGAAATTTCTTCCTTCCTTTGTCCATGAAGATTGACCTGTATCCGAGTCCCCATTTGCGTTGGTTATATATCAGCGGTACCTTTCTGGCCTTGAAATGATTCTTCATTCGGTATTTGAGGCTCAGACGTTCTACCGGTGAAAAGACACGGTCCACCCTTATCGGTTCTGGATTGGCGATAGAGTTCACAGTCTCGAATTCGAAACTGTGAAACGGGATGTCTTCCTCAGAGTGCTGGATATCGATGACCGGGATGTCTGGTTCAGTGGCAGCAACATTAGAAGGAATGATGAGCTCCTTCTCTGCATGGATAGAGATCACTTGATTTCCACAGATGTATTTCACTCGTTGATGCAGGGTTGATGTCACAGCCCCAACCTTGTGCAGCCAAGGTCGTCCGAGCAACATGTTGAAAGAGGCTGATATATCCAGGACTTGGAATGTGATGGTGGAGACTTCTGGACCTATCTATACCTTTATGTCGACCTCCCCTTCCACTGATCGGCGGGTGTTGTCGAATGCTCTGACGCATATCGTGCTGGGTCAGAATGAAGAAGGACTAATTCCCAGACGTTCAGCGGTCTTGAGCGGGCAGACGTTTAAGCTTAAGCCATTATCGATAAGGACCAGCGGGACACAGAGGTCTTTGTATCGTAAGGCTATGTTGAGGGATCGCCCATGATCGCATCCTTCTGGTGGCAACTCATTATCAGTGAAGGTGATGGCAAGTGGAGCCAGGAGCTGTCCAATCATCAATGTTATCATCTCTGGTGCCGTATCGGAGGAGACATGAGCATCGCTCAAGGTTTTGGCAAACATTTCTCGGTGTATGCGAGATGTGCAGAGTAGCTCCCATACTGAGATTTGTGTAGGGATTGACTTGAGTTGAGTCGCTACATCGTATGCGGCTTCATTTTTGTTGTCGAGGCCTGAGAGGGCGCCTTTGGGATCTCCTCTGTTTTGATTATCTCTTCGGATGCAATGCCCATTGGGATTCATGTTTCCCACTTCCGCACATTCTGGATAGTGCCATGGGACCTCCTTATAATTTTCCTCACCTTTGCCTTCTAAGACCACCGGTTCTTGCAACGATGCTGGTGTGGGTACCAGATCTTCCTCATACGAAGCTTTTGCCTTGAGAACTACATTGTTGCCTGTGCTGAAGGGGTAATATCGAGGCTTGTCTTCATAGATCACATAAGGTTGCGGTCCTGGCTTGACCGTTCCTGGAGCAAGAGGCTCCCATGGAATGAATACTGATCCTCTTGATAAGGCAGGAGGTTTCTCTGTTCGTCCCAGCTGCCAGTAGTGTGATTGACACGCCTCCGGGATTTGCCCCTTGCAATATGACTGGCTCAACTGGAGGAGCTCCTTCCAAGACAATGGGCTCTTGCTGCTGATGAGTATAATCTCTCCATTGCAGATTGGATTGTTCTTGAACTGGAGTTGCCCCTTGCAAGATGATAGGCTCGTATGTGGGCTCGATGTATGATTGTGCTCCTTCCAGAAGACTGGCTCCCAACATGAAGGGCTGTAGGATGCCCTTTGCACAACTGGCACATCATATGGAAGTGTTCCTTCGAGTACTACTGGCTTAGAGATTGAAGGAAGAAAGGGACTTGCCCCTTGCAAGATCGGAGGAGGATTTGTCGGCCCATAAGTGTAGGCATGAATGGACTGGATAGGGGAGAAGAAGCGATCGAGGCGCTCTCCTTCTTCTATGCTGTTGACGGTGGGGCCTCGAGACGAACTGGGGTCCGTCTGATGTTGAGGTAGAGGATTCTGAAGAATGTTGGTAGGAGCTGCTGCAGGAGTTCCAAGGACCGAAATGACGATCTTTCGGTCGTCGATCAGATCTTGTATGACATTCTTCAAAGTAAAGCATCGATCAGTGGTGTGGCCACACCCTTGATGGTAGGCACAGTACTCATTTTCTCGGTAGTTTGGAGGCAGAGGATGAGGAGGAGGCCTAGGTGTCATCAGAGTGAGTAACTGCTTTTGTACCAGCATAGTCATGACTTGACTAAGTGGCTGAGCAAGTGGAGTGAACTTCCTGAGCTCCCTGTAATTCTGCCTGTTCTGGTATGAGTATTGACCATTCCCTCTGAACTGTTGCTGCTGTCGAGGTTGTTTTGGCTGTGGTTGCGGATTTGGTCGTGGTTAATACCTCTGAGGTTGGTGTTGAACCTGATTCTGCTGATGCTGTTGATGTCCCTGTGGGGGAGCGTATTGATTACCCTGAGCAGTGGTGCTGATGTTGTTTACCTCTATCGGGTGGGGAGGAGAACCGCTGCAGTTTTCGTTCCCATATCCGATGGGTCTTCCTTCCACTCTATTCCTTTTGACTGGAGTGGCTTGATGAGGCCATGGGGAGATTGTCCCGGCACGGATTCGTGCTTCGACTTGCTCTCCAGCACGGATCAACTGTGAGAAATTCGCGTATGGATGCGAGATGAGATATCCGGATATGCCTGGATATGTTGAATGAACAATCATGGAGATTTGTTCTTCGTCGTCGATAGGTGTCCGCATTCTGGCTGCCATAGCTCGACAACGTCCCACATAGGCTGATAACGTTTCATTACTCCTTTGCCTGAGAGCTGCGAGGTCGGCTCTTCTGGGTGCCATATTGAGATTGTACGGGAATCTGTCGACGAAAGCTTGGGAAAGTTGTTCCCATGTCCTGATGCGGTGGCAGTCCAATGAAGTGTACCAATCTAGGGCATCGCCCTTCAGAGATTTTTGGAACAAACGAATGAGGGCCCCTTCATTTCCTGAGATTGCACTTAGCTCTCCACAGAAGGCCTTGAGATGTGCTGTGGGACAACCGCTGCCATCGTATCTTTTGAATTTTGGTACCTCAAAGTTTTGAGGTACTTGAGCATCTGGGAAAGGACACAAGTCTCTGAACTTGGTCGAAGGTAGATCGATTCCTTGTTGTCGCTAAAGCTGATTTTGCAAGATCTGGAACTGTTCCCGCAACTCGTCCAGTCCTGAATGATCTGTTTGAGTGACTGGTGCCTCTTGGAGTAAGGCACGTTCTTCTTCGGCATAGTGGTCGATGTCTTCAACCCTATGGGTTTGCTGAAAAGCAACCGCGGGTTGCTGAAGTTGATTTGATGATTGAACTGGATTCGGATGAACTTGTCCTTGAAAGGACTGTAACTGAATTGGAGACTATACTGAAGGTTGAACTGGAACTTGCTGGAAATTAACTGGAGATTGCTGAATTGAAGATTGCTGGAAATTAACTAGAGTTTGCTGAATTGAAGATTGCTGAAAATTAACTGGGATCCCATTGGCGGAGATGTGCTGGATTGAAAAGTGCTCCTGTTTGCAGGAGGCTGAGATGCTGGGAAGTGACCCCCTTGTTGGATATTCGCCACTGTCCGCTGATTGATGTGGGCTTGACACTGACCCTCATTGTGGGCATTCGCCAATGCTGTCCCTGTTGCTGGAAATTGAATTGAAATCCCATCGGCGGGGATGTGCTGAAATTGAAAAGGGGTCGCCTCGGTGGGGACATGCTGAGATCTACTGAGACTGTTGTTTGCAAGATTGACTGGAAGCTGACTGGAAGTCCCTGCGACGGGAGTGCTCTGAGATGGCCCTGTCGTCGCGGGGAGGTATTGAGGAGGATGCCCCATAGCGAAGGGCTGAGACGGCTGCTTGTCGGTAGTCTTGGGCAAACTCCAATGGTTGTGCTTGATTTGAACTGGAGGCCGGAAGGACCCGGCATGGCTGCTGAGATTGCTGAACTGGGCCAACCTGATTGTTGGCTGCTGCGGTGGCTTGTGCTTGCATGAATTGCAAGAGCATTTCTTGCATTGCTCTCATTCCTTGTGCCAATTCTTGTATGATTGGCGTATTCTCAATTGGCTGTTGCGCTGAAGGTTGCGCTTCGGTCATCTCAAGAGCAGGGAAGAGATGAGTTTCTTCTTCATGGTCGGACATGGCTTACTGAGCCCGAGTGCGGATTATGCTGCGGAAGGGAAGTTGCTTCGGAACACGTTGAGCCTGAGGAGGCGCAATGGTGAGGACTATACTCTACTCTTTTTGTGTTTTGGGATTTTCTATTTTTTTTCTGGTTTTGGGATTTTTTTTTTTTGGGTAGAATGCTATGCAGATGAGATTGTATGAGGATTAGTGACTTTCAAGTATGGGAAGGATTCTGTTTTTCAAGTCGGATCACGACTAGTGGGACTAGCTCATCCCCAGTGGAGTCGCCATTCTGTGGACCCTCGTCGTTCCGCGCTCCCACATGACGTTCTCGTCCCTTTCCCTTTCGGGAAGAGAAGGAGAGGATGCGTGAGTGCGAGTCGCCGTTTGTGCCACTGGCTTGCCTCATTCTCGAGGGCTTTGTTTGGTTGTTGTGTTAAGCTAAATGTGTTTAAATGAGTTTATATAAGACCAGAGTCGCCACTAGCTAGTTACTTCGAATCTACAGTCGGCTAGACCTCGTAGAAATGTTAGAGAAGGGGATCCGAAGATTCCTTCCTCTAAAATGACTCATATTGATCTACGGCCAGAGATTCGAGGTAAGGGATCACGGTGACAGGGTGGGAAGAGGTTAAGCACCCCACACACTGCCCGAAGTACGGTCTCTACTTCACAGAATCGAACTAACACTTGAAAGTCTGTTTTAATCCCCGTACATTCTCATAGATGACATGATGCATGAATGCAGGTCTGAACAGTAAGAGTTTCTGATGGGCAGGTTCCACTAACAGGCAAGCCCAGAGCATACGCTCGAACTGACAGGTGCTTTATGCGGGATGCATGCTGTGTGTTTGAATAATCAAAGTGCTCGTAGTGATATGTACATGAATGCAGGTCTGAACAGTAAGAGTTCTGATGGGCAGGTTCCACTAACAGGCAAGCCCAGAGCATACGCTCGAACTAACAGGTGCTTTATGCGAGATGCAAGCTGTGTGTTTGAATAGTCAAAGTGCTTGCAGTGAAGCAGGGGGGTTGGAAGAAAAGTAAATGTTGCACTTATGCTAGATGCGAATGAGATGATGCTGGTAAGGAACAGCTAGATGGACGGAGGTGTCGCAAGGGTTGGCTTCGAGTGGCTGGATCAAGACTTGGATGGCTTGGGAGACTTGGACCAGTGGTCAGGCTGAGCTGGACCAGGGCTATGATCTCCTCACTCGGGCTCTCCTTGGTGGAGGAATGGGCTAAGGGGTAGAGGGACAGATCGCACTCGGGCTGGATGGCTTCGGAGGGATGGATGCTGAAATGGGAAGAGGCTAGGGGTATTTATAGTAGTGGGCAGTGGCAGATTGCGTAAATAATTTTGGGTGGCCCCCTCCTCGGTTTCCAGCTCGTGGTACGGTCATTTCTCGGGGCTGCTGTTTTGACTCGGTGGGTTAACTCGGTGAGTTGACTCAGTGGGTCAACTCGGTGATTTGACTCGGCGGGTTGACTCGGTGTTTTGACTCAGCGGGTTGACTCAGTGAGTTTGACTTTTTTAGGATTTTTTGATTGGTTTTTCTTATGGGGGGTTTTTCAGGCTGATGTTTAAGGGTGGGTTGACTGGGTTCAGGCTTGAGTTGGGCTATGGATTGGGGCTTACAAGGGTGAGTTTGGCTGAGTTTGGACTTTGGATTTGGGGGTATGGTTCTCCGTTCATCCAGCTATCTCTACCAACAGTGTAGCCGAAGGTGGGGTGTCTATAGGTTTATGTCCTATTAGGAACGTGACCACACAAATCGTCTCCAAACTGAATGAGGTTTAGTTGGACTACTCTCCATCCATAGACAAGTTAAAAAATACATAGAACATTGTAAAAGTTCGGGGAGTATGGATCAAACACCATTAAGGAATCCTCCCCCTCCTACTTCAACTACAAATGCGAATCAAGAGGGAGTAGGAGAGAATGAGGTGCACAATGCTCCTCCAATGAGAGCTTTACGTGACTAATTACAACCGGCCCATACGACTACACCCTCATGTGTGGTTTTGCCAACCATCGGGGGGAACATTGATATGAAGCTCGGGGTAATTCAACTTTTACCTAAGTTCCATGGGCTAGATTCTGAGAGCCCATATCTACACTTAAAAGCGTTTGATGAGGTTGTTGCTACTTTAAAATACAACAATGTGTCAGAGGAGGTCATCAAACTTAGATTGTTTCCCTTCTCATTGAAAAGAAAGAGCCAAAGGTTGGCTCCACTCTCTTAGACCACATTCGATAGGGACATGGACTGAGATGACCCGAAAATTCTTGAAAAAGTTCTTTCCGACTTATAAAACTAAGATGACCCATTATCCGAAATAAAAGGGTGTGCGCGACCTTTTTTGGGTGCGTTGGCGACAATAAAAGGGTGCGTCGGCGAATAAGTGGGTGCGTCAAAGGCAGAGGGAATGCACATTGAAAAACGAAGAATGAACGAAAATCAGGCTATCTTATCTATTTATAGTGTGGACCCGGAGATCCGATGCGTTACTTTGAACTGTCAGACGTCCATCGCGACGCACCGGAGGGGCATCTTTTGGGGTCCCAAAAGTCAGTACCTTCCGAAACAAATCAACTGTGCACGTACTATGAGGGAATCCTACAAAATACCATCCAACACACCCAAATAGTAAGATTTGCAAAAGATCCAGTACTTAGCCACTTTTCTTCGGTGGGCCCCACGAATCACCGTGATCAAAACCATCCAAAATCAAGCAGACACCTTCTTTATGAATTATAATAAGCAGTGCATGACGATTGGTAAAAAAAGGGGCCCCGCGAACACTTCATTTCACAAAACCCAATTTTTAAAAACCACGAGTACATCAAGCGCACCCATTTATTCAGCTTGGCGCACCCTTAAATTCATGAAAATCCAAGAAGCATTTCAGGATATATTTCACCTCTGACGCGTCCGAAAAATAGCTTAACGCATCCGAAAAATACCTTCGACGCGTCCATAAATTCAGTAAATCCAGAACTTCGATTTCAGGGTGCATTGGTATTTCACCTTGACGCATCCGAAAAATGGTCTGATGCGTCCGGAAAATAGCTTGACGCACCCATAAATTCACCAAGAATCAGCATATCATTTTTGGATGCATTGGACTCCAACGCACCCAAAAAATAGCTCGACGCACCCATAAAATCAGCATGTTTCATAATATCATTTTGGGGTGCGTCGGAGCTCCCACGTGCCTATTTGGGGGTGTGTCGAAGGCTTTATGGGATGCGTCATACGTGGTAGCCCCTCATTGGTCGCTGTCCGGTATTTTCAGGTATAAATATCCCCTTCCACTGTTCATTTGTACAGATTAAGAGAGAGCCATTATCCCCTGAGTATTTAAGATTTGTCGTCAGAAACCCTCGCCGGAATCCCTTTCCGACCATCGAAAAACTTTCCCGGTCACCAGAACCCCTTTCCAATCGCCGGTACCTTTCACCAGAAGATCCCTCCGACCAATACCACCGCATGTCCGAATTCTAAAAATCCTAAGTGTGGGCACACACCCGAAAATAGTCCGACGCATCTGAAAATTCAACAAAATTCAGACTTGTATTTTTAGGGTGCATTGGACTCCCACGCACCCAAAAATTGTCCCACGCACCTAAATATTCAACATAATTCGGACTTGTATTTTTAGGGTACATTAGACTCTGACGCACCCAAAAATTGTCCCACGCACCCGAAAATTCAACATAATTCGAACTTGTATTTTTAGGGTGTATAGGACTCCCACGCACCCGAAAATTGTCCCACGCACCTAAAAATTCAACATAATTCGGACTTGTATTTTCAGGGTGCATTGGACTCCGACACACCCGAAAATTGTCCCACACATTCGTAAATTCAACAAAAATTAGGCACCTAATTTAAGGGTGCGTTGACATCCCACACACCCATAAATTAGGTCCAACACACCCGAAAATTAGCCAATTACCAGAAATGTTTACGGGTGTATTGGACTCAATTTTAAGTATTTTCGAGATCCGTTTAAACCTATTTTGGGTATTTCGAGCGTTCCGGACGCAATGGAATGGTCAAGCGAACATTTTGAGGTCTTTAAATGAACATAATTACATACCTTCGAGGTTTGACCCGATTCAACTTGATGAATGAAACGACCTCTCGGATAGAAGTTGTCAGCATCCAGGACTATGCAAATGTATCATCATTTATATTTACCGTAAGGTATGACCCGATTAGGGGTCGAAAGCTAGATAAATGGAATTATGGTTATCACAATAAACCATATCAAAGAGTTTCAATTCGGTACAAAGCAATTGTTATGAACTACCTCAACACAACAGTCGATGCCCTACCCATTCAAAAGGCATCCGTCGGTTGGCCTATTCTGGTATACACAACTGCAGATTGGACTTCCCGAGGTCACCTGTCCACACATGACAGGCGCGGGCCCAGAGTTGTCCTTATCAGTCTAAACCCTGATAGTCTCAGCCCGATTCTCCGATCAAAACATGGGACATAGACATCTGACTAATATAAAGATGGTTCAGTCCATAACAAAACAAATATAGGTCTCTACGACCACAAGCTCTAAGACCATAGTCCCTGTTGACTAGTCTTTTTCCTTTTAATCTAGGGTCATCAATCATTCGATGTAATTAAGGGCTCGTGCCCAATCATGGCCTAGAATGTACAAGATCTCAGGATCTCTGGAATAAAATTTGCCTTGCGATATCTCTTCTTGTGTACCTTTTATGAATACTTGTGATTGTCAATGAATGTTTCTATTACTCAGAACCCCAGAGCAACAATACCATACATTCAGAAAATGTCCTTGTGATCCATTTTCTAGTTTCAACAAACTGACGACTCTTCTGGGGATCAGAACCTAGAATCTATGGTTAGTTCTGAATATAGAAACGCTCTAAGATTAATCATTCGTAAATGCAAATATGTACGCAGGAGATCTATCGCGAGGCATAATGTTTCGGTGCCCTCGGGCGCTAAACTGGCGACTCTCAACGGGAACGTTCTTCCCTTCATCTTTAAGGAAATAGACGGTAAAATAAAAGGTTTTCAAACCCATAAACTCCCACAACTACCTGTATTTGTCTCCTTTTTGCTTATTTCTATTTAGTTTATGCACGATGATCGATGGGTTCACTCTCCGGTCACATTTATGAACTATTCTAATGATCTCCTGACACCGCAGAATTAGCAAGATACTAAAGTAGACAGAAGAAATGGCATGCTCAATGACGAGTTCGTGCACCTTCCTTACCACCGAGGCTTTAGCTTCCCTCGCTTCATCGCAACTACAAATCCAAGCTCAGAGTGGCAGTTGGTTGAGACCCGAAGGCAGAAGAGGGAACAGAAGAAAGCCCCCATCATAGCAGCATATAGGAAAGCAAACGTTGCAAGACCTCGCCTCGCGATCAGGAAAGAGTGGCAACCAGAGCAGGGGCAGAAGATCCCTACCAATAGCCAGGTCATACCAGCCAAGCCCGCAGTGCCTATGATGACAGCCGAGCAGTTCCCGCCGTTGTCCAAGACTGCTCGCACTTCACGAAAACTTACTAGGCCCGCATATGTAAAGAAATTCAAGACCACGACAGTCTTTAAGGCAAGACAGAGGCCAGCTCAGAAAATTCCGTTGGCACAAGTGGTGATGGTCCAAGTGGCCGAAGGAGAAGAAGAAGGACCGTATGAAGCAGAAGAATTACCTCCATTCCAAGATTAGATCGACAGATTGGTCGAGGCTAATCGCGAGACAAACGATTGGATGAGGGCCATTCAAGAAGCCTTGACCACTCTGATAGTGCAGAACACCGCCAAAAGTACCGCGCCGCCCACCCGTCAGTCGGAGGAGGAATTTCAAGGGGCAGCGGAAGGTCTGGCTGAGCCTGAACCGCCCATCCAACTCAGAGTCGCACCAATAGAACGTGCACCGCTTTCCGCGTCTCATGTGTCATAAGAAGAGTGTTCGCTTCCCCAAGTGTAGGGTTGCGATGTAGTAATAAACTCGGTAAGACCGAGGTCGATCCACAGGGACTATGTAGGATCTCACAAATTCATCCACAAGTGTCTATTGAAGTCTACTAATCAGATTGTTGTATAAAGTTGATGTGAGTAACAAAAGCTGAATTAAATCGAGAGTAATTAATTATAAGAGGGTACTAGGGTTTCAAGGATCCACTTGTAGCAATCCTTGATGTTCAATCCGCTGTGGTTTCTTATTCTCTCAACTAGAATCGACATTCCTGTCCGTCCAGTCGGATGATAGAACTGTTAAACCAAACAGTCTGTAATATGTAAGTTCTATGCATAAGATCCACTCAATCTAGGCTGAGCTGAGCATGCTCAATTGCATAGGTCATTCTCCTTTCCTATAGGTCCAGTTCTCAATCATAATCATCCCCAAGTCCTCTCACAAGACAAAGATAGATTAGGATTTGAACTAGATTCAAATCACCAGCACAGTCCTTACATATTCCAGAAAATCAACTAAAATAGAACTTTGGCCTGAAGTCCCTTTATGAAGAGCTTAGTTTTAGAGTGCACTCCGATTCCTCGGATCATACAGGTCTATACCGTTGCAAACAAATTAAGAAGATAAGTAATTCATCCAAACATCCATGAGTCATCACAAGACTAAGAAAAATTACTTAAAAACTTGTATAAACTTCAAACCTTAGTTCATAATCATGAATTCCAAACTAAAACCACTTAACTACGAATTAAAACATCTTGGATTCACTACAAGCTTCACCTCTTAGCCCTAGCTAAGAGGTTTAGCTGCTCATGATCCAAGGAAACATGAAACAACTACAAAAAGCATGAAAACAGCAAAGCAAACCAAAAGGAGTTGTGAAACTCCAATCTTCACTTCCACAGCCTCCAACCTCGCTTACACCCTTCTAGGATGCCCTAGGAACAATCCCTAGGTGTCCTCTTATAGTCTGGAGGCTCCACAACGTCGGAAGAATCGGAAATTTGCGTAACACTTACGCAGCGCAGAGAATTTCAGGAAGAAATTAGAAAGTTCTAACTCAGTACGCATGGCCGACCGGTCATGACCGGTCGGACGTCTTCAGTAGACCTCCAGCAGCTGTAGCCGACCGGTCAAGACCGGTCGGTTACCTTTATTTTTTCTTCAGTACCATGGCTGACCGGTCGCTGACCGGTCTGGCTTCCTTGGCCGACCGGTCATGACCGGTCGGCAGTCTTAATACTTCTTCATTTCTTCCTTTTCTTTCTTTCCTTGCTTCTTTCTTTCGCTTTCTCTCTTCTTTTCTTCTTTGGTCCTCAAGTAATTGGTCCTTAAGTAATCTCCATTAGAATGATCCCAAGTGAGCTCTTTATGTCTTCAATTGAGTAGAGTCCACCCTCAATCCTGTAGTCACAAAACATGCATTGAATTAGCTTACAAACCATATAAACCTTGCACAATGAGTGATGAATTGGGGTTAGAATATGCACAATTAAGAGCTCAACACACCCCCCAACCAGCATTTTGCTAGTCCCGAGCAAAACACGCGTGAAGCTAATCTCATTCTTCAAAAGCTCAACTCTCTTTCAGAAACCATCCTTCTATACATTCCAAGGTTCATAAGTGTAAGATTCAGAAAGATTAGGCGTCAAAGGTTGGAACCGTAAATCCTCAAGGCATAATAGGCATTCATATGAGATTCCCACTGATTGGTTGATAAATAGAGGGACTTGAACAAATTCATCCTAGTGTGGGTAGTGAAAATTCATTCCACGAGTTTCTAGGATTATCTTCTTCATAGATCAACTAGACTATTGAACTCAAGGTACATAGAGCCACATCAAGCCAATGACAGGAATTTGCCTTACCATCCTTCCGGCGACTTTCACACTACGTCCCATTTCCGGCTTTGGTTACGGGTAGACCATCCCCCGGTTGGTAGTAGGTAGCCCTAATCGGAATTTTCCACCGTTTTTCCACATTCCCAATTTCATCCTTCCTTTTCCTTTTTCTTTTTAAATTAGATAGGATTTTTAAAATCCATATCTTTCATTATTTTCCCATGGACAAGGATGGACAAAGTACCCCGGCCTGATTTCTCAATACCTTAATTCAAAGTCTAACTAATCCATAAATCACATAATCCCGTCAACTCATGAAAATCGTGTAATGTGAACTAGGTGTAAAAGTGTTCAGATTTTCTATCAATCACAAAAATAGGGGAGTTCACATATAAAACCATTATGCAATGAGAGATTCCATACATCCAGCCCTATTCACTTCATATCTCTTCCTCTTATGCTCATATCATCTGGAATGCATAGAACCAATGTTTTCCAAAAGAGTTTCGAATTTTTGAAAAAAAATCAAAAAAATTTCCACATAATTGCTTGAGATGTTGCAAAGTGCTAGATTCATCCAAGCGGTCCCACACCCCCCAACCAAATCTTGCATTGTCCTCAATGTAAAAGATGTGCAATGAGCAAAACATGAGAGCAATTTGAAAATAACAGGGAGTGAGGAATGATATTACCTGAGAGAGTGAACATTGGAAATCTTCCTCCTTCTAACAAACCTATGAAAACGAAAACAAAAGCAGCAAAATCCTAATCCTAACTACTCTATACCTCCATCAGACTAGGAGATCAATCATCCTGATACACAGGATCATTCAGGGGTATGGACATACCTTCTGAAGGGAATTTCTCAAAGAACGGCTTTAATCGCTGTCCATTTGCTTTGAAAATGTTGCCGTTTCTCAGATTCAACAGCTCGACAGTCCCATACGGATAAACAGTTTGCACAATGTAGGGACCGGTCCATCGAGATTTTAGTTTTCCCGGAAATAGATGTAAGCGAGAATTATACATGAGGACTTTTTGGTTGATCGTGAATGTCTTGCGAAGAATATTCTTATCATGGAATATCTTCGTCTTGTCCTTGTAAATTCTTGCATTCTCATAAGCATCATTCCGGATTTCTGCAAATTCATTCAATTGTAGTTTGCGTAACGAGCTTGCCTTGTCAGAATTGAAATTCATCTTCTTAATAGCCCAATATGCCTTATGTTCCAACTCCACAGGTAAGTGACAAGCCTTCCCATAGACAAGTCTATAGGGAGACATTCCAATAGGGGTTTTAAAGGCAGTACGGTAAGCCCAAAGCGCATCGGTAAGTCGAAGTGACCAATCCTTGCGATCGGGATTCACCGTTTTCTCCAAAATGTGTTTAATCTCTCTATTGGATATCTCAGCTTGTCCACTAGTTTGTGGGTGATAGGGAGTGCTCACTTTGTGTGTAACGCCATATTTCTTCATTAAGGCTGCAAAAGGGCGATTGCAAAAGTGAGACCCTCCATCACTGATGATGACTCGAGGCGTTCCAAACCGGGAAAGAATATTTTCTTTTAAAAATCGAATGACCGTTTTATGGTTATTATTCCGGCAAGGAATGGCCTCGACCCATTTGGAGACATAATCAACAGCAAGCAAGATATATAAATTTCCAAAAGAAGATGGGAATGGGCCCATGAAATCGATGCCCCAACAATAAAAAATTTCGATAATCAAGATGGGATTGAGTGGCATCATATTTCTACGAGAGATTCCTCCTAGTTTCTGACAAGGTTCACATGCTTTGCAAAACTCATGTGTGTCTTTGAACATGGTGGGCCAATAAAACCCACATTGCAGAATTTTCGCTGTGGTCTTTTTGGCTGAAAAGTGACCACCACATGCTTGAGAATGACAGAAGGAGATGATACTTTGTAGCTCATCATCTGGGACACATCTCCTTATGATTTGATCGGGACAGTACTTGAATAAGTATGGGTCATCCCATAGAAATTTCCGCACCTCCGTGAAGAATCTATCCTTATCTTGTTTTTTCCAATATGTAGGAATTGCACCTGTAGCAAGATAGTTAGCAATGTCTGCATACCATGGCAATTGGGAAACAGCAAAAAGTTGTTCATCAGGGAACATGTCATTGATTGCAGTCGTTTCAGGGGAATCAGTGAGGACAAGTCGAGAGAGGTGGTCGGCTACTACATTTTCTACTCCTTTCTTATCACGTATTTCTATGTCGAATTCTTGGAGTAGGAGGATCCATCTTAATAACCGTGGTTTAGCATCCTTCTTAGAAAGCAGATACTTAAGCGCGGCATGGTCAGTGAATATAATGATCTTGGATCCAATCAAGTAGGATCTAAACTTCTCCAAAGCAAAAACTACGGCTAAAAGTTCCTTTTCAGTGGTAGTGTAGTTTGCCTGGGCTGAGTTTAGGGTTCTACTTGCATAGTAGATGACACATGGCTTTTTATCTTTTCTTTGGCCTAACACGACCCCAGTAGCATAGTCGCTAGCATCGCACATAATCTCAAAAGGAAGGCTCCAATCCGGTGGTTGCATTATTGGGGCACATGTCAACATACCTTTAAGGGTGTTAAAGGCCTTTTGACATTCTTCATTCCACTCGAATGAATTTTCCTTTTGAAGTAGGTTACATAAAGGGCGAGAGAGTGAACTGAAGTCCTTTATGAACCTTCTGTAGAATCCTGCGTGTCCTAAAAAGGACCGCACATCTCGTATGCTTTTGGGTGGTGGAAGGGTAGAGATAAGATCAATTTTCGCTTTGTCCACCTAAATTCCATTTTGTGAAACGATGTGACCAAGTACAATTCCCTTTTGAACCATGAAGTGACACTTTTCCCAATTGAGCACTAGGTTCTTCTCTTCACATCTTTTTAGCACAGATTTCAAGTGCTCAAGGCACTCATCAAAGCTACAACCGAATACGGAAAAATCATCCATGAAGACTTCGAGAATGGTCCCCACCATGTCAGAAAAGATGCTCATCATACAACGCTGAAAGGTGGCAGGGGCATTACATAGTCCAAACGGCATCCGTCGATAGGTGAAAGTGCCGAATGGACATGTGAATGTAGTCTTTTCTTGGTCTTCACGGGCAATTTCTATTTGGTTGTACCCTGAATAGCCATCAAGGAAGCAAAAGTGGGAATGACCCGCCAACCGTTCTAAAATCTGATCAACAAATGGTAGGGGGAAGTGGTCTTTCCTCGTGACAGTGTTTAGCTTCCTGTAGTCAATGCACATTCTCCAACCAGTAGTAACTCTAGTTGGCACGAGTTCGTTATTGGCATTGGCTACGATGGTTATTCCGGATTTCTTAGGCACCACTTGAGTTGGGCTCACCCATTGGCTATCAGATATTGGGTAAATGATACCTACATCCAATAGTTTCACCACTTCGGCCTTAACCACATCCTTCATGTTTGGATTTAGTCGTCTTTGTGGTTGCCGGGATGATTTTGCATTTTCCTCAAGGTGTATGCGGTGAGTACAAATCAGAGGGTCTATGCCTTTGAGATCCGCAATTGACCATCCAATGGCACTCTTGTGCTCTAATAGAGTGGCTATTAGCCTACTCTCTTGTTCCTCATCCAAGTGGGAAGAAATCACCACTGGATATGTCTCATCTCGACCTAAATAAACATATTTTAGCTCACTTGGCAATGGTTTTAGGTCGAGTTTTGGTGCCTTGATGTTGGATGGGAGGGCCTTGTTCTCATTTACAGGCAAAGGTTCAATTGGGGCCCTCCATCTTTTATTCTCAAGCACCAGCATCACATCTAGAATGGCATCCCTCTCTTGTATTGTGTAATCATTTGTCTCATGAGAGTGGGCCATACATGCCTCCAAAGGGTTGGAAAATAGTGATAAGGGGACTGTATCCTCCACGAATGATTCGATCATGTTTAATTCGTGGACATCATCATCAACTTCCCGCGGTTGTTTGCATAACTCAAATATGTTAAGCTCAAGGGTCATATTTCCAAAGGACATTTGTACAAGTCCGTTTCTGCAATTGATAATGGCGTTTGAAGTAGCTAGAAACGGTCGTCCAAGTATGACGGGAATTTGAGTACCGGTGCCTATCACGGGATGTGTGTCCAAGACAATAAAATCTACTGGGTAGTAGAATTTATCAACTTGGACTAGAAAATCCTCTACCATTCCTCTCGGTATCCGGATGGATCTATCAGCAAGTTGGAGTGTGGTTTTGGTGGGTTTCAATTCACCTAACCCAAGTTGTTCGTAGACCGAGTATGGAATGAGATTCACACTTGCCCCCAAGTCGAGTAGGGCTTGTTTAATCTGGTAGTCTCCTATGATGCATGAGATGGTTGGACTACCTGGATCCTTGTATTTTTGGGGCACCTCTTGTTTGATGATGGCGCTCAAATTCTCAGCCAAAAGCACTTTATTGTGAACGTTATGTTTCCTTTTGATTGTACACAATTCCTTTAAAAATTTAGCATAAGATGGTATTTGTTTTATTGCATCCAACAGCGGGATGTTGATCTTCACCTGCTTGAAAACTTCCAGAATCTCCAGATTTTTATCTAAAGGTTTAGGTGAAATCAACCTTTGTGGAAATGGGGCAACCGGCTTGTATTGCCTTTCCGGTTCTTTCTCTTGTGGAATATTGTTTGGGCTATCATCCTCTTTGGGAATTTCCAGATCCTTAGGCTTTGGGGCCTTCACCGGATTAGATTTGTCAATTTCTTTCCCACTTCTCAAAGTGGTGATAGCCTGGACATGTTCCGTATGGTGGGAGGATGAGATTGCATCTTGTATCTCATACTGGGTCCTTGGGTTAGGAAGAGGTTGAGCAGGAAGTGTGCCCTTCTCTCTACCACTAAGGTGAGCTTCAACTCTAGCCAGAGATGTTTTCAATTCATTAATGGCTTGGTTTGAATTTTGATTGAATTTCAATTGCTCTTGCATGAACCCATCTATTTTTAGAGAATTTGTCTTGTTATACTCATTCTGGACCGATACGAGTGCACCCAATATCTCTTCTAGTGATACTTTTGGAGTGTTGTTTGCATTTGCAGTGGGTCCATTCCTCCAACTGAAGTTGGGATGGTTCTTCCAATTAGGATTAAACGTGTTTGAGTTTGGAGCACCATATTGCTGCTGATAACTGTTTATGGCATTTGTTTGTTCTTGTAAGATGCCTTGGACTGCTGAAATTGTGGGACAATCTGGTGTAGCATGTTGATTTCCAGCACAAATTCCACAAACAGTTTCAACCTCAGTGGAGTTGATTGTTTCTCCTTTCCTTAATTCAATGGCTTCGACCTTTCTTGTAAGGCTAGCCAACCGTGCACTTATGCTATCTTCTTCTGATAAGACATACATTCCTCCCTTTTCCTTTTGTTGGCCAATCTTGGAATTTGTTGGTTTAGATGTGTCCCAAGATTGTGCACTTTCAGCCAATTCTTCCAGATAATCCCAAGCTTCATCAGCTTCCTTATTCATGAACTCCCCATTACACATCATCTCTATAAATTGGCGCATGGATGGAATCAGTCCTTCATAGAAAAAACTTATAATCCGCCAATTTTCATAGCCATGATGTGGGCATGCGTTTAATAGGTCCTTGAATCTCTCCCAACATTGGGAAAAGGTTTCATCCTCCTTTTGGGCAAAGTTCATGATAAGGCGCTTAAGCATGTTCGTTTTGTAAGTAGGGAAGAATTTTTTTATAAATTCTCTGTGCATATCATTCCATGACCCAATTGATCTTGGCCTCAATGCATAAAGCCAACCCTTGGCTTTATCCTTAAGAGTGAAAGGGAAGAATTTAAGTCTTACTACATCTTCAGTCACATTTGCAAAGTGCATGGTGGTGATTACCTCATCAAACTCCCTAAGGTGTTGATAGGCACTTTCACTGTCTAAACCATGGAATTTAGGGAGAAGATTGATCACTCCCGGTTTCAAATCCACATTCCCTGCATTTGGTGGAAATACTATGCATGAGGGAGTGCTCGTTCTTGCAGGTTGCAAGAAATCACGTAAAGTCCTAGGTCGGGGAACATTCTCAACCACATTCTCCCCTGTTTCAGTTTGATTTTGAACCGGGTTAGGTTGATTTGCATCCATACTTTCAGATAAAATTGGAGAATCTAGATGTTTCCTAACACGTGGCTCTCTATCAATGCCTTCTACTATCCCCCCTTCACTTATGAGTCGGTTATTGGAATCCCGAGCCCAATGTGGCATGCAAAACCAAAAATAAGAAACAAAAAGGAAAAAGAATTCTTCCTTCTTTTTCTTTACTCTTCTCTAAGACCGAAGCACAAGGTGTCTTGCAATGGCTAGGCCAGAAACAAAGATAGAGACCAATTTCTCCTGGTCAATAGGGGTTCAGAGAACACCCCACCCACTCTTTGAATCTTTTGAGAAAAAGTGCAGAAAAAGGAGAAAGAGGAGTAGAGATGAGAAAAGAAATCCCTGAGCACAAGGTGATCCAAGACGGCAGAGCCGACCAATAGGAATCCAGGTGGCAAAAAGGCCGACCTTTCAGAGATCCAAAAGGAGTCTCCACCCACTCTACAAGAGATGAATAAAATAAGAATGACTAGGAGAAGGAGAAGAGTAAAGTTTTAGAAGGATAGCACCTGAATTGCACTTGAAATCCTTGACTCTTCTTCGGCTTCCTAAAAATCCCTGAAAAGAAAAATCAAATAAATAAACTAAGTTAGTCTAAAAATCTAAAAAAAAATCCTAAAGAGATACTAATTTCAGAAATTTGTGAAAACCGTCAAAACTCCCCGGCAACGGCGCCAAAAACTTGTTCGCTTTCCCAAGTGTAGGGTTGCGATGTAGTAATAAACTCGGTAAGACCGAGGTCGATCCACAGGGACTATGTAGGATCTCACAAATTCATCCACAAGTGTCTATTGAAGTCTACTAATCAGATTGTTGTATAAAGTTGATGTGAGTAACAAAAGCTGAATTAAATTGGGAGTAATTAATTATAAGAGGGTACTAGGGTTTCAAGGATCCACTTGTAGCAATCCTTGATGTTCAATCCGCTGTGGTTTCTTATTCTCTCAACTAGAATCGACATTCCTGTCCGTCCAGTCGGATGATAGAACTGTTAAACCAAACAGTCTGTAATATGTAAGTTCTATGCATAAGATCCACTCAATCCAGGCTGAGCTGAGCATGCTCAATTGCATAGGTCATTCCCCTTTCCTATAGGTCCAGTTCTCAATCATAATCATCCCCAAGTCCTCTCACAAGACAAAGATAGATTAGGATTTGAACTAGATTCAAATACCAGCACAGTCCTTACATATTCCAGAAAATCAACTAAAATAGAACTTTGGCCTGAAGTCCCTTTATGAAGAGCTTAGTTTTAGAGCGCACTCCGATTCCTCGGATCATACAGGTCTATACCGTTGCAAACAAATTAAGAAGATAAGTAATTCATCCAAACATCCATGAGTCATCACAAGACTAAGAAAAATTACTTAAAAACTTGTATAAACTTCAAACCTTAGTTCATAATCATGAATTCCAAACTAAAACCACTTAACTACGAATTAAAACATCTTGGATTCACTACAAGCTTCACCTCTTAGCCCTAGCTAAGAGGTTTAGTTGCTCATGATCCAAGGAAACATGAAACAACTACAAAAAGCATGAAAACAGCAAAGCAAACCAAAAGGAGTTGTGAAACTCCAATCTTCACTTCCACAGCCTCCAACCTCTCTTACACCCTTCTAGGATGCCCTAGGAACGATCCCTAGGTGTCCTCTTATAGTCTGGAGGCTCCACAACGTCGGAAGAATCGGAAATTTGCGTAACACTTACGCAGCGCAGAGAATTTCGGGAAGAAATTAGAAAGTTCTAACTCAGTACGCATGGCCGACCGGTCATGACCGGTCGGCCTCAAGTGAAAATACTGCAGCAAGCACATCCGACCGGTCAAGACCGGTCGGACGTGTATATTAACATTCCAACAACCCTGTCCGACCGGTCATGACCGGTCGGACGTCTTCAGTAGACCTCCAGCAGCTGTAGCCGACCGGTCAAGACCGGTCGGTCACCTTTATTTGTTCTTCAGTACCATGGCTGACCGGTCGCTGACCGGTCTGGCTTCCTTGGCCGACCGGTCATGACCGGTCGGCAGTCTTCATACTTCTTCATTTCTTCCTTTTCTTTCTTTCCTTGCTTCTTTCTTTCGCTTTCTCTCTTCTTTTCTTCTTTGGTCCTCAAGTAATTGGTCCTCAAGTAATCTCCATTAGAATGATCCCAAGTGAGCTCTTTATGTCTTCAATTGAGTAGAGTCCACCCTCAATCCTGTAGTCACAAAACATGCATTGACTTAGCTTACAAATCATATAAACCTTGCACAATGAGTGATGAATTGGGGTTAGAATATGCACAATTAAGAGCTCAACAAAGAGTTATCCCAGATGATAGCCCACATGATGTAGCAAGAAAAAGAGAAAGAGAGGAGAGACAGTTATAAATATCGGGTCCCGTACCCACCATAAGTGGAAGAGGTGCCGTTCACGGCTAATTTCAGATGCCCAGACTTCGAAAAGTTTGATGGCAAAGGATCATCGGAAGAGCACATCACTCACTTCTTGACTACGTTAGGAAATTGGTCTGCAGTCCCGCAGTATTGCATGCGGCTATTCGGATCTACCCTGATGGGGAAAGCCTTTCAATGGTATATGTCGTTACCAGCTGGCTCTATAAGGACATGGGAGCAAATGCAGGACACTTTCATCTCAAAATTCTTTGCGACAGAGAGAGAGATCTCATTAACAGATTTAGGATTGGTTAGGCAAAGAAATGGTGAACCAGTCGAGAAGTTCATCGACCGATGAGGAACCACAGCGGCTCAATGTCGTGAGTTACCCAGTGAAGGCGAACAGATGAAGATGTGCCTAAGGGCTCTAGACCCTATGATCTCGTACGGATTGTCAGGCAATACCTTCAATTCTTTTCGTGAGCTGGAAACGAAAGCGCATCTGGTGGAGTAAGCAGCATCCCGGGTATACTTCAGACCCGAGAGACAGAAGAGAGAGACGGGAAGAGTGGTAGAAACCCACCAGGTCGACAAGAGCAGGGACCAAACAGAGAAAAAATGCCCCGCTACCGATCATAGGCCAGAGATGAAGACAGCAGTCATACAAGACAAGGGTAAAAGGCCCTATGCACCCAAACGCGTATCAATAGCTGAAAGAGAAAGGGCAAATGATCCATACACATTCGATATGGCCGATCTAGTTCTGATCATGGAACAACTGATCGAGGAAGGTTTAATGCGTCTGCCAGAACCTGTCCGTCCCCATGAAGTTAGATGAATAAACGTTCCCAAATACTGCAAATATCATCAATGTGTCAGCCATAAGACAGAAGATTACTTCTCCCTGAAAGGAAGAATACAGGGGTTAATCAATCAAGGGGTCATCAGCATGAAGGTACCCGAGACAGCAAGAGAGACAGCCGGGACAATTTTAGCAATCTCGATAGAAAATGACACCCACCGACTGACTTCATTCCCTGAGCCGAAGGAACCATGGACTCTAGTCAGTAGCAAGAAAAGACTCGAGAACAGATGGAGACTCGTTAACTGAGGAAAGAACAGGGGAAGAGGAAGGAGAGAAATGTCGCAGGGGCATATACGACCCGCGACGAACATGGCATATTGTGGAACGGCGTCATTTGTCGAACAGGCACCGTCCGAGGAAATCCCACAAGAAACCGAGGGAGAAGTTGACGCAGTCATCTTACGATTAGGAAAGCAAATGCTTGACCGTACCCCTCCAAGACTAGACGACCCTATGCAAGAAAACGGTATCCTTGACATGCCGCAAGAGAGACCCCGCATGTAAAAACTAAAAGAGAAGATCGGTGAGGCCACGACTAGTCAGCCAAGCCCGAGACCAGTGGTGTATAACGTTGTGTCACACTTACGGAAGGTTCCCGCCCGTCTAAGTATATACGATGCTTTATGTCTCTCGAAAGTGTACAGAGAAATGTTAATCAATGCCTTACTTGACAGTGAAGTCAGGGAGGTCATGATGATAGAGATAGAAGAAGAAATGAATAATACAGACAAATTTTGGGAGTTGTATATGCCAGTGTCACAAGTCATGCATGCCAACCATCCTTCAACAATCACTTTCTCAGAAGAAGACCGCACGATCGAATTAATAGACCACAATCGTCCGTTGATGGTCACAGGAACAATCAGGGACACGGAGGTTAAGAGGTGCATGTTAGATGATGGGCCTGCCGTAAATATTATGCCATTGAAGACATTACAGAAGCTGGGTTATAGGCAATCAGCACTACGCCCGAGTCTCATGATGATTCAAGGATTTAATCAAGACAGTCAACGTACACTTGGATCAATCACGGTGATGTTAGAGATCGAAGAACTGACGACAAAAGTAATGTGTCAGGTGATCGATGCAGTCACAACATACAACCTCCTCTTAGGGAGGCCCTGGCTCCATCAGAATGGCATAATCCCCTCGACGTATCATCAATGCTTCAAATACAAAAGAGACGGGGTTCAATATAGGGTAGCGGTAGATCCGAAGCCATACACGATAACTGAATCATTTTTTGCCGATGCAAAATATTACAGCCTGTCCAACAACGGCAAAACCAGCAAAAAGCCCGACGTAATGAAGAAAAGGCAAGGAGCAAAACCTCGAGTTGAGAAGTTTGCGCAAAACTCAGCCCATCACTCAGGGAAGACCCCAATATCAGTTGGAAAATCAACCTCAGCCGATCACGAAGAAGTTCTATGAGGTACCGCAACATCTGCGTCAGCTAGGGCAGTCTTTGTTAAAACTGATTTCAGATCAACACATGAGTGTGCTCAAGTCTAGCTTCAATATGCCGGTACCCAAGATAGGAAGAGTCAAGCCATTCCCGAAAACTCCAAGCCAATTCATCGTGCCATCAAGAGATATCACCCAGAAAGATATCAAGTTTCACTCAGGGACAAGTCAGCCAGTACCATCAGAAGAGAGAAGAGGGAAAAGGATCTGCCCAACCCCGACCAATAGAAGAAAAGAGATATAGCAAAGCCAGCCGGAAGATTATGAGAAATATGGGATTCTTCAGTCAAGGTCCAGACATAAAGAAGAGATTGCTAGCTCCATTTGAAGAATATAAGCAAGTATACAGAAACGGAGAAGGTCTAGGAGCCAAGGCAAGCGTGAACATGGTGACCATTTGCTCGGTAGAAGAAATTCAATTATGAGATCCTACCGACATTATCCATCCAAGTGTCGCACCCATGCAATTAGAAGATGGTGGGCAATCGACGATTGATGAACTCGAAGAGGTGAATTTGGGCACTCTCAAAGAGCCCAGGAACACATATATGAGCAGACACGTCCCGAAAGTTGAAAGAGAGAGATACATACAGCTGTTGAAGGAGAATAAGGACATCTTCGCCTGGACATATTCAGAAATGCCGGGGCTCAGTCCGACAATCGCCATCCATAAGTTGAGTATCATGAAGGAAAAGAAGCCAGTGCAGCAACCTTAACGACGATTTCATCCTGATATTGTACCTAAGATCGAGGAAGAAATTAAGAAGCTAATTCAGGCCGGGTTCGTTCGAGAGGTGAAATACCCCCGATGGATTTCAAACATCGTGCCAGTCAAGAAGAAGAGCGGACAGATCCGGGTTTGTGTCGACTTCCGAAATCTAAATGAAGCCTGCCCTAAAGACGATTTTCCTCTTCCAATTTCAGAGCTGTTGATTGATAGCACAATAGGGTATGCGGTAATGTCCTTCATGGACGAATATTCGAGATACAATCAAATTCGCATGGCTCCAGAAGATGAAGAAGCTACAGCCTTTCGCATGATGCTCGGCATCTACTGTTACCTTGTGATGCCCTTCGGGTTGAAGAACGCAAGGGCAATGTATCAATGCGTAATGCATGTTATATTTCAGGATATGATGCACAAGCATGTTGAGTGCTATGTAGATGATTTAGTTGTGAGGTCAGCCGATCATGAACAGCACAGGGAACATTTGAGACAAGTATTCCAGCGATTGCGCAAGAAAAGTCTCCGTAAGAATCCGTTAAAGTGCGCGTTCGGGGTTGCATCTGGTAAATTCTTAGGCTTCGTTGTCAGGAACAGGGGCATAGAAATCGATCCCACGAAGATTAAGGCCATCATAAAAATGTCACCTTCAAAGAAGCTGAAGCAGTTGAAGAGTTTTCAAGGCCTTGTGGCATATCTGAGAAGATTCATTTCGAACCTGACTGGTCGTTGTCAGCCATTCTCTCGCCTCAACAAGAAAGATGTTAAGTTTGAATAGGATGATGCCCGTCAAAAAGCTTTCGATTCATTAAAAGAGATGCTAGGGAATTTGCCAGTCCTTGCCGCCCCAATCAAGGGAAAGCCATTGATTCTATACATCGCAGTAGGTGATAACTCACTGGGGGCACTCTTGGCACAGAAGAACGAAGAAGAAAAGGAGAATGCGCTATATTATTTGAGTCGCACGTTGGTGGGAGCCGAATTCAACTATTCAGCAATTGAGAAAATATGTCTCGCTCTCATTTTCACTGCGAAGAAACTTAGGCATTACTGCCTCTCGTACCAAATAACATTGATATCCAAGGCCGACCCGATCAAATTCCTCATGAACCGGCCTATGCTGTTCGGACGATTAGCCAAGTGGGCCCTTCTCCTTTTTGAATTCGACATCACATACGTCCCAGCCCGAGCTATTAAAGGACAGGCGATCGCTGATTTTCTCGCTGCGCATCCAGTCCTGAGCAGCGAAGAAATGGAATGTGATCTCCCAGATGATCAGGTTATGATGGTTGGAGAGCCACGACTCTGGCAGATGTACTTTGACAGAGCCTCCAGGTCAACAGGGGTAGGAGCAAGGGTTATATTTATCAGCCCGCAGGGAGATTTACTTCCCTACTCGTTTATGATCGTGCTAGCTTGCACTAACAATGAAGCAGAATATCAAGCCCTCATCATCGGACTGCAGCTCACCTTAGAGATATGGATCAAAGCAATATGGTGACTCCAGGCTCGTCATCGGACAGTTGACGATAGAATATGAGATCCGCAAACCCAAATTGTCATCTCTCTGCCACCAGGCGCAGTCACTGTTCGACCGATTTTGTAACAGTAACATTTCACATATACCAAAGCAGGAGAATGTACAGGACGATGTGTTGGCCAGTCTAGCCGCTGCTTTGGCTAATCCCGGAGGCAGCCCACTTCAAGTAACAATCGAAGAAAGAAGGATCCTACCGACAGCTGTACTGCATGGTGGTGAATCAGGCGTGAACCCCATCTGTTGCTTCGACATTACAGAAGAAAATGACTGGAAAAGGCCATTCATCGACTACTTGAAATATGGATTTTTACCAGAAGAGCCTAAGACGCGCACGCAAGTCAGGAGGCACGCCGGGTCATTTATAATACAGAATGACATCCTTTACAAACGCTCATATGAGGGAGTGTTGCTACGCTGCTTGGACCAGGATGAAGCATATGCTACATTGAAGGAAGCTCATGGAGGAGAGTGTGGTGCCCACCAAGGAGGCAAGAATCTACATCACCGTGTCCGACACATGGGATATTATTTGCCCACGATGACAAAAGATGTGATAGAATACCTCAAGAAATGCCATCAGTGCCAGATCCATGCAGATATTATACACTCGCCACCAGAAGAGTTGCATCAATCGGTGATGTCATGGCCTTTTATAGCTTGGGGCATGGATGTGATTGGACGATCAGCCCGCCCTCTTCCCAGGGGCACCAACACATCTTGGCTGCAACGGATTACTTTTCCAAGTGGGCCGAGGCAGTGGCGCTTAGGAACGTGAGGGCCAAACACGTCGAAGGTTTCATTCGTCATACCATATTATACCAATATGGTATTCCCGAGAATATCACCATCGACAACGGAACACCCTTCAAGAATGCCACCATCAACAAGTTGTGCACGAAGTTCAAGTTCAAGTACTGCTATTCGACGCATACTATCCTCCCGCGAATGGACTGGCCGAGGCATTCAATATGACTATCGTGAAAATTCTGAAAAAGACAGTGGCAGATAATAAGAAAGATTGGGACAAGCGCCTGCCCAAAGCATTATGGGCATATCGAACCACACACCGCACAGCCACTCGAGCTACACCCTACTCATTGGTGTACGGCACGGAGGCGGTGGTCCCGATGGAAATACAGGTTGAGTCATTACAGGTCGCACTTCGACACTCCCTGACAATCGAGCGCAATGCCGAGATCAGAATGGCCGAGCTTAATGATCTAGATGAAAAGAGGCTCGCCGCTCAACAAAGGCTCGAAATGATCAGAAACAAATCTCAGCCTCATACGATAAATGAGTCCGCGGTAGGTCGTTCAAAAGGGGCGACCTGGTGCTAATGCTGAAACGCCTAGCACTAGCTTAAGGTCTAAAAAGTAAATTCGACCCGAAGTGAGATCCGGTGTGTATCGTCGATGAAGTATATTCCAATAGAGCTTATCGAGTGATCGATTGCAAGGGGCAAGGCATCAGCTTGTTGGTGAACGGCCAATTTTTGAAAAGATATTATACTTGACATAGAATACCATTGTGATTTGTAAACACCCCGCTAGAGGGAGAGCGTAATAGACAAACATCAAAAGAAATGATACCATACGATGATTAATGCTTACAATTACAGACACTAATCATTTACTCCGTGTGTTTACACAGGCACCAGGAAAGTCATTAAAACCCAAGACGTGTCAGGCATCGACACCCCGCCCGATCTGAGGTTGTCAGGAATTGGAATGGAAAGATGAGCCTTAAGATCAAGGCTCGGTCACACCCATTCCACATAAATATAGGTTTGAGTCTTGATAGGGGGACATCCCTTTCAAAATAATTTGCTTTATTTTCAAATCCAAATTCAAACGAAAGAAGTATCAAGTAGATAAAACACATAGCAAAATCACGTGAATAGTATACATATCATTACAACATTACCGTCACAACGTGCCTCCACGGATTACAGAATGACATGATCCAAAGCTCAACCGTACAAATTTCTTAAACATTGTTCTAACAAGTGAATTGCAGACTCCTAGGTTGCCCTTTGTGTTGCCTTCGCCGCAGCTAAAACCAGTGCAGGATCAGGAACGCTTTGAAGGAACTCCCTCAATTCTGCGACCTGATTTTGTATGGTGTTACGTTCGACCTCGCGCTTTTCAATAGATGATTGCAGACGAGCCTTTTGATTGCCAAATTTTGAGAGAATGAGGTGAACAACAGAGCGTTCAGCCTGCAGCCGCGCTATCTCATTGTCTATCTTTGCCAGTCGATCCGTGGCTCCCTGATGCCCGACAGTAGCAGCTTGCCAATCCTGCCTCATCGCAGTTATGTCTGCCTCACACAACTCAAGCTTTGGCAGGAGGGACTGCAAATGACTGCGTCTCTCCTCAACAGAAGGATCAACTCTAAAGTGTCTGGCCTCGTTGAGTTGTGTCGTGCCTTCCCAAAACAAGACCACATGGTTGACCATCAAGGAGACGTCAATCCCAAGCCAGGCAGCATTGTATTCAAGCGCTTGCAGCCCCTCATCTAAAATAGACCATTCATCCATGTTCTTCAGAGAGGCGGCAATGTTTGTTAGAAGACTCTTCAAAAGGTCCGCCTTCACCCTCGACAGTCCTCGGAGAGAAGAAATGAATTCCTCGGGCAAGGTGACGAGGGCTGAAGCATGGACAGGAATGGTTGCTGATAAAAGAAACGACAAAATCAATATAAAAAGATCTCAGTAAGGCAAAAGATAGTTGAAATGATGAAGACAGGTAATATACCAGTGGCTTCAGGAATGTCAACAATAGGCAGTCTAGTTGAGGTAGTGGGCGTAGGCAATACTGGGGTAGGTTCAGCGATCCCCTCGGTCGACGGTTCAGGTAGTTCTGGAGAAGATAACACTACTACCTCAAGAATGTTGGTGTCAGATGTTGGCATGACAATAGGAGGGGCTTCTGCAACAGGTTCAACCGACGATGGTACAACAGTAGGAGGAGCTTTCGTGGCACGTTCCGAGGCACTTACTCCTATATCAGAAACCTCAACCCCATGGGAAGCCTCCCCGATAGGTTCAGCTAGCGATGGTCCAACAATGGGAATAGCTTCCACAATAGGCTCAACTGATAATGGTCCGAAAGTCGGAGGTGTTTCCAAGATAAGTTCAGGCACGCTTGATTCAATGACAAAAGCCATGGCATCTCGAGAAGCTAGATCAGTATCCCCGACCCCAATGTCTTCAGCACGGGAAAGGGTCGGGGGAAGTGCAACTCTCGCTGCAGCAGTAACGGTCGTTTCATGAACGGGACCTTGATCATCTGCAGCTTCAGCCACAGGGTTATCAGAGATAAGAATAGTGTCAGTGGGCACCCCATCATCCAAGTCCATGAAAATAGCCTCTACATCTGCCTCAGGGACGAGCTTGTCATATATCGGTTCATCATCATTGCCTTCTCCAGTGTGACGATCTCCGCTCAAATTATCTTGAAGACTCAGCTCACCCTCTTCCCTGACCGCACTTGCATCACCAGTCGGGATATCACCAACAACCTCAGAAAGCCGTTTTTGTAATCTCTCTTCATCATATCTCTTGCGCATCTCATTAATATTCTTTCCTCCGTCAACTACCGAAGTGTGATGAGCAGTCTTCACTCGAGGACCAGTCCGCTCAGGTGACGTCTCATCGTCACTGTCCTCGGGAGCAGAGCATCTAAGTAAACCCCCTTGACTTCTCTGACCACCTATCGGCGCATTTCTGTCACCGTCATCACCACCATCATCTCCACCACTATCATCATCTCCACCCTCACCATCATCACCCCCCTCACCATCATCTCCTCTGCCACCGTCGTCACCACCATCATCACCATCACCGTCTCCATCATTTTGATCATCATTACCCCTAGGAACATTACCTCCCCGAGACATCTCATCAATAGGACCGAGAGATGGGAACTCCGGCCCCTCCTACACGATACTCCTTTCCCCGTAAGCAATCCAACCTTCTAGAGTATGCTCAGGCTTCTCATGATCAATTATCACGTTCGTCGAAGTCATTAGCCTCCGAGTACCCGGTACAACAGGCTGATGAAGATGCTCCGACACATATCCCAGTCCATCGGCAGGAGCCGAATTAACAATCGAAGGCGTAATAAAGACGGGATCAGTAGCATGATGACCATTCTGGATCAACGTATACTGATGAGCCCACCATCTCATCCACCCGAAAGAGGCGCCAGTGACACTCTTTGTCCCAGGGATAGCTGTAGACACCCCACCTTCGGCTACACTGTTGGTAGAGATAGCTGGATGAATGGAGGACCATACCCCCAAACCCCAAGTCCAAACTCAGCCAAACTCACCCTTGTAAGCCCCAATCCATAGCCCAACTCAAGCCTGAACCCAGTCAACCCAGTCCTAAACATCAGCCTGAAAAACCCCCCATAAGAAAAGCCAGTCAAAAAATTCTAAAAAAGTCAAACTCATTGAGTCAACCCGCTGAGTCAACTCGTCGAGTCAAAACACCGAGTCAACCCGTCGAGTTAACCCGCCGAGTCAAATCACCGAGTCGACCCGCTGAGTCAACTCATTGAGTCGAGCCACCGAGCCAAACAGCAGCCCCGAGGGAACAACCGTACCTCGCTGGAAATCGAGGAGTGACCGTACTGTGGGCCGCCCAAAAATATTTACGAGCTCTGCCACTGCCCGCTGGTATAAATACCCCCCTCCCCTTCTCATTTCAACACAACAATCCGCCTAGTCCAGCGACCGTCCATCTGAGTTCCTCTCCACCCTTTAGCCCATTCCTCCACTAGGGAGAGCCCGAGTGAGGAGAGCCTAGCCCTGGTCTAGCCCAGCCTGACCACTGGTCCAAGTTTCCCAAGCCATCCAAGTCTTGATCCAGCCACTCGAAGCCAACCCTTGCGACACCTCCGTCCATCCAGCTACTCTTTTTCCAGCATCATCTCATTGCATCTAACATAAGTGCAACATTTACTTTTCTTCCAACCCCCTGCTTCACTGCAAGCACCTTGATTATTCAAGCACACTGCATACGTCTTAAATTAAGCACCTGTCAGTTCGAGCGTATGCTTTGGGCTTGCCCGTTGTTGGAACCTGCCCATCAGAAACTCTTACTGTTCAGACCTGCATCATGCTTCACTATAAAGCACCTTGATTATTCAAGCACACTACATACGTCTTAAATTAAGCACCTGTCAGTTCGAGCGTATGCTCTGGGCTTGCCCGTTGTTGGAACCTGCCCATCAGAAACTCTTACTGTTCAGACCCGCATTCATGCATCATGTCATCTATGAGAATGTACGAGGATTAAAACAGGCTTTCAAGTATTAGTTCGATTCTGTGAAGTAGAGACCGTACTTCGGTACGGGCAGTGTGTGCGGTGCTTAAACTTTCCCCACCCTGTAACCGTGATCCCTTACCTCGAATCTATGGCCGCAGATCAAAAGGAGTCATTTTAGAGGAAGGAATCTTCGGATCCCCTTCTCTAACGTTTCTACAGGGTCTAGCCGACTGTAGATTCGAAGTAACTGGCTAGTGGCGACTCTGGTCTTATATAAACTCATTTAAACACATCCAGCTTAACACGACAACCAAACAAAGCCCTCGAGAACGAGGCAAGCCAGTGGCACAAATGACAATTCGCACTCATGCATCCTCCTCTCCTTCTTTTCCCGAAAGGGGAAGGGACGAGAACGTCGTGTGGGAGCGCGGAAACGTCGACGGTCCACAGAATGGCGACTCCGCTGGGGATGAGCTAGTCCCACTAGTCGTGATCCGACTTGAAAAACAGAATCCTTCCCGTACTTGAAAGTCACTAATCCTCATACAATCTCATCTGCATAGCATTCTACCCAAAACAAACCAAAAAAAAAATTCCAAAACCAAAAAAATATAGAAAATCCCAAAACCCAAAAAGAGTAGAGTATAGTCCTCACAATTGCGCCTCCTCGGGCTCAACGTGTTCGAAAGCAACTTCCCTTCCGCAGCATAATCCGCACTCGGGCACAGGAAGCCATGTCCGACCACAAAGAAGAAACTCATCTCTTCCCTGCTCTTGAGATGACCGAAGCGCAACCTCAAGCGCAACAGCCCATTGAGAATACGCCAATCATACGAGAATTGGCACAAGGAATGAGAGCAATGCAAGAAATGCTCTTGCAATTCATGCAAGCACAAGCCACCGCAGCAACCAACAATCAGGTTGGCCTAGTTCAGCAATCTCAGCAGCCATGCCGGGTCCTTTCGGTCTCCAGTCCAAATCAAGCACAACCATCGAAGTCTACCCAGGACTACCGACAGTAGCCGTCTCTGCCCCTCGCTATGGGGCATCCTCCTCAATACCTTCCCACGACGACAGGGCCATCTCAGAGCACTCCAGTCGCAGGAACTTCTAGTCAACTTCCAGTCAATCTTGTAAACAACAGTCTTAGTATATCTCAGCATGTCCCCACCGATGGGACACCTTTTCAATTTCAGCACATCCCCGCCGATGGGATTTCAATTCAATTTCCAGCAACAGGGACAGCACTAGCGAATGCCCACAATGGGGGTCAGTGTCAAGCCCACACCAATCAGCGGATAGTGGCGAATACCCAATAAGGGGGTCACTTCCCAGCATCTCAGCCTCCTGCAAACAGGAGCACTTTTCAATTCCAGCACATCCCCGCCGATGGGATTCCAGTTAATTTCCAGCAATCTTCAATTCAGCAAAATCCGGTTAATTTCCAGCAATCTTCAATTCAGCAATCTCCAGTTAATTTCCAGCAAGTTCCAATTCAACCTTCAGTACAGTCTCCAGTTCAGCTACAGTCCTTTCAAGCACAAGTTCATCAGAATCCAGTTCAGTCATCAAACCAATTTCAGCAACCCGCGGTTTCTTTTCAGCAAGCACATAGGGTCGAAGACATCGACCACTATGCCGAAGAAGAACGTGCCTTACTCCAGGAAGCCCCAGTCGCTCGAATAGATCACTCAGGACTGGACGAGTTGCAGGAGCAGTTCCAGATCTTGCAAAATCAGCTTTAGCTACAACAAGGAATCAACTTACCTTCGACCAAGTTCAGAGACTTGTGTCCTTTCCCAGATGCTCAAGTACCTCAAAACTTTGAGGTACCAAAATTCAAAAGATATGATGGCAGCGGTTGTCCCACAGCACATCTCAAGGCCTTCTGTGGAGAGCTGAGTGCAATCTTAGGAAATGAAGGGGCCCTCATTCGTTTGTTCCAAAAATCTCTGAAGGGCGATGCCTTAGATTGGTACACCTCATTGGACTGCCATCGCATCAGGACTTGGGAACAACTCTCACAGGCCTTTGTCGACAGATTCGCATATAATCTCAACATGGCACCCAGAAGAGCCGACCTTGCAGCTCTCAGGCAAAGGAGTGATGAAACATTATCATCTGCCTACGTGGGACGTTGGCGAGCTATGGCAGCCAGAATGCGGACACCGATCGATGACGAAGAACAAATCTCCATGATTGTTCATTCAACATATCCAGGCATATCTGGATATTTCATCTCGATCCATATGCGAATTTCTCACAGTTGATCCGCGCTGGAGAGCAAGTCGAAGCAGGAATCCGTGCTGGGACAATCTCCCCATGGCCTCATCAAGCCACTCCAGTCAAGAGAAACAGAGTGGAGGGAAGACCCATCGGATATGGGAACGGAAACCGCAGCGGTTCTCCTCCCCGCCCGACAGAGGTAAACAACATCAACACCACCGTTCAGGGTAATCAATGTGCTCCCCCACAGGGACATCAACAGCGTCAGCAGAATCAGGTTCAGCACCAACCTCAGAGGTATCAACCACGACCAAATCCGCAACCACAGCCACAACCACCTCGACAGCAGCAGTAGTTTAGAGGAAATGGTCAGTACCCATACCAGAACAGGCAGAATTACAGGGAGCTCAGGAAGTTCACCCCACTTACTCAGCCACTTAGTCAAGTCATGACTATGCTGGTACAAAAGCAGTTACTCACTCTGATGGCACCTAGGTCTCCTCCTCATCCTCTGCCTCCAAACTACCGAGAAAATGAGTACTGTGCCTACCATCAAGGACGTGGCCATGCTACTGATCGATGTTTTACTCTGAAGAATGCCATAAAAGATCTGATTGATGACCGCAAGATCGTCATCTTGGTCCCTGGGACTCCTGCAGCAGCTTCCACCAACATCCTTCAGAATCCTCTGCCTCAGCATCAGACGGACCCCAGTTCGTCTTGAGGCCCCACCGTCAACAGCATAGAAGAAGAAGAACGCCTCGATCGCTTCTTCTCCCCCATCCAATCCATTCATGCTTACACTTATGGGCTGACAAATCCTCCTCCAATCTTGCAAGGGGCAAGTCCCTTTCTTCCTTTAGTCTCTAAGCCAGTAGTACTCGAAGGAACACTTCCATACGATGTGCCAGTTGTGCAAGGGGCACCTTACAGTCATTCATGCTGGGAACCAGTTGTCCCGGAAGGAGCACAATCATACATCGAGCCCACATACGAGCTCGTCATCTTACAAGGGGCCACTCCAGTACAGGAACAACACAATTCGCCATGGAGAAACCATACTCATTAGCAGAAAGAACCCATTGTATTGGAAGGAGCTCCTCCAGTTAAGCCAGTCATATTACAAGGGGCAAACCCTGAAGGCATGTCAATCGCACTACGACAGCTGGGACGAACAGAGAAACCCCCTGCCATATCAAGAGGACCAGTATTCATTCCATGGGAGCCTCCTTCTCCAGGAACGGTCAAGCCAGGACTGCAACCTTATGTAATCTATGAAGACAAGCCTCGATATTTTCCCTTCAGCACAGGCAACAATGTATTCCTCAAGGCAAAAGCTCCATACGAGGAAGATCTGGTACCCACACCAGCACCATTGCAAGAACCGGTGGTCCTAGAAGGCAAAAGGGAGGAAAATTATAAAGAGGTCCCATGGCACTATCCAGAATGTGCGGAAGTAGGGAACATGAATCCCAATGGGCGTTGCATCCGAAGAGATAATCAAAACAGAGGAGATCCCAAAGGCGCTCTTTCAGGCCTCGGTAACAAAAATGAAGCCGCATACGATGTGGCGACTCAGCTCAAGTCAATCCCTACGCAAATCTCAGTATGGGAGCTACTCTGCACATCTCGCATACACCGAGAAATGTTTGCCAAGACCTTGAACGATGCTCACGTCTCCTCTGATACGACACCAGAAATGATAGTATTGATGATTGGACAACTCCTGACTCCGCGCGCCATCACCTTCACAGATAATGAGTTGCCACCAGAAGGACGAGATCATGGGCGATCCCTCAACATAGCCTTACGATATAAAGACCTCTGCGTCCCATTGGTCCTTATCGATAATGGCTCAAGCTTAAACGTCTGCCCACTTAAGACTGCAGAACGTCTGGGAATTAATCCTTCTTCATTCAGACCCAGCACCATATGCGTCAGAGCATTCGACAACACCCGTCGATCAGTGGAAGGGGAGGTCGACATAGAGGTATAGATAGGTCCAGAAATCTCTACTATCACATTCTAAATTCTGGATATATCAGCCTCTTTCAACATGTTGCTCGGACGGCCTTGGCTGCACAAGGTTGGAGCTGTGCCGTCAACCCTGCATCAACGAGTGAAATACATCTGTGGAAATCAAGTGATCTCTATCCATGCAGAGAAGGAGCTCATCATTCCTTCCAATGCTGCTGCCACTGAACCCGACATTCCGGTCATCGATATCCAGCACTCTGAAGAAGACATCCCGTTTCACAGTTTCGAATTCGAGACTGTGAACTCTATCGCCAATCCAGAACCGATAAGGGTGGACCGTGTCTTTTCACCGGCAGAGTGTTTGAGCCTCAAATACCGAATGAAGAATCACTTCAAGTCTAAAAAGGTACCGCTGATATATAACCAACGCAAATGGGGACTTGGATACAAGGCAATCTTCATGGACAAAAGAAAGAAGAAATTTCGGTGCTCACCCATCCATTTCGTCAAGCCAGGAGAACCTTGCAAAGATCCAGGAGGGAAATAACCGACTGCACTACACAAAGGCCTCCCGATGAGCCTAGTTTGGGCCACGTGGCCCCCCATTCAATGGAATCAGATTCTCGAACCATTTAAGCCTCCAGAAGAAGAAGGAAATGATGAAGATGAAGAAGGAAGTCAAATACAGCAGCTTCAGGACCAGGTTACTCTAACACCTGCTCCCAACCAGGGGCACAACCTGCCCACTTCAGCATCAATTAACCAGGGGCACAACTTGCCCGCTTCAATTCTAGCCAGTCAGGGGCACAACTTGCCCATCTCAACATCAATCAGCAAGGGGTACGATTCACCTATCTCTGCAGAATCAACATCAACAATCACCAGCCAGGGGCAGAAGCAGCCTATCCATTGGACCAAGAAAGGGAAATGGCCAGCCCTGGATTGGTCCGATGTCCAGATCCCAAACATGTGTCTCATTGGGGAACCAGACGAACTGCAGTGCGAAGTAAGTGATCCGGGAGGGACTGAGTACGACTTAGATCTCGAACCCGACCAGCAAGAAATCATAGTCATTGGGCCAGACTGTGATTCTTTGCCCGAATCATCAACCCCCACCTCTTCAGGGGAGGAAGTGTGGGGTCCTGAATGGTCATCCATTCCCCTAACTTTTGAATCAGCCAAAGAACCATCCAAGGGCTCTGGCTTCCAAAAAAAAAGGCCTGTTTAAGCAGCGACCGGAACTTTGGAACAAGTTGGGCTCAATCATGGTCTGTAATGCCCACTTGTTTAAAGTCCCGTAAATTTCAAAAATCCAAAAAAATCAAAAACTTTCAAAAGCCAAAAACATCAAGCATTTCCATTTCAGAAAAATCTCAAAAACCAAAAAACATTCCTTTTCCTGCATTCAATAGTGTGCCAAGTTCGTTTAAAGAATCACATGAGTTTGAAGTCGAATCATATGATTTCAACATCGAATTAGACTTCGAGCTCATGGGTCTGAACGAAGCTCGGGATGAGGAAGATGATGATCCTGCTCCCGAACTTGAGGATCTCCTAAAAAAGTTTGAATCTAAAGCCAATGTTGTAGCCGATGATTTCGAGATAGTAAACTTGGGGACCCCTGAGATCCCTAGGGAAGTACGTATTGGAAAATCGTTGCCACCTGAGATGAAATAAAAAATGATAGAGTTCCTAGCTCCAAGATTGTCCAACTTCGCGTTCTCATATGAAGACATGCCGGGGCTCGATGAAGAGCTCGTTGTACACCATCTGCCAACCAAGGCAGATATGAAGCCAGTGAAGCAGAAACTTCGAAGAATGAAGCCAGAATGGGCCTAGAAAGTCCGAGATGAAGTCATCAAACAATACAATGCGGGATTCTTGGTAGTCTCCAACTACCCTGAATGGCTCGCCAACATCGTACCAGTACCAAAGAAGGACGGCAAGGTTTGAATGTGCATCGACTTCCGAGATCTCAATAAAGCCAGTCCTAAAGATGACTTCCCTTTGCCACATATCGACACTCTGGTCAACAACACTGCTGGATACAAGATCTTCTCATTCATGGACGGGTTCTCAGGATACAATCAGATCAAGATGGCCGTCGAAGATCACAAGAAGACATCATTTATCACTCCCTGGGAAACTTTCTGTTACAGGGTAATGCCGTTCGGTCTGAAGAACGCAAGAGCAACATATCAGCAAGCAATGACAGCATTATTCCACGACATGATGAACAAAGAGCTTGAAGTATATGTGGACGACATGGTCATCAAATCTCGCACAATTGAAGGACACTTTGAAGATCTGAAGAAATTATTCAACAGATTAGAAAAGTACAAGCTCCGTGTCAACCCTCAGAAATGTGTCTTCGGTGCAATGGGAGGCAAACTCCTCGGCTTTATGGTGAGCGAGGACGGCATCAGGGTCGACGAGACCAAAATCAGAGCAATCATCGAGATGCCCCCTCCTAGAACAGAGAAGGAAATTCGTGGCTTCCTCGGCAGAATTCAATACATCAGTCGCTTCATCGCACAGCTCACACCTATTTGTGAGCCCATTTTCAAGCTCCTTCGGAAAAACGTTCCAAAAGAATGGAATGATGATTGCCAAGTCGCCTTCGACCGCATCAAGAAATATCTCATGAATCCTCCAGTCCTAGTGCCGCCCACTCCTGGACGACCACTATTGTTATACATCTCGGTAGCAGCAGAAGCCATTGGCTGTGTCCTCGGCCAGCACGACGAGATCGGGAAGAAGGAACAAGCAATATACTATTTGAGTCGAAAGTTCACCGACTACGAGACCAGGTATTCCCCGATTGAGAAGACTTGCCTCGCCCTAGTCTGAGCAACTCGGTGACTCCGTCAATATATGATTGCATTCCCTATTCTCCTACTCGCTCACATGGATCCGCTCAAGTGCTTGTTCGAGAAACCGGCACTCACTGGAAAGATAGCTAAATGGCAGCTACTCCTGTCTGAGTTCGACATCACCTATGTCACTCAGAAGGCAATCAAGGGGCAGGCCCTCGCCGATCATCTTGGGGGCCACTCCCTCCTGGATTATTAACCGCTCAAGACATTCTTCCCTGATGAAGATCTCTTGCTTATTGAAGAAGAAGAAAATAAGAAAAAAGATGAGTGGACGTTATTCTTCGACGGCGCAGTAAATTCTAAAGGGAGTGGTATTGGAGCGATCCTCTACTCTCCAGATGATGTCCATATTCCCATCTCAAGGCGCATAGCATTCGAGTGCACCAACAACATGGCAGAGTACGAAGCATGCATCGCTGGCCTAAGGGAAGCCATAATCTTGGGCGTCAAGAAGCTACGAGTATTTAGAGACTCACAGCTTATCATCAATCAGACCAATGGCGAATGGAAAACCAAAGACGAGAAGTTGATACCATATCATGTGTATCTTGAAAATTTGATCGAGGAGTTCGAAGAAGTCACCTTCTCATACATGCCCAGAGCCAAGAACCAGTTTGCAGATGCTCTCGCCATACTTGCATCAATGTTCGAGATACCAAAAGGAGTTTCAGAATGGGAGCTCACAGTCGAAATTCAAGATGAACCTGCTTTCTGCCTGCAAATAGAAGAAGCCGAAGCTGTCCCTGACAAACCCTGGTATGCCGACATCAAGAAATATCTCGAAACCCAAGAGTATTCAGAGTCAGCAACAGCAACAGATCGCCGAACCATCCAGCGTTTGGCCGGCCAATTCACCATCAGTGGCGAAGTTCTTTACAAGCAATCTTATAATCACATCCTCCTTCGATGCGTCGATGAAACAGAAACTGCAAAGATCATGGGGGAAATACACGAAGGAATCTGTGGCCCACACATGAATGGGCACATGATGGTAAAAAAGATTCTACGACTCGGCTACTATTGGCTCACCATGGAGACAGACTGTTGCCAACACGTTAGAAAATGCTTCAAGTGTCAGGAGCATGCGAGTCAAATCCATGCCCCATCATCAGAGTTATACAACCTGACCACCCCCTGGCCCTTCTCCATGTGGGGACTCGACATCATCGGCAAGATTAGTCCCAAAGCATCAAATGGTCATGAGTACATACTGGTGGCAGTCGACTACTTCACCGAGTGGGTAGAGGCAGCCTCCTACACCACGATTGCAGCATCTCAGGTGATCAAATTCATGAAGAACAACATCATATGCCGGTATGGAATCCCTAATGTTATCATCACAGATAATGGGACCCCGTTCGTCAACAAGAAGATGGATAACTTCCTCAGCAAATTCAAGATCCAACGTCATCAATCAAGCCCCTACCGTCCCCAGATGAATGGAGGGGTAGAAGCCGCAAACAAGACAATCGTCAGGATACTCGAGAAGATGGTCGTGACCTATCGAGATTGGTCAAATATGCTCCCATATGCACTCTGGGCCTATCGAACGTCTGTACGGTCTGCTACCGGGCGTTACTCCTTTCGAGCTTACCTATGGAATGGAGGCAATTTTGCCAGTCGAGGTGGAAATACCATCACTACGAGTGTTACTCGAAAGCGAAATTGAGGAAGGAGAATGGCAACGGGCCAGATTCGATCAGTTGCAGCTAGCAGATGAAAAGCGCATGCATGCACTAAGTCATTCACAGTGCTATCAGAAAAGGATCGCCCGGGCTTACAACAAGAGAGTCCGAAAAAGAAGTTTCAAGGTAGGCGACATGGTCATGAAGAAGATTCTACCGTCGCACCTTCTGGATCCCAGAGGAAAGTTCAAACCCTCGTGGGACGGGCCACTGATCATCAGAGAAGTACTTCCCGGAGGCGCCCTCAGACTCACCAGCATGAGAGGGGTGGATCTTCCTGAGCCAACCAACACCGACAACGTGAAGATCTTTCACGGGTAAGTCATTCTGACCTTATCAAGAGTTACTTTAATAGAGCTGAAGTCAAGAGGTCGAAGCTAAGACCTCTGAGAGATCATTTCCGTCCACCAATAAGTGTTTCAAATAAGGGGATTCAAAAAGAGAAAAATACAAAAAAAAGGGGGGATTCAAAAGGAAAAGACAAAAAAAAAAAGAGAGAGAAAAAGAATGCAAAAGAAAAAGAAAAAAAAAAGAGAAGAAAAGAGAAAGAAAAAGGGAAGCCAAAGCAAGGCACCCAGGAAAAAAAAATCAGTCCAAGAAGAAACACAGACATCCATCCATTTATCTCAGAAGGGTCTTTAGCAAAGGCCGACAACTCTATCATCGTAACCTAGGATAAGGGCTGAAAGACTGCCATCGGCCGGCAACGACGGATTCCCGACCTCTAGCCACCATAGATATCCAAAGATCCAAAAACAAAAACAAAAAAAAAATTAAAAAAAAAGAAAAAAAGAAAAATGTGTGCCTAAACAAAGAGGGCGGAGTGAAAACCCAGAAGGGCGCTCCGAGTAAAAACAGTGGGCATACAGCGGACTTGGTGAAAACCCGAAAGGGCACTCAGGGTAAAAACAGCATAGCTGTCAAGGGGCAGGCAAGATCAAATACCCGGGACGTAGTGAAAACCCGAAAGGGCGCCACAGGCAAAAATGACGGGAAAAGGCCGGCTGTGGTGAAAACTAGAAAGAGCACTGCAGGCAAAAATGGCTCAAATGAAAAAAGAAAAATAAAAGTGCAGGTACCAAGAAATCAGACGGTCCAGATCGGTTCAAGCAGTTACAGTTCAAGAACAAGAAGAAGTGCAGTCAGGAGCGAAAAGCTCTACAAACTCTGACAATCTCAAGAAGCAACAGTTTCCATTGCCTACACCTCTAGGGAACCAAAGGATCAAGCAAGTTAATCTCGAGACATCGGTCAAAAGCATTGGCCGAGCCCCAGTTCTGATTTCTATATCCCGACACAAAAATCCAGACACTCACTCACAAGACAACTCATGGCATTGTAGATTTTCAAACAGTTTTCTTTTTTTTAATTAAATGCATCATATTTCTTTTACACATATCATGTCAGCTTTTTCAAAAAATACAAATATATATATATATATATATATATATATATATATATATATATATATATATATATATATATATATATGCATCATCATCAATCATATATGCAAAAAGAATGTGTAGGTGGCCAACACCATCAACCTCTACCCTCCTCCTCGGCCACATCAGGTAAGTCCTCTGACTCATAATGAAGTAGTCTCGCTCTCAACCTGCTCACCTCCATACGCAGGTAATGCGCCTCATCGCGCTCAAGGGTACGGATCGCTGTCTCCTCGTCAGACAACCTCTGATCGGCAGCCAATCTCCTCGACATCATCTCACAATGATACCGAAGTGCAGAGATCTCAGACAGCAGATGGCCATGAGTGGCCAAAAGGAAGCAAGGATCAATGAATGGGCGCTCCTTAAAAGGTTCATATGAACCAGATGAAGAGACGGCATCTCCAAGGATATCCTACTCATTCTCATCAACAGTCTGGTGCCAGCAAGGGATACGTCGATACAAAGACTGCTCAGCAACCCAGTACTGATATGGGGCGGTCGCCATCGGAAAAGTCCGCAGCTGAAAACCCAGCAAATCAGCAGTCAAGTAACTCGCCCAAGATCCATCAACCCGGGTCCTAAAGTCAGAGGATCTAGATGGAAGTGCTCGACGCCCGATACCCGTGAAAGCGAAAAGAGGAACATCCTGCTCGTACCCAAACTGCCGCAAGAACCGAATGGGATGGTAAGAAAAGTAAGATCGAAAGCCTACCAACATCAGAGGAAGGCGATGCGCATCACAAAGCACTGGAGGAAGTGAAAGCCAAGATGACTCCCAACGAACGTTCCAGTCACGAAGTTCAGCAAACATCCTGCGATACAAGGGCTCGCTCATCCTAGCTGTATGAGGAAGAAACTCCATGATATAACGCATAATGTCAGAGCTAGGAATGCCAGGAAGGGCTACAGGAACGGTCAAAGAAAAACGCTCCCATAGCCAGACCTGATCACAAAAAGAAAAAGAAGTTCAGCTAGAGCAAAGCAATTCCTAACAAAGCAAGAAGAAAAAGGTGTAGAAAAGATACCTGAAGAAAGGCACAACAGTCGCGAAGGACACGAGTGCGGCCCAGGACGCAGTCGGTCAGCCCATTAAACAGCTCGGCCAAGATGAGAGAAATGATCCCCTGCCGTCGGATAGCTCGACTCATCACCTCAAAAAGCAGAGGAGTCTGGGACCTGCGCCATCCCGAGAACAGCACCTCAGCTATCAAGCAGAACATCAATGCGTTCCGAGCAAAGGTAGAATCGGCCACACTCCGAAGACCCGAAAAAAGATCATACAGTAAATCCAAGGAGAACACTACAGCATCCTGGCCGGCGGCTGCAGGCCGAACAAGATAGGGGATCCCGAACCAGTTCTGGGTGTGGCAGTCTTCGGCGATGTCCTCGGCGAGAAATACTGAGGATAATCCCAAGGTAGGCCTGTCAAGCGGGCAAGCTCCTCCAAAGAGGGTCCCATCTCCATATCGTTGAACGCAAACAAGTTCAACGAAGGGACCCAGTCAATCAAGGCAGCTCCGAGCATCCTCCAATCAATGTCAACTCTAGCCATATGGATCAGACTGCCGAAGCCATAGGACTCCAAATCCCGAATCTCATAAGCTGACAAACCATCAAGCCAAGCAAGCAGCCGTGGCGAGCAAGAAGGACGAGGAAGCAGCTGACAAGTCTTCACTGGTACGCCCTCCAGAACAAAAGGCCCAGAAATCAATGACAGCTCATCGAGGATCGGAAGGTCAATGGGCGAAGGAGAAGGAAAAGCTGGAACCTCTGCAGACTCGACAGCCCCTGACCTGCCCTCAGTAACGGCTATGTCTAATATAGTCGCATCGCTATCTGAAACTGTTATAACCTCAGCCGCATGAGAAGACTCGCCCACCTGATGAACGGAGTGCGCAAAAGACCGACGATCAGGAGAAGGACGATACTCCCCATCAAAAGGGCTACCAGCGAAGATCACACCACACATCGTGGCATCCTGGCTAATCTGACCGTCGAAAAATGCATCTGAACCATCAAAAAGGGTCCCGGCAACCCCGATCGAAGAATCAACTATTAGATTTGGACCTGCGGCCCTCTCCAACAGGAAATCATAAATCCAATCATCATCCTGGCCGATCAAAGGGATCATCGAGGCATCCACACCATCCATCATCAAGGGGATATCATCAATGATCACATCAAGTCCACCCAAACAAGTATGCCGCACATCTCGGCCCTCATCAAGAGCATCCAAACCGTCAAAGGTATCATCTGAACCATCCATCCCATCCAAGCATGAGATCAGCCCATCTATGTCCATCATGGTCCCATCACCTCCATCAGTCACATCATCCATGCGGCCCACGCTCAAGGGATGCATAGCCTCACCTATGTCCCATCCTCTCATCGCATCCATGCCATCCGTTTCTCCCATAATGAAGGCCCCATTCAAATCCAAATTTACAGCCATCCCACCATTTATGGAGTCATTCAAAGCTCCACCAACCTCCAAGCTTAAGTCCTCATCAATGCCCCCATTCAATGCCCCATCTCCACTATCCATTAAAGAAATCCCTCCATCATTAAAGCCTTCAACACTTTTCGAAGTGTGGGACCCACCATGGACAGCCCCCACAGCCCCTAAATCTCCACCATCCATTGCCCAAGAAAGGACAAACCAAGAAGAAGACAAAAAGAGAATGAAAGAAGAGACAAGGAAGAGATTCATGGCTGGATCGAAAAGTCAAGTGCAGGGATGAGGGAGACAGCAGCCAGGAGAATATGCTCACTGCCCGAACCAGAGCCAGCCCAGGCCGCTCAAGAGGCGAGCCTTGGGCGGCCCGCTCTAGGCCGCCCGTACGGACGCGCTCCCTCTCTCTCCACGGGATTGGCTCCAGGGTTCTTGGTAGGTGAGGCTGACAGTCCACATCAGCAGATGGCACCCTGAAGGCCGCCCAAGGCTCCAGTCCCTTCCAAATTTCAACTGAGGTTGATCAAGATCACCTATAAGGTACCCCACCGATCCAATCACGAAGCGCAGCGGCTAAAATTGGTCTGATCAAGACAAAGAGAGGGAAAGGTGATCAAGTGGGGGCCACAAGCAATCCAAGTCATTTAAAGACTAGATCATCATGATCTAAACCATTGAAGAACCTACATGAGCCATCAAACAACAAGATCAAAGGTTTGATCATCAGAATCCAAGATCTAATCATCAAGTGGGCCCACAAAGCCAAGTCAAGCGATCTGAGACGTTCAAGTCATCATCCACACCATGAGAAGCCTTCTTAGCCTCATAACTCATCAAAAGAGGTGCCCCAAAGTAAAGCCGAGGTCTCAAGTGGGCCCGCAGGGCTGAATCTATCAATCTGAGCCATTCAAAGACTAGATCAACATGATCTAAACCATGGGAAAGCTCATACAAGTCACGAAACAGCAAGATCAAAGGCTTGATCATCAAGAAAGAAGGCCAGAATCCAAGATCTGATCATTAAGTGGGCCCACAAGGCCAATCAAGCAATCTGAACCGTTCAAGTCATCATCCATGCAGTTAAGAAGGCTCATCCTCCACAAATCACTAAAGACTGAGTCAGAAATCAAAGCATCCAAGCATCATCAAGTAATCCGAGAAGAATTAAGATTGTGTATTCATTCAGAAGGTTTTGATATAAAGATGGGTAAAAACCAAAAGAAAATGGTCATCCCTCAAGAAAGCTGAATACAGAAGCAGGCTACAAGTCGCCAACATAGTCGTCATCGTCCCTCCTCTCGTCCCGCTCTCGACGATAAAGATCCATCAAAGGAGCAGTCATCGAGCCTCCAGCATATCTGCGACGACCCCCTGGAACATAAAGCAAAGGAAGTAGAGGCCCCTGGTCGTACAGCAAATACCACTCATCATAGTCATGATCCGGCATCGTGAAGCGAAATCCGGGCTGACCCACGAGAGCCTCAGCTCTCTCATCAGCTGGGATCTAAGTAGCTGGAGGAGGTGCAGAACAAGGGACCCGAGCCACCCCAGTGACTTGCCGAAGCAACCTCTCACCCAGATACCACTGAAAAGATTCAGCGTCGGAAAGCATGATACGGAGACATGAAGCGTCATATGCCTCCACACGCTGGGGGGTGTAATAGAGAGGGAAGCTGGCATACGGCATCCGAGCGAGCTACAGCAAATGAGGTGACCATGATCAGTTACAATACAGCACGGGGGGTAAGGAAAGTAAGATACTTACATCATCAACGGTCAACCCATCTATGTCAGCGCGCTAATTGTCCCCAGAAACTCGGGAGTTCCACTGACGGTTTTGCTGGTGCCAGTACATGTGGCGATACAAAGAGGGTTCAACATCGTCCCGCATCCTCGGCGCGAGATGGGGAAAATGGTCATAAAAGCAGGTCTGGGCAAAAAGCACACCTAATGATCAGAGAGAGAAAGAAGGCAAATGACCCCAAGGAAGGTGAATGAAGAAATACCTCGACGACAGGCCAAAGACCAGTGTAGGATCGGCTATTCCGACAGGTCTTATCCAGACCCTAGAAAATATGAGTCAGGATAGCCCCGTTCCAATTGTAGGGGTGGTGTAAATCCTCAACCAAGCGAAGAAATTTAGGATCGACCCTCTCATTGGCGTGGCAAAGAAGGAAGGACCCGAAGGCGTAAGTGATCATGGCACGTGCTTTGTGGAGGGCCTCTCGCTCGGTAGTGGGGATGACAGAGGCAAAAGTATTGTAGAACCATCGCATCTTCACTTGATGGCCTTGGAATTCATCCTTGGGTGGGACATCACCAACAAGCCGTAGCCAGTCAGTGGAAGTGATGGGAGCCAGAGAGCTGACTTGAGGAACAACTGTCCCATGAAACGGAAAGCCTATTTGCATATAAATGTCCAGGGGAGTTATTCTCCATTCACCACAAGGGAGCTGGAAGGTGTGGGTCTCGTCCCGCCACCTCTCGCAAAGGGCCGCGAGCATCATGCGGTTGGCATTGTTGTTATGAAAACGTAAGGTGAGGAGGCCAGCAAAAGGAGTACCAGCCAATACTCGTTCAAGCAAGGGCTGTGGATCCTTCACTCAGTTATCCCAGTGATTACTAGTACCACGACCCTTGATAGCAGGAAGAGGTTAGTGCTCCATAGCCAAGGAACACATGTGGTCCCCTCGGCGGATGATGAAGGCAGGATCATCCTCATCAATTACTCGGCGACCTCTGGTACCATCCGCCATTGAATCCTACAAGCTTGGCAAGGTAAGTCCCTATCCCTTACCCGTTAAAATCCAAATTATCATCCAGGAAACCCATGGGATTGGACTCACATTCAAATGCAAGATCTAAAGTCCAACTCCATGTGTTACCTAGGACAAGTGTTGGGCCCATTGAAGAAAGCAAGACCCACTTTAAAGAAGGTTGCATGACATGCCTTAGGCAAGAAAAGTCCATCACCTAAGGACACATTTTGGACAACAAATGCACTCAAGTATCATGAGATCAACAAAGGATAAGAATCCTACTTCACATGAGAAATCTCTCTTCAAAGTCCACATGTGGCCAAGGATTGGTCCACTTTTTATGCCAAGGCCATGATTCTCACTTAAGATGTTTCCATCTTTTTACACATGTATATGGACAAGTGGAGAATAGGAGGGAAATGGGCCCCCAAGAGCAACCTAAATGCCTCACCTCAATGGATTAAAAGGAGTACATAGCCCACTTGAAGAACATGAGGACCCATTCATGGGTTAACCATGGGCACCCCTATGTGCACCATCTTGATGAAAGTGTTGACCATGAAAGTACAACATGGCGGTCTACCCACAAACATATGAATCAAAGAAGCTAATGGTAAAAAATTGATGCACATAGCCCACATGAAGAATCAAGTTGAAAATGCCCATGAAAGGACAAATTTGGGCAACTTATGTGCACCAATTTCTTTAGAAGAAAGGGAGACCATTTGAGCACAAGAGGGCATAGCTTGATGAGTCACCCAACCATCATGAAGATGGATAAGAATGGTACACATAGCCCACTTAAAGATCAAAATCCAAAATGTCCCAAAGCATGGGACAAAAATGGGCAACTTATGGGTATCATTCTTTCTCACAAATTGAAAGAAAATTGCTCATATTTGAGAATGATGGTGGATGACCCACCAAACCCCCAAAGAAAAGATCAAGGAGCCATGGTTATATGGATAGCTCACTTGAGGATCATCCATTTGAGGTTGATAACATTAAAGGGAAACTCTTGAGAACCACATTCCTACCGCAAGGAAAAACCATTTTGGGATTATTGGAACAACTTGCTCATGGGACTTATAGATGATCAAGTAACTCAAGTCCTCCATCCATCAAAAGAAAAGAGCATGAAAGAAAAAAAAAAAAAGCCTACATGGACAAAGTGTAGTGGTGCACACATGGTCCAAAGAAATCCAAGCTCCAATGAAGGCCCAAAAGCCCATCCACATGAAAAACTCCAAGGAGCCCACCACACTTTGTACAAAGATGTACATCATAATCAAGAAATGGTGGAAGATTTGGGCTATTTACCCAAAAAGGCCCAACTAGGAAATCTAGCCCACTTTGTTAGTGCACTTTTCCATGGCATACTAGTGCACCTTGTTTGTCAAATCACTTACAGCAGTGAGTCTAGAGTCGGTTGAGCCCAAAGAAGACGATGAAAGAAGACTCAAGACGTCCAGCCGCATCAAGGAAGAAGATTGACAGGTAAAAGTGATGCCTTGGTGCCTTAACCTTGACCAAAACCCATCCCCTGTGTACTCTTGATGACCTTGACCATATTTAGAACCATTTTGTCATCATAGTGTGGCCCTAGGTGTCCCAAAAGAACACCCACACCTTGGCCAATATGGTTGTGCTGAAGAATGCATGGGATTGCAAAGTGTAGGGCTGAACCCAGGCCTGTCCGACCGGTCTAGACCGGTCGGCCAGACCAAACAGCAAGGGCTGTGTGTGCAGACTAGTGGACCGACCGGTCATGACCGGTCAGCCCTCGCAAATGAAGAAGATCAGCAAGCACTGCCGACCGGTCATGACCGGTCGGCCTGGGAAATCTTCAGCCATCCAGCAAAGAGGTCTGACCAGTCATGACCGGTCGGCCTGATGCATTAGGCCTGTCCAGCAGGGGGGTCCGACCGGTCATGACCGGTCGGCCAGTATGTTTGGCCTGTTCATTCAGCAAAGGGGTCCGACCGGTCATGACCGGTCGGGGCAGGCCGTTTTATGGCCGTTTTATGACCGTTGGAGCCTCTTTTCTATAAATATGGAGCTCCATTCTTGGGTCATGGAGAGAAGTTTTTGAGAGCCCTTTGCCCACATCATTTGTACATCTTTTGGGGTCTCAAAGAGGAGGTTTTCAAGTCATATCCCTTGTGTTTCAAACACAAGTATGGGCATTCAAATGCAATCAAGAGATGACTTGATTCCTCTCTCAAATCTAGAGGTGTGACATTATTCCACATTGGTATATCCTTTGTCCAAGACCTCTAGAAGACTCTCTAGGTGAGTCTCCTAGTTAGAACATCCTAAATATCCCATATAGGAGATTCAACCCATCCTCTTAGCACCTTGGGCATTTCAAGGCATCGCATGCAAGGTGTTTGATCGAATGTGGCTGAGGCATTGGCGACGCAACAGCGGCACGATCGAGGGAGCAAAGGGAAGCTGATTGAAGCACGGGAGAGCGGAGATCAAGCAACCCAATCCGGCGCTAAACAAGGGGCTCATCCGACAAGTAGGTTGTCTTATTTGAGAGTCCATTTTAGAGTTTGTTTGTCAACTCGCCTTAGGGACGTTAGCCGTTCCTTGGCCCGTCAGCCGGGCCTAAACCAAGTCTCCAAGGGGGAGCCTCCGACACGGGAGTAAACGTGCGATTGGGTTGAGAGTTAGCCCTTGGTTCAAAACTCCGGTGACGGTTGAGAGGTGAACCGATAAAACCTCCGTGTGTAAAGGTTGAGAGGTGAACCTCATTTAAAACCTCCGTTAGTGAATGCCGGTGTGCTCAAAGGGGTTGAGTACTTGAACCGGGAGTGGAGTAGACACGTAGTCGAACCACTATACACCCTTGTGTTTGTGATTGTTCTTGAGCACATTCTATCTTTGCATTGTTAGTTTAAATTGCTTAATTATGAATGATTGATATGAATGCATGCTAGGCACCTTTTAGGCATCCTCACACAAGATGTACCTTCACTACTTGTGTAGACTTGAGCTCATTGATCCACTCTCATAAGTCTACACAAGTTGCATAGGAAAGAAGCTTTATTAGTTGTATCATTTTCTTACCTATGCATGCTTAGACTAGGTTTGATTATTGCTTAAACCTTGCTAGTCTATTTGATTGGACCCACCAAGGCTTGGAAGCCAAGGTGTTCTTGCTTACCTAGCTTAAACTTGTTGAATTGCATAAGTACGCGAAAAGAATTTTAAAAAGGTCCTATTCACCCCCCCTCTAGGTCCATAGACATATCTCCGAGTATCTCTACAAGCGGTAAAACCGCACTTTCAATTGGTATCAGAGCAGGGTTTCTCTTTAAGGGCTTAATTGCCTAGAGATAGATCCAAAAGAGAAACTTGAAAATATGTCTAGAGAGGACTCTTCATCCGTCACTAAGCCTCCTTTCTTTGATGGGTCAAATTATCCATATTGGAAAGCCCGAATGCGCATCTTCTTGGAATCCATTGATTCGGATGTGAGGGATATGGTTGATTTTGGATATGAACCCCCAATGGTTACTATTTCTAAGGAGGGTGAGCCGGATGTTCTCAGGCCAAAAGACAAGGCATTGTGGACTGCTCATGAAAAAGCTCAACGTATTAATAATGCCAAGGGCCTGAATGCCATATTTTGTTCAGTATCAAGAGAAGAATTTGGTCGGATCCAAAACTGCTCTACCAGTAAACAAGCATGGGATATTCTTGAAGTTACCCATGAAGGAACAAATGTTGTTAAAAATTCTAAACTCCAGCGCCTCTCCACTCTCTTTGAAAATATTACTATGGAGGAGGATGAAACGTTTACTGAATTTTATACCAAACTGAACAAAATCACAAATGATATGTGGGGCTTAGGGGATCCGGTTCTGGAACATAGGCTTTGTAGGAAAATCCTGAGATCTCTTCCGGATCGGTTCTCTTCTAAAGTCACCACCATTGAAGAGTGTAGGGATCTTAATACCATGAAAGTTGAAGAACTCATAGGTTCCCTACAAACTTTTGAGCTAGGCTTTAAAGCCCCCTCTAGAAGGAAAAACATCGCCTTCAAGTCCTCTCACAGACACAAGAAAATCAAAAGTGAGACGGAGGATGATAGCGATGATGAGGATGATGAGGAAGAACAATTGAACAAAAAATTTAAGAGATTCCTCAAATTTGATAGAGGGAATAGCCGTGACAAGAAGGACAAGAAGGGTGATAAACGTACAGGAAAATCATCCATACCTTCATCCGTCCGTTGTTACGGCTGCGGTCGTCGTGGACATATTGCCCCGAAATGTCCGGAAGGGCCTAAACCGAAAGGTAAAAAGGCCATGGCAGCCACTTGGGATGATACGGAGGAGTCCGAATCTGATGATGAGAGCCAACATAATGATCTTGCTCTCTCGGCCTCCATCACGACCCCTTTACCAGATTATCTAAGAGGGGATCCCAACCGCTATCCCTTCTAGGAGAAGAAGGTGTTCCCAACCCCTCACCTCATGCTACATTCTATGAGGGTGTTGTGGAACTTTGCTACCCTTTGGCTTTTTAATCTCATCATGGTTAGTGTGGGTAGCGGGTTATGCTTTTATTGGAAAATCTGAGGATTTCAGCCTCATTTCTGTGTGTATGGGCAAATCAGAGGATTCCAGCCTCATTCGCCCGGTTTTTGATGATTTAGCCTTGCTTTTATTGATACATTTGCTTGCTAGATTGTCACCTTGCTTAGATTAGCTAATCATCTTGAGTTTTATGCTTCAGGTATGCTAATCCTTGCTTAGTATTGGTCTTGATATACCTTTAGGGGAGGTTGGTTGATTGGGCTATAAGCCCTTTTGTGCTTCATTGCAAATGTATATCCTTGACCAATTGCATGATTAACCTTGGCTGAATAGTTACATTTCTTGTTAATCATGTTTCTTAGCTTGCTCCATGTATTTATGATTCATCCACTCTACACTCTCCTTCTAGCATGTGCTTATAGTTATAACTGCGACACACTATCTCCTCTTACCTTCACTTCATTGGTATATCATTAAGGGGGAGAGAATAGTTTGTCAATTGCTAACAAAAAGGGGGAGAAAGATCAAATCCCACCAAAACTAGTTTGCTATGTTTTGTGATGCAGGGATTGACAGGTTGTGGGGGAGCAAATTGAAGAGGAGCAGCATAGTTTAGGCATGTCAAGAGTCCTGTATTTTATGTTTTATTAATGTAATCTCTTGTTCATGTAATTTGTTTTGGTAGGTTAAGTTTTTGTAAGTAATTGACAAAGGGGGAGATTGTTAGTGCACTTTTCCGTGGCATACTAGTGCACCTTGTTTGTCAAATCACTTACAGCAGTGAGTCTAGAGTCGGTTGAGCCCAAAGAAGACGATGAAAGAAGACTCAAGACGTCCAGCCGCATCAAGGAAGAAGATTGACAGGTAAAAGTGATGCCTTGGTGCCTTAACCTTGACCAAAACCCATCCCCTGTGTACTCTTGATGACCTTGACCATATTTAGAACCATTTTGTCATCATAGTGTGGCCCTAGGTGTCCCAAAAGAACACCCACACCTTGGCCAATATGGTTGTGCTGAAGAATGCATGGGATTGCAAAGTGTAGGGCTGAACCCAGGCCTGTCCGACCGGTCTAGACCGGTCGGCCAGACCAAACAGCAAGGGCTGTGTGTGCAGACTAGTGGACCGACCGGTCATGACCGGTCGGCCCTCGCAAATGAAGAAGATCAGCAAGCACTGCCGACCGGTCATGACCGGTCGGCCTGGGAAATCTTCAGCCATCCAGCAAAGAGGTCCGACCGGTCATGACCGGTCGGCCTGATGCATTAGGCCTGTCCAGCAGGGGGGTCCGATCGGTCATGACCGGTCGGCCAGTATGTTTGGCCTGTTCATTCAGCAAAGGGGTCCGACCGGTCGTGACCGGTCGGGGCAGGCCGTTTTATGGCCGTTTTATGACCGTTGGAGCCTCTTTTCTATAAATATGGAGCTCCATTCTTGGGTCATGGAGAGAAGTTTTTGAGAGCCCTTTGCCCACATCATTTGTACATCTTTTGGGGTCTCAAAGAGGAGGTTTTCAAGTCATATCCCTTGTGTTTCAAACACAAGTATGGGCATTCAAATGCAATCAAGAGATGACTTGATTCCTCTCTCAAATCTAGAGGTGTGACATTATTCCACATTGGTATATCCTTTGTCCAAGACCTCTAGAAGACTCTCTAGGTGAATCTCCTAGTTAGAACATCCTAAATATCCCATATAGGAGATTCAACCCATCCTCTTAGCACCTTGGGCATTTCAAGGCATCGCATGCAAGGTGTTTGATCGAATGTGGCTGAGGCATTGGCGACGCAACAGCGGCACGATCGAGGGAGCAAAGGGAAGCTGATTGAAGCACGGGAGAGCGGAGATCAAGCAACCCAATCCGGCGCTAAACAAGGGGCTCATCCGACAAGTAGGTTGTCTTATTTGAGAGTCCATTTTAGAGTTTGTTTGTCAACTCGCCTTAGGGACGTTAGCCGTTCCTTGGCCCGTCAGCCGGGCCTAAACCAAGTCTCCAAGGGGGAGCCTCCGACACGGGAGTAAACGTGCGATTGGGTTGAGAGTTAGCCCTTGGTTCAAAACTCCGGTGACGGTTGAGAGGTGAACCGATAAAACCTCCGTGTGTAAAGGTTGAGAGGTGAACCTCATTTAAAACCTCCGTTAGTGAATGCCGGTGTGCTCAAAGGGGTTGAGTACTTGAACCGGGAGTGGAGTAGACACGTAGTCGAACCACTATACACCCTTGTGTTTGTGATTGTTCTTGAGCACATTCTATCTTTGCATTGTTAGTTTAAATTGCTTAATTATGAATGATTGATATGAATGCATGCTAGGCACCTTTTAGGCATCCTCACACAAGATGTACCTTCACTACTTGTGTAGACTTGAGCTCATTGATCCACTCTCATAAGTCTACACAAGTTGCATAGGAAAGAAGCTTTATTAGTTGTATCATTTTCTTACCTATGCATGCTTAGACTAGGTTTGATTATTGCTTAAACCTTGCTAGTCTATTTGATTGGACCCACCAAGGCTTGGAAGCCAAGGTGTTCTTGCTTACCTAGCTTAAACTTGTTGAATTGCATAAGTACGCGAAAAGAATTTTAAAAAGGTCCTATTCACCCCCCCTCTAGGTCCATAGACATATCTCCGAGTATCTCTACAAGCGGTAAAACCGCACTTTCACACTTGAGATCCAAATGAAGAATTGGCTAGTCATCTTGGTCCATACATATGTGAAGAAAGATGGGGTCACCCAAAGTGAGCCCCATGAGCCCAAAATTGAGATGAGCCCTACCATGCCCATGGGCCCAAATCTTGAAAATAAGATGGAAAAGAAAGGGAGAGCTTTAAGGAAAAATGACAAGGGCAAGAAAGCATGAGGGAGCCCAAAATGAAGCATTGGGCCCATCAAATACACCAAGGGCCATGACTTCACTTTGAGCCCATTTGATACATATGAAGAGAGGCCCAACTCCCATGGAAAAGATAGAGTATTTTGCCATGCACACTTGATGACATGGCAAAATCACCCTTTACATACACATGAAGGGAGTGTGAAAAGAAGAAAAGGAAAAATGAAATGGAAAGCTTGCAATGTCTTTCTCCATGCACCACCTTTGAAATAGATAGGAGATCTAGAAAAAGGTCAAGAACACTTGGGCCCACCTTCACTCCTTTTGGAATAGCTACATGGAAAAAGAAAAGAGTCATGAGAAGAGACAAGGAGGAAGGAAAAGGACAAGAAAGAGAAAGGGAGTGGTCCATACCTTTACCACTCACCAAAGGGGGACCACCTTGCTGTCCCAAAATTTCTCTAAGGGCCACCACTTGAGAGAAGTAAAGAACCACCAAAAGAGAAAGAAAACTTGAAGAAAGAGAGAGTATGAGAGAGAGAAGAGAGAGATTGCACGTTGGAGGGGGCAAGGGTGCCCCATGTTATATAGAAAAAGGGGGTGCACCCCTTTACCCAACCCACTGAAGAAACCAAGGGTCAGGGGCGGTCCGGGCGGCGCCCAGGGGGCCGTCCTACCCCCTACCTAGTTGAAACGACCTCTCCTCCTCTCTCCTTGAGAAGAACTCCTCCTTGGGAAGGGTGGTTGCAAGTGAATCTTGTACCTCCATGTAAGAATGAAGTGATGGAAGAGAATGGTAAGAAAAAGGAAGAAATCTCACCAAAATCTCATCTTGTGAGAAATGGGTGAGAAATTGGGTTAATGATGTGGAAAAGTTCCATGGAATTTTCAAGGAAAAGAAAGAAAAATTTGACTCGGTCAAACAATGATCTCAACCATCCAAAGGCATGACCAGATGATCCAAACCATTCCAAGAAGAATCCCAAGAATCTCCGCCCTTGATTACTGTTTACATGTACATATTTTGGGTCCGAAGACCTTAAACTACGTCGGAATCAATATCCCAAGGGTTTTTAATAAAAACCAGCATCGATCCTAGCCGTTCAGGCTAAGATCTGATGATTTGGATTATTTCAAAAAAATATGCTCTGTTTGTACATATTCTCGGTCCGAAGACCTTAAACAACGTCAGGATCAAGATCCCGAGGGACTTTCAATAAAACCGGCATCGGTCTTGATTGCTCGAATCAAGATCCGCTGACATCGGACATTTTTCAAAAAAATAGAAAAAAAAAGTGATTGCTCTGTTTGTACATATTTTTTGTCCGAAGACCTTAAACTACGTCGGGATCAATATCCCGAGGGATTTTAATAAAAACCAACATCGATCCCAGCCATTCAGGCCAAGATCTGATGACTTGGATCATTTCAAAAAAAAATCATCAAAAGAATGTATTTTCAGCATGTACATATTTTGGTCCGAAAACCTTAAAATACACTGGGATTAATTTCTCGGGGGACCTTTTCCTGCTTTCAACCAAAAACCGGCATCGGCCTCAACCGCTGGGATCAAGGTTCGATAATTCAGATCATTTTCAAAAAATACTAAAAAGATTTTTTGAGCTTTCCATAAAAACCAGCGTCAACCTCGATTACCCAAGTTGAAATCTGGAACTTTTTCAAAAATACAAAAATAAAAAAAATAAAATAAAATAAAATAAAACCATCAATTTCAACTGCACAAATTTATCTCCAGCGGTCCGAAGACCCAAAACTATACTGGGATTAACTTCTCGGGGGTTTTCTTTCCTAACCTGTTCCAGGCATGGCTGACATTTGATCGTACGGGTGTCTGGAATCTTTTAAATAGGTAAGGGCTGTGGCGGGCAGAGCTCCGCAACCCTGTTAGTGTTGAACGCACCGTGATAGACAACCTTGATTTGGAAGTCGCTGTTGAATCTGACGGATGTTCCCTGTTCCCAAAACTCATGAAGGGGATTAAGGTTGTTGGGAGGTGGAGCGCACCCTCATAGAATTGTGAGCAACGTAAGGCCCCAAACTAGATTGACTAAGGGAAATGTGAGGATGTGGCTCATTTTGTGGCCGAAGGAGTCCGTCAGACGATACGTGGTCTATGTGCATTGCACATGAGGAACAGGCAACTTTATGGGTGTGTTGACTGAAAACCATCAACAATCTCCTCATCCGAAGATGTAAAACTACGGCACTTAACTGTGTGAGACTCGTCTTGCTCGCTGACGTAAAATGGATCGGGTGCCTTACCAGCAGTAGAAGCTGGAAGTGGATAAAAATTCCATACTTTCCCTGCATTTCAGAAAAATCACAAAATAAAAAAAATTGCAAAATCACCTCTTCAAAAATCACGAAAATATTTCCTTGCTTTCAAATCAAATACTTGCAAAAATCACAAAAAAATATATTTCCTTTACTTTCAAATCAAATATTTTCAAAAATCACAAAAATATTTCTCTTGCTTTCAAAGAAAATACTTCGAAAATCACAAAAAATGTTTCCCTTGCTTGCAAGCCAAAAATTTTCAAAAACACAAAAATATTTCCTCGCTTTCAATAACCGATCTCTATCCTGACCACTCAGATAAAGATTCGGATCACATATTCACAAAAATCACAAAAATTGGCACTATCCCCAGCACTACACTTCAGGAGTCTTGAACTCCACTCTCTTCACAATTTGGGATGACGGATCCGATCGCTCGCAAATTGGAATCTTGACCAAAACTGGCGACCAAGCACCGTCTCAATCGCATTTATGCCCAGAAGAACATTTTGAAGTCTGATTTAATCATCGTACATTCTCAATAAGCAAAGAAACAGCATCCTGCGATGATGGACCTGATCGACCACAGGTCGGGATCTTGACCAACCCGCTGACCAAACACCCGTATAAAAAAGGAAAAAACCCCAGGGAAGCACAACCTTAGAAGCAATAAGCTCAAAATTCTCTACATCTCCAGCAAAAGCAAAATCATCAAACTGAAAGAGAATGAGCCAAGCCATGCATTCATCATGCATCTCCATGCATCAGCATCCATCGCATCAATCATCATGTTCACCTGCTTTCAAAATAAAGTTGGTTAGCCAAAGACCCCACAGGCATCCCTAGTGGAGGCATGTGCAGACCAAATTTCCATTTCAAAAAGACAAAAAATATTCCTATTTGCAAATGAAAACCCCACGGAGTATCATTCCCCAGAGTGGGTATCTTTTCAAAAATCCAAAAAAATATTTTTTCAGTAGAGCGATCTGCCTCTAACACACCAGGAGATCTTCCATATCTCTGAGTAGGAGTCGACGCAAAAATCAAATAAGATCCAATGTCTAGCGGTTTCCCCGGAGACCATCGAATCCAATGCACTCAAAGTACAGTCGAACTGAACTCCAGTGTCAGTGCGGTCGTACTACATGCCAAGATACGAAAAGATGAAAGCCAAAAGGCTTGGTCAAAGAAACCATTTGAACAGGTGGAAACGATGAATTGTAACCCAAGTATCAAAATCAGCAGATTGGGTGGAAAGAGTTCACCCGCACATACCTAGGCGTGGATGCCTGAAGTACCTTGACTGAGTCCAAGTCGGCATAGTAGAATCCCGTAAGACTATCTGACGCAGGGCGTCTAACCACTTTGACAGTCAAGTGAAACAAGTACTCCTGGAGTGATCTGGGAAAACATCAAACATCACACAATCCGTCTCAGGGTCAGCAACCTCGTAAGACTAGCGACGCAGAGGCTCTACTGTACCTTTTCGATGTTAGTACCGATCGGGAATGGAAGGGTTGCGATTGGGCACCCAGGTTGCAGCGCATGCAGGGACAATCGCAACGTTTTCTCCAAACTCCCGCGGTATGTGCGAGTTATCAATCTCCAGACAATCATCTGACTCAGATACAAAGGACAACAAAGATTCCAGACCACAATCAAGGAAAGAATGAATTGCAAACTAAGCATCGAAACCAGCAGATCGGGTGGAAAGAGTCCACCCGCACATACCTAGGCGTGGATGCCTGAAGTACCTTGACTGAGTCCAAGTCGGCGTAGTAGAATCCCGTAAGACTATTTGACGTAGGGCGTCTAACTACTTTGACAGTCAAGCGAAACAAGTACTCCTGGAGTGATCCGGGAAAACATCGAACATACAATCAATCACAGGGTCAGTAACCTCGTAAGACTAGCGACGCAGAGGCTCTGCTGTACCTTTCCGATGTTAGTACTGATCGGGAATGGAAGGGTTGCGATTGGGTACCCAGGTTACAACGCATGCAGGGACAATCACAACGTTTTCTCCAAACTCCCGCGTATGTGTGAGTGATCGAGTTCCAGACGATCAACTGGCACAAATGCAAAAGCAAGCAAAGATTTCAGAACATGATCCATGAATGACCGGGTTAGAAGTGGGGTGTCCACTCACTTTGGCATTCGGTTGCACGCAACCTCTACCAAAGAGGGGCATTTGTAGAAACCCTACCTTCGGCTACACTGTTGGTAGAGATAGCTGGATGAATGGAGGACCATACCCCCAAACCCCAAGTCCAAACTCAGCCAAACTCACCCTTGTAAGCCCCAATCCATAGCCCAACTCAAGCCTGAACCCAGTCAACCCAGTCCTAAACATCAGCCTGAAAAACCCCCCATAAGAAGAGCCAGTCAAAAAATTCTAAAAAAGTCAAACTCACTTAGTCAACCCGCTGAGTCAACCCGTCGAGTCAAAACACCGAGTCAACCGGTCGAGTCAACCCGCCGAGTCGACCCGCTGAGTCAACTCACTGAGTCGACCCACCGAGCCAAACAGCAGCCCCGAGGGAACGACCGTACCTCGCTGGAAATCGAGGAGTGACCGTACGGGCGGCCCACAGCGAGCCGCCCAAAAATATTTACGAGCTCTGCCACTACCCGCTGCTGTAAATACCCCCCTCCCCTTCTCATTTTAACACAACAATCCGCCCAGTCTAGCGACCGTCTGTCTGAGTTCCTCTACACCCTTTAGCCCATTCCTCCACCAGGGAGAGCCCGAGTGAGGAGAGCCTAGCCCTGGTCCAGCCCAGCCTGACCACTGGTCCAAGTCTCCCAAGCCATCCAAGTCTTGATCCAGCCACTCGAAGCCAACCCTTGCGACACCTCCGTCCATCCAGCTACTCTTTTTCCAGCATCATCTCATTTGCATCTAGCATAAGTGCAACATTTACTTTTCTTCCAACCCCCCTACTTCACTGCAAGCACCTTGATTATTCAAGCACACTGCATACATCTTAAATTAAGCACCTGTCAGTTCGAGCGTATGCTCTGGGCTTGCCCGTTGTTGGAACCTGCCCATCAGAAACTCTTACTGCTCAGACCTGCATTCATGCTTCACTATAAAGCACCTTGATTATTCAAGCACACTGCATACGTCTTAAATTAAGCACCTGTCAGTTCGAGCGTATGCTCTGGGCTTGCCCGTTGTTGGAACCTGCCCATCAGAAACTCTTACTGTTCAGACCCGCATTCATGCATCATGTCATCTATGAGAATGTACGAGGATTAAAACAGGCTTTCAAGTATTAGTTCGATTCTGTGAAGTAGAGACCGTACTTCGGTACGGGCAGTGTGTGGGGTGCTTAACCTCTTCCCACCCTGTAACTGTGATCCCTTACCTCAAATCTATGGCCGCAGATCAAAAGGAGTCATTTTAGAGGAAGGAATCTTTGGATCCCCTTCTCTAACGTTTCTACAGGGTCTAGCCGACTGTAGATTCGAAGTAACTGGCTAGTGGTGACTCTGGTCTTATATAAACTCATTTAAACACATCCAGCTTAACACGACAACCAAACAAAGCCCTCGAGAACGAGGCAAGCCAGTGGCATAAAGGGCGATTCGCACTCACGCATCCTCCTCTCCTTCTTTTCCCGAAAGGGGAAGGGACGAGAACGTCGTGTGGGAGCGTGGAAACGGCGAGGGTCCACAATAGCAAAAGAGCAATCGGTCCTAGTTAGCAGGAGCTGCCGCCACATCCATTGCCAATGAATAGGCTCGATACCGTAAGCCCGCTGCTCACGAGTCACCGGCTCCAATGTTTCAAGTACTCCTTGATCATACCCGAACTGATGAGCGAAACGATTGGGGTAGTACGGCTCTCTCCAGAACTCCAACCCTTCACATAAAGGAAGTGAGGATGGGCGAATGGCTATCAGGAATGAACATTCATTGTGGTCTATGCTGTCATCGTCCGTACACAGTATTGAATCTTTGCTCCTGGTACCCGAAAAGTGGAAAAAGTGGACGACGTCATATCTAGCAATTCTCTCCTTAACAGTGTTCAAGTTCTACCCGACCATCTTCCGCTTTTGGAAAAAGTATAACAAAATCACTCCTCTCTGAATATAATCCCCGGATTCTATGCCATATACCTAAGGGAAATATACTCCAAGCCACCCGAACAGGAAATGCCATCCATAGTAGGCAGAATTCATACCAAAAGCAGCACAATCCTTATTACTGATGACATAACCAAAGGCCCGATAAAGAGAACACAACACAGCAGGAGCTATTGCATATCGATGACCATTAGCCAAGGCCCCTGCGATGACAAAGCAAGATACCCTCACGCTGTCAGCCTGTTTGGAACTCGGCAAGACTACACAACTCAACCAATACACCAAAAAGCCGGCCAGCTCACAAGTCGGGGAAAGCTTGTTGGGGCGAGGGAAGTTTTCCTTCATCCGATTCTCTAAAAAGACCTTATCCCCGCGGACTTCATCGTAAGCTGCATAGTCCAAATTGAAATGAAGAAAACAAGGCATCAATGGAAGAAAGAAAGACGGAACAAAGTAATGACGTGCGGCTTATGGTTAAATACTTACTCCAAGCCATGGCTATAATAAACCAACCAGTCTTCAAAAGGAAGCTTGTCCTTAAAATCTCGAAATTATGAAAGTTACACAAATAGCTCGTAGCAAGCCAGAGAAAATAAGCCCTCGTTCACTCCTTTCTTCCTCCGAGATAGTTCGTTGTCGCTGGGGACTCACTCGTCATATATTCTCCTACGAATCGGGAGACCGGCAATACTGTTCAAGTCCCAAAGTGAGATACTCATCTCTCCATACGGTAAGTGAAAGGTATTAGTGATAGAACACCAGTGGTTCAGAAATCCCTTATAGACCCACGGTTCGCGGCAAAAATAGCTTGAGGTCACTGCAATAGCCTTGAAGAGGCCTACCACTTTCAGGGCCTCTCTGTGTCATTCTAAAATTCGGTTTACCCACGCTTCATATCCAGGATGGGTGATCAGATGACCCTGGGTCCGGAATGCACCCGACAGCCAGATTTCAGTGTCTCCCAAGTGATGAAACCTTTGACGAAGGGTCTCAAAATAGTGCGTAGGGAAGGGCCGATGGGGATCCTGGTTCGACTTTAAAAATATCATAATCTTCGGGTCCAAAACAGCTTGGCGTCTGCCATTCTCAGACAAAGAGCAGTTGAGGAATGACGCGGGGGTAGATGTCCATGTTTCCACGCTAAAAAAAGGAATTCGCGCGACATACATCTAAAGGCTCAATGCTAGGAAGAGAGCGGTGATGTTGAAAACTTCTGGTGGACCTGATGTACCCTCGTGTATAAGGGTTCCGTATGGCGAGAGGGGAGGTGACCAGTTTCACAGTCGACCAAACAATCTTCATCTTATCGGACTTACTCGAGGTACACCTGCTTTGCACCCTTGCCGGCCCTCTTTGGGCGACCGCGCCTGGCAGATTGGGCAGGGGCCAATGGACTTGCCTCACCCTCCTCGGAACCCGTTGTCCTATCACTTCGAAAACCCCGTAAGGGAGCAAACCAAGCATCCCATTGCTCTTGCGTACCCCTGTCTGGAGGGGGTGGCACAACCCTATCATAGAGGATCTTCTTCTGCATGTCCTTGGACAACGTCACTATGCGCTCGTAGAAGTTGAAAGTTTCTGGAGGTAGGAACCACTGGGGATTCTGATCAGACGGGCGACTAACACTCTTCGAAGCCGCCCGTTTGCACTTCGATGGGGTTAGTGGAGGACCTGAAGGACCGGCCCCAGAAGGATCACTAGCCATTACAATCTGCAACGGCACACGAAAAGCTTAGATAAAGCTCAAAGCAAAGGAAAATGCACGCAGAAAGAAATCGACGTTCGCAAGGTTCAAGAGAATACAAAGCAGCAGGTAAGAAAGATGCAAACGCTAAACAAATGAATCAAGACCTCAGTAAAGCACATCCAAACCAGCAAGGAAGGAAATAATACGACAACATTCACAGCACGACATCATCATCACATATATAAACAAGAAAGGATAGAAGAAAGAGAAAATGGTCTAATCATCATTCATCAACTATAAAGACAATTCCAAAATGTTTGTATTGTCATATCAATTGTTAAATGTTTAAAGTTAATGTTTGTCATAAGATGACACAAAATTGTGGGGCCCTCTCCCCATGGTCAGAGGAAGATCTCAGTCCTGCAGCAGCGGAAGAACCCGAGCCTCAGCTCATCCACCTTCGCCTAAACCCGAGCTTCCTTAGAGATCAGATCCATTAGGTGGGAGATGCACTGCTGAACGAAATCGAAGCTCAGATACTCTAACTCGGCTTGGCGCCTCACAGCAGGAATTTTAACTGTAAGCCTCCGACGAGTCCTCCAGGTATCTCTCACCGATCTCCAAATCCCGGCGCGGTGGTCTTGAACCTCCGCCTCCGCATATGGGAGAATAGTGGCGAGGCGTCTCTCATTAACCCGATTCTCTCTCCTCAGAGAATGATATTTTCCCACCGGATTAAAGAAAGAAATAGCCAGAGGGGGCTCTGCCGCCTCGAGGATCGCCAACTCTTTTGGAAAAGAAGAATCGCCAATGAAAGCAAGGATAGCTCCTCTATGCTCCTCAAAAATGGAGGCCATAAGGGAGATATTCCGGATAGCCTTTAGGATAGGGCGAGAGTCAGCGCCTAGCCTGGATAGAGCCTTGGACACCTCATCATGCTGAGCATCGAGAGACGACCAAGCCTCAGGATGATTGAGGGAGCCAAGAAGCCGTTGTAGGCAATCATGGGCTGCGCGCAGGAAGCACGGGTTATGACCATTGTCTGCTGGAAAATAAGACTAATAGCCCAATTTGAGAACCATGACAATTCAATAAAAAAGGGAGTAAAGAAAGAAAGCATATAGAGACTATTCACATCAGATCTAAAGTCAAGGGAGGCATGCACAGGTACGTCTAAACTCTATTTAAGTTAATCATTATAACCTCCAGAAGATACCACTTTCGGCCAAGCATAGCCCAAAATTTCAAGTGTATGAGACCCGATACAACTTCCGGATAACAATGAATGCACATGAGAACTTATGATGGAAGTACGGGACCCCATACCCTTCAAAATAACGATCCCTGTCACCATGGGAATATCTTTGCCCAGCCAAAGAGTGGATATAACAAGCAGTGTTGGGCCAAATTTACACATGAAAGAGCCCCAAAAAATAAGAAAATTTCAAGTCCTGAAAACTAGGTACGTCCAGCCTGACGCACCCCTAAAATGGCCTGAATTCTGCAAAAAATATGAAGTTTAATATTCGGATGCGTCAGGGTCAACGCACCCCAAAAATGCCAAAAATAACACAACTGAATATTTGGATGCATCATGCACGACGCACCCTTTAAATCGAAGGGTTTTCCCCAACTTACAACGAGGGGTGCGTCAAACCCGACGCACCCTTAAAATCCGACTACTTCCAAAATCTCAATATTTAGGTGCGTCAAGCATAACGCACCCTTAAAATCAAAGGGTTCTTCCAAAGTCAGGATGAGGGGTGCGTCAAGACTCGACGCATCCTTAAAAATCCCAAAATTTAGTCAAGTTCTAATATTTGGGTGCGCCAAGCCTAACGCACCCTTAAAATCAGAAATTTCGCCAAGTCGACGCACCCCAAAATCCCATTATCTGAAATAAAAGGGTGCACGTGACCTTTCTTAGGTGCGTTGGCGACAATAAAAGGGTGCGTTGGCGAATAAGTGGGTGCTTCAAAGGCAGAGGGAATGCACAGTGAAAAACGAGGAATGAACGGAAATAGGCTATCTTATCTATTTATAGTGTGGACCCGGAGATCCGATGCGTTATGTTGAACTGTCAAACGTCCATCGCGATGCATCGGAGGGGCATCTGTTGGGGTCCCAAAATTCAGTACCCTTCGAAACAAATCAATTGGGCACGTACTACGAGGGAATCCTACAAAATACCATCCAACGCACCCAAATAGTAAGATTTGCAAAAGATCCAGTACTCAGCCACTTTTCTCCGGTGGGTCCCACGAACTGTGATCAAAACCATCCAAAATCAAACAGACACCTTTTTTTATGAATTATAATAAGCAGTGCATGACGATTGGTCAAAAAGCGGGCCCTACGAACCCTTCATTTCGCAAAACCCAATTTTTACAAATCGTGAGTACGTTAAGCGCACCCATTTATTCAGCTTGACGCACCCTTAAATTCATGATAATCCAAGAAGCATTTTAGGATGTATTTCACCTTTGACGCATCCGAAAAATAGCTTGACGCATCCAAAAAATACCTTCGACGTGTCCATAAATTTAGTAAATCCAGAACTTCGATTTCGAGGTGCATTGGACCTTGACGCATCCGAAAAATGGTCTAACGCGTCTGGAAAATACCTCGATGCACCCATAAATTCACCCAAGAATCAGCATATCATTTTTAGATGCATTGGACTCCAACGCACCTAAAAAATAGCTCGACGCATCCATAAAATTAGCACATTTCAGAATATCATTTTGGGGTGCGTCGAAGCTCCCACGTGCCTATTTGGGGGTGCGTCAAAGGCTTTATGGGATGCGTTATACGTGGTATCCCCTCATTGGTCGTTGTTCGGTATTTTCGGGTATAAATACCCCCTTCCACTGTTCATTTGTACATATTAAGAAAGAGAGAGAGCCATTATCCCCTGAGTATTTGGGATTTGTCGTCGGAAACCCTTGCCAAAATCCCTTTCCGACCACCGAAAAATTTTCCCGGTCACCGGAACCCCTTTCCGATCGCCGGTAACTTTCACCGGAAGATCCCTCCGACCAATACCACCGCAGGTCCGGATTCTAAAAATCCTAAGTGTGGGCACACACCCGAAAATAGTCCGACGCATCTGAAAATTCAACATAATTCAGACTTGTATTTTTAGGGTGTATTGGACTCCCACGCACCAGAAAATTTTCCAACGCACCTAAAAATTCAACATAATTCGGATTTGTATTTTCAGGGTGCATTGGACTCCAACGAACCCGAAAATTATTCCACGCATCCTTAATTTCAACAAAAATTAAGCACCTAATTTAAGGGTGCATTGACATCCCACGCACCCATAAATTAGGTCCAATGCACCCGAAAATTAGCCAATTACCAGAAATGTTTACGGGTGTACCGGACTAAATTTTAAGTATTTTCGAGATCTGTTTGAACCTATTTTGGGTATTTTGAGCATTCTGGACGAAATAGAATGGTCAAACGAATATTTCAGGGTCTTTAAATGAACATAATTGCATACCTTCGAGGTTTGACCCGATTCAACATGATGAATGAAACGACTTCTCAGACAGAAGTTGCCAGCATCCAGGAATGCAAATGTATCGTCATTTATATTTACCGTAAGATATGACTCGATTAGGGGTCGAAAGCTAGACAAAAGGTATTATAGTTATCATAATAAACCATATCAAAGAGTTTCAATTCGCTACAAAGCAATTGTTATGAACTGCCACAACACAACGGTCGATGCCCTACACATTCAAACGGCATCCGTCGGTTGGCCTATTCAGGTATACACAACTGCAGATTGGACTTCCCGAGGTCACCTGTCCACACATGACAGGCGCGGGCCCAGAGTTGTCCTTCACGGTCATAAACCCTGATAGTCTCTGCTTGGATCTCCGGTCAAAACATGGGACATAGACATCTGACTAATACAAAGATGGTTCAGTCCATAACAAAACAAATATAGGTCTCTACGACCATAAACTCTAAGACCATAGTCCCTGTTGACTAGTCTTTTGCCTTTTAATCAAGGGTCATCGATCATTCGATGTAATTAAGGGCTCGTGTCGGATCACGGCCTGGAATGTACAAGATCTCAGGATCTTTGGAATAAAATTCGCCTTGCGATATCTCTTCTTGTGTACCTTTTATGAATGCTTGTGATTGTCAATGAATGTTTCTATTACTCAGAACCCCAGAGCAACAATACCATACATTTAGAAAATGTCCTTGTGATCCATTTTCTAGTTCTAACAATAACTAAATGCAAATACAATGTACAACAAAAGGCCTTTTTGAATGAGAAAGTGAGTGTCATTCTCACCCAAAAGACCCCTACAAAATATAAGGATCTCGGTAGTCTCACAATCTCATGTATCATTCGTGACTACCGGATTGAGTGAGCATTACTAGATTTAGGGGCAAGCGTAAACTTGATCTCGTACTCGGTATACAAGCAATTGGGCCTTGGTGAATTAAAACCCACTAAAGCCACATTGCAACTCGCTGATCGATCCATCCGTGTACTGAGAGGGATGGTTGAGGACGTATTGGTCTAAGTCGACAAATTCTACTACCTGGTGGACTTTATTGTCTTGGACACGCAATCGGTTATGGATACTAGCACTCAAATACCAGTGATTTTAGGCCGCCCATTCTTGGCTACATCAAACGCAATTATAAATGTTGGAATGAGGTGATGAAATTGTCCTTTGGAAACATGACATTAGAGGTGAACGTGCTCCACATGTGCATAAAGTAAAGGAATGAGGAGGATGATGAGCTCTTTGAGGTAAACATGCTTAAATCCTTTGAAGAAGAGGAGCTCTTCCAACTTGAACCACTCAAAAATTTGGAGACATGCATGGCACACTTTGAAAATTCCAAAGATCCCATCATGTGTGATATTGTGTAAGCATTGAGTAGTGAGAAACCAGTAGTTGATACTAGCCGGTGGAGGCCTCATTTTGAAAAATTGCCACCAACCACATCAAAGCCTCTACCGTCTAATATCAAATCGCCGAAGCTTGACCTTAAACCATTGCCATCCGAGCTTAAATATGTATATTTAGGTCAAGATGAAACATTCTCGATTGTCATAACCTCTCACCTAGGAAAAGACCAAGAGCTCAAGTTGATTGAGCTACTCAAAGAACATAGGGAAGCCATAGGGTGGACAATAGCGGACCTCAAAGGGATAGACTCTTCAGTATATACCCATCGTATACACCTCAAAGAAAATGTAAAAATGACTAGAAAACCTCAAAGGTGGTAAAATTCAAACATGATAGAGGTTGTCAAAGGCAATGTGTTAAAGCTACTAGATATGGGTATCATCTACCTTATCTTGGATAGCCAATGGGTGAGTCCTACCCAAGTTGTCCCTAAGAAGTTTGGTATTACCATTGTAGAGAAAGCCAATAATGAGCTTATACCGACTAGAGTGACCATTGGTTGGTGTATGTGCATAGATTATCAGAAGGTAAATACGGTCACTAAGAAAGACCACTTCCCTCTTCTATTCATGGATCAAATTTTGGAAAGGTTAGCGAGTCATTCTTATGATTGCTTCCTAGATGGATATTTCGGTTACAACCAAATTAAGATAACCCGAAAGACCAAGAGAAGACCACCCTTATATGCCCGTTCGACACCTTCACATATCGAAGGATGCCATTCGGACTATGTAATGCACCCGCCACATTTCAACGATGCATGCTGAGTATTTTCTTAGACATGGTGGGTGAGTTTCGCAAGGTATTCATGGATGAATTTTCTATTTTTGGTTGTACATTCAATGAATGCCTCAATCACTTGAAATCGGTCTTGACAAGGTGCGAGGAGAAGAACCTTGTCTTAAACTGAGAAAAGTCTCATTTTATGGTACAAAGAGGAATAGTCCTTGGACATATCATCTCGTCCAATGGAATAGAGGTAGACCGGGCCAAAATCGACATTATTGCTAACCTACCAGCACCGAAAAGCATACGGGATGTGTAGTCCTTCCTTGGACACACGGATTCTATCGAAGGTTCATAAAGGATTTCAGTCATATCTCTAGGCCTTTATGTAACCTTCTCCAAAAGGAAAACTAATTCGAGTGGAGTGCCGAATGTTAATTAGTTTTTTCAAAGCTAAAGGACATGTTGACAACCGCTCCTATCATGCAACCACCGGATTGGTCCATTCCTTTTGAGTTGATGTGTGACGTAAGCAATTATGTTATTAGGGCAGTACTAGGCTAAAAAAGATATAAGAAGCCCCATGTTATCTACTATGCGAGTAGGACCTTGAATCCCGTCCAAGTTAATTACTCGACTACGGAGAAGGAGCTCCTAGCCGTCATTTTTGCCTTAGACAAATTCAGGCTTTACTTAATAGGATCCAAGGTCATTATTTTACGGACCATGCGGCGCTAAAACATCTTCTTTCTAAGAAGGATGCTAAGTCCCGTTTATTAAGATGGATCCTACTCCTTCAAGAGTTCGAATTAGAAATAAAAGATAAGAAATGAGTAGAAAATGAGGTGGCGGACCATCTATCCCACCTAGTTTTACCCGATTTCATTGAAGAGTCACCTATTGAGGACTCATTCCCTGATGAACAACTCTTTGTTACTATACATCCACCATGGTACGCTGATATAATAAACTATCTTTCCACAGGTATAATGCCGACTCATTGGACTGCGCAGGATAAATGAAAATTTTTAAGGGAAGTGCGTAAGTTTTTCTAGGATGAACTATTAATTTTCAAATATTACCCAGATCAAATAATTAGAAGATGTGTCCCTGATGATGAACAAAATTATATCATCTCCTTTTATCATAGTCAAGCATGTGGCAGTCATTTTTCTGCCAAGAAAACTACCAGCAAAAATTCTGCAGTATGGTTTTTATTAGCCTACCTTGTTTAGAGACACCCATGAGCTTTCCAAAGCATGCAAGTGTTGTCAAAAGCTAGGAGGATTGTCCCGTCAAAATATGATGCCTCTCAACTCAATTTAACATCTCAAAGTCTTCAATTGTTGGGGCATCGATTTCATGGGACCATTCCCCTCATCTTCTAAACATGTCTACATATTGCTTGCCGTAGACTATGTGTCCAAGTGGATAGAGGCCATTCCATGTAGAATCAATGATCATCTCATGGTTCTATAGTTCCTTAAAAAAATATACTTTCTAAATTTGGAACGCCTCGAGCGATCATAAGTGATGGTGGCTCTCACTTTTGCAATAGGCCTTTTGAAGCCTTAATGAAGAAATATGACATTAGGCATAAAGTAATCAATACCCCTTACCACCCACAGACAAGTGGGCAAGTTGAAATTTCCAATAGGGAAATCAAACAGATTTTGAAAAAGACGGTGAGACCGAATCGCAAAGTTTGGTCGCTGAGATTAGTATATGCTCTTTGGGCTCACCGTACCACTTATAAGACCCCCATTGGAATGTCTCCCTATAGACTTGTCTATGAGAAAGCTTGTCATTTGCTCGTGGAACTTGAACACAAAGCCTATTGGGCAATTCAGGCATTGAACTTCGACATTAACAAGGCTAGCTTGCTTCACAAACTCTAATTGAATGAGATTAATGAGATCCAGAACGATGCTTACGAGAACTCGAGGATTTACAAGAGTAGGATGAAAGCCTTTCATGACAAACACATTTTCAGAAAAAAATTTCATGAAGGCCAAAAGTACTCTTGTACAATTCCCAACTTCATCTGTTTCCAGAAAAATTGAGATCTCGATAGACTGGCCCATACATTGTTAAAGAAGTTTTTCCTTATGGGGCTGTCGAGATAGAGAATGCGGCGAATTATAACTGTTTTAAAATGAACGGACAACACCTTAAACCATTCGTTGAGAAATTCGATTTAGAGGATATGTTCATCACTCTGAAGGATCCTGTGCATCAGGATGATTGATCTCCTAGTCTGACGGAGATAGAGTAGATTAGGTTTAGTATGTTTTTCTATTTTAGTTTTACTGCTTTAGTAGATTTATATGTCGGAGGTAGATTCCCATCATCAACTCACTCAGGTACTCTTATATTCACCCTCTTTTATTTTTATCATTGCTCTCATGCTCATGTTGATTGCATATCTTTTTACATTGAGGACAATGCAAGATTTGGTTAGGGGGTGAGATTCCTAGATGAATTTACTAGTTTTTGTGACATTTTGAGTAAGGTTTTGTAGAAATTTTTTAATTTTTCTGAAACATCAAAACTCCTTTGGAAAACCTCGTTTCTATGCACTTGGGATGTTATAAGTATGAAAGGATGAGAGACTAATTGATATGATTTTAAGATTTCTGAATTATCTTAAATATAATAGTTTCTATATGAATTCCCCCATTTATGTGATCGATAGAACATTTAAACACTTTTGAGTCTAGTTCACATTACCCGATTCTCATGGTGTAAAAGGATTATGTAGATTTGTAGATTGGTTAGACTGAAGATTTGAAGTGTTTAGGAACTAAGCCAGGGAACTTTGTCCATCCTTGTTCACGTGAAATAAAAAAAAGAATGAAAGATATGAATTTCTAAAAATCCCATCTAATGTGTATGAAAAAGAGAATGAGAATATGATATTCATTGAAAATTTGTGAAAAATTCTGAAAAGGGCTACCTATTACCAACTAGGGGATGGTCTACCTGTAACTAAAGTTGAAAATGGGAAGTAGTGTGAAAGTCATCAAAGGAACAGTAAGGCAAATTCTTGTCATAAGTATTTGGTTGATTCTGTACACTTTTAGATCTCTTGTTTTGCTGATTTATGAAGAAGGTAATCCTAGAAACTAATGAGATAAATATGCACATGCACACTTGACCATACATGTTCGAATTCTTTTATTTGTTAATAAATCAGTGGGGATTCTATGTGAACACTTATTATGTTTGGAGAGCTTAGGACTTCAATTTCTTATCACTTAGTTTTTTCTGAATTTTGCACTTATGTGTCTTATAGTTTATAAAAGTATAGTTTTCAAGAGAGAGTTAAATTTTTAGAGAAGTAGATTTTTTCATATATGTTTTGCTCGGGACTAGCAAAATGCTGGTTGGGGAGTGTGTTGAGCTCTTGATTTATACATATCCTAACCCCATTGCATCACATTTTATGCATATTTCTATGTTTAAAAGATTATTTAATGCATGTTTTGTGATTGTAGGAATGAAAGAGAGACTTCATCTAATCCGTGCTTAAAAGACTACCTAAAGAAGCCTTTCAATGAAGATTGAAGGTGGGCCAAAAAAGAAAGAAAGAAGCAAGAAGAAGAGAGAGGAAAGAGAGGAAGAAAATAAAGAAAAAATAGGCTAGACCGGTCCTAACCGGTCGGCCAAGGAGGCCACTACCGGTCAAGACTAGTTGGCCACCATTGCTGCCCCCTATATGGCTCGCTGAACCCAGACTCAGACGGGTCTGACCGATCAAGACTGTTCGGCCAGAAGCAGGCCCCTTCTCCTACATTCTCTAGACGTCCACCAGACAGGTCCAACCAGTCAAGATTGGTCAGCCATGTGTAATTTTGCAGATTTCTAACAACTTCTCATTGAAGCTCCGTATTTTCATGCATTGCGTAAGTACTATGCAGATTCTGAAAGTTTCTAAGTCGGTGGAGCCTTTCCATTGTAAAAGGACACCTAGGGTTCGTTCCTAAGGTATCATAGAAGGCTTGAAAACTTGTGGGAGGTGAAGAGGATCGTCGTGGAGTGTCTATAACTCTCCCAAACTCGATTTTTAATGTTTTTCTTTAGTTTTTCATTGCTTTTAGTTGTAGCATGATGATGCTCGGCTAGAACCTCTTAGCTAAGGCTAAGAGGTGAAGCTTGTAGCTAGTTCTCATGTAAAATTCGTTTGATTCAAGTACTTTACTTAAAGTTTGGATTTTTAAGTTTTAGTTTGAATAAAATTGGTATTTTTGGATGTTTTATGAGAGTTCATGTGCTTCAGACATGAGTTCCTTACAATTCTCTGAGATTGCCATGTTTGGATTGATTGGATTCGTATAGTAATAACCCTAGAGCATTTCATAGTCTCTTGGCATGGCTGTCACTTCGAAGACTACATGTTTGAATTCTATGTGCTTCATTAGAACTAGAATCTTATTTTCTGACTTAAGTGAGATTGTTTGTGTTTGAATGCTTAATCTTCCAACTAGAAGAGAGATAGAATTTCGAATCTAGTTGTGTTTATGCTTGGATGAATGGATTCACATGGGACTACTACAGGTGGATCCTTGAGGCCTTAGTTCCATAAATAATCATATGTTTACAAAAGTTATTGTTTTTACTTAGTTTTTAAAATCAAACTTCAAAATTGGTGAATTTGAAGTTGTTAGAATGGTTTGAATTGGTTTGCCCTAATTTCCTATGGATCGACCTTGCTCTTACTGAGTTATTACTACATTGCAAGCCTTACAATTGAGGCGAGTGAACATTGTCCAATCATGAGTGCCACCATTTCTAGAGAAGTTTCTGAGGAGATATGCGCATCGCTTAAGGTCTTGGTGAATGATTCTTAGTGCATATGGGATGTGGAGAGTAACTCCCATATCGAGATCTAGGTAGAGATTGACTTAAGTTGGGTAGTGACATTGTAGGTCGTTTCGTTCTTATTGTCGAGGCTTGAAAGGACACTATTGAGATCCTTACTCTGACCGTTTCTCTGTATGCATTGCCCATTAGGGTTCATGTTCTTGACTTCTGCACACTACGGGTAATGTCATGTGACAGCCTTGTAAAAGGGCTTCTCTGCCCCTTCAAGGATCACTGGTTATTCAGAGTTTGATGCTGGAGGAGTGATTGCTGCCTCTTCTTCATATGGATCCCTTGCCTTGAGAGCCACATTCTCGCTTGTACTAAAGGGAAAATGGCACGATTTGTCTTCATAAACTACGTAGGGTTGAGGTCCAGGCTTGATTATCTCAAGCTCAGGTGGTACGCAGGGGATGAACACTGGTCTCTTCATTATAACCAATGACCTTCCTGTGCGGTCCAGTTAATGAAGCGTAACCGAGATTCCCCCTAGCCGATTCTGTGGCTCGGGAACCGACCTTTGCGGATTGCTAGTTCGAGGGCTAAGGGAGCTCCTTCGAGGATGACTGGCTTTGGGGTTGGTACTGAAGATGCTCCTTGTAAGATAACTAGTTCAAAGGCGGGAAGGGCTCCCTCGAGGATGATTGGATCCTAACGTTGGTGGGTGTACGACAACCCTTGCGAGCTGACTGGTTAGAATGCGTGAGGACCTCCCTCTGAGATGACTAGCTCCCACTGTTAATGGGCATATGACGTGACTAGTGAGCTGTTGGGTTCTACGTATGGTGTTGCACCCTGTAAGTAGACTGGCTCGGTATAGGAGAGCGCCCCCTTGAGAACCACTGGTTCGAATGTTGGGGGAGGTGATGGCTGGGCTCCTTGTAAAATTAGGGGTATATCTGGCTGTTTGTGAGAGAGTGTATGGATAGATTGCATGGGGGAGAAGAAACGGTCGACACGCTCATCTTTTTCTATATTGTTGATGATATGACCATTAGATGAACTAGGATCCGTGAGATGTTGTAGTAAAGGATTTTGGAGGATATTGGTAAGAGCAGGTGGAGGGGATCTCGGAACGAAGATGATAATCTTCTGACTGTAGATCAAATCTTGGATCGCATGTTTCAATGAGAAGTAGCGCTCTGTCATATGACTGCGTCCCTAGTGGTACGCACAGTACTCATTCTCATTGTAATTGAGAGGAAGAGGATTTGGAGGAGGCCTTGGTGGCAAGGGGGTGAGGAGTTGATTTTGTATTAAGTAGCCATGAACTAGCTGTATGTTTGAATGAGTGGTGTGAACTTCCTTAGTTCTCATGCCATTTTCATGTTCGGATGCTGACACTGGGCGTTCGCCTTGGGCGGCTGCTGCTGCTGTTTTGGTAGTTGTTGTAGCTGCGACTGAGGTTGTTGGTTCAACTGTGGCGGAGGCAGTGGCTAATATCTCCACTACTTAGGTTGATAATTTTGATAATGTTGACGTCCCTACCGATGGGCATATTGATTCCCCTAGGCAGTGACGACGATGTTGTTGACCTCTGCTGGTTGTGGCAGTGAACCATTTTTGTTTTCATTCCTATACCCTATGGGTCTTCCTTTGACTTTGTTTCATTAGACTGGAGTGGCTTGATGAGGCCATGGGGAGATCATCCTCGCGTAAATTGTTAAGCTCTGAATTATGCATTATAATCCCCAATTATATAGCATAGTTACATGGTTTACACAGTTAAAATTATTGACTTATACATGTTTCTATGTTAGTAGGTAAAAGAGATAGTTCTTATAAATTTTATGCTAAAAGGAGAACTTAGGATGCTTAGAAGACAAGCTTCTAACATACAAAAGAAGTGGAGAAACAAGTTGCCGAAGATCGAAATTGAAAATCAAAATGCAAAAGGAGACAACAGAAATCAGTAGGTCGATAGTCATTATCGACCGACCGACAGGTAAGATCAATCGGCCGACAAGAATGGTCAACCAGCCGAATTTTCCTGAAATCTGAAGTTTGAAGGCTTAAATTTCCCAAATTGTTTCAGATGATTTCGATCGGCCGATGGCAAGGATCGATCGGCCAACGGAGCTTCAGGAGTTCAAATTTCTTTTTTGGCAGTTGCTTAATTGAAGGATCGACCAGCCAACGTCAACGCCCAGGGTCGACCGGTCGATGGGTGATGTCGGTGCAAATTTATTACACAATTGAAGAGGCGGTGCTCAAAATTTCCTATATATAGAGGGGTCCTCTGTGCTTCTAATTAATCCCAAGCAGTCCTAGAAGCCAGGGAACAAGGAGAATTCAAAGTGGAGGCTTCTACTTAAAGTATTTCTTCTTCTAATTTTATGTTTTCTTTGTTTTTAAGAAGTTCTGGTTCAATCATGTCTTTGATTAGCTAAGCCTTTTAGATAGGGCTAAGAGGTGAAACTTGTAGACGTTCTTAATGCTCTAGTTTATTTATTTTAAGTACTTTGAGCTTAATGTTGGATTTTTCAGAATGTTAGTTCAAATAAAGTTGATAATTTTAGAGAATTCCAAAGATCTTTTATGATCGATTGGTACATGAGATGCTTATGAGTTTATGAAATTAATAAGATGAGTTTTATGAAATCTGATTGATGGAAACCCTAAATCTATCGTGATTTCTGGATACAATTGATGTTTCGTAGTTCCATTAGTTCAAGTTCTCAGATTTGAAGTAAACTAGTTTCTAGAAGTTCAAATATTTTATTTGTGATTATGCTTTAATTGAATTTATCTTTCGATTAGATAAAGACACACCGTCCATCCATGATGTATGTGTTATATCCACACCGTCCATCCAATTTTTGAAATCATTTTAGGGTATGATCTAGAAAATGAGGCAAATCTAAAGCTCAAGTGGAAGTCACAACAAAAATGAGTAGGGACAATTATGCCTACTGTGAAACCTTCCTGGGGCCCTCCATGATGTTTATTTGCCATCTAAGCTGCTCATAAGGTTACACAGATTGGATGAAGGGAAAACACAAATATCAGCTTGATCCAAAACTTTTATGACCCACCAGAAGCTTTCAATGGTAAGAGTTTAATCCCCATTGCATGATTTCTGTTGTGTCGTCCAATCGAGCTTCATATCTGCCTTGTATTTGGGCTCATGCCCTAAAATGATCTCATAAAATGGATGGACGGTGTGGATACAACAAATACATCATGGTGGGCCTTACAAAACTTTATCATGTAAACCCACCGTACCATACAAAACAAGAACTTTATCGTAGAAACTCACCATATTTTTTTTTGTTAGTACACACATCCCACTGTTGGTACACCCACCCCCATAGTTAGTTGCACGGTAAGTTAGCCAACCCCCACTTAGGAATCAATACCAAAGACTTCAATGTTGAAACTAGGTTATCTTTACTTGAGAACGTCTGCTTTATGTCTGACCTAGTTATAGTCATTTTCTCTCCAGCAGCGCGAGGGATTTTGATTTCTTAACAGGGAAGGAAATTTTTAAATGAAAAGGAGGAAATTTTTTAAAAAGGGGGATTTACATTTTGAATGAGTATCAGGCTGGGCCCAGATTGACGGGCATTGAAACAGTGTGTCCAAGCCCAACCCAACTGCAAAGAGGGCTGAAATGTTAAGACCAAACTTGACCCTCGGGCCTATACTCTAGCCCAAGCCCAGCCGGAAAGCCCAACATGCCAGCCTAGCCCATTGACAAACCTACCAAAAGGAAGTGGATGTTGTCCATCATATCAGAGCCAAACCTATGTAGGGCATGATGTAACTAGGCCTCTGACATGACCAACTATGTGGGTCGATTTGTCCTATTGCAATAACGATTGGTAGTCATATGTCCTGTAACGATACCTGGATTAGAAGTAATGGCCGACTTACCGTTCACACTTCAAATGACAATTTCTCCCTTTTTGGAATGAATTTCTTTTAATTGGACACCCCTAAGGCCCGGTTATGTCATGCCCTACATAAGTTTGGGCTTGGATCTAACGGACTACATCTGCTTCCGTTTGAACTTCTTTCAGTCCAGCTGTGCCAATAATATTTATGAGGCCCGCGCTCTGCGTCAATATTTCACAGTTTTTCTCTACTTGCACAAGGAGTACTAGCATGTAGATGACACGAGGGATTGGATGCCTTTTACACACGTCTGGGCGACCCAGTTTTAGAAAACAGTGTACGTGTAGAGCTTTAGCTGCCTTGTATCATGGCACTAATTAAAGTACCCTAGAGTTCATTTTCAGTGCTTTGGGATTAAGAGGTCTGGTAGAACATGGGGTTCATCCTTCGAGAAAAACTTTAATACTCTGGCACGCATGTGATGGATGATAAACAAACACTTCGAGATTTCTTAAAAATTGCAGATGTGGCACAAAGAAGTCAAATTAAACTGTCCATATTATGATACAAGTGTGAATATATCATTAAAAAATAAATTAAGCCTATTTGGTTATATTACTAATGGATTGATGGATATTTATTGGATGGTTAAAAAAAAAATCCAACTGTCCTATTTACACGAACAAGAGTTAATCATGATTAAGGAAACCCCAATGTTGAGCGAGGTCAGGTTTTTTCGAAGACTTGACTCAATATTTGATTATTATAAATTGAGATATTAGGGATGTTAATAGATATTTAAAATAGTTAGATTTTATACAAGTAATATAAAACATAACACAAAGTAACAACATTATTATTTAATTTTTTTTTTTCCATTTAGAAATTAATTATCGTATAAGTATTAATTGACTTAGCAATTGGATCATTGGAGACATCATGCCATAGTTATCATTTTTTAGCCATAGGTATTCTTCCAAGAGCAGCAGTATAGGTTTGGTACCTCATTGACCCTCTTGGATGATGTTGCAGGGTTTGAATATCTTTATTGGCATTTTTTTTTTCCAGGTTAGTAGACACACCCCACTATTAGTACACTAAATCCCACGGTTAGTGACACCGCAAGTTAGCCATCCCCACTTGGGAATCGATATCAAAACCTCAGTCTTGAAACGATGTTATCATCGCCCAATCTACCACTTGAGCTATGGATCGGGGTGTATCTTGGCATATTTATTTTTAATAAAATCCCACTTATGATTAGTAACTCAGTTTTAAGTCATTCCGAGTTGATGACACCCAGTTTCTGAGAGGCTTGGCTGGAAATCTTGCCTAGTTGAGATGACTAGGCTGAGTTTTGAGTTGAGTCAGTGAGTTTTGGAGCTATGGTGTCAACCAGAGTTTAGGATTGGGCCCTTACTAATGCCTCAGACTTACGAGAGTTTCAGCAGGAAGTCATGGATTTGAGTACCCATTATGGTATGGAAAAGCAACTGTGGTATATATGATGGCGTGGGTGTGAGTTTGTGTAAATGAATAAATAAATAAATAACCAGAAGTTTGGATTATTTAACCAATTTGATCTTGAGATTGAGACTTGGGGACGGTCGACTACTCAATCTAGTTAGTTTTATTTGAGCTGATATATGCCGTGTGCACAATTTCTGAATGTCTGCATATCAAGCATCATATGCAGCCAGAGTATCATGTAACTCCTCTCACCCTATATGGTGTTCTAATGAACCATGCCTCGATTAGGATTCATGGGCGCGTACCTACCACTAATGGATCACCAAGTGAAAAGAATGTGCAGGAGATCTAACACGTTTTGATCAAATATCAGCGAGATGTTATAAATCTCGCATTATTGCCACAAATTTTTTATCAAAATGATATTATTATAACAATATCATGAGATTTTCATAATTTTGACATTTGTTTTCACAATTATATCCTAAAATTTATTTGGGAGTTAAATGCATATTTTCTAAAATTTAAAATTATTTATTAATTATAATAAATATTATTATAATATTTTAATTTTTACTGATATTCTTCTGATAATATCACAAGAAGAATGTAAACATTTCAAAATCTCCTGAGAATTTTCGGCCTGAGTAATTACGGAGAACAAAAAATTTCATATCATCAATATGCCGCCAACTTACTACATCTTCACGCACTTCCAAAACTCATGCAATTTCAAAAACTCAGGCCAGCCACACAACTTGAATTTAGAAGTATCAGGCATGGTTGTACAATATTTCCCACTTGAGTTTTGGATCTGCCTGTGTCTCGCCTGCTAGCCCAGTTGGAAGACACCTAGGCATTTCAATAGCAGGTCTCAGGTTCGAGTGCTAAGAGACACACTAACCCCACTAGTAGGTGGATGCATTGTCTGACTAACTGAGTGGGTGTGTGGAAACCATATCTCCATGTTGCTCGAAGATTGGACCCAATACCATCGTCGGTCCATATTTGAGCACAACTCATGTATGCCCATGATAACACATGACACTATGTAGGAAATCATTTTCCATGGTGTGTTGGTGATGGGGCTCATGCCATGTTGTTTCACCGTCTAGATGTCGACATATAACAATTGATTTTATTGTACACAACTCCAAAGTCAAGTCTTAATATAATCAATTGCAAGATTTCTCATTTGTCAATCTTTCTTTGGCGATTTGACGTTTAAGGACCGATGACAATGTAACAACGTACCGGCCAGATCCCTATTCATCATTTGATATAATCTTACCTACCTAAAGTTGAAAACTTCTAAAAAAATACCCACTAAGATTATATTAAAGCTAATGACATAAGCTTTGCTAAGGAAACCATCTAAATTCTACTGCCAAAGCTGCACATTTGTGTGAGATTCAAGCGTCCAAAAGTTCCATCCCACTTTGTAGTTGCCCTTGGAATCATGCCTGTCCACTGATTAGTTGAACTAGAATCTGAATGTCTTCTCGGCTTCAAAAGGATTGTCCTGTTTGCCGACCATCTGATTGATCCAACTCAGCATTGACATTGTCAGCACTGTATAATGCAGCAGTATTGACAACGTCAGTGCTGAGCTAGACCAATCAGGTGGTCAGCAAATAGAAGAATCCTATTGAAACCGAGCAGACAATCCAGAATCATTGAACTACTGTCAAAGAAACCAGCAATGCTTGAAATTACAGTATTGTTATGTTTTTGTAACCTGACTTTTGTTCCTCAAACACGAAGCTGGATAACACAAGCAATTTTAGGCTAAGCTTAACCTACAAACTAAAACGTGAAACCTACCGTTTGTTTTCATCCAATTTGCTCATCATGCACGCCAATGAAATCTAACGGCCCACATCTCTTGTGTGGGCCTGCTTTGAATCACTTGGTCTGTGGGTCCCACCATGATATATCTGTTTTATCCATGCGGTCCATCCATGTGGCCGGCTCATTTTAGGTCATAAGACAAAAAAATGAAGTAGAACTAGAGCTTAAGTGGACCACACCATAGGAAACAGTGAGAATTGAACGTTGAAAACTTGCTAGGGGCCACTGAAGTTTCGGATCAAGCTGATATTTGTGTTTTCCTTTCATACAGGGTAATGTGACTTCGTGAACAGATTGGGTGGAAAATAAACATTTACAGTGGGCCCCATGAAATTTTGAACATTAGGTGTTCAGCTCCCAATCTTTCCTGTGGTGTGGTTCACTTTATTTTTGGATCTGCCTCGTTTTTTTGGATCATGCCCTAAAATGAGCCGGAAAGATGAATGGATGGCACACGTTGATAAAACACATACCTCATGTTGGGGCCTGCAGAGCATTGACACCGGCTAGCTGGCTGGTTTTACGGTCATCTGCCAAACTGCGTCCGCATATGTGTGGGTGGGATTATTATATTTGAGATCTTGTAATGATTTTAAACCACTTCTTTCATGCTTTGACCCGGAGATGATTTTATAGAATTAGCTCAGATGAAGTGACAACATTGTTTTGTTTGAACCACATATGTGGGGCCCAATTTCCGCAATCTAAGCTATTCATCCGTTTCTACCTACCAGGGGTGGGACATATATACCAAATTATCTCCCCAGTGAGACCATTATAGTCACGTCGATGGTGACCTTTACTTGAAAATTACAGCCAATAGCCCAGATTAAAATGATCTCACATGGGCTTGCATCAAACCATTGAGACCGTCCCATGAAGGAGAAATTGTGTGACTCCATTTCAGTAGTGTAGAACACAACACTGACGTGTATACGTGGAAAGGCTCTATGGCCTCACCATGATTTTTGTATTTTATCCACGCTGTCCGTCAATTTTTCAAGATCATTTTAGGGCATGATTCAAAAAATGAGGCAGATCCAAAGCAAGTGGACCACACCATAAGAAAGAGTGGGAATAATGAAACTTATGAAACTTTGGGGAGTGTGCGACTTATGAAAGAGACTTATGAAACAATTATAAGTGTGCGACTTATCTTTCCCTCCCTTAATGTGGACAGTTAACCATTTTGGTTTTCTACTGTGGCTCTTGAAGGCCTCTGATCAGATTGCTAGGGTCATCTGATGCATGTGGATTTTGAATCATTTGTAATCTGTAGAAGGAACAACTAGATGAACGATTTCGATCTACCGTTCATCTGGAAACCCTGTATGATCTCCCTCTAAAATGGTGGGACGTCAGGTATGTATGCTTGTCAACTTCCATATTTTCTTCCTGTGTTATCATTTGCATCTTGTTTCCATACGCGCGTAGTATCGCTGATGGATTTGCCGACACCTTGGGCTCGTTATGGCTACTCGCGCGAGTTGCTATTTCTAATATCCTGCTTTCCTACAAATGCTTGCTAGATCGGGGCTGAACATCAGGTAGGCCCCTCCATGTATGCAGCAAGAAAAAAGTGTTGTGCAGGTGTCTTGGATTCTACCACGGTTGGTCCGACCTACAGGGTGACCAGTGTTGGTCCGACTGATAGTATGGCAGGTTCTCTCGGACGGGAGTATGAAGCAGGACACTATCGATCCATGTTTGAAAGGGTTTGATTTGCCGATCTGAGTCTAACTGACAGTTAATTGTTGATTTAATTGACAATGCACCAATCCAATTGACGACGTTACGCGAATTAGCATAAATTGGGGTATTTAAGTCTTAATTTGGATTAGGGTTTGGTGAGCAGAGGGTTTTCTCTCCAAATTATGAATGTTTAATTCTCTCTAAAGGCAAGAGTTTTGCGAGGCGAGAGGGTTCTCTACACTTGTAAGGGCTTGAGAAGGGATTTTCTCAAGGGCTAAGGTTTTTCCTGAGTTACGCATCGTAAGGAAAAATCGAGTACTTCTATAATTGAAAAAGGTAAGTGGTGTAAACTCTAAGGCTTTTGATTATGTAGAGATCTTTGTCGCTTTGTGCTATGGTTTTATTCCACGAGAGTTTTTTCACGTAAAATCAATGTGTTCTGTGTTTGCTTGTTTGATTGTTTTGATTATTTTACTTATTGTAGTTGTTCTATCTTTGATTTAAAACTCACTAACCTACTACGTTAATTCCAAAGAGCATACAACTTATAGGCTAATCAAGATATACCATTATGCACAAGTTTATAAACTAAGATAACATTCATGTAAGCAGTAATATAAATATGTAAGATGATTGAAGCGAACTCGGAGATGATGATGGAAGATGATTGGAGCAAACTCGAAGAGAAGGCTATGAGCACCATCCTAAAATTGCGATTTAAGTTCAATTATATATCGCTACGATAGGATTTGGAAACTATGGTTAAGTCTTAGAGAGGACGTGATTAGGATATTTTTAATATTTTGATTTAAAACTCACTAACCCATTACGTTAATTCCAAAGAGCATACAACTTATAGGCTAATGATCAAGATAACATTATGTCGGCAATAAACTAAACATGTAAGCTCCATTTTATCTTAGCATTGATAGGATTCAACACAAGAACAAAAGCATAGATAAAATATCATTCAACTCATTGCACACGATGTATAGTGGTTCAACTACTTGTCTACTTTACTTCCGACTGTCGCACTCAAACTTGAGTGTATTATATTTCACTATCACTTATGGTTTTGAAATAGGTTTACCATTAACCTTTACAAGCTACACAATGTTCTATGTGTACACACTCGTCAGTAGCCTGCGCAAGGTCTTTCAAAGTTTGGATCTCAAACTCCTCACTAGTTCGACACAAGAACTAGCTACGTATGCTCTTGTCAGAAGCTCTCACGAAGACTTACAATATGAGTTTAGGTTACAAACTCCGTATCTAAATCTCCACAAGAAATGATCACTACTTTAAACTCCAACACTAAGACTTACCTAGCTGGATGAGCCCCATGGTAGAGCAATGATGGGACGCCTCTTCTTGTATGACTCAACTTCTATTCAACTCCCACAAACAATACATTGCTTAAATCTTCCAATGTAATGCTAAGGTTAGGGAGAAGGGGTTGGTGAATCTTTCTACAAGGTAGGGTTATGTAGGGAAAGAGAGGGATTCACTTAGACTTACATTCAATGGCCTTTAGACAAAGGATTTTCCAATTTAATTTAGGTCAGGGCCTTCAATGAATGCCTAAGATCATCAGTCAATCCGAGCTTTGGATGCTCATTAATGATCCTTAATCACAAGGATTGAAGAATGATCTCCATGAGAATAGAGCTTAGGAGGAAGGACTTAGAGAGGGAAAATACTCGGCGAAAGCTCTTCGGATTCTCATTAAGTTGCAAAGAAACCCTAGCAAAGGATGAAATAACTTCGGTTTGCAATGGTCAAATAACAGGCGGAAAATGGAAGCTTCGATAGGATCGAGGGGTCCCTTGATAGGATTGAGAAAATCAAAGATTTAATAGTCTACACCCACACCTTTGTGATATTGGTAGACTGAGTGAACATAACCTCGTTTCAACACCGAGGTCCTGGTATCGATTCCCAACGTGATGGGTGGCCAATATTGAAGTGTGACTAACAGTGTGGGTGGGTGTACTAATAGTGGGATGTGTGTACTAACCCAAAAAAAAAAAAAATAGTTTACTCGCTTGACCGTTTTCTGTCCATGTTTGATCATATCGAAGGGCCTTCAATAGTATTGAGAAAATCGAAATTTCAACAATTTACTCGCTAGACTGTTTTTTGTTGTTCTTCTATTCTATCAAGGTGGGTCTTCGATTCTATCGAGTCCTATCGAGGGACTACGGATAGGATTGAGATCCACTCGATCAGAGCAAAATTCTCTTTTCTATGTTTTCAATTATTTGCTCACATTTTTGTCAAATCCATATTGATCAAATGGACTTCTCCTCTAGGCTACAAGAGCTTAAGATGTTCCTATCAAGTTTAGGGCAACCAGAGGGAGATGTTTTGGGGTTTGCATTGTTCTAGGGTTACAAGGTTAAGGTTCAACTAAGGCATAACTTTATGTTCTTGAATCTTCAAGCCTTTTGAGTATCATAGGTCTTCGAGTCTTCAATTCTTCAGCTTCTAAAGGGGCTCATTGGACTCATGACACAACATACGCTAATTGACAAATTTACACTTAGATCTATGGGCCCAAAGAACCTTGGATCAAGCTGATTTTTGGTTTTCCTTAGATCTGTGTGATCTTATCAATAGGTTGAATGGAAAATAAATATCACAGTAGGCCACACATGGTGTCCATGTTGTGACAGCATGCGGTGCATGATGTCCCACATCGTGGCCCACTTGTGGGCCCCATAAGAGTCCACAATAGTTAGAAAAGAGAAGGAAGGGAAAAAGTAAGGGGAAGAATGATCTAGCCATTGGGGTGGCCCTTGCCACTATGGGGTCCACCATACACACCATACATACACACACAAGATGGGTCACGCTCTTTGGGCCTAGTAAAATGAAAGAAAGTAAGGAAAATGGGGATCTCATCCTCCCATGCACTCATGATGCAAGATGGACAGTTAGATCGGCTCGGTTCCACGATCGGATAGTCCAGATGGCCTCTAAGCAAGCCTTCACCCTTAACCCTCTCACAATCTCTCTTTTCTCTCTAACTCTCTTAAACTCTCCCTTAACTCTCTCTAATATTTTCTTTCCTTTCTTATCTTTCCCTAATCTCTCTTTTTTTCTTTCTTTTCTTCTTCTTCTTCTTCTTCTTCTTCTTCTTCTTCTTCTCTCTCTCTCTCTCTCTCTCTCTCTCTCTCTTTACAAATGTGTGAAGTAAATGAGGGTTTGGGAGCTTGGGGGATTTGTAGAGAAAATAAGATAGAGAGGGAATTAGAAAGGGAGAGAGGAGTAGAAAGGGGAGAGAAATAGAGAATGAATAATGGTTTTTAACAGGGCGGTTGGTCAGTGTTGAATTTGAGGGCTCTATTGTATAGAGAATAGGAGAAAGGTAGGGGCATGTTAGAGATTCGTAGGGGTAGGTGGTACTTTAGTAGGGGTAATAAGGTAATTTAGGTGATAGATAATGGATTGATGGAGAAAAAGGTGATGGCGTAGGTGGGTGATTGATTAATGGATTGATTGATTGATTGATTGATTGGCAAAATTTCTCGTAAGATACTTCTGTCATGGTATAGGTCTTGGTTCGTTGTGGTACTAAAACATGGTGCCCGATTAGTGCTCTCCAATCCGATCCCTTCTAGGTATGCCGACATCGGAAACAAAGTGTACGGAAGTCTAATCAGGGTATGGGTCATAAATAAGATTTCTCCAAACATTACCTTAGATCCACCTTGTCGAGTCTGAGTTGAATCGAGTTTAGTATCGAGTTGAGTTGATTCAAGTGTTTGTGTTAAATCGACCTCTAAATCCCTTTTAGAATTTTAATTTGAGTTAAATTAGACTAATGGAATTGAATTTTAGTTGTAATTGATTTTTCCCATTTTTCATCCTTAGGATTTAACTCAATTGAGTTGCATACAGATCGTGTGTATCTAAATCAAGGCAATCCAGGTCCTCCACTCAACCTTGATCAGGAGGTAGGTCCCTTATGATTCACCTACATAGAAATTTTCATGAATTTCCATTCAAATTATATATATATCTATATATATATATATATTCAATCTAATCGGAAAATTGGTATCACCTAGGGCTAGATTTGATTTAAGAAAGTTCACACCTTCGAAACCCAATTGGAGAGGAGCCCAAATTAAAGGTAAGGTTTATCCTTCAAGCTTTCCACCAAAATTCTAGTTTAGTACTAGTTTTTATTTTATTTTATCACATTAGTTGAATTAATACAAACATGAGTAGATCTCTAATTAATCATAATGTGTGTGTGTGTGTAAATTCTTTAGTATACTTGAATTACATGATTTGATCTCTTGAGTTGAGTAATTTATATATGTACACATTCTAGTATCTCAAGATTACTTACATGATTAAATCTTGGATTGGAATAATCTTCACATGTACATATTTTCTTATGTTTAAGATCACATGATTAGATCTCTTGGTTTGAACAATCTATATGTTTATGATGTTTAGTATGCTTAAATTCATCTATGTATGGAATTAGTGTTTGCTCTAAATTAGATGATGGTATGAGTGAACTGCATGTATATTTTGTGGGAGAAGAATATGATTCATGTGGAAGGGAATGATATGTTGTATGAAGTTCGGTAATATGGCTTGGCATGTTGTTTGGATTGCCACATTGAAGAATTAATGGGAGATAAAACCCATGTATGAGAACTATTGTGGGAAAATATAAATGTCGAATGTTTGTAGACATATATTTTAGGATTATACCTTGAACTAGTGGGCTTATGTTGTGTGGAAACTAGTTTGAGTTGCTTGATGATTTGTCATCTTTGTAAGATACTTATGCCTAAGGTGGCTTATGGGTTAAACCTTTTATCATGTCCATCAATAGACTTATGGATTATGTTATCATGATTGGGAAGGTCACTAGTTGAAAAGGTTGACCATAATTAGATTGTTTGCGAATGGACTAATAAAGTATTGGCTAATCATGCACACATAGCATTTGCACTTTACTGGATGGCCTGATGTAAGACACTTGACATCTCGGGTCATTGTATGGTCGTACCTTTGTGTAATTTATCAGATGACTCTGATGCATCTACTTGGACTTTCGAACCATTGTGCGGCCATCCATTTTATGGAATTTTACCAGATGGTTAGTCATTATGTGGCCATATCATTGTATATTTTATCAGATGACTAGTCATTGTGCGGCCATCCCTTTTACATCGTGGGTTCCACCCACAATTTCCAGCTATATGTCCATCCACAGGCTGATGTATCCATGCATCCATGCATTTAAACAAGATTTTCATTATAAGTTGTATGTTATATTTGTTTGATCTCCATTTATAAACTAAACTTGACTATTATTATAGATGTGTAATCTTGGAGGTATTTCTCACTGAGATGGCCACTCATGCGCTTGTATGTGCAATTACACCAACTAGATGATGGAGTAGAGTGGAATGATGACACATTTGAGGATGCACTGATGGAGGCTAGTGAGGAGCCAGGTACAGAGGAGCCATATTTGAGTGTGGTCGAGGTCTATAAGCTGAATCAGTAGATTGCTAGTTTTTCTTTCAATAGATTGTTAAAAATTTTGAACTGTTGGTTTCTAATAAGTCCCCATCTTAATGTAGAGGAGATCGTTGAGCTCTACATGATGAAGATGGACAAAAGAAAAGATAAGAGGAAGACCCTAATAAAGGAGCTAAGACTAAGCAAACTGGTGAAAAAACAAAGCCTGACGACCGATCGACCACTGATCATGACCGGTCCAAGGACAGGTCGAATTTCACCTAAGGGACAGCCCACCTTGCTGGATTGTCCAGAGCCAATGACGACCAGTTTCCTAACTGATCGTGGAAACTAACAAGCGGTCTGTTGACTGGTTGAATTCCATCGTCAAGGCAGTCCAACTGGACTGCCCGGGTCCTTTGATGACTAGTGGGGGAACCCCTGACGACCAATTGTCAGACACACGAGCATACGTGTGAACTTGTTAATTTTAAGCTTCTCCTTTCATTTTTTATTAGAATTCTTCCTAATATCATTTTAGGGTTTCTTAGTAGTTGCTACACTATTTAAGGTTGTTTATTTTCATGGTAGGGGGATCATTAATCAATTTTTAAGAAGTTTTCTTTGAGTTTATCTCTATTTTCTCACATTCTTCGAATGTCCCTTGAGAAATCAAGGAAGATCAGTTGAGGTTTGTGATAAATCTATGGATTCAAATAAATTATCCTACGAGAGAGACGGTGGTCAATCTCATCCCGCCTATGGCTGCGCAAAGTTGGTATCAGAGTGAGGAACAACCTCGGGTAGATGGCATCTAGCAATGGACGTGGCAACAATCCCACTGATGGTGATTAAGGGATGAAGTATTTAGCGGAGAAGATGGACACTCTCTAGAGATCTTTTGAGACATCGTTGGAAGGGGTGCAAGCATATCTCAAGTAGATCGCTGCAGGTTTGGCTCCGTGACAGGCTTAAGGTGGTGCACAACCGCTTGTGGTTGTAGTACGACACGACCTAATGTTTTGACTAGCTCTTCCAACAACCGAAGTTAGGGCCAACCCAGAAGAATTGGAGGGAAGTGAGGAAGAAGTGGAAGGCTTTCTTGCTCAGCAACACGCACGCGACATCAATCGTGAAGATTGTGCGGATCGAGGTTACAGAGGTAAGGTTGAACTTCCATCTTTCAATGGGATGTTGCGTATCGAGGAATTTATGGATTAGTTGGCAGAAGTTGAGAACTTCTTTGACTATATATGGATATCACAGAGGATAAAAGGGTAAAACTGGTAGCCTATTGGCTGAAATCAAAGGCTTTCACCAGGTGGGACCAATTATAGATCTCTTGTACCCACCAAAACAATTTAGCTATTTATACATGGCCGCAGATGAGGCAACTTCTTTGGTAACGATTTCTCCCCTTAGATTACGAACAAGTTTTGTTCCAACAATATCAAAACTGTTGTCAGGGGAGTCGGACCATTGATGATTATATCGCTAAATTCAATAGGTTGGCCACGTGTAACGACCTGTCGAAAATGGATATTCGGAAGGCCACAAGGTTCATAGGTGGCTTAAGAGCCAACATTCAGGATCGCGTGTAGTTGCTTCCAGTATGAACTGTGGAAGACTATGTATAATATAACACTCACGCGGAAGACCATGCTAGCACGAGTTCCTACGCATTCATATCCATCACCCCGCACACCTACTCCAGCTCCAATGCAAGATACCTCTCTATCTAAGGGAAAAGAGCATGTTGGTGGGCGTGTTCAGCCCCAAACGATCACGAACCGAGATCCGGGGAGCGGTCCAGCTAGGTCGCAATGCATCACACCCACTACCGCCGGCCCAAGTTGAACCCCCAATCCGTATACTCGTCCTAGGCCGAACAATTTTTAATGATGTGGACAGTCGGACCACTTGTCCAACATATGTCCTTAGCAGCCCGTGACCAATTTAACTACTAATGAAGGAGTCGAAGAAGGGTTTGAAGAGGGCGAACTTAAGAACAAAGACTATCAGCAAGCCGATGGAGAAGACGGTGATAACATTGAATAAATTGATTAGGACCATGGAGAGTCCTTGGTGGTGAGGCATTTGTGTTTGCCCCGAGGCTTGAGGTCCATCCATAGCGACATATATACTATTTTTCGCACTTGTTGCACCATGATCGGAAAAGTGTATGACATCATCATCGACAATGGAAACAGTAAAAACATAGTGTCCAAGGTGATGGTGGATAAACTTCGGTTACTGATGAAAAAACATCTAGCCCCATACTCCATTAATTAGATTAAGAAAGTCAGCGACACCAAGGTAATTGAAAAATGTTTAATTTCCTTTTTCCATTGGTAGGAGCTACAAAAATGAGATTTTGTGTGATGTAGTGAACATGGAGGTGTGTTACATGCTTCTCGATCGATCATGGCAGTCAGACCGAGATGCGACCCATTGGGGCTGAGACAATACATATACCTTTGTCAAGGATGGGTGGAAGAGAATTCTCGAGCCAATGGTACCGGACAGCCGTCCCGAGACTTCCAAAGTGGAGGGGAACACTCTCCTAGCCATACGACAATTTTTGGAAGAGTTTAGAGAGACTGGGGAAACTTACGCTATGATTATGTAGGGTGAGAATCTAAAGCCCTCGAATATCCCCCCAACTCTATGACCATTGCTGAATGAATTTAGAAGTGTGTGGCCTGATGAATTACCAGACAGTTTACCACCCATGAGAGATATCCATCTTTGTATCGACTTTATCCTAGGGTCTAACTTTCCAAACCGTCCACAGTACCACTTGAGCTCGAAGGAGAGTGGGATCCTTTAAGGGCGGGTTGAAGAATTATTGAAGAAAGGACTTCTAAAGGAAAGTATAAGTCCTTGCGCAGTTCCAGCATTGTTGACGCTGAAGAAAGAGGACAAGTGGCATAGGTAATTAATAAAATCACTATCAAGTAAATATTTTCCATACTGTGCCTGGATGATTTGTTGGACATGTTAGAGGGGTCCCTTGTGTTTTTCAAGCTTGACTTGAGGAGTAGGTACCATTTAATTCGTATCTAGCGCAGTGATGAGTGGAAGATGGCATTTAAAACAAAGGAGGGACTGTATGAATGGATGGTTATGCCATTTAGTTTATCGAATGTTCCAAGTACTTTCATGCGACCCATGAATTAGGCTTTGAAGCCATTCACAAGCAAATTCGTCATAGTTTACTTCGACGACATTTTGATTTACATCCAAAATGAATCGAAACATGTGAGACATCTCAAGCAGGTTCTGTAAGTGCTTTGGGAAAACAAGCGATACCTAAATATGAAGAAGTGCTCCTTCATGACGGATCATTTACTATTTTTGGGCTTTGTTGTATCGTCCAATGGCATTCGAGTAGATGAAGAGAAGGTGAAGGCCATCTGTAAGTGGCCTACCCTAAATAACATCTATGAAGTGCATAGTTTTCATGGGTTAGCCACTTTCTATTGCCGATTCGTTAGATATCTCAGCTCTATTATTGCACCGATTACTGATTGCATGAAAAGGGGACCATTCTAGTGGACCGAGGAAGCTGAAAGGAGTTTCATTGAGATTAAGTGACAGTTGTCATCCACCCTATGTTTGTTCCTTCCAAATTTTAAGAAGGTGTTTGAGGTGGACTACGATGCCTCTTACATGGGGATTGGGGTAGTTTTGTTGCAAGAGGGCAAGCCTGTAGCCTTCTATAGTGAGAAACTGAGAAAAGCAAGGAAGAAGTAGTCCACATATGAAATTGAGTTATATGCGGTGGTATAAGATTTACGACATTAACGGCACTACCTCATTCAAAGGGAATTCATTTTGTATACGGATTATTAAGTCCTTAAATTCGTTAATAGCCAAACTAACATTAGTCGCATACATGCCAGGTGGATTTCATTTATGCGGGAATTTACATTTATTTTGAAGCACAAATTGGGCCAACAAAATAAAGTTGTTGATGCCTTGAGCAGTTGAGCCGCCCTTCTTATTACTATGGAAAATGAAGTGATTGGGTTGATTACCTCAAGGATATGTATGCTAACGACGGGGACTTCAAGGATGATTGGGCACGAAGCAAGGACAACCATCCTAGTGATTTTCACATTCAGGACGAGTTTCTGTTCTATGGAAACCGATTATGCATCTCACAATGCTCTCTACGTGACAAGATCATACATGAGCTCCATGGCGGTGGGCTGGGAGGTCACTTGGGTCATGATAAGACGAAGACTTTGGTAGAAGAGCGATACTATTGGCCTCATCTAAGCCAAGACATAGGGAGGATGTTTAAGCAGTGCCACACCTGCTAATCCTCAAAAGGTCAATCCCAAAATACTGAGCTTTACACTCAATTGCTCATTCCTGAAGGTCCTTGGGAGGATATTTCGATAGACTTCATCTTAGGTCTCCTACGAACTCAACGCGGTGCATATTCTTTACTCGTGGTGGTAGATTAGTTTTCCAATATGTCACACTTCATCTTGTACAAGAAAACATATGATGTAACAAGTGTAGCTAATTTATTCTTTAGGGAGGTGGTAAGGTTGCATGGTATCCCTAAGACAATTATGTCGAACCGTGATACAAAGTTCATTAGCCACTTTTTGCAAACTTTGTGGAGATGATTTGATACCCAGCTTTAGTGCATATCGGGAGACAAGCCGAAACAGTTGGACTTAGCCTTATCTCAATCTGAGTTTGCCTTCAACAAGATGGTGAACATATCAACAGGGAGGTCGCTGTTCTAGATCGTCTATAGATGAATTCCTCGTCACACACTCGATTTGGTTCATCTGCCCAAGGTTCCAGGTAAGAGCATAGCTGTATAGAACATGATAGAAAGGATCACTGAGATGCATGCAAAGGCTCGAAGTAATCTGCTAGAATAGAACAGGAAGTATAAGAAAGACGTAGACAAACATTGTCGCACCAAGGTCTTTAAGGTTGGGGACCAAGTGATGGTCCATTTGTGTAAGGAACGCTTCCCTACCGGCACATATAACAACCTTAAGCACAAGAAGATTGGACCATTATCGATCCTCCGAAAGATTAACAACAATGCTTATGTTGTTGATCTTCCAAAGGAATTGAGATCTCCTGTATGTTCAACGTCGCCGACTTATACGAGTACCACGAGCTAGTGGTAAATGAGAACTCGAGGTCGACTTCTTTCTAAAGAGGGGAGACCGATGTAGAGGAGGTCATTGAACTCTACATGATGAAAATGGACCAAAGAAAGGATTAGAGGAAGACCCCAATGAAGGAGCCAATACTCAGTAAACTGGTGGAAAAACAGAGCTTGACAACTAGTCACGACCAGTCTGAAGACCGGTCGAATTTCACCTAAGGGAAAGTCCACCTCACCGGACTGTCAAGAGCCAGCGATGCTAGTCGCCCGACCGGTCGTGGAAACTGACGACTGGTCCACTGACCAGTCAAATTTCATCGCCAAGTCAGTCGAGCTTGTTAGATTGCTCGGGTCCTTTGACGACCAGTTAGGGACCCCTGACGACGGGTCGTCAGACACACGAGCAAATGTGCGAACTTTCTAATTTTAAATTGTCACCTTCCGTTTTTCATTAGGATTCTTCCAAATCTCGTTTTAAGGCTTCTTAGTAGTTGCCACACTATTTAAGGTTATTGTTTTTTCATGGTAGGGGGATCATTAATCAAATTTTAAGAAGTTTATTTGAGTTTATCTCTGTTTGCTCACGTTCGTTGAGTATCCCTTGAGAAATCAAGGAAGATCGGTTGAGGATTCTCGAAAGATCCGTGGATTCGGATCAGTTATCCTATGAGAGAGATGGTGATCGATCTCATCCAGCCTACGGCTGTGCCACATCTAAGTGAACATTTGGATATGTTTGAGTTATTGATTGGAGCTTTATCCTAATGTGTAGTTTATCTTAATTCTATTTTATCCTACCATACAAGTGTGAACATAAATGATGATTGAACATAAGAAAATAAATCTGCTTATATTTTCTCAAGCTAACACTCGGGATTTCGGAGCAAGAATTCTATACTCGAGCTTTGAAATTCGGGGCATTACATGGTGGCACTTGTTTGGGCAAGGTGTCGGGTGGAGTTGGGGCACAGGGTTGGGCAGGGCATCTGACCATGAGGTTGGTCAAGGTATCACAGCAATGGCACGAGACACGATGAAAGCACAGGGGCACAGCAACACAGAATAGTAATTTTGAAGAAGAGGAATAAAGGGGCTAAAGTTTTTTAGGGCTTAGAGGGGCTTAGGTTTTGTAAGGTTTAGAAAAGCTATGATACCATAATATTTTAGTAAAACTAGGGTTCAACATTTCCCCCTCTATTATTTATAATAAAAATAAGAGATAATGTCATACTGATGTATATATTTCTGTTGAATTCAAAAAATAAGCTTATTTTTAAACTCTTTCCTAAAACCTGCTTAAGGTTTTTGCTCTTAGCTAAAAAAGGCCTCCTCTCATATAACATTACTTATGGATACTGTATTTTTTAAAAGACTTTTTTATTCATGAAAAAAGAAATACGGATTACATCATACCCCACCGATCTCCCGCTGGAACGACAGGAGTTCCAAGTGGCCACATTAATGTATAGGTTTTATGCACACCTTCCATCACTTTTTCGTATAATTTTAGGATATAGGCCTAAAAATGATTCAGGTCCACGAAATAGGTGGACCACAAAATGGGAATTAAACTCTCACCTTGAAAACTTCTCAGGGCCATAAAAGTTTTAGATGGAGCTGATATTTGTGGTTTCCCTTCATTCAGGTGTATGTAACTTTATGAATAGGTTGGATGGCAAATAAACATCAAGGTGGGCCTTAGGAAAGTTTCAACATGGAGCATCATTATCACCACTTCCTGCGGCGTGGTCTGATTGATGATTGGATTTTCCTAACTTTTGCCCTATTCTAAAATTTCATGAGAAATGGAGATGAACCCATACATCCTGATGGCCACTTAGAGCTCCTGCCTGTTCCCAGCTGGAGGCGGCTGGGTAGGACGCAATCGGGGTTCCGTAACAAGGCCTCCGGTCAGGTCTTACCCATAGCACTGGTTCCGAAAGGACGTGGATTGCCTACGAACGCTATAATGGCAAGTAGCCACTCGACAGTGCTATGTGGCCCCACCATGATATATGTGTTTTATCCATGCCATCCATCCGTTTTTCCAGCCCATTTTATGAAAAGAGCCCAGAAATGAGGCAATCTCGTGTGGACCACGCCACAGGAAACAGGTGATTGAACGCCTACCATTAAAAACTTTTTAGAGGCCACAAAAGTTTTGGATGAAGATGATATTTACATTTTCCCTTCATCCAGGTCTTTCTGACCTAATCAACCGGTTGGATGGAAAATAAACGTAACAATGGGCTCTAGAAATTTTTTTAATGGTGGGCATTCAATCACCAATGTTTTCTTGTAATGTGGTCCACTTGAGATTTGGATCTATCTCAATTTTTGGCTCATGCCTAAAATGATCTCGAAAATTAGATGGACGGCGTGGATGAAACAGATATATCATCGTGGGGCCATGGAGTACTGTCCAGTAGCAAGGTGGCTTCTGGTAGCATCAATAGGCAATCCGCTGGAAGCGGATTGCCCCGCAAAAGCCTTTTGCAGAATTTCTTGGTGGGACCACAGTGATGTCTGTGAGTAATCCACCCGTCCACCTATTTTGCGATCTAATTTTAAGACATGCAACAAAAAACGAGTTGGTTCTGGGATTTAAATGGACCACAAAAGAGGAAAAACTGAGAAAAGAAATGTCTATTGTTGAAACGGTTCCACTGTAATGTTTATATGCCATCCAAATCATGGTTATTTCCACTGAGATGAACTGAAAACACAAAAAATTATTCTGATACAACACTTTTGTGGTTATACAAATATTTTAACTGTGGTAGTTCAATCCCTCACTATTCCTCTTGTGTGGCCTACTAAGCCTTAGACTTGGCTCATTTTTTATTTTATGTCCTAAACGAACTCACAAAACAGATAAATGGGGTCGATTTCTCACAAAGCTCACGGTGGAGTCCACCTAGCTAGTTTTCATGCACAAGAAAAGACTTGGGGAGGAAATCCATGTCCATTGCTCCCACAGTCGCAGCTAAGTTATGATCCTACAGTAACACCTTCCCGGCTGGGGTTTCAAAAGTTGTGAGAGCCCCATCATGATGTAATCCATTTTTTTGCATGGGAACTCTTAAGGCATGGCTCCAAACATGATGCGGATCCAAAACTCATGTGGACTATATATACTATAGGAAATGGGAAGGGATTGAACACTTATCCTTGATAACGATCTTAGGGCCAAGCACATTGGATGGCAAAAAAGAATTATAGTGGCTCCTCAATTTAGGTCCATGTTGTTAGGTTGGATGGACGACATGGATCAAACAAATGCATCATTGTGTAGCTACAGGATTCTGCTACTCTTGTCCAAGAAAAGGAATAAATAGGGCATAATCATCTTTTTAAAATATAAACAGGCAGAACATGTGACAGACGTTAGTCAAAGTCAAAATATGTAATTATTTAACTGTATTTAGAAATCTTAAGCGGGTTTTATAGGAAAGAGTTGTTTTTGGAATTCAACCAAAATATAGGGCATTGTCTCTAAAAATAATGACAAAAATAGTATGATAGTCCAAAGGACCATATTACAAAGTATACACTACTCACTCTAAGCAAATATGATTCTATCATTATTGAGCCTGTAGTGCCAACACATGATGGTATCCCATTAGTCCACATAGGTGTGTAAGAGTAGGGTGTGTGCATCTTCTCCTGAGCTGTTGGCCGTGGAATATCATATCAAAGTCGTTGAGAAGATACGAAGACCGGTGAATCTAGATGAAAGAACGAAAAGTCAGACGAGAGGCTAGTCCGCATGCATATGCATCAACATTGACCTCTGGAAGCCACGAGTCTGCTATTAAGGTCAAGAAAGGTGGAATGAAGACGAATTGCCCTTTCATGTACGAAAATCCATGCAAGAAGTGCTTTTCGTATGGCCTAATTGGCCATTTGGAGTTGCTTAACTAAGGCCACGGAAGCACTATCTTAAGATGAAGGCAAGACCCCACAGATGTGGCGGGGAGAGGAAAGAGAAAGAACAAAGAAATGGCCTCCGGTCTAGGCCCGTGGATGATCATAGAATCAAGAGGTAAAGACAGAAGAAGGTGCAAAGAGCTTACGGTTGACACAAGCAATGGGCCATGGCTCAAAATCGAGCCCATCACGATTTGGCCCTCAAGTTCATCTGGCCGATGTGGAGAATGAGAAGCGTGCAATGACAAGTAACAAAGGCCAATGCACCCTGGTCACAACAACCAGAAGCAAAGCCATGGACCTGAATAAGCCCAAAGCAAAGGAAGCCTTACTTGGACCGGCCCAATAGGAACCAAGAGCCGGGAAAGAAAGTTCCCATCAAGCCACAGCCAATCACACCCAAGAAGACAACATTGCGCCACCCGAGCCAAGATTAGGAGCAGATTAGGTGCGACCAAGCCTCACCCAACACATTGCAGCCCTGACTATGGGGCCCACCTTGATGATTGTATTGTATATTCACCTTGTCCATCCTTTTTTAAGGCATGAGCCCAAAAATGAAGTAGATCCAAATCTCAGGTGGACCACACCATAGGAAACAGTGGTGATCGACCGTTAAAAAATTCTCATGGGCCATAATAGTTTTGGATCAAGATAATAATATTTTTTAAACCCTTCATCCAGATCTGTGTGACTTATCAACAGGTTGGACGGCAAATAAACATTACAATATATATTACAATGGGCCTTAGGAAGTTTTTAATGGTAGGCATTCAGTCACCACTGGTTGGGTCCTGCTTGTAGACTTGGGCATCAGTCACCTGGTTGGTCCTTGCTTGTGGTAGACTCTGTGGAGTTTCAACAAGGGGTCTCGGTCTCGAAACCCATTACTGGTGAAATATCCACGCTGCTGACAGCACCAGTGGGTGCGTTGCATGACTGATTGGGTGGGTGTGTTGCGTGACTGACTGAAAAAAAAAAAAAAAAAAAAAAAGTCACCACTGTTTCCTATGGTATGGTCTACGTGAGATTTGGATCTGCTTCATTTTTGAGCAGCCTTAAAATGAGCTGGAAAAACGGATGGGTGGCGTGGATGGCATGGATATATAATACACACACCAAGATGTGCCCCACGGTCTGCTCCCTACAAGATCATGGCTACTTCTCAGCCCCATTATGTATCCATATGGAATCCAAGTAGTACCCTCTAGCTTGTGAAATGTTACCCTTACTTCCACCATTCCTTCTCTTTCTTTACGGGTCCTACAGCAGTTAATGATGGCAATGAGTTCCAAGGGTATTGTCATCTCTCCTGTGGGAGGGCTGGATTTGAACACGTTCACCATGCAGAAAGCTCGGTGGAATTCTTAGAATAAAACGGAGTAGCTGGAAGGGGACAGAGCTCGGGCTGAAGACAGGCACGCATTTTGACCCTAATGCATCACTTGAATCATACTCATCAAATGATACCCTGATCCATAGCTCAAGTGGTAGACTGAGTGAAGAAAAAGTCATTTCAACACTGAGGTCTTGGTATCGATTCCCAACTGAGGGTGGCTAACATTGCGGTGTGAATAACAGTGGGGACGGGTGTGCTAACAGTGGGGTGTGTGTACTAGCCTTTCCAAGACCTCAAGAAAGCTAGAAGACCTGATAGTGCATGCATTTTGGAACCTTGGACAGGCGAGGCCAATGCAAATGAGATCATTCATAAGCTCGATAATCGATTTGATAGCTATTTTTCGCAATCACGCAGTTCGCCATATCAGGGGTATCTGGATCCTGTGGGAGTCCAACAACATAGTGGTCGAGCCTATCCAGGATCTAGATAATTTGTGACTCATGCTATAAGAACCTGAGGCCATACTAGTAATGGGCAATGGATTCTTTCCATGGTCTATAAGGGCCATATTTTGATGGCTAGAAACATTATCTGGCGCGATCTTTAAGCAATTCACTGAGTAATAAATCTCCTCTAGGTTATCATGGGGGATTTCAGTATATGATCATGGAGCCGAAAGAGAAGGCGGGCCGGAGGCAGCCATCCCGGGGGAAATTCAGCACTCCAGCTGGGAGATCAAACAGTTGTGGACTCATGGACATTGGGTTTTTGGGGCAGGCAGTAACTTGGCACAATTCCATGATGGGGGTTGCCAAAGTTTGGGAGGGCTCAATTCTGGTGAATCAGCTGTGGTTCTCCAAGTTCTCTCCACAATATTGTTGAAGCTGTGGGTTGGATTGTTTCTTTCGATCATGGGCCCATTGGGCTGTTGAATTCCCAATCAAACGGGAAATTTTGCCGCCCTTTACGGTCTGATGCAATGTGAATGGGACACCCAGATTGTGCTAGACTAATCAAGGTTCATGGATTCAGGAAGCTGATAGGTGAACCTATAGCCCTGGGAACAAGAAGGTTTTCAGAAACATCAACCTGAAGGTCGAAAGGCTCAAAACAGAGTTAACTAACACCGAGCCCTGAGAATCCCGGCGCCTTTTAATAGCGATATTTTAGGGCCCGTTTGGATACCACCCAACAAGTAACCGTTTTTATGTGTGATGGACGCCCGCATCAAAGTTGGGCCCCACATCAAAGTTTGGTTAGTACCATGGTAAAAGTAACTTATGTGATGAAAGTGAACTAGTCTCCACAAGTGTTTTTTTTTTTTTTTTTTTTAACCTTACTTTTTAACTTTTTACTTTTCTATTTCTTTCTCTTTCTCATCTCTCCACATGATGGATGGTCCACTTCGAAGGTGAGGCCCATATGATGGATGGTCCACACCAAAGGTGGGCCTGCCTCCCATGATAGATGATGCATATTAACGTGGGCCCACATAATGGATGGTCCACAACAAAAGTGAGCCCTTAATGGTAAATGGCCAGCCCACATCCAAAGCGGGCCTCGTATCTTCAAAGGTGGGGCCCACACGACGTATCGTCCACATCAAAGGTGGGCTCCACAGGATGGGTAGTGGACATTGAAGGTGGACCGCACATGATGGATGTCCCACTTTGAAGGTGGCGCCCACATAATAGTTAGTCCAAAGGTATGATGAATGGCCCACATCTAAGGTGGGCCTTGCATGATGGAAAGCCCGTTTTGAAGGTGGGGCCGACACCCGGGTTCAGCTTCAGCCCAGCATTTGAAACACTCTCGTTCTGTGCCCAAATGAAACTTATTCGAAGTTTTCTCGGCCCTGGCCTATTGATTGACAGCTCGAAATGAGATGGATGTACAACAACTCAATTGTCACTGGACCGACAATACTGTGAAAGCCCACTTGATGATCTGAAGTCATTGATAGTGGACCCAATATGTCAAACAAAAGATGATTGCAACCATTGAATTTGGCTCCAATTTCATAGACACAATTGACATCCGCTTCCAATAGATGGCAATAGGAAACTTGTACAAGAGATCATAACTGCTGGGCCATGTTATGGTGGGACCCATATGATAAATCGTGGATCGTTGAATCCAAATCATTATTATATTAATGGTGAGATACACATGTGCACCCATTGCAGGATAAGAACTTACACTGATTCGTGATCAAATCCAGACCGTCTAAAAAACGTCCATGTTAGAGAACCACAAAATCGTATCACCAGTCAGATGCTCGGTGTGAGAACATCTGGAGTATGAAGCACAACTGGAAAACTTGAATAGCCGCAATGGCTGATGTTCTGCGCCACTGAGATCAACGGGCACGATGAACAGATAGGATCATAGTCGTGTAAGGTGCCGGTGCTAACTTTAACCTTTCCCTCTTCTACGTTCCTGCCTAGAGTGAGGACGGATGGACATACGTACGCACGCATAGCCATAATAGTCCAACAGGATATGAGTGTGTCTAATTTCCCAGCACTGATTTAGTTTTGGTGGGTCCTACTCTATTCATTAAAGGTGAGCCCTGCATGATATACGGTCCACATCCAATGTCCGACTTGATGGACAACTCACATCCATGTGAGCCTTGCATAATGGATTGCCCCCATCAAAGGTTGGCCTTACAAAGTAGATGGTTCACGTTGAAGTAGGCCCCACACAACGGATGGTTCACATTGAAGGTAGGCCCCACACAACGGATGGTTCACATTAAGACATGGAGAAGGTGGGCTCAACATAACAGAGAGTCCATATGGAAGGTTGGCCTCATTTGATGGACGGTCCATATTAACGATGGACCAAATTGTTGGGAAAACTGGCCGCGGAAGCAAAGCTGACCACCACAATAGAATATGAATTCAAACGAGCAACACAATGCAATCACACCCACACACAATCAACCACACAGAGACAATCAGATTTTACGTAGAAAAACTTCCTAATAGGTAAATAACAACGGCACAAAGCGATCCACTATGATTAACAAAAGACTACAGAGATGAACAACCCATAAGCAAGGAAACCTAAGAGAAAACCCAAGCTCTCTCTCTCTCTCTCTCTCTCTCTCTCTCTCTCTCAAATACTCTCCTCCCTCTCAAATACTCTTCCCTCACCCCTCTCTCAAAATACTCTTCCCTCACCCTAATACTCACCTCTCTCTCAAAATACTCTTCCCTCACCCTAATACAATTAGGAAACCTTGGACACCTTAGGATACCTCTAATCCAGGTATTACACCCCTTAAATAGAAGAAAAAAATCAAAATTAGAAACAACTTACGCAGAATCGCGTAATAAAACACCGCTTATATAATCACTCGGTAGGACCCCATTAGCCGATCAGTCGGGTATAGCAGTCCAAAGAGGAAACATCTAAATTCGACATGTCTCACCTCAACAGCCGACCGGTCGGAGCGCACCACCGACCGGTCATCAGACCGGTTTGAAACACCCGAAAATTGTCCAGCGTCTTCATTGCACACCAAGTCCCTTATTCGACCGGTTGGCTGACCAATCGTGGGTCCTTATTTCATCATAGTTTGAAGACTCTACCAACAATCTATGTTATTTCATCCAGAGATTTATTCGCATAGACCTTCTCTAATTACTTTGTCATTGTATCAGGCACAGTTTTCTCCTTCATGACATTATAGAGGACATCATTCGTCAGGCACAACTGGATTGAGGTTTTGGCCTTTTATCAAGCTTCGTCCACTCATCATCTTCCATAGCCTCTGGTCGCTTCCCAAGAGCTTCTTCAAGCCCTTGCTGAACTAGAAGGGCTTCAATCTTCACCTTCCATAGTGCATAGTTGTTTTTGCCAAAAAACTTCTCTATGTTGAACCTCATGCTTGATGCCATGCTCTCGTCTCAGATTTGAATTCTGCAACCTCCCAACAATATCTCTGATACCACTTGTTGGGAAAACTGACAGCGGAAGCAAAGCTAAACACCATAGCAGAATATGGATTCAAACGAGCAACACAATGCAATCACACCCACACGCAATCAACCACATAGAGACAATCCGATTTTACATGGAAAAACCCCCTCAACGGGTAAAAAACCATAGCACAAAGCGATCCACTATGATTAACAGAAGATTACAGAGATGAACAACCTACAAGCAAGGAAACCCAAGAGAAAACCCAAGCTCTCTCTCTCTCTCTCTCTCTCTCTCTCTCTCTCAAAACACTCTCCCCTCAACACTCTCCCCTCACCCTAATACAATTAGAAAATCTTGGACACCTTATGATACCTCTAATCCCGGTATTAGATTCCTTAAATAGGAGAAAAAAATTAAAATTAGAAACAACTTACGCAGAACCGCAGAACCACGTAACTGTGTAAAACACCGCTCATAAAATGATACAAAATAAAACATACTTTTCTACTTTTTAACTCATGAGCATGTTGTTCGCCAAACATGCTAATGTGTTGAATAGTTAGAAACCAAAGTAAGTTACTTGAGACATAAGTAACTTATGTCAAGTAACTTACAATCCAAGCACCCACTTAGAACAAGGAACATGCGCTCCTTGTCAAGTACCAAAATACCATCTATTATATCATACTTCTAGATGGTAGGAATCTCAGTTTCTAAGAGGACCGCATGTTCCTCTTAGAATTAGGAATATGCGCTCCTTGTCGAGTACCAAAATACCATCTATTAGATCATACCTCTGTTAAGTGTGGATCCAATCACATTTGAGCATGGTCGGGCGCCCAGACGGTCTGATGACTGGGCGCCCGACATTCATACAGTTTCAACCATATGCCACTGGACCATTCTGTGAACGATCGGGTGTCTGGCCGTCAAAGTGACCAGCGCCCGATATTGGTCTATTTTATTCTCTTTGTTGCTGGACATATTTTGTAATGGGCGGGCGCCCGACCCACTTATGACCGGGCACGGACTTAAATGCGGGGTTTCCTATTTTGTGTTCTAATTGCGGGGTTTACTATATAAAGGGGTGTAAACCGGGATTAGGCTAGGGAATTAGGGTTTCTATACGTCCAAGGTGAGAAAAAGGAGAGAGGATTAGCAAAAGGGTCATCTCTGTGCATTGGAGCATAGGAGAAGGTAAGTGTATTGCTTGTAACTTCGTTCTTCTTCATAGTAGAGTTTTGCATCGTGGTTTTTTACCCTTGTTTGGGGTTTTTCCACGTAAAATTTTGTCTTGTGAATTGTTAGTTTGTGTGATTCCTCTTCTAGCTATTATTTCTTACTGTTTATCGTTTGTGGGTGAGACCGGAGATTGGATTTCGGTTCACCGGCGTTGTTGGCGTGCTGCTGCAACAACTGGTATCAGAGCTATTGGTTTAGTTCAAGTGGGAGCGATGACGGAAGAAGGGAAAACTAGAATTGAGAAGTTTGATGGTTCAAAGTTTGCGTTTTGGAAGATGCAGATGGAAGATTATCTGTATCAGAAAGACTTCTATATTTCTCTAGGAGGAATAGAGAAGAAACCAGAGAAGATGACAGATGATGAATGGGCTTTAGTGGATCGAAAGGCTTTGAGAACGATCCGACTCTCTTTGTCTAAGTGCGTCGCCTTCAATATATCCAAAGTAAAGACCACAAAAGAATTAATGCAGGCTTTGGCTACGATGTATGAGAAACCCTCGGCATCCAATAAGGTTCATCTTATGAAATGGCTATTCAACATGAATATGTCAGATGGTGGGGGTGTGGCTGAACATCTAAACAAGTTCAATACAGTCACAAGCTAATTGGAATCCGTTGGCATCACTTTTGATGATGAGTTCAGGGCACTATTGATCTTGTCCAGTTTGTCAGACAGTTGGGATGGTTTGGTGATTGCCGTGAGCAATTTCTCAGGGTCTATAAAGTTGAAATTCGATGATGTGGCTAGTCTAATTCTAAGCGAAGAATCTAGAAGGAAGGCATCAGGAGCTTCAGGGAATTTCGGGAATGCTTTAAATGTTGAAGGAAGAGGAAGATCTTCGAACAAAAGTAGCAATAAACATGTGCGTTCTAAGTCGAGGAATAAGTCCAAGGGATCGAAAGACAAGGACGAGTGTTGGCATTGCGGGAAGAAAGGGCATATGAAGCGTGATTGTAGGGCGCTTAAGAAACAAGAAGGAATGTGACGATGAGGCGTTGATCTTGTCTATTGATGTGCGTAATGAGTCTTGAGTTATAGACTCAGGTGCTTCGTTTCATGCCACTTCGTTAAAAGAAGTTCTTCATAATTATGTGTCAGGTGACTTCGGAAGAGTCTACCTGGGTGATGATGAGCCATGCAGTATTGTTGGCAAGGGAGACGTTCACCAAAGTCAGAAAGACGGAAAGGTCTTGAAGCTGAAGGATGTCAGATATGTACCGAGTTTGAGACAGAATTTGATCTCAGTGGGGCAGTTGGCCGATACTTAATATGTGACGACATTCACGAGCGATGCATGGAAGGTCACAAAAGGTGCCTTGGTAATATCTCGAAGCAAGAAGGAAGATACCTCGTACGTGACTTTCGAATCGTATAGTTCACTTGCAGTCACATCAACTGGAGTTTACGGGCAGTTATGGCATCAGAGGTTAGGACATATGAGTGAGAAAGGAATGAAAGTGCTATTGTCAAAGGGGAAGCTACCAGGGTTGAAGTCAATCGATCTGAAATTTTGCGAGGATTGCGTGTATGGCAAGCAGAAGAGAATGAGCTTCAAGAAGACAGGACGCACTTTAAAGACACATCTGTTGGAGCTTGTACACACTGATGTGTGGGGACCAACACAGGTATCATCTCTTCGTGGCTCACATTACTTTGTTTCTTTTATTGATGATACTAGAAGAAAACTGTGGGTTTACTTCTTAAAGCACAAGTCTGATGTATTTGATGTATTTAAAAAGTGGAAAGTTATGGTAGAAAATGAGACCGGTAAAACTGTGAAGTGTCTCAGATTGGATAATTGGGGAGAGTATTTTGATAAGAGGTTTGAGGAGTATTGTGCAGTAAATGGGATCAAACATCAGAAAACGATTCTAGGGACACCGCAACAGAACAGTGTGGTTGAGAGCATTAACGGGACCATCCTTGAGCGCGCTAGGAGCATGAGGTTACATGTAGGGTTGCCCAAGACCTTTTAGGCAGATGCTGTGAATACTGTCATATATCTCATCAATAGAAGTCCCTCAGCACCATTGGATGGTGGGCTACGAGAAAAACATGGACTGCAAAAGAGGTGAACCTTACACATCTCAGAGTGTTTGGTTGCACTTCCTATGTTCACATTGATGTAGAGCACAGAAACAAGCTGGATGCGAAGTCCAGGAGGTACAAATTTATAGGCTACGAGCAGAATGATTTTGGCTACCGGTTTTGGGATATTGAGAATCGAAAAATCATCAGAAGCAAGGACGTAGTCTTCAATGAAAAAGCGATGCATAAGGACAGATTGCAGAAAAAGCAAAACAAGGCCGATGAGAAGGAATTCATAGAGTTGGAAGAGTTACCAGACATAGGTGTTACAGTGCCACAGGACGAGCATGCACAGGATCATGATGAGGCAAAGCCATAGACACCGACTGTGACAAGGTCTACTCGGGAGAGGAGACCCAAGGTCCGATACTCACCCTCCTTAAATTATCTACTGCTGACAGATAATGGTGAGCCAGAGTATTTTGAAGAGGCGTTACGGTCAGATATGCGGGTTAAGTGGGAGCAAACCATGGAAGATGAGATAGACTCCCTTGAGTCTAATCGTACGTGGGAGCTAGTTACTCTAGCCAAGGGTAAGAAAGCTCTTTGTAACAAATGGGTTTAAAGACTGAAGGAGGAGCACGATGGTTCGAAACGGTACAAGGCTAGACTGGTTGTGAAAGGGTTCCAACAAAAAACCTGTATCAATTTCACAGAAATATTTTCACCTGTGGTGAAGATGTTTACGATTCGTATGATCTTGAGTATAGTGGCTACAGAGGACTTACATCTAAAGCAGCTAAATGTTAAAGACAGTCTTTCTTCATGGAGACCTTAAAGAAGAGATATACATGTATCAGCCGACAGGATACGTGGCGCCAGGAAAGGAGAACAAGGTGTGTAGACTGAAGAAGAGTCTATATGGCCTGAAACAGGCCTCGAGATAGTGGTATAAGAAGTTCAACAGTTTCATGTCCGAAAACGGGTACAGGAGATGTCATGCAGACTACTGTTGCTACTTGAAGAAGTTTGATACATCGTACATCGTCCTTCTTTTGTGTGTTGATGATATGCTTGTGGCCGGATCAAGCATGAACGACATCTCAGATCTCAAAAGACAACAGTCTAGAGAGTTTGCCATGAAGGATTTAGGAGCTACAAAATAAATCCTAGGCATGAGGATAAAGCATGACAGGGAAACAAGAAGCTAGTTTTGTCACAGGCAGAGTATATAGCCAAGGTACTTGATCGATTCAGTATGGGAGGTGCTAAGCAGGTTAGCACTCCATTAGCTAACCACTTTAAGCTTTCTAAGGAGCAAGGAGCTAAGACGCAGGAGGAACGGGACTACATGGCTAAAGTCCCTTACGCGTCAGCTATAGGGAGCCTCATGTATGCTACGGTTAGCACGAGGCCAAATATTGCTCAAGCAGTGGGAGTTGTTAGCAGGTACATGAACAACCCCGGGAAGGAACATTGGGAAGCTGTGAAGTGGATCCTCAAATACTTGGTAGTTACTGTGGATGTAGGGCTGTGTTCTGGAGGATAAAAAATCAAGCTACAAGCATACGTCGACTCAGATTTGGCAGGGGATATCGACAGCAGAAGGAGCACTACAGGGTATGTCTTTAACCTGTGTAGTGCTGCAGTCAGTTGGATATCTCAGTTACAGAAGATAGTATCCATCAGTACAACGGAAGCAAAATATGTTGCAGCTACAGAAGCGTGCAAGGAGATGGTGTGGATGCAATGTTTTATGGAAGAGTTGGGGAAGAAGTAAGCAGATTGCAAGCTGTACAGTGACAGTCAGAGTGCAATACACTTGGCTAAGAATTCAGCCTTCATTCGAGGACCAAGCATATTGACATTAGATATTACTTCATACGTTCGTTACTGGAAGATGGATCGATTGCTTTGGAGAAGATTCATACAAGTGAGAATCCTGCAGATATGTTGACTAAGGCGGTCACACAAGAGAAGTTGAAGCTCTGTTCAGCTTTGATTGGTCTTCAGGCTTGAAGACTGGGAGGATGGTACACTCCGGATGTAGAAGACGAATGATCATGTGGTGATGTGCCTCCAAGTGGGAGATTGTTAAGTGTGGATCCAATCACATTTGAGCATGGTCTGGCGCTCGGACGGTCTGATGACCGGGCGCCCGATATTCATACAGTTTCAGCCATATGCCATTGACCATTCTGTGAACGGTCGGGCACCCGGCGGTCAAAGTGACCGGGCGCCCGATATTGGTCTGTTTTATTCTCTTTGTTGCTGGATGTATTTTGTAATGGGCGAGCGCCTGACCCAGTTACGACCGGGCGCCCAACCGGTCGCAGACTTAAACGCAGGGTTTCCTATTTTGTGTTTTAATTGCGGGCTTTACTATATAAAGGGGTGTAAACCGGGATTAGGCTAGGGGATTAGGGTTTCTATACGTCCAAGGTGAGAAAAATGTGAGAGGATTAGCAAAAGGACCATCTCTGTGCATGTAAGCATAGGAGAAGGTAAGTGTATTGCTTGTAACTTTCGTTCTTCTTCATAGTAGAGTTTTGCACCGTGGTTTTTTACCCTTGTTTGGGGTTTTTCCACGTAAAATTTTATCTTGTGAATTGTTGGTTTGTGTGATTCCTCTTCTAGCTATTATTTCTTCCTATTTATTGTTTGTGGGTGAGATCGGAGATTGGATTTCGGTTCACCGGCTGTTGTTGGCGTGCTGCACAACAACCTCTGGATGGTAGGAATCTCAATTTCCACGATGAGACAGAGAAAGGTATGGTTAATCATTTCAAACAGATATATGAATCAATCTAAGGAGCCAAAGCTACACGGAAATCTATCCCCCTCTTATCAATTTCATATCTTCCTTTGTTGGCAGCCGTGCTATTGCAGATCTCATTAGGCCCCTTCCGGAGGAGGAAGTTCTAAATGCATTTAACCAATGGGCCCACTCAAAAGCACCGGGTCCTGATCGATTTTAGGTAATTTTCTTCCACGGTAGTGAGGAGTGATTGGAAAAGACCTTCATAAAAAACTAATGATTTTTTATTTATTTATTTATTTATTATTATTATTATTATTATTATTATTATTATTTTTTGTGGCTAAGGACCGTTTCCCGTCCATAATGATTTATAGTGCTGATACACCCAAACCCCAGTACAATGGATCATTATAGACTGATTGAGACCTTTCATCCACTCCATGATCTGTCCGTACCTTCGGTCTTTGCACAAGAGGCTTTCCGTACCGTGAGGACGCAAAGCAGACTAACATAAGTGTCAAGGTAGATATTGAAAAGGCATATTATTGAAATAGAATGGAACTGTGTGAAAAAGCATATAATACTAACATGTGTCAAGCTAGACTTTCCTAAGGAAAATGATGAGCTAGATTGAAAATTTGGAGAAAACACTATTGGACAAAATAGGAAATGAGTCAAGTGGGTTATTATTATTTATTTATTTATTTATTTTATTTGAAAGTCTTGAAAATGTTAGATCCTGGTCAATGGCCAAATGGCCAACCATCTCCTCAACTTAAGAGAGGCATTAGACAGAGAGACGCATTGTCATCATGCTAAATACATTTTATGTGCTTAGTCGCCATCTACGGCCATTGGTGATGTACTCACTAGAAAAATCATGCGGCTGATGAGGTCATAGAAATAGGCCTGAAATCTCACATCTCCTCTTTGCTGATGATGCTGTAGACACCCCAATTTAGGTTAGCTTATATTAGAATGGTAGAATAAGTGTTCAAACACATCTAAGTGGATAGAACCCATGAGGAGGCCAGTGTGTGTCCAGGGTTAACTCGCTTATTGGTCCACAGTAGGAACAATAATCTTTGGGATGCAGTATTACCTGGTTCAAATTGAATTTTGATGATCTTCGGATCTATCATGTAGTACTTGAAAAGATAACCGCACTTTCCGTTATATTTCTTATATAAATAATTACAATTTGATTTATGGGCCACGCAAGTGAACTGTATACTTACCAACAATTGATGGGCTAAGCCGCCATTGTTTGGGCGTGGTCTACGCCCCCTTTTTCGTTTGATTGGAATGGCCTTAGAGTCCATGGTGAAGCATTTTAAAAGATCTATGAGACCTTGGAAAGAATTCATCAAAAGGATGTGAGGATTTTGAGTCATGGTCCCACAAGAAATTGTGATTTATTGGGCCCGTGCTAGACGGGTCGCGACCATGAAATTTCAATTATACTTTGATCATTGGTTATAATTATTCTTGAATTTCTTTAAAATCGTAATGGGCATCGAAGGAGATCTCTAATGGTACATAGATCATTAGATTATGTCCCAAAAATTAAACAATTCATGGTTCGCAATGATAAATGTCTACAAAAAGGGTTGTAGGTCTTGTCTAGTCAATCTTTCTCCTCTATGTGCTTAATTTAGTAAATAAAATTCCTTCTTTAATCCTTAAAACTGAAGTTAAGCTCAAGGAAGCTCTTTAGAAGTGCCCAAAAACAAGGAAATTTCAAAAGTGTCCAATAAGCAACTTCTAGAGAGATTTCTTTTAGCTACTTATTCTTATTAAAATGCAATAACTATTTTGTCCTTTCATCAAATGAGTGTGAATAAGATTCCTAATTTTCATACCCTTTTCAATGCCACTCATGTTTTCTCGGTCTATAGATTTGTCATCTAGCGTAGTATATAAATAGGGGAGTTCTTTACAAGGAAAAGGCCTTTAGGTCCTGAAAACTCTCATGTAGTGAGAACCGGGCAAAAGCAAAATGAGAAAGGAAAGTTAGAGTAAGAGAGAAGAAGGAACAATAAAAAAAGAAGAAGAAGAAAGAATGGTGTTTGAAGGTAAGGGATGGGAGCTAAAAAAATGATTACTCCGGCTTAAATTCTTGTCTCAATAAGCCAAACACCATCAATTGAAGATGAGTTATTAATTAAGAGAGAAGATGAAGGCCATGAAGACATATGGGAGATCATCTACGTTCATTAGCATTCATCTTATTTCTATTATCTTCATTTGCATTCATTAGCAATCATTTTATATCATTTTCTTGGGTTAGTATGACTCTCTTTCATTTTCTTTCCTTAGAGTGGAGACCGTAATTACAGGCTTAAGGAGGTGCCCAACTATTGTGCAACATGCCAACAATGCTGGTGAACCGAGATCCAATCTCCAGTTTCACCCACAAACGATAAACATGAAGAAATATAATCTACAAGTAGAATATAAGCAAACCAACAAACCACAAGACAGATTTTACGTGGAAAAACCCCAAACAAAGGTAAAAACCTACGGTGTAATCTTCCACTATGAAGAAGACAAAGTTATCTTCTTCGATGCTCCTATGCACAAAGATGACCCTTTTTGCTAACTGCTCGCCTCTTTCTCACCTTGGACGTATAGAAACCCAAATGACCTACCCTAATCCCGGATTATACCCCTTTATATAGTAAAACCCGAAATTAGAACACAAAATAGAAAACCCCGTACTTCAAGTCGCGACCGGTCAGGCGCTCGCCCAATCAGAAAAATGTCCAGCGAGCTACCGGCCAAATTAACCAATTACCGAGCGCCCTGTCCACTTGACCATCGGGCGCCCGACTGTTCATAGAACAATCTAGAGACATCTGTCTCTGAATCATGAATATTGGGTGCCCGGTCCACATACTGAGCGGGTGCCAAAGCATCCCTTGGTGTGATTGGCTCCACACCTCAACAATCTCCCACTTGGAGACACATCATCATAGTTCTTCGTCTTCTGCATCTGGAGTGCACCATCTCCCCGTCTTCAAGCCTGAAGATCAATCAAAGCTGAACAGAGCTTCAGCTTCTCCTGTGTGACTGCCTTGGTCAACATATCCACAGGGTTTTCACTTGTATGGATCTTCTCCAAAGCAATCGATCCATCTTCCAGTAACGAATGTATGAAGTGATATCTGATGTCAATATATTTGGTCCTTGAATAAAAGACTAAATTCTTAGCCAAGTGTATTGCACTCTAACTGTCACTGTATAGCTTGCAATCTGCTTGCTTCTTCCCCAACTCTTTCAAAAAACCTTGCATTCACACCATCTCCTTGCACAATTCTTTAACTGCAACATATTCTGCTTCCGTTGTACTGATGAACAATATCTTCTGTAACTGAGAGACCCAACTGACTGCACACTACCCAAGGTAAAGACATACCCTATTGTACTCCTTCTGCTCTTAATATCCCTTGTCAAATTTGAATCATCGTAGCATTGTAGCTCAATTTTTTATCCTTCATAACACAGCCCTACATCCACAGTACCTACCAGGTATTTGAGGATCCACTTCATAGCTTCCTAATGTTCCTTCCTGGGGCTGTTCATGAACCTACTAACAACTCCCACTGCTTGAGCAATATCTGGCCTCGTGCTAACCATAGCATACATGAGGCTCCCTATAGCTGACGCGTATGGGACTTTAGCGATGTAGTCTCATTCCTCCTGCGTCTTAGCTCCTTGCTCCTTAGAAAGCTTGAAGTGGTTAGCTAATGGAGTACTAACTGGCTTAGCACCTCCCATGCTGAATCGATTAAATACCTTGGCTATGTACTCTGCCTGTGACAAAACTAGCTTCTTGTTTTTCCTGTCACAATTTATCCTCACGCCTAGGATTTGTTTTACAACTCCTAAATCCTTCATGGCAAATTCTCTAGATAATTGTCTTTTGAAATCTGAGATGTTCTTCATACTTGATCCAGCTACAAGCATATCTTCAACGTACAGAAGAAGGATGATGTCTAACGTATCAAACTTCTTCAAGTAGCAACAGTGGTCTACATGACATCTCCTAAACCCGTTTCCCAGTATGAAACTGTCGAACTTCTTGTACCACAACCTCGAGGCTTGCTTCAGGTCATATAAACTCTTTTTCAGTCTACACACCTTGTTCTCATTTCCTAGTGCCACGTATCCTGTCGGCTAATGTATGTATATTTCTTCTTTAAGGTCTCCATGAAGAAAGGCTGTCTTAACGTCTAGCTGCTCTAGATGTAGATTCTCTGTACTTAAGACCATGCGAATCGTAGACATATTCACCACTGATGAAAATATTTCAGTGAAGTCGATACCTGCCTTTTGTTGAAAACTTTTCACAACCGGTCTGGCCTTGAATCACTTCGAACCATCGTGCTCCTCCTTCAGTTTGTAAACTCACTTGTTATGAAGAGCTTTTTTACCCTTAGGTAGAGTGACTAGCTCCCACATACGATTGGACTCAAGAGAGTCCATCTCATCATCCATGGCATGCTCCCACTTAACCTGTGTATTTGACCGTAATGCCTCTTCAAAACACTCTGGTTCACCATTATCTATTAGCAGTAGATAATGCAAGGAGGGTGAGTATCGAACCTTGGGTCTTCTCTCCTGAGTAGATCTCCTCACAACCGGTGTATGCGGCTCTACGTCATCATGCTCCTGTGCATGCTCATCTTGTGGTACTGTAACACCTGTGTCTAGTAACTCTTCCAACTCTATAAATTCCTTCTCATCGGCCTTATTCTGCTTTTGTTGCAAGTTGTCCTTATGCATCACTTTTTCATTGAAGACTATGTCCTTGCTTCTGATGATTTTTCGATTCTCTGTATCCCAAAACCAGTAGCCAAAATCATTCTGCCTGTAGCCTATAAATGTGCACCTCCTGGACTTCACATCCAACTTTTTTTTGTGCTCTACATTAATGTGAACATATGAAGTGCAGCCAGACACTTTGAGATGTGTAAGGCTCACTTCTTTTCCAGTCCACATTTCTTCTGGTAATCCACCATCCAATGGTGTTGAGGGACTTCTGTTGATAAGATACACGGCAGTATTCATAGCATCTGCCCAAAAGGTCTTGGACAACCCTGCATATAGCCTCATGCTCCTGGCGCGCTAAAGGATAGTTCTGTTAATGCGCCCAGCCACACCATTCTGTTGTGGTGTCCCTAAAATCATTTTTTAATGTTTGATCCCATTCACTGCACAATACTCCTCAAAGCTCTTATCACAGTACTCTCCCCCATTATCAGATCTGAGACTTTTTACTGTTTTGCATGTCTCATTTTTTACTATTACCTTCCACTTCTTAAATACATCAAATACATCTGATTTGTGCTTTAAGAAATAAACCAACAGTTTTCTACTAGCATCATCAATAAAGGAAACAAAATAACGTGATCCACCAAGAGATGATACCTATGCCGGTCCCCACACATCAGTGTGGACAAGCTCCAATAGATGTATCTTTAGAGCGCGTTCTATCTTCTTGAAACTTACCCTCTTCTGCTTGCCATACATGCAATCCTAGCAGAATTTCAGGTCGATAGACTACAACCCTAGTAGCTTCCCCTTTGACAATAGCACTTTCATTCCTTTATCACTCATATGTCCCAATCTCTGATGTCATAACTGCCCGTTCACTCTAGTTGAGCGACTATGAGTGAACTATACGATCTGGAAGTCACGTACAAAGTACCTTCCTTCTTGCCTCGAGATATCACCAAGGTGTTGAGCTCTTAAATGTGCATATTCTAACCCCATTTCATCACTAACATTGCATAATTTCTATGCTTATGGATTTATTTTAGGCAATGATTTTATGATTGTAAGATGAGAGGAAAACTTCATTAAAAGGAGGACTAAAGGACAGTCTTAATATGTATTGAAGATAAAAGAAAAGAAGCGAGAAAAAGAGTGAAGAAAAGAAGCAAGGAAAAGAAAAGAAGAAGAAGAAGAGTCACCGTGGCCGATTGATCGGTTGGCTTGACCGATTGATCGCCAGGGTGGTCGATTGATCGCCAGGGTGGTCGATTGATCGGCCACTCTGTATATGTTGCTGGACAGAAAAGTGTCCCACCGATTGATTGCTTAGCCTAGGCGATCAATCGCTCAAACCATCAGAATTTAGAGTTTTTGCAGAAAACTCTCTAGATACTTTTTTGTCTGATCAATCAATCGTCCGCCCATCACCGATTGATCACCCATCATCAATGATCCATCACCCAGCTCCAGAGATCAATCGCTCATATCATAAAAAATCAGGAATTACTGCTAAAGTCTCTGGACACTTTTGGTCCCCTGCGATTGATAGCCCAACCTTGATCGATTGATCGCTAGGACCCACCGATTAATCGCCCAGCTAGTCGATCAATTGCCCAATCGCTCCAGTGCAGAAACTGTTATTTTCGATCCAGATTTCTCTGCGCAGTGCGTAAGTTTTACACAATTTCTTGAAGTTTCTACGCTATGAAGGTTCGAAAGCTATAAAGGGGGTTCTCCACTACGTTCCTAAGGCATCCTAGAAGAGATTTATTATAGTGAGAGTTGATTTTTGGAGTTTTATACTTCCTCTTCTTAGTTTTACTTCTAGTTCTTCATGTTTTCATTAATTTTCCTATTTTTCTTTAGTATGGCCAGCTAAACCTCTTAGCTAGGGCTAAGAGGTGAAGCTTATAGTAGATCTAAGATGCTTTAATTCGTTTTTTATTGGTTTCAAGTTAGATTTTGATTGAAGAACAATGGTTTGTTGAGCTTGAATAAAGTTCTAAGTAGTTTTTCTTAATCTTATGATGATTCATGGATGTTTGGAAGAATTGCTTTAGTTCTTAGTTGTTTTGCATAGATCTAGACCTGTACGCTCCGAGGAATCGGATTCAAGATGCTCTAGACTTGGTTCTTCATGTGGGAACTTCAAACCAAAGTTCTACTTTTGATGAGAAGTTTGAAGTATGTGTTGATTGTGCATATGATTTGGATGAAGTTCAAATCATAATTTAGTTAAGCCTTGTAACAGGGTTTGATGATTATTATGATTGTGATCTTAACCTATTAAACTAGGATTGACCTATACATTGAGTGCACTCAATTCCTAACTTGAATTGAGTGAATTATGTTGATGAGCAACACATGGGACAGACTCTTTTGCTGAATTAACCGCTCCATATTCCAGTTAGATAGGATTTAATTTGGATTCTAGTTGTGTAATTGAGAAACCAAAGTGAATTATGCATCAAGGATCGCTACGAGTGGATCCTCGATACCCTAGTGCTTCTTTAGATTGTTAATTTCATCTCAAAGTACAGATTATTCTCCTACATTCACAATTACAGATTATTGTATTTTGATTTCAATTAGAGATTATTAGAAGAAAGTCTGAGAATTCCTATATTAGTCCCTGAGAACGATCTCGGTCTCTATTTAATTATTACTACATCGTAACCCTACACTTAGGGAGCGAACAAGTTTTTGGCGCCGCTACTGTGGATGTGACGGTTTTAACAGAATTTCTAAAGATAGTTTCTATTGAAATTTTTAGGAATTTTTCTATTAGTGCTAACTTAGTTTGTTTTATTTTGATTTTTCTTTTGCAGGGTGTTCACTCCCCAAGTGTAGGGTTGCGAAGTAGTAATAATCTTGGTAAGACCGAGGTCGATCCACAAGGACTTATGTAGGAATTCACAAAACACTTCCAATAGTGTCTACTGAGAAGCTAACAACCAGATTTGGGATGATTGAGGTAAATAGTATCTTTGAACTTAAACTAAAGTAATCAATTAATAAAAGGCACTAGGGGTTCAAGGATCCACTTGTAGCAATCCTTGATGCTTAATCCGCTGTGGTTTCTTACTTTCTCAACTAGAATCGAAATTAAGATTTATCTAGCCAGATGATAGATCAGTTAAACCAACAATTTGCCATATATAAGATCCATGTGTATGATTCACTCAATGCAAGCTAGGACGAGCATACTCAATTGCATAGGTCAGTCCCAAATCCAATAGGTTAAGATCACAATCATAAACATCATTAAATCCTGTCACAAGACAAAACTAGATTATGATTTGAACTTATTCAAATCATATACACAGTCCCATATATTACAGAATTTCCAGAAAAGTAGAACTTTGGTAGGAAGTTCTCACATGAAGGTCATAGTACTAGAGCGTACTCCAATTCCTCGGATCATACAGGTCTAGACTAACACATAACAATTAAGAACTCAAGTAATTCCTCCAAACATCCATGAGTCATCATAAGACTAAGAAAAACTACTTTAGTACTTGAATTAAACTTCAAACCATTATTCATAAACATGAGATCCAACTTAAAACCAACTTAAACGAATTGAAACATCTTAGATTCACTACAAGCTTCACCTCTTAGCCCTAGCTAAGAGGTTTAGCAGGTCATGATCCAAGGAAACATGAAACAACTAAGAAAAACATGAAAATAGCAAACAAACTAGGAGGAGTTGTGGAACTCCGAAATCCACTTCCGCCGCCTCCCACCTTGCTCAAACCATTCTAAGATACCCTAGGAATGATCCCTAAGTGTCCTTTTATAGTGGGGAGGCTCCGCAGCATCAAAATCTTCTCGAATTTGCGTAAGCTTATGCAGTGCGTAGAGAAATTTTGGGCTTGTAGAACACGCATCATTACGCAGACGATCGGTCGCACGACCAGTCTGAGCTTCTGGGCAACCGGTCGCACGACCGGTCGCAAAAGTGCAAAAAACGTCTAGTGAGTTTTCGAAAATTCAAAACCCGAAATTTTAATTCAAGGACCGGTCGCACAACCGGTCTGAGTAGTGGACGACCGGTCGCACGACCGGTCATGGACAGTCCAGTGAGTTGTGGCCGCAAGGATACTTCTGTTGAGTTCTAACGACCTGTCTTGGGTGTCTTCTTCTTCCTTCTTTTCTTCTCTTCTTTGCTTCTTTCTTCCACCTTTTCACACTTGGTCCTTTGATCTTCTTTGCTTCTAAATGGCATCTTTAAGTCTTCAATTAATGATTCCTCTCTCTCATCCCTATAATCACAAATCCATGCATTAGTTTAGTCTATAAATAATGAAAACTGTGCATAATGAGTGATGAATTGGGGTTAGAATATGCACAATTAAGAGCTCAACATAGGGATTTTAGGAAGTTGAAGAAGAAGTAAGCTAGGCATCTTAAGTTCTCAAATCAAGTTTTGTCCTTCTAACCTTGCTCTTATTCTTCCCTTATTCATCCATATCCTATTCATCTCTTGTAGAGTGGGTGGAGACTCCTTTTTTGATCTCTGATAGGTTGCCATTGAGCAGCCTTGATTCTTATTAGTCGGCATTGCCGTCTTGGATTACCTTGCGCTCAGAGATTTCTCTTCTCAATTCTATTCATCTTTCTTCTTTTTCTGCGCTTTTCTCAAAGGATTCAAAGAGTGGGTAGGAAGTTCTCTAAACCCCTATTGACTAGGAGAGATCAGTCTCTATCTTTGGTTCTGGCTCAGCCATTGCAAGACACCTTGTGCTTCGGTCTTAGAGAGGAGTAAAGAAAGGAAGGAAGAATTCTCTTTCTCGTTTCATTCTTTTGAATTTACATGCCACATTGGGTTCGGGATTCGAATAATCGTTTAATCAGTGAAGGGGGAATTGTTGAAGGAATTGATAAGGAACCACGTGCTAAGAAGCATTTAGATTTTCAAATTTCTTCTGATAGTATGGTTGAAAATCAACCAAATCCTAGGGTCAATCAAAATCTAGGCTTGAATCAAACTGAAACAGGAGAGAATGAGGTTGAGAATGTTCCCCAACCTAGAACTTTACGTGACTACTTGCAACCAGCAAGAGCGAGCACTCCCTCATGCATAATCTTTCCATTCAATGCAGGGGATATTGATCTTAAACCAGGAGTAATCCAACTCCTTCCTGGATTCCATGGGTTAGACAGCAAAAGCGCATACCAACACATTAAAGAGTTCGATGAGGTAATAGCAACGTCGCACTTTGCAAACGTATCCGATGATGTGATATGACTTAAGTTGTTCCCTTTTTCACTTAAAGAGAAGGCTAAAGCTTGGCTTCATGCATTAAGGCCAAGATTAATAGGCACATGGACTGAGATGATTAGGGAGTTTATTAAAAAGTTCTTTCCTACTCACAAAACAATCACACTGAGGTGCCTAATCATGAATTTTGCTCAAAAAGAGGATGAGACCTTCTTCCAATGTTGGGAGAGATTGAAAGACTTGCTGAATGCATGCCCACATCATGGCTACGAAAGTTGGCGAGTAATAAGTTTTTTTATGAAGGATTGACTTCACCCATGCGCCAATTAGTAGAGATGATGTGCAATGAAGAATTCATGAATAAAGAGGCCAAGGAAGCATGGGATTATTTTGATATTTTGGCTGAGAATACACAATCTTAGGATACATCTAAACCATCAAATCCCAAGATAAGCCAACGAAAAGAAAAATGGAGGAATTTATGTCCTATCCGAAGAAGATGACATAAGTGCAAGTATAGCTAGCCTCACAAGAAAAGTCGAGGCCATGGAATTGAAGAAAGGAGAGAAGGTTACCTTGAAAGAAGTCAAAATTATTTGTGGAATTTGTGCCGGAAATCAACATGCAACACAGGATTGTCCTACAATTTCTGCCTTTCAAGAGATCTTACATGAACAATCAAATGCCATAAACAATTATCAACGACCATTCAGTGCTCCCAATTCAAACACGTATAATTCGAGTTGGAAGAAGCATCCCAACTTCAGTTGGAGGAATGGTCCATCTGAGAATGCAAACAACAACCCAAAAGCTTCGCTTAAGGAGATGTTACGTGCATTCGTCTCGACCCAAGATGAATATAATAAAACCAATTCTCTGAAAATAGATGGGTTCATGCAAGAACAAATTAAAATCAACCAGAATTCATCTCAAGCCATCAATGACTTGAGAACATCTATGGTTAGAGTTGAAACACATCTAAGTGCTAGGGGGAGAGGCACACTTCCTGCCCAATCTCTCCCTAATCCAAGAACCCAATATGAGATACAAGATTACAACCTTTCCTCCAAACATTCGGAGCATTTTCAAGCTATCACCACCTTAAGGAGTGGTAAGATAATCGATAAATCTAAGCCGGTGAATACCCTAAAGCCTAATGATCTGGAAAAGGCCAAAGATGATGATAGCTCTAACGACACTCCACAAGAGAAAGAACCGGAAAGGCAATTCAAGCCGGTTGCTCCCTTCCCTCAAAGGTTGATTTCACCCAAACCGTTAGATAAAAACCTGGAAATCCTTGAAATTTTTTAGCAGGTGAAGATCAACATCCCGTTGTTGGATGCTATAAAAAAAAATACCATCCTATGCCAAATTTTTGAAGGAATTATGTACAGTCAAAAGGAAGCACAATGTTCATCACAAGGTACTTTTGACTGAAAATTTGAGCGCCATTATCAAGCAAGAGGTGCCCCAAAATACAAGGATCCGGGTAGTCCTACCATCTCATGCATCATAGGTGACTACCGGATCAAACAAGCCTTACTTGACTTAGGGGTAAGTGTTAACCTCATCCCATACTCGGTCTATGAATAACTTGGGTTAGGTGAATTAAAACCTACCAAAACCACGCTCCAACTTGCTGATAGATCCATTCATATACCGAGGGGGGTGATTGAAGATGTCTTGGTCCAAGTTGATAAATTCTATTATCCAGTGGATTTTATTGTCTTGGATACACATCCCGTGATAGGTATCGGTGCTCAAATTCTCGTTATACTTGGCCACCCTTTCTTAGCCACTTCAAATGCAATTATTAATTGTAGAAACGGGCTGGTACAAATGTCCTTTAGAAATATGACACTCGAGCTGAATATTTTTTATTTATGCAAACAACTACGGGAAGTTGATGACGAGGTCCACGAAATAAATCTAATTGAATCATTCGTGGAAGATACATCCCCCTTGACATTCTATTCCGATCCTTTGGAGGCATATTTGGCCCACTCTCATGAGATTGACAATGACATGATACGAGAGATGGATGCCATTTTGGATTTTATGCCGGTACTTGATAATAAAAGATGGAAGGCACCATTTGAGCCTTTGCCCTTAAGCGAGAACAAGCCTATTCCATCCAATATCAAAGCACCGAAGCTCGACCTAAAACCATTACCCATTAATTTGAAATATGTTTATTTAGGTCGAGATGAGATATATCCGGTGGTGATTTTTTCCCACTTGGATGATTGCGTAAGAGAGTAGGCTGATTGCTACTCTAAAAGAACATAAGAATACCATCGGATGGTCTATTGCAGATCTCAAAGGCATAGACCCCTTGATTTGTACTCATCGCATACACCTTGAGGAGAATACAAAAACATTTAGGTAGCCACAAAGACGCCTCAATCCAAACATGAAAGAGGTGATTAAGGCTGAGGTGTTGAAACATTGGATGTGGGTATCATCTACCCAATATCTGATAGTCAATGGGTGAGTCCAACTCAGGTGGTGCCTAAGAAATCTAGGATAACCATTGTAGCCAATGCCAACAATGAACTCGTGCCAACCAGGGTCATCACCGGTTGGAGAATGTGCATTGACTACAGGAAGCTAAATACAGTCACGAGGAAAGACCACTTTTCCTTACCATTTGTTGATCAAATTTTAGAAAGGTTAGCGGGTCATTTCCATTTTTTCTTCCTCGATGGATATTCGGGATATAACCAAATATAGATCGCCCGTGAGGATCAAGAGAAGACAATATTCACATGTCCATTCAGCACTTTTGCTTATCGGAGGAAGTAGTTTAGACTGTGCAATGCCCTTACCACATTTCAGCGTTATATGTTGAGCATTTTTCATGATATGGTGGGAACAATTCTCGAAGTCTTCATGGACGACTTCTCAGTATTTGGCAGAAACTTTGATGAGTGCCTTGGGCACTTAAAAACTATTTTGAAAGGGTGCGAAGATAAGAATCTTGTGCTTAATTGGGAGAAATGTCACTTTATGGTTCAAAAGGGAATAGTCCTTGGTCACATTATCTCAGCCAAAGGAATCGAGGTGGACAAGGCTAAAATCGATATTATCTTTGACCTTCCATTACCCAAGAGTGTACTAGATGTACGGTCCTTTTTAGGATATGCCGGATTCTATAAGAGGTTTATCAAGGACTTTAGTACTCTCTCTCGTCCTTTATATAACCTCCTTCAAAAGGAAAACTCATTCGAGTGGAATGACGAATGCTAAAATGCCTTTATCAAACTTAAAGGTATGTTGACATGTGATCCTATAATGCAAACACCGGATTAGAGCATTCCTTTGAGATCATGTGTGATGTCAGTGATTATGCTATTGGGGCAATTCTAGGCAAGAGAAAAGAGAAGCCCTACGTCATCTATTATGCAAGTAGAACTTTAAACTCGGCTCAAGAAAATTACACCACTACAGAAAAGGAACTCTTAACCGTAATATTTTCTTTGGACAAGTTTCTGTCCTGCTTGATCGGATCCAAGATCATCATATTTACCGATCATGCCGCTCTTAAGTACCTTCTTTCTAAGAAGGATGCTAATCCGCTGTAGACACCCCACCTTCGGCTACATTGTTGGTAGAGATAGCTGGTTGAACGGAGGACCATACCCCCAAATCCCAAGTCCAAACTCAGCCAAACTCACCCTTGTAAGCCCCATTCCATAGCCCAGTTCAAGCCTGAACCCAGTCAACCCAGTCCTAAAAACCACCCTGAAAAACCCCCCATAAAAAAGGCCAGTCAAAAAATCCCAAAAAAGTCAAACTCACTGAGTCAACTCGCTGAGTTAACCCGCTGAGTCAACCCGTCGAGTCAACCCGTCGAGTCAAAACACCGAGTCAACCCGTCGAGTCAACCCGTCGAGTCAAAACACCGAGTCGACCCGCTGAGTCGACTCACTGAGTCGACTAGCGAGTCCAACAGCAGCCCCGAGGGAACGGCCGTACTCGCTGGAAACCGAGGAGCGGCCGTACGGGCGGCCCATGGCAGGCCGCCCGGACAAAATTACGGGTTCTGCCACTCCTCGCTGCTATAAATACCCCCCTCCCCTTCTCATTTCAAGAATCCATTCGAATCCATTCCAGTCCAGCCGGTCCGAGAGCTCTGAGTCCATCTCTCCACCCTTTAGCCCATTTTTCCACCAAGGAGAGCCCGAGTGAGGAGAGTCTAACCCTGGTCCAGCCCAGCCTGACCACTGGTCCAAGCCTCTCAAGCCATCTAAGTCCTAATCCAGCCACTCGAAGCCAACCCTTGCGACACCTCCGTCCACCCAGCTACTCTTTTTCCAGCATCATCTCATTCGCATCTAACATAAGTGCAACATTTACTTTTCTTCCAACCCCCCTGCTTCACTACAAGCACCTTGATTACTCAAACACACCTGCATATGTCTTTATATTAAGCACCTGTCAGTTCGAGCGTATGCTCTGGGCTTGCCCGTTGTTGGAACCTGCCCATCAGAAACTCTTACTGTTCAGACCTGCATTCATGCTTCACCATAAAACACCTTGATCATTCAAGCACACTGCATATGTCTTTATATTAAGCACCTGTCAGTTCGAGCGTATGCTCTGGGCTTGCCCGTTGTTGGAACCTGCCCATCAGAAACTCTTACTGTTCAGACCCGCATTCATGCATCATGTCATCCATGAGAATATACGAGGATTAAACTAGACTTTCAAGTATTCGATCGATTCTGTGAAGTAGAGACCGTACTTCGGTACGGGCAGTGTGTGGGGTGCTTAACCTCTTCCCACCCTGTAACCGTGATCCCTTACCTTGAATCTCTGACCGCAGATCAACAGGAGTCATTTTAGAGGAAAGGATCTTCAGATCCCCTTCTCTAACGTTTCTACGGGGTCTAGCCGACTGTAGATTCGAAGTAACTGGCTAGTGGCGACTCTGGTCTTATATAAATTCACTTAAAACACATCCAGCTCAATACGACAACCAAACGAAGCCCTCGAGAACGAGGCAAGCCAGTGGCACAAACGGCGATTTCGCACTCACGCACCTCTTCTTCTTCTTCTTCCGAAAGAAAAGGGAGAGCGGACGTCGTGTGGGAGCGCGGAGAAATCGGCGAGGGTCCACAGAATGGCGACTCTGCTGGGGACAAGCTAGTCCCACTAGTCGTGATCCGACTTGAAAAACAGAATCCTTCCCGTACTTGAAAGTCACTAATCCTCATACAATCTCATCTGCATAGCATTCTACCCAAAACCCAAAAAAAAAAAAATAGAAAATCCCAAAACCAAAAAAAAAATAGAAAATCTCAAAACCCAAAAAGAGTAGAGTACAGTCCTCACCATTGCGCCTCCTCGGGCTCAACGTACGCGGAGACAACTTCCCTTCCGCAGCATAATCCGCACTCGGGATCAGCAAGCCATGTCCGACCACGAAGAAGAAACTCATCACTTCCCTGCTCTCGAAATAGCCGAAGCGCAACCTCCAGCGCAACAGCCCATTGACAATACGCCAATCATACAAGAATTGGCACAAGGAATGAGAGCAATGCAAGAAATGCTCTTGCAATTCATGCAAGCACAAACCACCGCAGCAGCCAACAATCAGGTTGGCCCAGTTCAGCAATCTCAACAACCATGCCGGATCCCTCCGGCCTCCAGTTCAAATCAAGCACAACCATCGGAGTCTGCCCAAGACTACCGACAGCAGCCTCCTCAACCCTTTGCTATGGGGCATCCTTCTCAATACCTTCCTGCAACAACGGGACCATCTCAGAGCATCCCAGTCGCAGGGACTTCCAGTCAGTTTCCAGTCAATCTTGCAAACAACAATCTCAGTAGATCTCAGCATGTCCCCGCCGATGGGACACCTTTTCAATTTCAGCACATCCCCGCCGATGGGATTTCAATTCAATTTCCAGCAACAGGGACAGCACTGGCGAATGCCCACAATGGGGGTCAGTGTCAAGCCCACATCAATCAGCGGACAGTGGCGAATACCCAACAAGGGGGTCACTTCCCAGCATCTCAGCCTCCTGCAAACAGGAGCACTTTTCAATTCCAGCACATCCCCGCCGATGGGATTCCAGTTAATTTCCAGCAATCTTCAATTCAGCAAAATCCAGTTAATTTCCAGCAATCTTCAATTCAGCAAAATCCAGTTAATTTCCAGCAAGTTCCAGTTCAACCTTCAGTACAGTCTCCAGTTCAGTTACCATCATTTCAAGCTCAAGTTCATCAGAATCCAGTTCAGTCATCAAATCAATTTCAGCAACCCGCGGTTGCTTTTCAGCAAGCCCATAGGGTCGAAGACATCGACCACTATGCCGAAGAAGAATGTGCCTTATTCCAGGAGGCACCAGTCACTCGAACAGATCACTCAGGACTGGACGAGTTGCGGGAGCAGTTCCAGATCTTGCAAAATCAACTTCAGCGACAACAAGGAATCGACTTACCTTCGACCAAGTTCAGAGACTTGTGTCCTTTCCCAGATGCTCAAGTACCTCAAAACTTTGAGGTTCCAAAATTCAAAAGATACGACGGCAGCGGTTGTCCCATAGCACATCTCAAGGCCTTCTGTGGAGAGCTGAGTGCAATCTCAGGAAACGAAGGGGCCCTCATTCGATTGTTCCAAAAATCTCTGAAGGGCGATGCCCTAGATTGGTACACTTCATTGGACTGCCACCGCATCAGAACATGGGAACAGCTCTCCCAGGCTTTCGTCGACAGATTCGCATATAATCTCAACATGGCACCCAGAAGAGCCGACCTTGCAGCACTCAGGCAAAGGAGTGATGAAACACTATCAGCTTATGTGGGACGTTGGCGAGCTATGGCAGCCAGAATGCGGACACCCATCGACGATGAAGAACAAATCTCCATGATTGTTCATTCAACATACCCAGGCATATCCGGGTATCTCATCTCGCATCCATATGCGAATTTCTCACAATTGATCCGTGCTGGAGAGCAAGTTGAAGCAGGAATCCGGGCCGGGACGATCTCCCCATGGCCTCATCAAGCCACTCCAGTCAAGAGGAACAGAGTGGAAGGAAGACCTATCGGGCACGGGAATGGAAACCGCAATGGTTCTCCTCCCCGCCCAACAGAGGTAAACAACATCAACACCGCTGCTCAAGGAAATCAACGTGCTCCTCCACAGGGACGTCAACAGTATCAGCAGAATCAAGTTCAGCATCAGCCTCAGCGGTATCAGCCACAACCAAATCCTCAGCCACAACCACCTCGACAACAGCAGCAGTTCAGGGGAAACGGCCAATACTCATACCAGAACAGGCAGAATTACAGGGAGTTCAGGAAGTTCACTCCACTCAGTCAACCACTTAGTCAAATCATGACTACGCTGGTACAAAAGCAGTTACTCACTCTGATGACACCTAGGCCTCCGCCTCATCCTCTGCCTCCAAATTATCGAGAAAATGAGTACTGTGCCTACCATCAAGGACGTGGCCACGCCACTGACCGATGCTATACTTTGAAGAATGCCATACAAGACCTGATTGACGACCGAAAGATCGTCATCTCGGTTCCTGGAACTTCTCCAGCAGCTTCCACCAACATCCTTCAGAATCCTCTGCCTCAGCATCCAACGGACCCCAGTTCGTCTCGTGGCCCTGCTGTCAACAGTATAGAAGAAGGGGACCATATCGATCGCTTCTTCTCCCCTATTCAGTCCATTCATGCCTACACTTATGAGCCAACAAATCCTCCTCCAGTCTTGCAAGGGGCAGGTCCCTTTCTTCCTTCAATCTCCGAGCCAGTAGTGCTCGAAGGAGCACCTCCATATGATATACCAGTTATTCAAGGGGCACCTTACAACCATTCAAGCTGGGAACCAGTCGTCTTGGAAGGAGCACAATCATACATTGAGCCCACATACGAACCTGTCATCTTGCAAGGGGCAACTCCAGAACAATCCAATCCGCAATGGAAGGATTACACTCATCAGCAGCAAGAGCCCGTTGTCTTGGAAGGATCTCTTCCAGTCAAGCCTGTCATATTGCAAGGGGCAAGTCCCGGAGGCATATCAATCACGCTACGGCAGCTGGGACGAACAGAGAAACCTCCTGCCATATCAAGAGGACCAGTATTCATTCCATGGGAGCCTCCCGCCCCAGGAACAGTCAAGCCAGGACCACGACCTTATGTGGTCTATGAAGACAAGCCTCGATACTACCCCTTCAGCACAGGCAACAATGTAGTTCTCAAGGCAAAAGCTCTATACGAGGAAGATCTAGTACCCACACCAGCACCGTTGCAAGAACCAGTGGTCCTAGAAGGCAAAAGGGAGGAAAACTACAAAGAGGTTCCATGGCACTATCCAGAATGTGCGGAAGTGGGAAACATGAATCCCAACGGGCGTTGCATCCGAAGAGATAATCAAAACAAAGGAGATCCCAAAGGCGTCCTCTCAGGCCTCGGCAGCAAAAATGAAGCCGCATACGATGTAGCAACTCAGCTCAAGTCAATCCCTGCACAAATCTCAGTATGGGAGCTACTCTGCACATCTCGCATACACCGAGAAATGTTTGCCAAGACCTTGAATGATGCTCATGTCTCCTCCGATACGGCACCAGAGATGATTGCATTGATGATTGGACAACTCCTGGCTCCGCGCGCCATCACCTTCACCGATAATGAGTTGCCACCAGAGGGACGAGATCATGGGCGATCCCTCAACATAGCCTTACGATACAAAGACCTCTGTGTTCCGCTGGTCCTTATCGATAATGGCTCAAGCTTAAATGTCTGCCCACTCAAGACCGCGGAACGCCTGGGAATCAGTCCTTCTTCATTCCGACCCAGCACCATATGCGTCAGAGCATTTGACAACACCCGCCGATCAGTGGAAGGGGAAGTCGACATAGAGGTACAGATAGGCCCGGAAGTCTCCACCATCACATTCCAAATCTTGGATATATCAGCCTCTTTCAACATGTTGCTCGGACGGCCGTGGCTGCACAAGGTTGGAGCTGTGCCATCAACCCTGCATCAACGAGTGAAGTATATCTGTGGAAATCAAGTGATCTCTATCCATGCAGAGAAGGAGCTCATCATTCCTTCCAATGCTGCTGCCACTGAACCAGACATCCCGGTCATCGATATCCAACACTCTGAAGAAGACATCCCATTTCACAGTTTCGAATTTGAGACTGTGAACTCTATCGCCAATCCAGAACCAACAAGGGTGGACCGTGTCTTCTCACCGGCAGAGCGTCTGAGCCTCAAATACCGAATGAAGAATCACTTCAAGTCCAGAAAGGTATCGCTAGTATATAACCAACGCAAGTGGGGACTCGGATACAGGGCAACCTTCATAGACAAGAGAAGGAAGAAATTTCGGTGCTCACCCATTCAATTCGTCAAGCCAGGAGAACCTTGCAAAGATCCAGGAGGGAATCAACCGACTGCACTACACAAAGGCCTTCCGATGAGCCTAGCTTGGGCCACGTGGCCCCCCATTCGATGGGATCAGATTCTCGAACCCTCTAAGCCTCCAGAAGAAGGAGGAAATGATGAAGACGAAGAAGGAAGACAAATACAGCAGCTTCAGGACCAGGTTACTCTGTCACCTGCTCCCAACCAGGGGCACAACTTGCCCACTTCTCTCAACCAGGGGCACAACCTGCCCACTTCAATCAACCAGGGGCACAACTTGCCCACTTCTCTCAACCAGGGGCACAACCTGCCCACTTCAATCAGCAAGGGGCACGACTCGCCCATCTCATCACCAATTAGCAAGGGGCACGACTTGCCCATCTCTGCAAAGTCAACATCATCAATCATCAGCCAGGGGCAGAAGCAGCCCATCCATTGGACCAAGAAAGGGAAGTGGCCAGCCCTAGATTGGTCTGATGTCCAGGTTCCAAACTTGTGTCTCACTGAGGAACCAGACGAACTGCAATGCGAGGTAAGTGACCCGGGAGGGACTGAGTGCGACTCAGATCCCGAACCCGACCAGCGAGAAGTCATGGTCATTGGGCCAGACCATGATTCTTCGCCCAAAACATCAACCCCCACCTCTTCAGGGGAGGAAGTGTGGGGTCCTGAATGGTCCTCTGTTCCCCTCACTTTTGAATCAGCCAAAGAGCCATCTGAGGGCTCTGGCTTCCAAAAAAAAAACGCCTGTTTAAGCAGCGATCGGAGCTTTGGAACAAGTTGGGCTCAATCATGGTCTGCAATGCCCGCTTGTTCAAAGTCCCGTGAATTTCAAAAAACCAAAAAAATCAAAAACTTTCAAAAACCAAAAACATCTATCATTTCAATTTCAGAAAAATCTCAAAAACCAAAAAATATTTCTTTTCCTGCATTCAATAGTGTGCCAAGTTCGTCTAAAGAGTCGCATGAGTTTGAAGTCGAATCATATGATTTCGACATCGAATTAGACTTCGAACTCATGGGTCTGGACGAAGCTCGGGACGAGGAAGATGATGATCCTACTCCCGAACTTGAGGATCTCCTCAAAAAGTTCGAATCTAAAGCCAATGTTGTAGCCGATGATTTCGAGATAGTAAACTTGGGGACGCCTGAGATCCCTAGGGAAGTACGCATTGGAAAATCGTTGCCACCTGAGATGAAACAGAAAATGATAGAGTTCCTAGCTCCAAGATTGTCCAACTTCGCGTTCTCATATGAAGACATGCCGGGGCTCGATGAAGAGCTCGTTGTACACCATCTGCCAACCAAGGCAGATATGAAGCCAGTGAAGCAGAAACTTCGAAGAATGAAGCCAGGATGGGCTCTGAAAGTCCGAGATGAAGTCATCAAGCAATACAACGCGGGATTCTTGGTAGTCTCCAACTACCCTGAATGGCTCGCTAACATCGTACCAGTACCGAAGAAGGACGGCAAGGTTCGAATGTGCATCGACTTCCGAGATCTCAACAAAGCCAGTCCAAAAGATGACTTCCCGTTGCCACATATCGACACTCTAGTCGACAACACTGCAGGATACAAGATCTTCTCATTCATGGACGGGTTCTCAGGTTACAATCAGATCAAGATGGCCGTCGAAGATCGCGAGAAGACATCGTTTATCACTCCCTGGGGAACCTTCTGTTACAGGGTAATGCCGTTCGGTCTGAAGAACGCAGGAGCAACATATCAGCGAGCAATGACAGCATTATTCCACGACATGATGAACAAGGAGCTCGAAGTATATGTGGACGACATGATCGTCAAATCTCGCACAATTGAAGGACACTTTGAAGATCTGAAGAAGTTATTCAACAGATTAGAAAAGTACAAGCTCCGCCTCAACCCTCATAAATGTGTCTTCGGTGCAATGAGAGGTAAGCTCCTCGGCTTTATGGTGAGCGAGGATGGCATCAGGGTCGACGAGACCAAAACCAGAGCAATCATCGAGATGCCCCCTCCTAGAACAGAGAAAGAAATTCGTGGCTTCCTCGGCAGAATTCAATACATCAGTCGCTTCATCGCACAGCTCACACCCATCTGTGAGCCCATATTCAAGCTCCTTCGGAAGAACGTCCCAAAAGAATGGAATGACGATTGCCAAGTCGCCTTCAACCGCATCAAGAAGTATCTCATGAATCCTCCAGTCCTAGTGCCACCCACTCCCGGACGACCACTATTGTTATACATCTCGGTAGCAGCAGAAGCCATAGGCTGTGTCCTCGGCCAGCACGACGAGACCGGGAAGAAGGAACAGGCAATATACTATTTGAGTCGAAAGTTCACCGACTACGAGACCAGGTATTCCCCGATCGAGAAGACTTGCCTCGCCCTAGTCTGGGCAACTCAGTGACTCCGTCAATACATGATTGCATTCCCTATTCTCCTTCTCGCTCACATGGATCCGCTCAAATACCTGTTCGAGAAACCGGCACTCACTGGAAGGATAGCTAAATGGCAGCTACTCTTGTCTGAGTTCAACATCACCTATGTCACTCAAAAGGCAATCAAGGGACAGGCCCTCGCCGATCATCTTGCGGCTCACTCTCTCCTGGACTATCAGCCGCTCAAGACATTCTTCCCTGATGAAGATCTCTTGCTCATTGAAGAGGAAGAAAAGAAGAAAAAAGATGAATGGACGTTATTCTTCGACGGCGCAGCAAATTCTAAAGGGAGTGGTATTGGAGCAATCCTCTACTCTCCAGATGATGTCCCTATTCCTATCTCGAGGCGCATCGCATTCGAGTGCACCAACAACATGGCAGAGTACGAAGCATGCATCGCTGGCTTAAGGGAAGCCATAATCTTGGGCGTCAAGAAGCTACGAGTATTTGGAGACTCACAGCTTATCATCAATCAGACCAATGGCGAATGGAAGACCAAAGACGAGAAGTTGATACCATATCATGTGTATCTTGACAATCTGATCGAAGAATTCAAGGAAATCACCTTCTCATACATGCCCAGAGCCAAGAACCAGTTTGCAGATGCTCTCGCCACGCTCGCATTAATGCTCGAGATCCCAAAAGGAGCTTCAGAATGGGAGCTCACAGTCGAAATTCAAGAAGAACCTGCTTTTTGCCTGCAAATAGAAGAAGCCGAAGCTGTCCCTGACAAACCCTGGTATGCCGACATCAAGCAATATCTCGAAACCCAGGAGTATCCAGAATCAGCAACAGCAACAGATCGCCGAACCATCCAACGTTTGGCCGGCCAGTTCACCATCAGTGGCGAAGTTCTTTACAAGCGATCCTATAACCACATCCTTCTTCGATGCGTCGATGAAACAGAAGCTGCAAAGATCATGGAAGAAATACACGAAGGAATCTGTGGCCCACACATGAATGGGCACATGATGGCAAAGAAGATTCTACGACTCGGCTACTATTGGCTCACCATGGAGACAGACTGTTGCAAACACGTCAGAAAATGCTTCAAGTGTCAGGAGCATGCGAATCAAATCCATGCCCCATCATCAGAGTTATACAACCTGACCACCCCCTGGCCCTTCTCCATGTGGGGACTCGACATCATCGGCAAGATCAGTCCCAAAGCATCAAATGGTCACGAATACATACTTGTGGCAGTCGACTACTTCACCAAGTGGGTAGAGGCAGCCTCATACACCACGATTGCAGCATCTCAGGTGATCAAATTCATGAAGAACAACATCATATGCCGGTACGGAATCCCCAATGCTATCATCATAGATAATGGAACCCCGTTCGTTAACAAGAAGATGGATGACTTCCTCAGCAAGTTCAAGATCCAACGTCATCGATCAAGCCCCTACCGTCCCCAGATGAATGGTGGGGTAGAAGCCGCAAACAAGACAATCGTCAGGATACTCGAGAAGATGGTCGTGACATATCGAGATTGGTCAGATATGCTCCCATATGCACTTTGGGCCTATCGAACGTCTGTACGGTCTGCTACGGGCGTTACTCCTTTCGAGCTTACTTACGGAATGGAAGCAGTCCTACCAGTCGAGGTGGAAATACCATCACTACGAGTGTTACTCGAAAGCGGAATTGAAGAAGGAGAATGGCAACGGGCCAGATTCGATCAGTTGCAGCTAGCAGATGAAAAGCGCATGCGTGCACTAAGTCATTCACAATGTTATCAGAAAAGGATCGCTCGGGCTTACAACAAGAGAGTCCGGAAAAGAAGTTTCAAGGTAGGCGACATGGTCATGAAGAAGATTCTACCGTCGCACCTTTCAGATCCCAGAGGAAAGTTCAAACCCTCGTGGGACGGGCCACTGATCGTCAGAGAAGTACTTCCCGGAGGCGCCCTCAGACTCACCAGCATGAGAGGGGTGGATTTTCCTGAGCCAACCAACGCCGACAACGTGAAGATCTTTCACGGGTAAGTTATTCTGACCTTATCAAAGGTTACTTTAATAGAGCTGAAGTCAAGGGGTCAAAGCTAAGATCTCTGAGAAATCATTCCCGTCCACCAACAAGTGTTTCAAATAAGGGGATTCAAAAAAAAAAAAGAGAGAAAAAGAATGCAAAAGAAAAAGAAAAAGAAAAGAAAAGAAGAAAAGAGAAAAGAAGGGAAGCCAAAGCAAAGCACCCAGGAAAAAGTCAACCCAAAAAGAAACACAGTCATCCATCCATCCATCTCAGAGGGGTCTTTAGCAAAGACCGACAGCTCTATTATCGTAACTCAGGATAAGGGCTGAAGGACTGCCATCGGCCGGCAACGACGGATTCCCGACCTCTAGCCGCCGCAGTTATCCAGAGATCCAGAAAAGAAAAAAAAAAAGAAGAAAAAAAAGAAAATGTGTGCCTAAACAAAGAGGGCGGAGTGAAAACCCGAAAGGGCGCTCCGAGTAAAAACAGTGGGCATACAGCGGACTTGGTGAAAACCTGAAAGGGCGCCAAGGGTAAAAACAGCACAGCTGCCAAGGGGCAGGCAAGACCAAATACCCGGGACGTGGTGAAAACCTGAAAGGGCGCCACGGGCAAAAATGACGGGAAAAAGCCGGCTGTGGTGAAAACTCGAAAGAGCACTGCAGGCAAAAATGGCTCAAATGAAAAAGAAAGAAAAAATAAAAGTGCAGGTACCAAGAAATCAGACAGTCCAGATCGGTTCAAGCAGTGAAAGTGCAAGAACAAGAAGAAGCGCAGTCAGGAGCGAAGAACTCTACAGACTCTGACAATCTCAGGAAGCAAGAGTTTCCGTTGCCTACATCTCTAGGGAACCAAAGGATCAAGCAAGTCAAATCTCGAGATATCGGTCAAATCATTGACCGAGCCCCAGTTCTGATTCCTATATCCCGACACAAAATCCAGACACACTCACAAGACAACTCATGGCACAGTAGATTTTCAAACAGTTTTTTTTTCTTTTCAATTAAATGCATTATATTTCTCTTACACATATCATCTTTTTCAAAAATACAAAAAAATTTCATCATCGTCGATCATATATGCAAAAAGGAGTGTGCAGGTGGCCAACATAATCAATCTCTACCCTCCTCCTCGGCCACATCAGGTGAGTCCTCTGACTCATAAAAAGATAGCCTCTCTCTCAACCTGCTCACCTCCATACGCAGGTAATGCGCCTCATCGCGCTCAAGGGTACGGATCGCTGTCTCCTCATCAGACAATCTCTGATCGGCAGCCAATCTCCTCGACATCATCTCGCAATGATACCGAAGTGCAGAGATCTCAGACAGCAGATGGCCATGAGTGGCCAAAAGGAAGCCAGGATCGACAAAAGGGCGCTCCTCAAAAGGTTCATATGAACCAGATGAAGAGCCAGCATCTCCAAGAATATCCTGCTCATCCTCATCGGCAGTCTGGTGCCAACAAGGGATACGTCGATACAAAGACTGCTCAGCAACCCAATACTGATATGGGGCGGTCGCCATCGGAAAAGTCCGTAGCTCAAATCCCAACAAATCAGCTGTCAAATAACTCGCCCAAGAACAATCAATCCGGGTCCTAAAGTCAGAGGATCTGGATGGAAGTGCTCGACGCCCGATACCCGTGAAAGCAAAAGGAGGAACATCCTGCTCATACCCAAACTGCCGCAGGAACCGGATCGGATGGTAAGAAAAGTAGGATTGAAAGCCTACCAACATCAGAGGATGGCGGTGTGCGTCGCAAAGCACTGGAGGAAGTGAAAGCCAAGATGACTCCCAACGAACGTTCCAGTCACGAAGTTCAGCGAACATCCTGCGATACAGGGGCTCGCTCATCTTGGCTGTATGAGGAAGGAACTCGATGATATAACGCATAATGTCAGAGCCCGGGATGCCAGGAAGAGGTACAGAAACAGTCAGAGAAAGGCGCTCCCATAGCCAGACCTGATCACAGAAAACGAAAGAAGTTCAGCTAAAGCAAAGCAATCCCCAACAAAGCAAGAAAAAAAAAGGGGTGTAGAAAGAATACCTGCAGGAAGGCACAGCAGCCGCGAAGAACACGAGTACGACCAAGGGCGCAGTCAGTCAGCCCGTCAAATAGCTCGGCCAAAATGAGAGAAATGATCCCCTGCCGACGGACAGCTCGGCTCATCACCTCAAAAAGCAAAGGAGTCTGGGACCTGCGCCATCTCGAGAACAGCACCTCAGCAATCAAACAGAACATCAGTGCGTTCCGAGCAAAGGTGGAACCAGCCGTACTCTGAGGACCCGAAAAAAGATCATACAGCAAGTCCAAAGAGAACACTACAGCATCCTGGCCACTAGCTGCAGGTCGAACAAGATAAGGGATCCCAAACCAGTTCTGCGGTGTAGCAGTCTTCGGCGATGTCTTCGGCGAAAAGTACTGAGTATAATCCAAAGGTAAGCCTGTCAAGCGTGCAAGCTCCTCCAAAGAAGGCCCCATCTCCATATCATTGAACGCAAACAAGTTCAACGAAGGGACCCAGTCAATCAAGGCAGCTCCGAGCATCCTCCAGTCAATGTCAACTCTAGCCATATGAATCAGACTGCCAAAGCCATAAGACTCCAAATCTCGAATCTCATAAACTGACAAACTGTCAAGCCAAGCAAGCAGTCGTGGCGAGCAAGAAGAACGAGGAAGCAGCTGACAAGTCCTCACCGGTATCCCCTCCAGCACAAAAGGCCCAGAAATCGAGGACAACTCATCGAAGATCGGAAGGTCAACAGGCGAAGGAGAAGGAAAAGCTGGAACCTCTGCAGACTCAACAGCCCCTGACCTGTCCTCAGTGGCGGCTATGTCTGATATAGTCGCATCGCCATCTGAAACTGTCATAATCTCAGCTGCATGAGAAGACTCGCCCACCTCATGAACAGAATGCGCAAAGGGCCGATGACCAAAGGAAGGACAATGCTCTCCATCAAAAGGACTATCAATGAAGATCACACCGCACATCGTGACATCCTGGCTAATCTGACCATCAAAGAATACATCTGAACCATCCAAAAGGGTCTCGGTTACCCCGATCGAAGAATCAACTGCCAGATCCGGACCTGCGGCCCTCTCCAGTAGGAGATCATGAATCCAATCATCATCCTGACCGATCAAAGGGATCATCGAGGCATCCACACCGTCCATCATCAAGGGGACATCATCAATGATCACATCAAGTCCACCCAAGCAAGTATACCGCACATCTCGGCCCTCATCCAGAGCATCCAAACCGTCAAAGGTACCATCTGAGCCATCCATACCATCCAGACATGAGATCAGCCCATCTATGTCCCTCATAGTCCCATCATCACCATCCATCACATCATCCATGGGGCCCACACTCAAGGGATGCATAGTTTCACCTATGTCCCATCCCATCATCTCATCCATACCATCCATTCCTCCCATAATGAGGGCCCCATTCAAATCAGAAAATCCAGCCATCCCACCATTAATGGAGCTATTCAAAGCTCCACCAACTCCATTCCCTAACCCCTCATCAATGCTTCCATTCAATGCCCCATCTCCCCCATCCATTAAAGACATCTCCCCATTATCAAAGCTCAATTGAAAATCTGAAGTGTGGGACCCACCTTGGACAGCCCCCACAGCCCCCAAATCTCCACCATCCATTGCCCAAGAAAGGACAAAATGAGAAGAAGACAAGATGAAGAGAAAAGACAAGGGGACAAGAAGATTCATGGCTGGAATCGAACGGTCCAGTACAGGGAATGTGGGGACAGCAGCAACAGACAGCAGAAGATGTCCGAACCAGGGCCAGCCCAGGCCACTCAAGAGGCGAGCCTTGGGCGGCCTGCCCTGGGCCGCCCGTACGGACGCAGATCCCCTCTCTCCGCGGGATTGGCTCCAGGGCTTTTGGTAGGTGAGGCTGACAGTCCACGTCAGCAGATGGCGCTCCGTGGGCCGCCCAAGGCTCTGGTCCACTCCCGATTTCAACTGAAGATGATCAAGATCATACAAAAAGTGCCCCACTGGTCCAATCACGAAGCAATGTGACTGGAATAGGGCTGATCAAGCCAAAGAGAAGGAAAGGTGATCAAGTGGGGGCCACAAGCAATCCAAGCCATTCAAAGACTAGATCATCACGATCTAAACCATTGAAGAACCTACATGAGCCATGAAACAACAAGATCAAAGGTTTGATCATCACAAGAAGGGCCAGAATCCAAGATCTAATCATCAAGTGGGCCCGCAAAGCCAAATCAAGCGATCAGAGACGTTCAAGCCATCATCCACACCATGAGAAGCATTCCTAACCTCACAAATCATCAAAAGAAGTGTCCCAAAGTAAAGCTAAGGTCTCAAGTGGGCCCACAGGGCCAAATCCATCAATCTGAACCATTCAAGGGCCAAAATCGTCAAGATCCAAACCATTGGAAAGCTTACACAAGTCATGAAGTATCAAGATCGAAAGTCCAATCATCAAAAGGAGGGCCAGAATCCCAGATCCGATCATCAAGTGGGCCCACAAGGCCTAATCAAGCAATCTGAACCATTCAAGTCATCACCCATGCAACTAAGCAGTCTCAAATCATGAAGGAATGAGTCAAGAGTCAAAGCATACAGACATCACCAAGGAATTTGGGAGAAATCAAAGCCTGTATATTCATCCAGAAGAGCTTGGTACAAAAGGGGACAAAAACAAAAGTACAAGACCATATAAAGCAGAGCCAGCTACAAGTCACCAACATAATCATCATCGCCCCTCCTCGCGTCCCGCTCCCGACGATAAAGATCCATCAAAGGAGCAGTCACTGAACCTCCAGCATACCTGCGACGGCCACCTGGAACGTAAAGCGAAGGAAGCAAAGGCCCCTGGCCAAATAGCAGATACCACTCGTCATAATCACGATCCGGGATCGTGAAACGGAAGCCAGGCTGGCCCACCAGAGCCTCAACTCTCTCATCAGCTGGCATCCGAGCAGCTGGAGGAGGTGCAGAACAGGGGACCCGAGCTACCCCAGTGACTTGCCGAAGCAATCTCTCTCCCAAGTACCATTGGAAGGACTCAGCGTCAGAAAGCATAACACGGAGACATGAAGCATCATATGCCTCCACGCGCTGGGGGTGTGTAGTAGAGAGGGAAACTGGCGTACGGCATCCGGGCAAACTGCAGCAGAAGAGGTTACCACGATCAGTTGCAAGTACAGTACAAGGACAAAGACAAGCAAGATACTTACGTCCTCAACGGTCAGCCCGTCTATATCAGCACGCCAATTGTCCCCGGGAACTCGGGAGTTCCGCTGACGATTCTGCTGATGCCAGTACATGTGGCGATACTGAGCGGGTTCAATGTCATCTCGCATCCTCGGCGCAAGATGCGGAAAATGGTCATAAAAGCAGGTCTGGATGAAAGTACATTTAAAGATCAGAGAGAGAAAGGAGGCAAATGGCTCCAAGGAGGATAAAAGAAGAGGTACCTCAACAACAGGCCAGAAGCCTGTGAAGGACCGGCTATGCCGACAGGTCTTGTCCAGACCTTGAAAGAGACGGGTCAGGATGGCCCCATTCCAGTTATAGGGGTGATGAAGATCCTCGACTAAACGAAGAAATTTAGGATCAACTCTCTCATTCGCATGGCAAAAAAGAAAGGATCCAAAATCATAAGTGATCATGGCCCGCGCCTTGTGGAGGGCCTCTCGCTCGGTGGTAGGGACGACGGAAGCAAAATTGTTGTAAAACCATCGCATCTTCACTTGATGGCCTTGGAATTCACCCTCAGGAGGGACGTCACCGACAAGCCGCAGCCAATCAGTGGAAGAGAGGGGAGCTAAAGAGCTAACTTGAGGGACAATTGCCCCATGAAATGGGAAACCTATCTGCATGTAAATGTCCAAAGGGGTTATCCCCCATTCTCCACAAGGAAGCTGGAAGGTGTGGGTCTCATCCCGCCACCTCTCACAAAGGGCCGCAAGCATCATGCGGTTGGCGTCGTTGTTATGGAAGCGTAGGGTGAGGAGGCCAGCAAAAGGAGTACCATCTAGTACTCGCTCAAGCAAGGGCTGTGGCTCCTTCATCCAATTGTCCCAGCGATCCCTGGTACCTCGACCCTTGATGGCAGGAAGAGGTTGATGCTCCATAGCTAGGGAACACATGTGGTCCCCCCGGCGGACAATGAAAGCAGGATCATCCTCGTCAACCACTTGGTGGCCCCTGGTACCATCCGCCATGGAATCCTACAAGCTTGGCAAGGTAAGTCCCTATCCTTTACCCATTAAAATCCAAATTCTCATCCAAGAAACCCATGGGATTGGACTCACATTCAAATGCAAAATCTAAAGTCCAACTCCATGTGTCACTTAGGATATGTGTTGGACCCATTGGAAAAAGTAAGGCCTGCCTTAAAGAAGGTGGCATGGCATGCCTCTGGTAAGAAAAGTCCATCATCCAAGGACACATTTTGGACAACAAATGCACTCAAGTGCCATGAAATCAACTAAGGATGAGAGTCCTACTGCACATGAGAAGTTCCTCTTCAAAGTCCACATGTGGCCAAGGATTGACTCACTTTTATGCCAAGGTCATGATTCTCACTTAGGATGTCTCCATCTTTTTACACATATGCACGGACAAGTGGGGAATAGAAAGGAAACGGGTCCCCAAGAGCAACCCAAATGCCTCATCTCAATGGATTGAAGAGAGCACATAGCCCACTTGAAGAACATGAGGACCCATTCATGGGTTAACCATGGGCAACCTTATGTGCCTCATCTTGATGAAAGTTTTGACCATGAGAATACAACAAGGAGGTCTACCCACAAACATATGAATCAAAGAAGCTAAGGGTAGAAAGTCGATGCACATAGCCCACATGAAGAATCAAAGTTGAAAATGCCCATGAAAAGGCAAGTTTGGGCAACTTATGTGCACCAACTTTTTCACCAAAAGGGAGACCATTTGAGCACAAAAGAGCATGGCTTGATGAGTCACCCAACCATCATGAAAATGGATAAGAATGGTACACATAGCCCACTTGAATATCAAAATCCAAAATGTCCCAAGGCATGGGACAAAAATGGGCAACCTATGGGTATCATTCTTTCCCACAAATGGAAAGAAAAACCACTCATACTTGAGAATGATAGTGGATGACCCACCAAGTCCCCAAAGAAAAGATCAAGGACCCATGGTTGTATGGGTAGCTCACTTGAGAATCATCCATTTGAGGTTGATAACATCTAAGGGAAACTCTTGAAAACCACAATCCTACCACAAAGAAAACCATTTGAACTTAGTGAGATTGTGGGAACAACTCACTCATGGGACTTGTAGATGGTCAAGTAGCTCAAGTCCTCCATCCATTAAAGAAAAGAGCATGAAAATAAAAAATCCACATGGACAAAGTGTAGTGGGGCACACATGGTTCAAAGAAGTGCCCAAGTTTCAATGAAGGCCCAAAAGCCCATCCACATGAAAAACTTCAAGGAACCCACCACACTTTGTACAAGGATGTACATCATAATCAAGAAATAGTGGAAGACTTGGGCTACTTGTCCATATAAGCCCACCTAGGAAAACTAGCCTACTTGAGATCCAAAATGAAGAATGGGCTAGCCACCTTGATCCATACACATGTAAGGAAAGATGGGGTCACCCAAAGTGAGCCCCATGAGCCCAAAACTTGAGATGGGCCCTACCATGCCCATGGGCCCAAATCTTGAAAAGAAGAGGGAAAAGAAAGGATAATTCCAAAGGAAAAATGACAAAGGCAAGAAAGCATGAGGGAGCCCAAAATGAAGCATTGGGCCCATCAAATACACCAAGGACCATGACTTCACTTTGAGCCCATTTGATACACATGAGAAGAGGCCCAACTCCCATGAAAAAGATAGAGTATTTTGCCATGGCAAAGTTACTCTTTACATGCACATGGAGGGAGTGTGAAAAAGAAAAAAAAATGAGGAAGTGGAGAGCTTGCAATGTCCTTCTCCATGCACCACCTTTGAAAGACTTGAGATCTAAGAAAAGATCAAGAATGCTTGGGCCCACCTTCACACCCCTTTGAATAGCTACATGAAAAAGAAAAAGGATCATGAGAAAAGACAATGAAGATGGAAAAGGACAAGAAAGAGAAAGGAAGTGGTCCATACCTTTACCACTCACCAAAGAAGGACCACCTTGCTGTCCCAAGATTTCTCTAAGGCCCACCACTTGAAAAGAGCAAAGGACCACCAAAGAAGAGAGAGGAAACTTGAAGAAAGAAAGAGTATGAGAGAGAGAAGAGAGAGATGGCACGTTTGAGGGGGGGAGGGTGCCCCATGTTATATAGAAAAGGGGAGGGCACCCTTTTACCCAGCCCCCTGAAGAGACCAGGAGGCAGAGACCGGGCGAGCGGCCCATGGGAGGCCGTCCTAGCCTCTACCTAGGTGAAACGACCTCCCTCTCCCTCTCCTTGGGAAGAACTCCTCCTTGGGAAGGGTGGTTGCAAGTGAATCTTGTACCTTCATGTAAGAATGAAGTGATGGAAGAGAATGGTGAGAAAAAGAGAAAATTTCACCAAAATCTCATCTCATGAGAAATGGGTGAGAAATTGGGTGGATGATGTGGAAAAGTTCCATGGAATTTCCAAGAAAAAGAAAGAAGAATTTGACTTGGTCAAACAATGATCTCAACCATCCAAAGGCATGACCAGATGATCCAAACCATTCCAAGAAGAATCCCAAGAATCTCCGCCCTTGATTACTGTTCACTTGTACAGTTTTTGGTCCGAAGACCTTAAACTACGTCGGGACCAAGGTCCCGAGGGATTGTCAATAAAACCGGCATCAGTCTTCTTCAAGATCTGGTGGCTCCGGATATTTTCAGAAAATCAAAAAAAAAAAATATATACATCACTTGTACAGTTTCTGGTCCGAAGACCTTAAACTACGTCGGGATCAAGATCCCGAGGGATTTTTAATAAAAATGGGTATCGATCTTGACCATCAAAATCAGAATCGATGACCCAGATTTTTTCCAATAAAAAGAAAACAAAAAAAATGTCTTTCCTCTTTTAAAGTTTTGGGTCCGAAGACCTTAAACTACGTCGGGATCAACGTCCCGAGAGATTTTTAATAAAAACCAACATCAATCCCAGCCTTTCAGGCCAAGATCTGATGATCTGGATCATTTCGAAAAAAACAAAAAAATGTGTTTGCCCCCCCCCTTTTACTAAGTCTGGGTCCGAAGACCTTAAACTACGTCAGGATCGACATCCCGAGAGATTTTCAATAAAAGCCGGCGTCGGTCTTGTTTGCTCAAGATCAATGACTCCGGACATTTTCAAAAATCATAAAAATATATTACCAGCCCCGCTTTTAAAGTTTTGGTCCGAAGACCTTAAACTACGTCGGGATCGACATCCTGAGAGATTTTCAATAAAAACCGGCATCAGTCTGGATTGTCCATCCGCTGACACCGGACATTTTTCCAAAAACAAAAAAACATGTTTGCCCCTCTTTTGTACAGTTTCATGGTCCGAAGACCTTAAACTACACTGGGATTAATTTCTCGGGGGACCTTTCTCGCTTTCAATTAAAAACCGGCATCGGCCTCGACCGTTTGGATCATGGTTCGATAACCCGGATCATTTCAAAAATACCAAAAATATTTTAAAGCTTTCCACAAAAACTAGTATCAATCTTGATCACCCGAGTTGAAATCTGGAACCTTTTCAAAACAAAAAAAATATATATATAGATACAATATAAAACAAAAAAAATTTCACCACTAGTTTCAAACGCACCAATTTATCCCCAGCGGTCCGAAGACCTTAAACTACACTGGGATTAACTTCTCGGGGGCTTTCTTTCCTAACCAGTTCCAGGCATGGCTGACACTTGATCGTACGGGTGTCTGGAATCTCTTAAACAGGTAAGGGCTGTGGCGGGCAGAACTCCGCAATCCTGTTCGTGTTGAACGCACCGTGATAGACAACCTTGATTTGGAAGTCACTGTTGAAGCTGACGGATGTTCCCTGTTCCTAGAACTCATGAAGGGGATTAAGGCTGTTGGGAGGTGGAGCTCACCCTCACGGAATTGTGAGCAACGTAAGACCCCAAACTGGATTGACTAAGGGAAATGTGAGGATGTGGCTCATTTTGTGGCCGAAGGAGTCCGTCGGACGATACGTGGTCTATGTGCATTGCACATGAGGAACAGGCAACTTTGTGGGTGTGTTGATTGAAAACCCTCAAAATCTCCTCATCCGAAGATGTAAAACTACGGCACTTAATTGTGTGAGACTCGTCTTGCTCGCTGACGTAAAATGGATCGGGTGCCTTACCAGCAGTAGAAGCTGGAAGTGGATGAAAATTCCACACTTTTCCTTGCATTTCAGAAAAATCACAAAATACAAAAAAAACATTGCAAAATCACCTCTTCAAAAAAAAAAAAAATGTCCCTTGCTTTCAAATCAAAAAATTTGCAAAAAATCACAAAAAATATTTCCCTTGCTTTCAACCAAAATATTGTCAAAAAATCACAAAAATATTTCCCTTGCTTTCAATCAAAATATTTCGAAAATCACAAAATATTTCCTGTATTTTCAATAAACTGATCTCTACCCTGACCGCTCAGGTAAAGATTCGGATCCACATATTTACAAAAAAATCACAAAAATTAGCATCCCCAGCACTACAAGTCAGGAGTCTTGAACTCCGCTCACTTCACAGTATGGGATGACGGATCCAATCGCCCGCAAATTGGAATCTTGACCAAAACGGGCAACCAAACACCATCTCAATCACATGTATGCCCAGAAGAACATCTTGAAGTCGAATGATATCCTCGTACATTCTCATTAGCAAAGAAACAGCATCTTGGGACGATGGACCTGATCGACCACAGGTCGGGATCTTGACCAACCCGCTGTCCAAACCTCCGTATCAAAAAGAAAAATCCCCAAGGAAGCACAACCCTACAAGCAATAAGCTCAAAGTTCTCTACACCCATAGTAAAAGCAAAATCATCAAACTGAAAGAGAATGAGCCAAAGCCATGCATTCATCATGCATCTCCATGCATCAGCATCCATCGCATCAATCATCATGTTTACCTGCTTTCAAAATAAAAGTCGGTTAGCTAAAGACCCCACAGGCATCCCTAGTGGAGGCACATGCGAACCAGATTTTCATTTTAAAAAGACAAAAAATATTTCTATTTGCAAATAAAAACCCCACGGAGTATCACTCCCCAGAGTGGGTATCTTTTCAAAAAAATCCAAAAAATATTTTCTCAGTAGAGCGTTCTGCCTCCAACACACCAGGAGATCTTCCATATCTCTGGGTAGGAGCCAACGCAAAAATCAAATAAGATCCAATGTCTCGCGGTTTCCCCGGAGATCATCGGATCCAATGCACTCAAAGTACGGTCGAACTGAACTCCAGTGTCAGTGCGGTCGTACCACATGCCAAGATACAAAAAAGATGAAAGCCAAAAGGCTCGGTCACAGAAACCATTTGAACAGGTGGAAACGATGAATTGTAACCCAAGTATCCAAATCAGCAGATTGGGTGGAAAGAGTTCACCCGCACATACCTAGGCGTGGATGCCTGAAGTACCTTGACTGAGTCCAAGTCGGCGTAGTAGAATCCCGTAAGACTATCGGACGCAGGGCGTCTAACCACTTTGACAGTCAAGCGAAACAAGTACTCCTGGAGTGATCTGGGAAAACATCAAACATCACACAATCAGTCTCAGGGTCAGCATCCTCGTAAGACTAACGGACGCAGAGGCTCTGCTGTACCTTTCCGATGTTAGTACCGATCGGGAATGGAAGGGTTGCGATTGGGTACCCAGGTTGCAGCAAACTGCAGGGACAATCGCAACATTTTCTCCAAACTCTCGCGGTATGTGCGAGTTATCAATTTCCAGACAATCAACTGACTCAGATACAAAGGACAACAAAGATTCCAGACCACAATCAAGGAAAGAATGAATTGCAAACCAAGCATCAAAACCAGCAGACCGGGTGGAAAAGCCCACCTGCACATACCTAGGCGTGGATGCCTGAAGTACCTTGACTGAGTCCAAGTCGGCGTAGTAGAATCCCGTAAGACTATAGGACGCAGGGCGTCTAACCACTTTGACAGTCAAGCGAAACAAGTACTCCTGGAGTGATCTGGGAAAACATCAAACATACAATCAATCACAGGGTCAGTAACCTCGTAAGACTGTCGACGCAGAGGCTCTGCTGTACCTTTCCGATGTTAGTACCGGTCGGGAATGGAAGGGTTGCGATTGGGTACCCAGGTTGCAGCAAACTGCAGGGACAATCGCAACGTTTTCTCCAAACTCTCGCGGTATGTGCAAGTGAGCGATCTCCAAACGATCAACTGGCACAGATGCAAAAGCAAGCAAAGATCTCAGACCATGATCTATGAATGACCGGGTCAGAAGTGGGGTGTCCACTCGCTTTGGCATTCGGTTGCACGCAACCTCTGCCAAAGAGGGGCATCTGTAGACACCCCACCTTCGGCTACATTGTTGGTAGAGATAGCTGGTTGAACGGAGGACCATACCCCCAAATCCCAAGTCCAAACTCAGCCAAACTCACCCTTGTAAGCCCCATTCCATAGCCCAGTTCAAGCCTGAACCCAGTCAACCCAGTCCTAAAAACCACCCTGAAAAACCCCCCATAAAAAAGGCCAGTCAAAAAATCCCAAAAAAGTCAAACTCACTGAGTCAACTCGCTGAGTTAACCCGCTGAGTCAACCCGTCGAGTCAACCCGTCGAGTCAAAACACTGAGTCAACCCGTCGAGTCAACCCGTCGAGTCAAAACACCGAGTCGACCCGCTGAGTCGACTCACTGAGTCGACCAGCGAGTCCAACAGCAGCCCCGAGGGAACGGCCGTACTCGCTGGAAACCGAGGAGCGGCCGTACGGGCGGCCCATGGCAGGCCGCCCGGACAAAATTACGGGTTCTGCCACTCCTCGCTGCTATAAATACCCCCCTCCCCTTCTCATTTCAAGAATCCATTCGAATCCATTCCAGTCCAGCCGGTCCGAGAGCTCTGAGTCCATCTCTCCACCCTTTAGCCCATTTTTCCACCAAGGAGAGCCCAAGTGAGGAGAGTCTAACCCTGGTCCAGCCCAGCCTGACCACTGGTCCAAGCCTCTCAAGCCATCTAAGTCCTAATCCAGCCACTCGAAGCCAACCCTTGCGACACCTCCGTCCACCCAGCTACTCTTTTTCCAGCATCATCTCATTCGCATCTAGCATAAGTGCAACATTTACTTTTCTTCCAACCCCCCTGCTTCACTACAAGCACCTTGATTACTCAAACACACCTGCATATGTCTTTATATTAAGCACCTGTCAGTTCGAGCGTATGCTCTGGGCTTGCCCGTTGTTGGAACCTGCCCATCAGAAACTCTTACTGTTCAGACCTGCATTCATGCTTCACCATAAAACACCTTGATCATTCAAGCACACTGCATATGTCTTTATATTAAGCACCTGTCAGTTCGAGCGTATGCTCTGGGCTTGCCCGTTGTTGGAACCTGCCCATCAGAAACTCTTACTGTTCAGACCCGCATTCATGCATCATGTCATCCATGAGAATATACGAGGATTAAACTAGACTTTCAAGTATTCGATCGATTCTGTGAAGTAGAGACCGTACTTCGGTACGGGCAGTGTGTGGGGTGCTTAACCTCTTCCCACCCTGTAACCGTGATCCCTTACCTTGAATCTCTGACCGCAGATCAACAGGAGTCATTTTAGAGGAAAGGATCTTCAGATCCCCTTCTCTAACGTTTCTACGGGGTCTAGCCGACTGTAGATTCGAAGTAACTGGCTAGTGGCGACTCTGGTCTTATATAAATTCACTTAAAACACATCCAGCTCAATACGACAACCAAACGAAGCCCTCGAGAACGAGGCAAGCCAGTGGCACAAACGGCGATTTCGCACTCACGCACCTCTTCTTCTTCTTCTTCCGAAAGAAAAGGGAGAGCGGACGTCGTGTGGGAGCGCGGAGAAATCGGCGAGGGTCCACATCCGCATTTGTTGCGATGGATCCTCCTACTCCAAGAATTTGATATAGAAATACGAGACAAAAAGGGAGTAGAGAACGTAGTGGCAGACCATCTCTCATGACTTGTTCTCTCTGATTCCTCTGAGACGATTGCGATCAACGACATGTTCCCCGATGAACAACTTTTCTAAGTCTCCCAATTAACATGGTATGTAGACATTGCTAACTATCTTGCTACAGGTATCATTTCACCACATTGGAAAAAGCAAGATAAAGATAAGTTCTTCAGTGAGGTAAGAAAGTTCCTGTGGGATGACCCGTACTTGTTCAAGTACTGTCTTGATCAGATTATAAGGAGATGTGTGCCAACAACATAGTATCATCTCCTTTAGTCATTCTTAAGCATGTAGTGGCCACTTCTGGGCCAAGAAGACCACAACCAAAATTCTGCAATGTGGGTTCTATTGGCCGACCATGTTCAAAGATAACTATGAGTTTTGTAAGGCTTGTGAGCCATGTCAGAAATTGGGAGGAATATCCCGTCAAAATATGATGCCACTCAATCCCATCTTAACAATCAAAATTTTTTTATTGTTGGGGCATTGATTTCATGGGCCCATTCCCATCTTCTTTTGGAAATTTATACATCTTGCTTGTCGTTGATTATGTTTTGAACTGGGTCAAGGCGATTCCTTGTCGGACCAATGACCATAAAACAGTCATTCGTTTCTTAAAAGAAAACATTATTTCTCGGCTTGGAACCCTCGAGTCATTATTAGTGATGGAGGGTCTCACTTTTATAATCGGCCATTTGAAGCATTAATGAAGAAATATGACGTTAATCATAAGGTGAGTACTCCCTATCACTCACAAATAAGTGGACAAGTCGAGATATCCAACAGGGAAATTAAATATATTCTCGAGAAAACAATAAACCCCGAACGCAAGGATTGGTCGCTTCGACTTACCGACGCGCTTTGGGCTTACCGTACAGCTTTTAAAACTCCCATTGAAATGTCACCCTATAGACTTGTTTATGGAAAAGCTTGTCACTTACCTATGGAGCTGGAGCATAGGGCATATTGGGTGCTAAAGAAGATGAATTTCGATTCTGACAAAGCAAGCTCGCTGCGTAAGCTTCAATTAATGAACTTGTAGAATATGAGAATTCAAGAATTTGCAAGGATAAGATGAAGGTGTTCCATGATAAGAACATCATTCGTAAGACTTTCACGATCAATCAAAAAATCCTTCTATATAACTCTCGCTTACATCTATTTTCGAAAAAATTGAGGTCTCGATGGACCGGTCCCTTCATTGTCAAAATTGTTTATCCATATAGGATTGTCGAGTTGTTAAATCCAAGGAACGACAATATCTTTAAAGCTAATGGTCAGCATTTAAAGCCATTCTTTGAGAACTTTCCTTCAAAAGGTATGTCCATACCTCTAACTGATCCTTTGTATCAGGATATTTGATCTCCTAGTCTGATGGAGGTATAGCATAGCTTAGGATTAGGATTTTGTGCTTTTTATTATTTATTTCAATAGGCTTATTACAAGGAGGTAAAATTCAAGTTTTTCCTCTCTCAGGTACTCTCATTCCTCACTCCCTTTATTTTTCTCATTGCTCTCATGTTTTGCTTATTGCATATCTCTTACATTGAGGACAATGCCAGATTTGGTTGGGGGGTGTGTGATCACTAGCATGAATCTCGTGTTTTGTAATATTTCGAGCAATAGATGTAGAACATTTTTCAATTTTTTTGAAACTTCGAAACTCCATTGGAAAACTTTGTTTCTATGCGCTTAAGATGGTGTGAGTACAAGAAGAAGCGATACGAAGTGCATAGTGTTGAAATTCTTGAACAATCCCTAAGATAACAGTTTTATATGTGTATTCCCTATTTTTATGATTGATAGAAAATTTGAACATTTTTACACCTAGTTCACATTACATGATTTTCATGTTTTGAAAGGATTATGTAGAATTGTGGATTAGCTAGGTTTGGATTTGAGGTGTTAAGGAACCAAGCCGGGGTACTTTATCCATCCTTGTCCATGGGAAAATAAAGAAAGATATGAATTTCTAAAAATCCTATCTAATGTGTGTAAAAAGGAAAGGAAGGATGAAAATATGGGAATGGTTAAAACTATGGTGGAAAATTCTGAAAATGGCTACCTATTACCAACCAGGGGATGGTTTACCTGTAACCAAAGCCGGAAATGGGAAGTAGTGTGAAAGCTGTCGGAAGGACGATAAGGCAAATTCCTGTCAAAGGCTTGATGTTAATCTATACACTTTGAAATCCATACCTTAGCTGATTTATGAAGAAGATAATCCCGAATTTACATAAGATGAGCATCCATTGAGCACACTAGGTTAAATTGTTTGAATCATTCAATTTATCAATCAAACAGTGGGAATTTCCACTACAAGAAATTCCATTTTTACCGACGAAATAATTCGTTGGCTTTTAATAAAATTTCGTCGGGAAATGTTTTTCTCGACGAAATATTTCGCGGCTAACATCGTCGCAGAAAGACCGTCGGTAAAGGTTTTTCCTGACGAAAAAAATTTTTGTAGGTAATAATGAAACCATTATGGACGAAAAAATTCGTCGGAAAAACATATGAATTTTGGTCGGAAAAAAATGTGATACGTCGGTGAAAAAACTTTTACCGACGAAACATTTCGTCGGTAGAGGTTTTTACAAGTTTATTACCGACGAAAAATTTTGTCGGTAAAAGTTTTATAAGTTTATTACCCACGAACCATTTCGTCGGTAAAGGTTTTTACAAGTTTATTACCCACGAAAAATTTCGTCGGTAAAGGTTTTTACATGTTTATTACCCACGAAAAATCTCGTCGGTAAAAGTTTTACAAGTTTATTACCCACGAAAAATTTCATCGGTAAAATTTTTTACAAGTTTATTACCCACGAACAATTTCGTTGGTAAAAGTTTTACAAGTTTATTACCCACAAAAAATTTCGTCGGTAAAAGTTTTACAAGTTTATTACCCACGAAAAATTTCGTCGGTAAAAGCTTTTCCATGTTTTTTACCTACGAACAATTTCGTCGGTAATAGTATTCCTTTTCCCGGTTCCATTTGTTTTCAAAATTCAGGAAACAATTCCTAATATACACCTGTAAATAAACCTATACATTTTTATCCTATTTACATCCACATACATACGAATAAACAGAAACTACACCATCCATACACAAATAATCCATTCCACATCCACAAACAACCAATATTCATCCACGCACATTCGTATATTAAAAAAAAGAATCACGAAGAAGAAGGCGGAGGTGGCGGGGCATCGGTGCCAAAGCTTGCAGTGAGAGCCTGAAACATCTCCTGCATCCGTCGCTCATGCTCCTGCCACAACTCCTTGATCCTCCTCTCCTACTTCTCGCGTCGCCTGTCCTGCTCCTCTCGTCGCCTCTCCTCCTCCTCCCATTGCCTCTCCTCCTCCTCCCGTCTCCTCTGCTCCTCCTCCCTACATCTCTGCTCCTCCTCCCTACATCTCTGCTCCTCCTCCTCCCTACGCCTCTGCTCCTCCTCTCTCTGCCTCTCCAACTGCTCTCTAATCTCATCGACGATGACTCGTAGTTGCTGAACCTCTCTCTCTGCGATATCAGCTCGGCGTAGAGCGCTCTCACCAGCTACGGATCGGCTGGAGCCACCTCTAGTGAGTGCTATGAGCTTGGCATCATGGCCAAGCCCACGCACATATCCAGAACGGGTGCCAAGCACCTCGCTCAGGATTTCTGGCTCACTTCGCTGACTACCATCGGGCGTGGGTTAACTGCGTATGGTGTCCATCGCCGCCTATAATGAAAACATATGAAATTTCATAAAAAATGACATGAATGACATTATTATCAATGAATGCGCAATTAAATTTTACAAAGTAAAGATTTTTACCCAATGCTCACTGGCTCTAGGATGAACCCAAGATCCCGTCGCCTGCCGATAGTGAGTCCCTCTGTAGAGGTCTACTGGTCCAGGCTCCTGGCCGGTGACGGAATCTCGCTGCGCAATCGAAAGGAAAGAAGACTTATAATAAATGCCAATCAAAATAATATATTAACTTAATAATCATCAATAATTTCTTACCATGTCATAACGATGTCGTACAAATGACTTTGAACCAGCTACGTGGTTCACTTATAACTTTTCCCTGTTCGCAGAATTTATTCTACTCCTCTTCTGAACACATTATACAAAATACATTGCTATTAATTGCGAATTTAATTGTTACCTTAAGATATCGTAAATTTGTAAATATTACCTGAAAAGCCTTTGACGAAAATCTCTCGCAGAGTATCCGCCAGTCGTCTGTAGTAACGTGGGGCGGTGCGGACAATACGGCCTCATCGTGCGTCCTGCACCTCTTGTAACACTGGTGTAACTCTCCGCGGTACTCCTTGAACCGCTCTTTGATAATGTCGTCGACGGCATGAGAAATGTAAGGAACATGCAAATCGAAGTCAAATTTATCCTGCAGTTTCGTAAATAATAAATTAAGGCAATAAACTTATTAAGAATAGGACTTAACCGTAAATGAACTTTCACAAAAGAAAATTTCAACTTACTAAAATTTACCTGAAGGCGTTGACGGATGAGCTGTCGCACATCATCTGTCACGTCACTCCAACGGGGGGTGGTGGCGGGGATCAGAGATCGGCATAGGACACCGACCTCAGACGTAAACAGTCTGGCACTGTCCCCAACAGGTCTAAAGCAGTCCTGTGGGAACTCTACCACCACTCTACCCTCACGCGTAAGTCGCTCTAAAACTAACCCACGCGTGGGTCCACATCCTCGTTTGCTGGTAGAAGATGCTGTCGCGAAAAGATATATGTAAGTAACAATATAAACAGAAATCACTAAATAAATGTCTACACTTACATGCAGTGCTCGGTGTATGCTCAACCGAAGGATTAAATGCCTGTGATGCACCGTGCGACGTCGATGCTGTCTGCGTCGCATCACATGTGGAAGGGGTAGATCCAGTGCACGAACGACCTGATCTCCCACCTGGTGCCATGACTGAATATGTCTGAAATACAAACTTATAAATTTAAACAATGTCGATTTATATTTATGAACATCATGGTAGAATGAATTTGTGCTTATGCTTAGAGAGATGATAAAAATATGATTAGACCATTACACTATAATGTAAGCAGAATATAATAAAATCGTAAACAGAATATAAAAGTTGAAAAATTCATTACACATTGTCATTCTATATTAAATACATATATTTCATTGTAATACAAATCAACTTCGAATCAACTATCCGAAATACTCCCTGTGTAAGTTATCGTACGCTGCAGATGTATATGTCAAGCTGTATGAAGCACTCGACATTGTTACAGCCAACATGCCAGTCACAATAGGAGAAATCTGATCTCTCGGGACTCCGTTCATATGTACAAGTGACAATGTTGCATCTTCCATACGAAGTTTCCCGCTGTTATTTTCCTCCATCAGGTCCAAAATTTCTTTGAGATTGTATAATCTTTCATCTGAGTCACCGTCTTCCTCCCTACATTTATCGACCAGACCGGGTATCTCTCTGGCCCTACCAGAAGAATATAAGGCTGGAAAGTCCATCCGCAACAACTGATGAAGTATGCTGCGTGCTTTCGCTATGCTCCAGTTTGTGGAGGACATGATCAGAAAGTGACTTAATTGTAAATGTTGATTATAAACAAGTCAATTCAGAAAATAAATCATGACTTGTAAAACACATATACATGTAATAATCAAATTAATCGAATTGAAAATGACATGTAAATATTGTATACATTTAATAATCATCGTCTGAATCATTATCGCTTATCACTCTTTCTTCTTCACCATCACTATCACTGATCAGTATTTCCTCTTCATCGTCTGCAACGTCGTCATCGATGAAAGCGCTATCATCTCTAACAATGTCATTTATGATTGAGGCATCAACATGATTAGCTGGCACATCATCTTTATTCAATTGCACCACATCAATATCAATATTTGGATCATTCCCTCTATCCCAAGATGGCATGTCTTCTTGATATACTCGTTCAACTGACGACGTTCCATTTCTCCCTTCATCGCTAGCTTCAACGTCTGGTTCGGGAACGTCAAATATGTTCCTGGGCTTTATTTTCTGCACCACGTGCCAAGAGCCGTTTAGTTTAGGTTAGGTGAATGGATTTAAAAACTTCTCTAGGTTTAGTTTAGATGATTTGAGTTTAGGATTAGGTTTAGGCATAGGTTGAGATTTTCAGGTTGGGTATCGGGTTTCGGGTTAGGTTTTCGTGTTTGGGTCTAAGTTTAGGTTAGGTGAATGGATTTAGGAATAGGTGTAGGTTTAGTTTAGGTGATTTGAGTTTAGGATTAGGTTTAGGCATAGGTTGAGATTTTCGGGTTCGGGATCGGGTTTCGAGTTAGGTTTTCGTGTTTGGGTCTAAGTTTAGGTTAGGTGAATGGATTTAGGAATAGGTGTAGGTTTAGTTTAGGTGATTTGAGTTTAGGAGTAGGTTTAGGCATAGGTTAAGATTTTCGGGTTCGGGATCGGGTTTCGAGTTAGGTTTTCGTGTTTGGGTCTAAGTTTAGGCTAGGTGAATGGATTTAAGAATAGGTGTAGCTTTAGTTTCAGTGATTTGAGTTTAGGATTAGGTTTAGGCATAGGTTGAGATTTTCGGGTTCGGGATTGGATTTCGGGTTAGGTTTTCATGTTTGGGTCTAGGTTTAGGTTAGGTGAATGGATTTAGGAATAGGTGTAGGTTTAGTTTAGATGATTTGAGTTTAGGATTATGTTTAGGCATAAGTTGAGAGTTTCAGGTTCGGGATCGGGTTTCGAGTTAGGTTTTCGTGTTTGGGTCTAAATTTAGGTTAGGTGAATGAATTTAGGAATAGGTGTAGGTTTAGTTTAGGTGATTTGAGTTTAGGATTAGGTTTAGGCATAGGTTGAGATTTTCGGGTTCGGGATTGGATTTCGGGTTAGGTTTTCATGTTTGGGTCTAGGTTTAGGTTAGGTGAATGGATTTAGGAATAGGTGTAGGTTTAGTTTAAGTGATTTGAGTTTAGGATTAGGTTTAGGCATAGGTTGAGATTTTCGGGTTCGGGATTGGATTTCAGGTTAGGTTTTCATGTTTGGGTCTAAGTTTAGGTTAGGTGAATGGATTTAGGAATAGGTGTAGGTTTAGTTTAAATGATTTGAGTTTAGGATTAGGTTTAGGCATAGGTTGAGATTTTCAGGTTCGGGATTGGGTTTCGGTTTAGGTTTTCGTGTTTGCGTCTAAGTTTAGGTTAGGTGAATGGATTTAGGAATAGGTGTAGGTATAGTTTAGGTGATTTGAGTTTAGGATTAGGTTTAGGCATAGGTTGAGATTTTCGGGTTTGGGATTGAATTTTGGATTAGGTTTTCATGTTTGGGTCTAGGTTTAGGTTAGGTGAATGGATTTAGGAATAGGTGTAGGTTTAGTTTAGATGATTTGAGTTTAGGATTAGGTTTAGGCATAGGTTGAGATTTTCAGGTTCGGGATTGGGTTTAGGGTCGCATTTTCGTGTTTGGGTCTAAGTTTAGGTTAGGTGAATGGATTTAGGAATAGGTGTAGGTTTAGTTTAAGTTATTTGAGTTTAGGATTAGGTTTAGGCATAGGTTTAGAGTTTCGGGTTCGGGATCGGGATCGGGTTTAGGGTTAGGTTTTCGAGTTTGGGTCTAGGTTTAGAGTTAGGTGAATTGAGTTTAGGTTTAGGTTTAGCCGTAGCTTATAGGTTTTAGTTTTAGGTTTATGGTTTTGGGTTTAGGGTGTAGGTCTTGGAGACTCAACTAGCTCACGGATGGCTCTGACGCACATCCGGTTCTACTCCACACAAAGTGGGCCTGTCCAAATGGCGAAGCCACCCATATTGTTGTCCATAGGAAATGGACAGCTTCATCATGGTCATAACAGCGGTTCCCACCTTCCAGGGACCCCCGCTCAACATTCAGATAGCTTCGACGCACATCCGTGTCTGCTCCATCAATTTCGAGCTAATACATAAACACGGGCCTATCTAAATGGCCAGGCCACCCATATTGTTGTCCAGAGAAAATGGACAGCTTAATCATGGTCATAATAGCCGTTCCCACCTTCCGGGGACCCCCTCTCAACACCTGGATAGCTCCGACGCACATCCGGGTCTGCTCCATTAATTTCGAACTAATACATAAACACGGGCCTGTCCAAATGGCTAGGCCACCCATATTGCTGTCCATAGGAAATGGACAGCTTCAACATGGTCACAACAGCGGTTCCCACCTTCCAGGGACCCCCGCTCAACACTCGGATAGCTCCGACGCACATCCGGGTCTGCTCCATTAATATCGAGCTAATACATAAACACGGGCCTGTCCAAATGGCCAGGCCACCCATATTACTGTCCATAGGAACAGGACAACTTCAGCATGGTCACAACAGCGGTTCCCACCTTCCAGGGACCCCCGATCAACATCAATATCAATCAACTACTCTTAATCACAAGTATCATGTTCGTCATCTAATTTGCCACTAAATGATAATATAATAAAATCAGTCGCCCATCCAAGGATGGATAGATTGAAATGCTATCATTATTTCCATTTAAATGCCCAAGCCTAAATTTCGACAGCATCTCCCCCTATTTCTCCAGATATATTTATCTTACATTTCATTTCCACGTCAACTATCCACACATTGTGTGGATTAAATTGACAATTGAATTAAACATAAGAAACATATCCAGAGAGAATAGGAGAGTTACCGCACGAAACTAATGACAAAGCATGTAAATGACAAACAACGAGAACATTTCAATCTATCCAACCTTGGACTGTCCAACAGGACAATTTGGCAGATTTCTATACCTCCAAAACACACTTTATCTATGCTCGGCAATATAGAAATCTCCAAATGGGCTAACTGATTCTATTATACTACCATTTGTGGACAAAAAATAACTATTAATAATAAGCCAAATACATCCACAACATACACAAGCACATGAAAATGACAGAATCATCAACACCATGAATCAAGTCTAATCAAATACCTAATGACTATTTTCTAAACAAATAAGTATGTATGGGGCCCACCATGGGAATCGGATTGCGTCCGCATGCTCTTATCGTGTAGAGTAAACTCAGTTGGGCCCACCTAGACTGTATGTGATTTATCTATTTCGTCCTTGTGTTTTTCCACCTCATTGTAGTGGTTGAGCCCAAAATTTAAGCATATCCAAATCTCAAGTGGACCATGCCATGGGAAACAGTGGGAATAATGATTTCCACCATTCTCAGGCCCTACAGTGATCTTTATTTGTCATCCAACCTGTTCATAAGATCACATGGATATGGATAAAGGGAAAACACAAATATCATCTTCATCCAAAACTTCTGTGTCCTCCGAGAATTTTTCAATGATAGACATTCAGTTCACACTTGTGGTGTGGTGCACTTTAGATTTTGATATGCTTCATTTTTGGGCACCATACCTAAAATTTCCTTTTAAGATGGATGGACAGAGTGGATAAAATACGTAAATCACTGTGGGCCCCACAGAGTTTACTCCACACAAATATATGCTTGATCCAATACATTGGACAACGACGGTGGGCCCCACAGTCAGTGGACAGCGACGGTGGGCCCCACAAGCAGTGGACAGTGATGGTGGGCCCCACAGTCAGTGGACAGCGACGGTGGGCCCCACAAGCAGTGGACAGCGACGGTGGGCCCCACAAGCAGTGGACAGCGACGTTGGTCCCCACAAGCAGTGGACAGCAACGGTGGGCCCCACAAATTTGGGATTTTAATTTAGGGATTTTAATTAGAAGATTTTAATTAGGGGATTTTAATTAGGGATTTTAATTTCGAAATCCCTAATTAGGGGATTTTAATTTTGAAATCCCTAATTAGGGATTTACTAAATCAGTGGGCCCCACCAAATAGTGGACACCTAAGGCGGACCCCACATGCAATGGACGGTGGACAGCGACTGTGGGACCCACATGCAACAGCAACGGTGGGACCCACATGCATTGGACAGGGATGGTGGGACCCACATGCATTGGATTTTGGCAGTGGGCCCCACAATCAACAACGTGGAGAGAGAGAGAGAGAGAGGAAATGGAGGAAGAAGGAAGGGAGAGAGGGTTACCAGAGGTGGCGGCGGCGTACGGAGGCTGGCGGAGGCTCTTGGCTAGCGGCGGTGGGACGCCGGTGAGATGGTCCGCTGAGATGGGTGGTCGGCTGAGATGGTGGGACGCTGGTGACCGAACTCCGGACGACGGTGGTCTGCGATGAGAGAGACGGACGGTGAGGGCCGAACGATCGAGAGAGAGAGAGAGAGAGAGAGAGAGAGAGAGAGCGAAAGAGAGAGAAAAAGAAATGAGAGCCGATCGGGCTGTTAAAAAAATTAAAAGACTTTTATCGACGAAATTTTTTGTCTGTAAAAGTCAGTTTATAAATTTTTACCAAAGAAAACTTTCGTCGGTAAAAGTCCTCTTTTTTACTTGCGCAGGAATCAAATATTATTACCGACAGGCAATAATCGTCGGCAAAAAGGACTTTTACCGACGAAAATTTTCGTCGGGAAAACTGAGACTTTTACCGACGAAACTTTTCGTCAGTAAAAGTCCTCTTTTTTTTTACTTGCACGGGATCAAACATTATTACCGACAAGCACTAATCGTCGGCAAAAATTGCTTTTACCGACAAAAATTTTCGTCGGTAAAAGCCAAATTTTCTGCTTTATTTTTTTAGTGACAATTATCTTTGTCGGTAATAAACTTTTTACCGAAGAAATCATAATTTCGTCGGTAAAAGTGTATGGTGGGAAGAAAATCCGGCGATGGCGGGAATCTGGGATGATTTTTACCGACGATTTCTGAATTTCGTCGGGAAAAATCATTTTTACCAACGAAAATAATTTCGTCGGTAATACTTTTGTCGGTAAAAAACTGTATTCTGAGAGGCTTAAGGTTTCAACTTCCATCATTAAGTGTTTCTGATTCTTGCACTTGCATACCTTTGAGTGTATAGAGGCATGGTTTCTGAAGGAGAGTTGAATTCTGGAGAATAGAACTTGTTTCATGCATGTTTTGCTCAGGACTAGCAAAATGCTGGTTGGGGGGTGTGTTGAGCTCTTAAATGTGCATATTCTAACCCCATTTCATCACTAGCATTGCATAATTTCTATGCTTATGGACTTATTTTAGGCAATAATTTTGTGATTGTAGGATGAGAGGAAGACTTCACTGAAAGGAGGACTAAAGGACACTCTTAATATGTATTGAAGATCAAAGAAAAGAAGCAAGAACAAGAGTGAAGAAAAGAAGCAAGGAGAAGAAAAGAAAAGAAGAAGAGTCACCGTGGCCGATTGATCGGTTAGCTTGACCAATTGATCGCCAGGGTGGTCGATTGATCTCCTGGCCCAGCCGATTGATCGGCCACTCTGTATATGTTACTGGATGGAAAAGTGCCCCACCGATTGATCGCTTAGCCCTGGCGATCAATCACTTAAACCATCAGAATTTAGAATTTTTTCAGAAAACTCTCTAGATACTTTTTGGTCCGATCGATCAATCGTCCGACCATCACCGATTGATCGCCCATCATCACCGATCCATCGCCCAGCTCTAGAGATCAATCGCTCAGATCATAAAAAATTAAGAATTACTGTTAAAGTCTCTGGACAGTTTTGGTCCCCTGCGATTGATCACCCAACCTTGATCGATTGATTGCTAGGACCCACCGATTGATCGCCCAGCCAGTCGATCAATTTTCCAATCGCTTAAGTGCAGAAACTACTATTTTTAGTCCAGATTTCTCCGCGCAATGCGTAAGTTTTACACAATTTCTTGAAGATTCTGCGCTACGAAGGCTTGAAAGCTATAAAAAGGGGTTCTCCACTACGTTCCTAAGGCATCCTAGAAGAGATCTATCATAGTGGGAGTTGGTTTTTAGAGTTCTATACTTTCTCTTCTTAGTTTTACTTCTAGTTCTTCATGTTTTCATTAATTTTCCTATGTTTCTTTAGCATGGCCGGCTAAATCTCTTAGCTAGGGCTAAGAGGCGAAGATTGTAGTAGATCTAAGATGCTTTAGTTCATTTTTTTATTGGTTTCAAGTTAGATTTTGATTCAAGAACAATGGTTTGTTGAGTTTGAATAAAGTTTTAAGTAGTTTTTCTTAATCATATGATGACTTATGGATGTTTGGAAAAATTGCTTTAGTTCTTAGTTGTTTTGCATAGATCTAGACCCGTACGCTCCGAGGAATTGGATTCAAGACGATCTAGACTTGGTTCTTCATGTGGGAACTTCAAACCAAAGTTCTACTTTTTATGAGAAGTTTGAAGTATGTATTGATTGTTCGCTCGCTTCAAGTGCAAGGCTGCGATGCAGTAATAATCTCGGTAAGACCGAGCTCGATCCACAGGGAAGGAAGTAAACAATTCGAACTATCCTAATAACTAGAGTCTTAAGAGATTTTGTGAAATCGATTTTGAACATGAAACAAAGAAATATGATAATGAAAAGATAACTAGAGCATCAAGGATCACTTATAGCTCTCCTTAGATGCATAATTCGATGTGGTTTCTCACTTACTCAACTAGAATCGAAATCAAATCCTATCTAGCAAGATAATAGAGCGGTTATATTATCAAAGCAATGCAACACATGTGTTGTTCATTAACATGATTCCCTCAATTCAAGTTAGGACTTGAGCACACTCAATTGCATAGGTCAATCCTAGTTCCAATAGATTAAGATCATAACCACAATAATCATCAAACCTTGTCACAAAGCTTAATTAATACCATGGTTTGAACTTGATTCAAATCACATAAACACCCAACACATATTTCAGAATTTCTAAAAAAGATAGAACTTTCGTTTGAAGTTCCTACATGAAGATCCAAGTCTAGAGCGTCTTAAATCCGATTGCTAGGAGCATGCAGGTCTAGATCTTTGCAAAATAAGTAAGAAACTAATATAATTCTTCCAAACATCCATGAGTCATCATAAGATTAAGAAAAACTACTTAGACAGTTATTCAAACTTAAGCAAAACCATTGTTCAACATTAAATTCAAACTTGAAATCTCAAAAATAAATTAAACAATCGAAGAAAACTATAAGGCTCACCTTTTAGCTCTAGCTAAGAGATTAGCTAATGAAAAGCATATTAAAAACTAGAATTAGAACTAAGAAAAGGAAGAAAAACTAGCTGAAGGAGGCTAGGAAGCCTCCTATCACTTGAACTCCTTGCTCCCCACGTCCTTGCTTGATTTGGAATAGAAGAGAGCACCTCCTTTTATAATGCAGCAATAATACAGCAACATAGCAGATTTTGTTTCGCTTGGTGCGGCTTAACCAATGATCGGATTGCCTTCAAATTTGATCTGTGGCTTCCTTGTAATGTGATCTTCCTCATAGATGATTTAGATTTTCAAGATTATCTTCTGAATGAGCCCACCAATCAGATCAGCGACCACCTCTCAAAATCACATAATTCGGATACCTTCAGAACCAGTCATCTTGCTTTTAATGCTATGAATTGTACAGAGGTCGGATTGATCTTAAATTTTGAACATTGATAGAAAACTTCCTCCTTTACATGATACATGGATTAGATTTTCCAAAACAATTTTAGAATGTGGTCCAAAAATTAGAACACTTAGGGCTTTTTATAAAATCTGCGCAGTTGGAATCTCTCGGAATGGTCCATCTTTCTTTAAGCGGTACGATCAAACCACATGTCCTTTTGACCTGAAACTTTGTGATTATTCATATATAGATGTGATCTAGAAGATGGTCAAAGTAGATTCTTCATATCATCAATGATGGGCCACCTGGACCGGCCCAGAGTTCAGTAGGCGAAATCTGAAAATGTTTTGGATAGTTCGTATTGTTTTGGCCACCACGGTCAATCCGTAACTCCGATCGACACGAAAGTACTTGAATTATTTCGGCGTCAAGCTCCTCTTCGACATGGATGTATTAGATTTCTAAATATCAACAATATGGGCCCTGAAAACTGGTCTAAAAAACCAATAACAAGATTTCCTCTGTTTGAAATCTGACTTCTGAAGGTGCATGACCGACCTGTCAGCCGGCCGGCTGGACCACAGGTCGGCCTTCATAAAATTAGTCCAGAGAGTTTTCTGTTTCTGGAGGGTTTGGCCGGACGGTCGGTGGCTATGACCGGCCTGCCGGTCGGCATGAAAAATATGATTTTTCTAGTTTTTCTTCCTCCATTGCATTGCATCTTTCCTCCATCTCTTATCATTTATTTCTTTGATCTTCAAGGCATGTAAGAAGGGCCTCTAAACATCATAATGACGAACTCTCTCTCTCATTCCTACAACCACAAAACTATGCATTAAATTCATATATAAATTATGAAAACCATGCATAATGAGTGATGAATTGGGGTTAGAATATGCACAATTATGAGCTCAACATTGATTGTTCATATGATTTGGATGAAGTTCAAATCATAATTTAGTTAAGCCTTGTGACAGGGTTTAATGATTATTATGATTGTGATCTTAACCTATTGGAACTAGGATTGACCTATACATTGAGTGTGCTCAAGTCCTAACTTGAATTGAGTGAATCATGTTGATGAACAACACATGGGACAGACTGTTTTGCTGAATTAACCACTCCATATTCCAGCTAGATAGGATTTGATTTCGATTCTAGTTGTGTAATTGAGAAACCAAAATGAATTATGCATAAAGGATCACTACAAGTGGATCCTCGACACCCTAGTGCTTCTTTATATTGTTAATTTCATCTCAAAGTATAGATTATTCTCGTACATTTACAATTACAGATTATTCTAATTTGATTTCAATTTGAGATTATTAGAAAAAAGTCTGAGAATTCCTATATTAGTCCCTGAGAACGATCTCGGTCTCTACCGAATTATTACTACATCGCAACCCTACACTTGGGGAGCGAACACAAGGCACCTTTTGTGATCTTCCAGGAATCATTAGTGAATGTCGTCACATATCCGGTATCGGCCAACTGCCCCATTAAGATCAAATTTCGTCTCAAACTCGGTATGTGTTTGACATCCTTTAACTTCAAGACCATTCCGTCTTTTTGACTTAAGTGAATGTCTCCCTTGCCAACAATACTGCACGGCTCATCATCACCCAGGTAGGCTCTCCCAAAGTCACCTGACATGTAATCACGAAGAACTTCCTTTGACGAAGTGGCATGAAACGAAGCACCCGAGTCTATAACCCAAGACTCATTCCGCGCATCAAGAGACAAGATCAACGCCTCCGTGTCACTCTCCTCAGATAGATTCATTGAATCCTTCCCACCTTGAGAGCTTCCTTCTTAGTTCTTAAGCGCCTTGCAATCACACTTCATATGATACTTCTTCCCACAATGCCAACACCATCCTTGTCTTTCGGTCCCTTGGACTTATTTCTCGACTTAGAACGCCTGTGTTTATTGCCACATTTGTTTGAAGATCTTCCTCTTCCTTCAACGTTTAGAGCATTCCTGGAATCCCCTGAAACTCTCGATGCCTTCCTTCTAGATTCTTCTTTGAGAATTAGATGAGCCACATCATCGAATTTCAACTTTATCGTTCCTGAGGAATTGCTCACGGCAATCACCAAACCATCCCAACTGTCTGGAAAACTGGACAAGATCAATAGCGCCCTAACCTCATCATCAAAAGTGATGCCAACTGATTCCATTTGGCTCGTGACTGTATTGAACTCGTTTAGATGTTCAGCCATGCCCCCACCATCTAACATCTTCATGTTAAATAGTCGTTTCATAAGATGAACCTTGTTAGACGTCGGGGGTTTCTCATACATTGTAGCCAAAGCTTGCATTAATTCTTTTGTAGTCTTTACTTTGGATATATTGAAGGCGACGCTCGTAGACAAAGAGAGTTAGATCGTTCCTAAAGCCTTCCGATCCAATAAAGCACATTCATCATCTGTTATCTTCTCTGGTTTCTTCTATTTTCCTTCTAGAGGATTATAGAGGTCCTTCTAATACAGATAATCCTCCATCTGCATCTTCCAGAAGGCAAAGTTTGAATAATCAAATTCTCAATTCTAATCTTCCCTTCGTCCGTCATCACTCCCACTTCAACTAAACCAATAGCTCTGATACCAGTTGTTACGCAGCACGCCAACAATGCCGGTGAACCGAGATCCAATCTTGGGTCTCACCCACAAACAATAAAAAAGAAGACATATAATCTAGAAGTAGAATCTAAGCAAACCAACAAACCACAAGACATATTTTACGTGGAAAAACCCCAAACAAGGGTAAAAAATCATGGTACAAACTTTCACTATGAAGAAGACAAAGTTACAAGCAATACACTTACCTTCTTTGATGCTCCCATGCACAGAGATGGCCCTTTTTGCTAACCTCTCGCCTCTTTCTCACCTTGGATGTATAGAAACCCTAATGACCAACGCTAATCCCGGATTATACCCCTTTATATAGTAAAGAAATTAAAACACAAAATAGGAAACCATGCACTTTAAGTCACGACCGGTCGGGCGCCCGCCCAATCAAAAAAATGTCTAGTGAGCTACAGGCCAAATCAACTGATTATCAGGCACCCGGTCCACTTGACCATTAGGCTCTCAGCTGTTCATAGAATAGTCTAGAGACATCTGTCTCTAAATCATGAATATCGGGTGCCCAGTCCACAGACCGTCCAGGCGCCCGACCATCCCTTGGTGTGATTGGCTCCACACCTCAACACCAACCCCTTCTCCTTAATCGATATGGACACTCGGCGCGCGCAATCCCCTTTCCTCTGTACCCTTGTTCTAGGAACGTATATCAGCTTGTAAGATGGATGTGATGTGATTAACTTGGAGTTGCTACTAGCCAATGAAGTTCGTAAAATGTTTAAGCAGCTCAACAATATCCTTTTGGCTTTAATTTCTAAAACTGATAATATTGAAACGCTTAATGATTTTAGACTTATCTTTTTTATTAATGAATTTTACAAAATCATATCATGTATCATAGTCAATAGAATGAAGTTTGTTATGCCTTGTATTATCACTCAAAACTAGTCTGTTTTTATCTTGGGTCACAATATTACCAACAATATCCTCCTTAGCCAAAACCTCATTTAAGGAATCTATCTTGATGGTGGTCCTCCTCGAATATGTGCCAAGATTTATGTTAAGAAGGCTTTTGACTAGAGGTGTACACGAGCCGAATCGAATTGAGCTTTGCCAAGCTCGGCTCGGCTTGGCCATCGAGCCCAACTGGGCAGGTCGGCTTGGTTTGGACAAGCTCAAGCTTTTGAGCCGATCTCGAGCCTTTGAGCCTAAATTTTCGAGCTTTCAGATATGGAGGGTCAAGGGGGCGGCTCTTTCAATCTGGTCGTTTGGGGGCTAGACGGTCGCTGGCCGGGTGACGAGGTGTGTGTGTGTGTGTGTGTGTGTGTGAGAGAGAGAGAGAGAGAGAGAGAGAGAGAGAGACAGAGAGAGAGAGAGAGAGAGAGAGTAGGGGAGAGATGAGAGAGAGCTGATCATGTCAAACCGGGCGTTAGCTGGCCAGGCAACGAGGGGACAGATCAGAGATGAGAGAGAGATAGGAGGAGGTGAGATGCAAGAGATAGAGCATAAAATTCGGATGGTCGGAGGGGATCACTAGTTAGGCCGAGCAAGGACGAGTCAGCAACTAGGGTTTGAGGGAGGGCGAACGAGGGCTCTCGAATGAAAAAATAGATTAGGTTTAGGGCGAGGGCGCTCGATTCTATAATTTTTTTTGTTATATATAATATTATATTATATATTATATATTTAAAAAAAACAAACCGAGCTTATTTGAGCTTGGTTCAAGCCAAATCAAGCTTGATTTCGAGCCGAGCCGAATTGAGCTCAGGCGAAGCTTAAGCTTGGCTCGAATTTTCAAAGAGCCCATAAAATAGGCTCGACTTGGCTTGATCCACCCTACGAATTGAGCCGAACTGAGCTTTTTTTAACCGAGCCGAGTGAGCTTTTCGAGCTAATATATGGATTGTGTACACTCTACTTTTAAGTCGAACCGCTCGGTTTGTGTATAGCTCTACTTTTAATTCCATTAGATGAGATTTTTTCATTGAAGCCCTCCGTGTCCTCAACCTTCCTAATATATGGATTAATAGGGTTTGGGCTGCTATTTTCACCCCTTCTATTTTTATTATCATTGATGGGGAGGTATATGTCTTTTTCAAGAGCAATAAAGATATTAGGCAAGGAGACCCACTTTCTCATTTCCTTCTTACGATTGTCATGGAAATGTTCTTACCTATGCTTGATAAATGTTGTGCAAATGGATTAATCCATACCCCTTTTTTAGCCGGAACTATTTTCATCTCTCACCTTTTCTTTGCTGATGATCTCATGATTTTTTCTAGTGCAGACTCTCATTCTGCTTACAACATGCATAACGCCTTTCATAATTTTTATGAAAACTCGGGGTTTCAAGTTAACATTCAAAAGTGTGTGCGTATTATATCTAGCTCATGCTCTTACAAGCATGAAATTAAAAGTATCATTAGGATGGAATAAGGAAAGTTGCCTATCAAATACTTAGGAGTTCCCCTTGTCTCCACCAAGATCTATATTTCGGATTGTCAACAGTTGATTGATAGCCTTAATAAAAAGCTTGGTGGATGGACAACTTCCCCACTTTCTTTTGGTGGTAGGCTGGAGCTTATCAATTCCACTTTTACTAGCCTCCATATTTTTTTGTCCCATGCATTTTTATTGCCTAAAACTTGCTTCAATCTTATTATTAAACATATTAGGGAGTTTTTGTGAGGCTTCTCACCTTTTCATACGATTAGCTGGGATCATATCTGCAGGCCCAAAGTGGAGGACGACCTTGGTATAATTCCTTTAGATGTTTCTATCAAAGGTTACCTATTGAAGCAACTCTGGAAAATCATTTACAAAGAGGTCAGCCTTTGAGTAAAGTGGGTCCCTAAGAAATATATTTGCGCCTCTTCTATATGCAATGCCCAAATTCTCCCCAATGCCTCTTTGGCTTAGCGCAACATTCTTAGTGTCCTCAACATGACTAAGGCCCATAGTACTAGATTCTTGGTGGGCAATGGCCAATCCACGAACTTTTGGTTTGACCTGTGGCTAAGGGTTTATAACCTTATTGATCGTTTGGTTCCTATTGGCATAAATGACTTGAGATTAGGTACTAACTTTTCAGTTAGCACCCTAATCCAGGATACTGAGTAACAAATATTCCCCTATCCTAGCAATGCAACATTGGCTAACATTTTCCAAGAAATCAAGAAACACTATATTATGCCAATTCAAGATGAAATTGTTTGGACCCTCTCCCCGAATGGTGCCTTCACCTTTGCTTCAACTTCACAAGCTTGCAGATCCATTAATCCAGTGCCACCTTGGACTGATTTCTTATGGTTTAGTGGCTATATTCCCAGACACTCCATTCTAGCTTAGATGGCCTTCTTCCGGAAGCTTAAAATTATAGATCTTATTCACTCCCTCAATATAGTTGATGATACTACTTGTGTTTTTTGTCAGCACAATTTGAATCCACTAATCATTTACTCTTCTCTTGTAGGTACACTGAATGGATTTGGAGTAAATTGTATTTTAAACTTTTTATTCCCTTCATCTGTCACTCCTCTATCCTCCAATCAGTTGCTTACCTTGTGGAAAATGCAACTGATCATATTTCATCTCTCCTCTATAAGCTCTCTTTCCCAACCCTTGTGTGGAACATTTGGAGAAAAGGGAATAATAGCATTTTCAATAACAAATATTTTTCAAAAGAGACCATTTTAAGGAATATCATTTGGGAGATGAGGATTATGGCTCTTTTTCAATTTAGTCCTTCCATAGCTGCCAAAGGCCTAAGTGCTATTTCGGCTGCTTGGGACTTCCCTACAGCTCTCACCTTTGTTCACTCCCCTCTTCGCCACCCTATTCGACATCATAGACCTCGCCGAAGCTGGATCTTAGCCTATGTTGAGATTTCAACTACTAGGGTTGGGTTACTCCACTACTCTCCTAATGCATCACCCATTTGGGGAATTATCTCTGATCATGACACAAAAGGGACAATAGACAAGTTATTGCAAATGTTAACGTGTTCCTTACTTATTTTATCCATTGATCATCATGCAGGTTCTAGCATTTTGGTGGGCAACCAACAAAGCTCTCATGCCATTAAAGACTCGTTGACTTCTACTTGGGAGATGCACTTATTTGCTAAGAGATTTCACCATTTTTCTACTTCTAACAACTGTCTCATTGGGTTTATTCCTGATCATCTAAGAACAACCTTATCTACTTTGACTGGCATCATTATTCAATCACCATTCACCAACCAAATTTATCACTGAATCTGAGATAGAAAACTTGACGTGATGCTTGGCCTGGGCTATGGGTTTTTCCGTTCTTAGTGGTGTCTTCCTATTTTTCTTCTTCTTCCCCCCTCCCTTTCTCCCCTTCCTCTTTCTTTCTCTTTCTCCCCTTGTGCCCGGGGTGTGAGTTGCTACCTTATCTTCCTTTTTCTCAGGACTTGCCCCGCTTGTTGTATCCTTTATAGGCTTTACCTTGGGTAAGTAAGAAGAAAGTTTACTCGCTTGCTTTCTAAAAAAAAAAAAAAATACCTCAAGCTTGCTCCAAGAGATAGTTTGCCGTAAGTCCTTTAGTTTGAAACATTCTCAGAGCAGAGAGCTCTACTCCTAGCTCTGAGACAGAGAAAGATACCTCGACTCTTCTATCATATCAATCTCTCTTAGTCTTTTGTCTCTATTCTGTTCTATTTTCAAACTTAGTGTATTCCCGATCCATCATTTTCCCGTATTCCTATACATATATATTCCAACCAAACTGCTTCAAGCACCTAAGTGAGTAGGCTCTACTCTAACAATCACGTAACGTATGCTCTACAGTTGCCTCTCTTGAGGATCTTCTGTATTAAAATACTGACCTAAAGGAGTAACCAAAAACTTTATGTTCTTTTCTTTTTTGTATTTCTATCAAAAAATACTTTCTATTATTTTCATTATGATTTCTCTTTATTTATTTATATTTAGCGTTTAAAGCGTAGTAGTTTACTAAAAGCTCCTTGAATCCCCTTTAAAAATATAAAGCCTGGCAAAGTAGAGACTGTGTTTGACACGGGCGATAAAAGGGTGCTTAATCTCTGTTGGGGTGTGGAGCCAATCACACCAGATTACTGACCAGGAGGTGGTCGGGCGCTCGGACGGTCTGTGGACCAGGCGCCCGATATTCATGTATTAGAGACACCAGTCTCTAGACTGTTCTGTGAACAGTCAGGCTCCCGACGGTCAAGTGGACCAGGCGCCCGATAATCGGGTGTTTCCTTCTGAAGCTCGTTGGACGTATTTCTGATTGGGCGGGAGCCCGACCAAGCCTGACCGGGCGCCCGACCGACCACGACTTGAAGTGCGGGGTTCCCTATTTGAGTTCTATTTTTGGGTTTTACTATAAATATGAGTGTAATCCTGGATTAGGAAATCTCATTAGGGTTTCTATATGTCCAAAGTGAGAAAGAGACGAGAGGTTAGCAAAAAGGGCCATCTCTGTGCATGGGAGCATCGGAGAAGGTGAGTATTATACTTGTAAATTTGTCTTCTTCATAATGGAAGTTTTGCACTGTGGTTTTTTACCCTTGTTTGGAGTTTTTCTACATAAAATATGTCTTGTGGTTTATTGGTTTGTTTCAATATCGCTTGTAGTTATTATTTCTTCATGTTTATCATTTGTGAGTGAGACCGGAGATTGGATCTCGGTTCACCGGCGTTGTTGGCGTGCTGCACAATAATTGGTATCAGAGCTATTGATTTATTTCAAGTGGGAGCGATGACAGAAGAAGGGAAAAATAGAATTGAGAAGTTTGATGGTTCAAACTTTGCGTTCTGGAAGATGCAGATGGAGGATTATCTGTATCAAAAGGACCTCTATATTCCTCTAGAAGGAAAAGAGAAGAAACCAGAGAAGATGACAGATGATGAATGGGCTTTAGTAGATTGGAAGGCTTTAGGAACGATCCGACTCTCTTTGTCTGAGATTGTCGCCTTCAATATATCCAAGGTAAAGACCACAAAAGAATTAATGCAAACTCTAGTTACAATGTATGAGAAACCCTCGGTGTCCAACAAGGTTCGTCTTAAGAAAAGGCTATTCAACATGAAGATGTCAGATGGTGGGGGCGTAGCTGAACATCTAAACGAGTTCAATATAGTCACAAGCCAATTGGAATCCGTTGGCATCACTTCTGATGACGAGGTCAGAGCGCTATTGATATTGTCCAGTTTTCCAAACAGTTGAGATGGTTTGGTGATTGCTATGAGCAATTCCTCAAGAACGATGAAGTTGAAATTCGATGATGTGGCCAGTCTAATTCTCAGTGAAGAATCTATAAGGAAGACATCGAAAATTTCAGAAAATTTTGAGAATGCTTTAAACGTTGAAGAGGAAGATCTTCGAACAAAGGTGGGAATAAACACGGGCATTCTAAGTCGAGGAATAAGTCCAATAGACTGAAAGACAAGGATGGGTGTTGGCATTGTAGGAAGAAAGGGCACATGAAATGTGATTGCAGGGCACTTAAGAAATAAGAAGAAATCTCTCAAGGTGGAAAGGATTCAATGAATCTATCTGAGGAGAGTGACACAAAGGCGTTGATCTTGTCTCTTGATGCACCGAATGAGTCTTGGGTTATAGACTCGGGTGCTTCGTTTCATACCACTTCATTAAACGAAGTTCTTCTTGATTATGTATCAGGTGATTTTGGGAGAGTCTACCTGGGTGATGATGAGCCGTGGAGTATTGTTGGCAAGGGTGGCGTTCACATAAGTTAGAAAGACGGAACGGTCTTGAAATTGAAGGATGTCAGACATGTACCAAGTTTGAGATGGAACTTGATCTCAGTGGGGCAATTGGCCGATACCAGATATATGACGACATTCACTAGTGATTCCTAGAATGTCATAAAAAGTGCCTTGGTGATATCTCGATGCAAGAAGGAAAGTACCTTGTACGTGACTTCCGAATCATACAGTTCACTCGCAGTCACATCAACTAGAGTGAACGAGCAGTTATGGCATCAAAGGTTGGGATACATGAGTGAGAAAGGGATGAAAGTGCTATTGTCAAAAGGGAAGCTACCAGGGCTAAAGTCTATCGACTTGAAATTCTGCGAGGACTGCGTATATGACAAGCGGAAGAGAGTAAGCTTCAAGAAAACAGGATGAGCTTCAAAGACGCATCTATTGGAGCTTATACACACTGATGTGTGGGGACCGACATAGGTATCATAGCTTGGTGAATCACGTTATTTTGTTTCCTTTATTGATGATGCTAGTAAAAAACTATGGGTCTATTTCTTAAACCATAAATCTGATGTGTTTGATGTATTTAAGAAGTGGAAGGTACTGGTAGAAAATGAGACAGGTAAAATAGTAAAAGGTCTTATATTAGATAATGTGGGAGAGTACTGTGATAAGAGGTTTGAGGAGTATTGTGCAGCACATGGAATTAAACATCAGAAAATGATTCCAGGGACACCACAACAGAACGGTGTGGCTGAGTGCATTAACAAGACTATCCTTAAGCGTGCCAAGAGCATGAGGATACATGTAGGGTTGCCCAAGACCTTTTGGGCAGACGCTGTGAATACTGCCGTATATCTCATCAATAGAAGTCCCTCAGCACCATTAGATGGTGGGTTACCAGAAGAAATGTGGACTGGGAAAGAAGTGAACCTTGCACATCTCAAAGTGGTCGGTTACATTTGGTATGTTCACATTGATGCAGAGCATAGAAATAAGCTAGATGCGAAGTCCAGGAGGTGCACGTTTATAGGCTATGGGTAGAATGATTTTGGGTATCGATTTTGGGATATAGAGAACCGAAAAATCATTAAAAGCAAGGACGTAGTCTTTAATGAAAAAGTGATGCATAAAGACAGCAGCAAAAATAGAATAAGGCTGATGAGAAAGAATTCGTATAGTTGGAAGAGTTACTAGACACAGGTGTTACAGTGCCACAAGATGAGCATGCACAGGAGCATGATGAGGCAAAGCCGCAGACACCGGTTGTGAGGAGGTCTACTCGGGAGAGGAGACCCAAGGTCTGATACTCACCCTCTTTACATTATCTACTGCTAACAGATAATGGTGAACCAAAGTGTTTTGAAGAGGCATTACAGTTAGATACACGGGTTAATTGAGAGCAGGCCATGGATGATGAGATGGACTCTCTTAAGTCCAATCGTACGTGGGAGCTAGTCACTCTACCTAAGGGTAAGAAAGCTCTTCATAACAAGTGGATTTACAGATTGAAAGAGGAGCATGATGGTTCAAAGCAATACAAGGCTAAACTGGTTGTAAAATGTTTTCAACAAAAGGCAGGTATCGACTTCATTAAAATAATTTCACCAGTGGTGAAGATGTCTACGATTTGCATGTTCTTGAGTATAGTGGCTACAGAGGACTTACATCTAGAATAACTAGATGTTAAGACAACCTTTCTTCATGGGGACCTTGAAGAAGAAATATATATGCATCAGCCAACAGGATACGAGGCACCAGGAAAGGAGAATAAGGTATATTGACTGAAAAAGAGTCTATATGGCCTGAAATAGGCCCCGAGGCTGTGGTACAAGAAGTTCGACAATTTTATGTTGGAAAATGGGTTTAGGAGATGTTATGCAGACCACTGTTGCTATTTGAAGAAGTTTGATACGTCGTACATCATCCTTCTTCTATATGTTGAAGATATGCTTGTAGCCGGATCAAGCATGAAGGACATCTCAGATCTCAAAAGACAGTTGTCTAGAGAATTTCCCATGAAGGATTTAGGAGTTGCAAAACAAATCCTAGGCATGAGGATAAAGTGTGACAGGAAAAACAAGAAGATAGTTTTGTCACAGGCAGAGTACATAGCCAAGGTACTTATCGATTCAGCATGGGAGGTGGTAAGCCGGTTAGCGTTTTATTAGCCAACCACTTCAAGCTTTCGAAGAAGCAAGGAGCTAAGACGCAAGAGGAACGGGACTACATGGCTAAAGTCTCATACGCGTCAGCTATAGGGAGCCTCATGTATGTTATAGTTAGCACGAAGTCAGATATTGCTCAAGCAGTAGGAGTTGTTAGCAGGTTCATGAACTACCCCGGGAAGGAATATTGGGAAGCTGTGAAGTGGATCCTCAGATACCTGGTAGGTACTGTAGATGTAGGGCTGTGTTATGGAGGATCGAAAATCGAGCTACAAGGCTACGTTGACTCAGATTTGGCAGGGGATATTGACAGCAAAAGGAGCATAATAGGGTATATCTTTACCCTAGGTAGTGTTCCAATCAGTTGTCTCTCAGTTACAGAAAATAGTATCCATTAGTACAATGGAAACAGAATATGTTGCAGCTACAGAAGCGTGCAAGGAGATAGTGTGGATGCAAGGTTTTATAAAAGAGTTGAGAAAGAAGCAAGCAGATTGCAAGCTGTACAGTGACAGTCAGAGTGCAATCCACTTGGCTAAGAATTCAACATTTCATTTCAAGACCAAGCATATTGACATCAGATATCACTTCATATGTTTGTTATTGGAAAATGAATCGATTACTCTGGAGAAGATCCATACAAGTGAGAACCCTGTGGATATGTTGACCAAGGCGGTCACATGGGAGAAGCTAAAGCTTTGTTCAGCTTTAATTGGTCTTCAGGCTTGAAGACGGGGAGATGGTGAACTCCGGATGTAAAAGATGAAGGACTACAGTGATGTGTCTCCAAGTCGGAGATTGTTGGGGTGTGGAGCCAATCATACCAGATTGCTAACCAGGAGGTGGTCGAGCTCCTGAACGGTCTATGAACCGGGCGCTCGATATTCATGTATTAGAGACACCAGTCTTTGGATTGTTTTATGAATAGTTGAGCACCCAACAGTCAAGTGGACCAGGCGCCCGATAATCGGGTGTTTCCTTCTGAAGCTTGCTGGACGTATTTCTGATTGGGCGGGCGCCCGACTAAGCTTGACCGAGCGCCCGACCAGCCGCGACTTGAGGTGTGGGGTTTCCTATTTGAGTTCTATTTTCAGATTTTACTATAAATATGGGTATAATCTGGATTAGGAAACGTCATTAGGGTTTCTATACGTCCAAGGTGAGAAAGAGGCGAGAGGTTAGCAAAAAGGGTCATCTCTGTGCATGGGAGCATCGGAGAAGGTGAGTATTATACTTGTAACTTTGTCTTCTTCATGGTGTAGTTTTGCACCGTGGTTTTTTACCCTTGTTTGAGGTTTTTCCACGTAAAATATGTCTCGTGGTTTTTTCGTTTGTTTCAATATTGCTTTTGGTTATTATTTCTTCTTATTTATCGTTTATGGGTGAGACCAGAGATTGGATCTCGGTTCATCGGCGTTGTTGGTGTGCTGTGCAACATTCTCTTCATTTTTTGTAACCATGGCTCTTACCCAAAATCATGGCGTAGACCTATCCAAAAGTTACACGAGTCGAGAAGTCCTTCGGATCTCCCGATTTCAAGGCAATTCTATGGATTCTAGCCAAACCATGGATTCTAGAGCCTTATTTTAGCTAGTGGCTACTCTGATAACATACGGATACGAGTACGTTGCATGAGGTTTACGAATGGTACAAATTATCTTCTTCTCTTCTTAATGCCTCTGCACAGTTGAGTATGGAGGTCTAAGCTTAGGTATAACTAGATCTAGATAGACTTTGGATCTGGGACTTGGAAGCTTCTCTTTATAACTTTTATGCATATAGTTATTTTATAATTATGAGAGATATATACTTTGTGGCTTGTCGAGTACCTGGATCCTCTTACATCAGAAATCCCAGCAATAACCTATATATCACATTGTGTGTGTGTGTGTGTGTAGAGAGAGAGAGAGAGAGAGAGAGAGAGAGAGCTGCTCTCCCGCGTACCGGTGCTCACGAAAACTCTTGAGCACCGGTTTGAGAACTCATCACACGTAATGTGAGCCCAAAATTTAAGCCGTCCACATGATGCAGCACGTCAAAAAACCTCTAGGGCCCAGCTTTCAACCTAATCCAAATCTTTGGTGGGCCATGGAAAAAGGAAACAGTTTCCTCCCTTGATTTGCCCCTCTCTACTACGGCCCACCAAAGTTTTGGATCAGGTTGAAATTTGGGCCTTGGGGGTTTTTTGAGGTGCTGCATCAGGTGGACGGCTCAGATTTTGGGCTCACATCACATGTAATGAGCCCTCAAAAAGATGCTCACCAGTTCTTGTGAGCACCGGTGCGCCAGACAGCAGAACTATATATATATATATATATATATATATATATATATATATATATATATATATATATATATATATATTATCCAGTGTTCGACTCATGTCACCAGCAAACGATCCAAAATACATTCACCATTAATGATTATAAAGTTCAAATAACATATATTTGCATGACCTGATGAGCATCCTAAAGGGGGAGAAATTCACCCTCAAGCTTGCTCACACACAAATAATATGCCATATCACCTGGTTAGCAATAGCTAGTAATTTGGATGATAACAAATAAATGTCTAACAATCCATATTTAAAATAAAAAAAAAACTATAATCAAATGGCTAGGAAAGCTTAATTAGTTTTTTTTTTTTTTAATGTTCCCCATCACTATTGGAGCCTAAACTTTGCACAATCCAAATTCACACAAAGAGTTGATGGGTAAATGCCTTTTAGAAAAAGGTGGCTAGCTATTGCTATACTTGAGCCTAAAAGAAGATAACATATACCATCTTACTTTAATACTTTTCTTATGTCTAAGTTGTGTCCCATTCATGCCTATTTTAGTATGACCCAAATAAGACCCAATTGTAAACTAAGCTAAGCTGCTTTTAACATGACCCAAACCTAACTCATTTAGTAGTTCAGGTAGAACTTTTGGATCTTGTCCCACCCCATGGGTGTAAATTTTGGGCCTCAACCCACTAGTGTTCGGTATGGGTCTAGAGACCCATCAGGTGGACCTGACCCATTTGCACACCTGTTTGAGACTCTTAACTAGGATACCTGATGTAGAGTGGGTTGCCGATTATTTTATGGCTAGATGGACCAAAAGAAGACCGGTCGGGGTCGGAAGTGATCCGGACCATTAGGACCGTAAAACAGTCGTATCTCACACTCTAGAATGAATTTGTGGACATATAATATATGATTTTGAGGTAGCTCGAGCTACTTAAGCCAACCAACCCTACAATGCTAGGTTGCCCACACCGAAATTGCGAGATTTGACCAAATCGACGATTATTAGCTTAGTTTTATTTCAATTTTACTATTTATAGTAAGTGTTGTTTCAATCATAACTTTTGATCCATAGGGTTTTAGATTTTGTGTCCAACATGAAAAGGGCTTAGAATAATTAGTAGAACAATGTGGTTGGACCTATTTGAAAATTTTATATTTTGGTTGAAAACCATGAGTTCTAGTAGGATTGGGAGACTCTTGTAAGTAGTAAGTTTATTATTTATAGTAAGTCGGGTTTTCTAGGAGTTTTTATTTGAGTTTGAGTCTAATACTTTACCTAGGGTTTAGTTTCCTATTTACATGCATTGTAATTTCATTTTAAGCATTCAATCAATTATTATTAATTTATTCGGAATTAATTTTTTTTCTTATCTTTTATTTTCTCTCATGAAAACGAGAATCAACTGATAAAAAAGTCGGTGATCGACCTCTCATGTCCTCCCTGCATCAATACCAACTCCAGGTTAAGAATACTAAGACTAACAATCCACCTATCGGACGTTGTAAACTTACACATGGGGGCGGTTCATTGCTTTGGAGTCTTTTGGACAACGTGGCCCATCAAAACAGCGGACAGACCATGCGGTGGTAGTGACGAAAATTTACATGGCTCGGATGCTCAACACAAGTGGCACGTTGGAGGCAAAGATCGCGCTGAATGTTGAGTTAGCATACAGACGGTTGGAGGTGATCAAATATTTAGTTATCAGATTGAATCTTATCCCATATCTAAGATTCTACATTTACACATGACAAGTATCCAAACATACATTATTATTATAGAATTATAGTATCAGTTTCCATTTTCATGAAGAGGTTTGCTACAATAAGTCCCGAGTGTTTTAATAGAATATATGATTGACTGTGGCCGTTCGATTTGAGGTCATGCTTCAATTATCCAAACCATATTGTATATATATGGTGGGCCTCACTGTAGATGAAGGATTAAAAAATATCATATTGAATTGTAATCCAGTGATCTTTTAATTGCTTTCCTGTGAATATGAACTCTCTTTAAACCTTGTTTTGTGGGCCATTGATGGAAAGCTTAGGATCTTCTAATGTTGAATATTTCGTACGCAGCTATATACCATCAGCTTTATATGTCATCAAATCAACGGTTGGAATATCTAAAAATGGATCCAATTGCTATGATCCAGATGTATCCTGCAACAATGAGTAGGGAATGGCAAACTTCTATTTTTTAGTTAAGAAACAGTTTACGAAATTTAACAAAGAACTACCCAATTAATATGGAATTTACATTCTAGTGCCTTTTTCAAAAAGGATTTCAAACAGCTCCCCTCCATGATCAATAATATTATTGTTATTCCACTACCTTACCTTAGTTTTTTTTTTTTTAATGGTCGGTTTGACATGCAAGCAAATGAGTCCGCCATCGTAGATGTGTCACCTCATATTAAGCCAAGGGCCAAAAAGTTATCTCGATCTGTCATTCAGGTGGACCACATGATTAGAAGCAATACAAGTGAACAATTACCCACCAAGCTATTTTCCTTGGTTTTGCCCACCTAAATCACTAATGGGACTAAATTTTTATGTGCCATCTAATGGGTGGAGTGGATTTCACATAATCTTTTGGTTGATCTCTGCAAAAGTGTGGATGTCTCTTTCTCAAATGTTTTCTTTGGGTGTCCCACCTCAATCACAGTCGGCTTGATTTTTTTTTTCTTCTATTATTTTTTTTTTTTTTGGATTGGGTCTAAACTTGGACTATGTATTTAATGGTCAAAGTAGATTTTACATAAACATCATGGTGGGCCCCACCAAAAATCAAACCCGAGCATCCCTCCCTTTGGCTGTACAGAGAGAGTATTTAGAGGTAAAGCAGAATTGTATGGGAGGTCCTCTTCATTTTGACGAGGCCCATGATGATGTGTATGTGAAATCCACTCCAACCATCAGATATTTAGTACAATATTAGGTCCAGAGACAAAAAAATCAGGTTGGCTTGTGATTCTAGTGGGCCACACCAAAGAAAACCATTGGGAGAGAGACGTCCACCCTTGATTTTTATGGGTCCGCCATGATAATTATATTAAATCAACTCCAATCATTAGATTCAACACAAACATTTAGGCCAATATCCCAAAAATCATACTCATCCATGATTCACATGGGTCGCACTAATGGAAATAGTTTAAAGGGCAAGTGTTGTCATGCACACTATTTCTAATCACATGTGGTCCACCTGAATAATTGATGGAGCTATTTTTTGGGCTCTTGACCTATCATGGGGTGATGCACTTGGTAGTCAGTGTAGATTTTATGAAAACATCACGATGGGGCTCACCCAACGTGACCGTGGTGGAAGGGTGGGATGATAAGTATACCAAATTACCAATTTATGAGGTAGCCTTTTGAAAACCTTTTTAAAAAAGGTACCAGAATGTAAACTCTATATCAAATCTTATTAATTCCAACAGGTTATAAGCTTGAAATTTACAAAAAGCCAATAATAAAGGGCAACCCAAACCTTTGGCCAAGAAAGTAAGATAAAGGAAAAGAAAAATAAGAAAGATGAAAGCCACACCTAGCCAAAAGATGAAAGCCACACCTAGCCAAGAAAGCAAGAAAAAGAAAAAGTAATAATAATAATAACAATAATAATAAGAAAGATGAAAGCCCACACCTCATTTTAAAAAAAAAAGAAAAGAAAAGAAAAGAAAAAAAAGAAGAAGAAAATAAAGCCCACACAAGGCCATGATAAAGAGAGAGCAAAGGACCTCTAAGAAGCTAAAAACCAAAGAAGCAGACACATGCAGGTGAACGGCGATCAAGTATGGCAAAACTCTTTCCGGAATCAGGTTCCGTTTCCATTCATCAAAAGTGGAGATAGTGGGTTTCCCACAACCGGCTAAAGAAGTGGACATTGATGTGACAGAGTGACAGAGTGGACCCAGAAGGGACGTTCATCCCCCAAGACATGGCTCGTGGCCGGTGTGGTAGGTGATCCAGACCATCCATATATTAAGTCCCTTCGTAGATGGGCCATCGTTGAAAGTGGCAACCCCGCAATCAATCATTTTCTTTTTTGTTATCTATTTTAAGGGCATAGTTAGAAGAGCTATTGATGTAGAGCAGGTCGCGACGCATTCATGACTCAGATGGATTGAAGGAGCATGAGCCCAAGAAAAATGTGCTCCAAGAAAAACATAGCATAGTTCGGTCGGCCAACCAGTTCAGTCGGTTGAACGAAATTGAGCCAGAAAGTTCATCAGATGTCTCTGGACACTTTTGGGCATTGTTGGTTGACCAATGCCAGTTACACGAAACTGTCGCCAAAGCTCCAAAGAGATCTCTAGACAATTTTGAGGGTTTTCAGTTGATCGACTAGACCCATTGGTCGACTGACTAATTGACCGAAGGCTCGGGTCGGTCGCCCAACTATGATCGACGGACTTGAGCAACTTGCGCATTTTTTCTCTTTTGTTTCCTTATTTGCTTAGTTAGCTTTCTAATTAGGTTTTAGAGTCGCTTAAGGTGTTAAATTCTTTTTAAATTCATTGTTAGAGTTAACTCTATTATTATTTTCAATTAAAGTTGTTCTTTATCATGTGGATTTGAGATTTTTCTCGTGGATACGAGGTAGCCTTTGTGGATTCAAGGTAGTTATTCCCTGATGAAGATGTTGATCAACCTCATCATGTCCCTCCTTGCATTAAGTAGTATCAAAGCAAGGACTTTCCCTCGGATTGATGGTTTTTAACGACGGGTTGGGCAATGATCTTATAGATGGTGCTCTTGGGAACTATCCATTAACAACGGCGTCTTTCAAGGCGGCGCAACAAGAGAATTGGTTAGCCATGCAAGGGTTACAGGCTACCCTCGACCATATGACAAAGGCTTTAGTGCCTTAGCGTGTTCATGGTGACAATCCACCACCAGTGATCTCAGGGCCATGCCTGGTGATACTAGTTCCAATGATGAAGAAGGCGACAATATCCTTCTCCATTGGTATAATCGTGGAGACAATCGGATAAACCCCAATGATCAGGATTTCAGAGTTATGGTGAACCTCCTAGGTTTCAATGGCCAACTCAATATTGAGGAATTCCTCCATTGGTTATCGAAAGTAAAACGTTTCTTTGAGTACATGGCAATTCTAAAAGAGAAGAGAGTGAAATTGGTCGCCTATCGACTAAAGAATGGCGTGTCGGCATGGTGAGATCAATTACAACTTGCATGGACGCGACAGGGAAATGCATCTATTTGTTCATGGCCACGGATGAAGCGTTTACTATGCACATGATTCCTCCCAAGTGACCACGACCATGTACTATCTTAGTAATACCAGAATTGTCAGTAAGGGAGCTGACCGATGCAAGGGTACACCGAGGAGTTCCAGAAATTGTTGGCGCGGAGCGATTTAGCAGAGACTAAATCTCAGCAGGTCGCTCGGTTCGTAGGTGGGTTGAGGTTGCCAATCTAGGATCGAGTTTAGATGCATTCGGTCTAGGCAATAGATGAAGCCATCAAGTTGGCTACCAGGGTTGAAAATCAACTTGAGAGGGCCAATGTTTGGACCTATCTTACGACGTGGGGTCCCACGATGAGTCCTACAAAGAACACAACACTAGCCATGGGGAAGGAGCTAGTAGGAGGGTGTTCTCAACCTCTTACGATCGTAAATCGTGAAACGTGGAGCGGCCCTCCTAGGCCTCAAGGAGCAGCGACAACGATGGCGGGCTAGAGCAAAATTTTGAACCCTTATGGTCGGCCGAGACCAGCCATTACTTTCGACGTGGTCAGTCGAGTCACTTCTTCAATTCATGTCCTCAACACCCCGTAGATGTGGAAGAGGATCCAAAAATCATTGAGATGGAACAAACAATCGATGAGGATGTAATAGAAGAAAATTGGGTGGTTGAAGATCACAATGAGTCTTTGGTCGCGAGAAAACTCCTTTACACTCAAAGGAAGGAGGTACACCCGTAGCGACACAATATATTTTGCACGCGATGTACCATAAACAGCAAGGTCTACGATGTGATCATAGACAATGGCAGCAACGAGAACATTGTTTCTAAAGTTATGATAAAGAAGATACATCTGAAAATCGAAAAGCATCATTCCCCATATTAGATTAGCTAGATCAAGAAGGTGAACGAAACTAAGATAATAAAACAGTGCAACATCTCTTTTTCATTTGGTAAATACTATAGAGATCAAGTGGTTTGTGACGTGGTTGACATGGAGGCTTGCCACATGTTACTTGGTCGGCCATGACAGTCAGACTGTGATACAACCCACTGAGGATAAGATAATGTCTATATCTTCATCAAGGACAGCTGTAAAATGATCCTTGCCCATATAGCACCAGAAGCACACCCCAAAGATTGTAAAGTGGAAGGGAGTTCTCTCCTAACCATTCGGGATTTTGTTGAAGAATCTAAAGAGATAGAAGATGTGTTTGCTTTGGTTATGAAGTGAGAAGAAGTTGGGCCCTTGAACATCCCTTCAAGCCTAAGACTATTGTTGGCGAATTTAAGGAAATATGGCCTGAAGACCTTCCCGATGGATTTCCTTCCATGAGGGACATCCAACACCATATAGACCTTGTCCCAGGGGCTAGTTTTCGCAACCGCCCTCACTATCGGATGGATCTGAAAGAGTGCGAGATCCTTCAGGGGCAAATGAAGGAATTAATCTGTACGGGTCTTTTGCGAGAAGAATGAGCCCCTATGCCGTTCCAACTTTATTAACTCCTACGAAGGATGAGAGTTGGTGCATGTGTCTCGAAAGCCGAGCAATTAACAAGATCACCATTAAATACCGATTTTTAATACCATGGTTGGACGACATGCTGGATATGCTTAAAGGTGTTAAGCTATTTTCTAAGATGGACTTAAGAAGTGGGTACCATCAGATTCGAATACGATAGGGTGATGAATGGAAGAAGACATTTAAGACCAAGGATGGGCTTTACAAATGGTTGGTTATGCCCTTCGGTCTTTCAAACGCACCAAGCATATTTATGTGGTTGATGAACTAAGTTCTGAAGTCATTCATTGGGCCATTCGTTCTGGTCTACTTTGATGATATATTGATCTACAGTCAAAGTCAGGCAGACCACATGGAGCATCTCAGGCAAGTGCTACAGGTCCTGGCGAACAACAAGTTTTACTTAAATCTGAAGAAGTGCAGCTTCCTAACTGAGAGTCTATTATTCCTAGGCTTTGCAGTGACATCCACGGGCATCCATGTGGACGATAAGAAGGTGCAAGCCATCAGGGAATGGCTGGTTCCGACAAATATTCATGAGGTGCGGAGTTCTCATGGATTGGAGACATTCTATCGTCGATTCATGCGGAATTTCAGCACCATTGTTGTGCCGATCAGAGATTGCATGAAGAAGGGGCCATTCCAGTGGACTGATGAAGTTGACAGAGGTTTCGTTGAAATTAAACATCAATTTTCCATGATATCAGTTCTCGTGCTTCCTAGTTTAGAAAAGTTGTTCGAGGTCGAGTGTGACATGTCATATGTCGGAATTGGGGGTGTTCTGTCACAGGAAGGCAGGCCGGTAGCATTCTACAGTGAGTAACTCAGCGATTCGCGGAAGAAGTAGTTGACGTATGAGCTTGAGCTATATGCTGTGGTCCAAGCACTGCTTCATTGGCCGCACTATTTGATTCAACTAGAAATTGTTTTATACATTGACATTAGGCCCTGAAATTTATCAATAGCCAAACTAATGGGAACATGTGCATGTTAAATGGATCTCCTTTTTGCATGATTCACGTTCGTTCTAAAACATAAGGAAGGGCAATAGAATAAAGTGGTAGATGCACTAGGCCACTGCGCATCGCTACTAGTTACTATTAGTAATGAGGTGGTCGAGTTCAATTGCCTCAAGGATTTATATGCTGAGGATGAGGACTTCAAGGAAGTATGGACGAGGTGTCAGGAGGGTTATCCTAGTGACCTCCACATTCATGATGGTTTCCTATTTAAAGGGAACCAATTGTGCATTCAAAGGAGTTCCTTGAAGGATCTCATCATATAAGACACTACAAGAAATTGGTTATTTACAGACGAAATTATTGCTGATGAAATTTTTTTCATGGCTAATTATCATTTTCCCGACAACATAAATATTTCGTCGGTAAAAGTCACACTTCCTTTGTGCCAACACCAAAAATGTTCCCGCCATTATTTATAATGACAGGGATGACACTTTTACCGACGAAATTAACAAATCGTCATGAAAAATATTTTGCCTACTAATGGTAAGAAATTAATGCTAATTATTAAGTTTATATATTCTTTCCATGCATTTATACTAATTTTATTGTCCTTTTGATTGTGCAGCGAGATTCCGTCACCAGCCAAGAGCCTGGACCAGTAGACCTCTACAGAGGGACTCATTGTCGACAGGTGACGGAATCTTGGGTTCATCCTAGAGCCAGCGAGCTTTGAGTAAAAATCCTTAAATTGTAAAATATAACTTGCATTGATTTATAATAATGTCATTCATTATGAAAATTTTTATATTTTCGTTACAGGCGGCGATGGACACCTACGCAATCAGCCCACTCCTGATGGTACTCAATGGAGTAAGCCAGATATCGTGAGCAAGGTGCTTGGCACTCGTTCTGGATATGTGTGTGGGCTTGACCATGGTGCCAAGCTCATGACACCCGCTGGAGCTGCCTACAGCTGTTCTATTGCTGGGGAGAACGCCCTATGCCGAGCTGATATTATAGAGAGAGACGTTCAACAGCGATGGGTCGTCGTCGATGAGATCAGAGAGCAATTGGAGAGGTAAAGGGAGGAGGAGCAGAGGTTTAGGGAGGAGAATGAGCAGAGGCGGAGAGAGGAGGAGGAGAAGCGACGGGAGGAGGAAGAGATGCGACGGGAGGAGCAGGAGAGGAGGATCGAGGAGATGCGGTGGAGCATGAGCTACAGATGCAGGAGATATTTCAAGCTCTCGCTGCACGCTTTGGCACCGATACCCCATCACCTTCGCCCTCATCTTCATGATTTTTTTTTATTCAATTTATTTTATGTATGATTAATATTTTAGATGTTAAACTTACATGTATTTGTGCGTGATTTGTGCGTGGATGAATATGGTTTATGTGCGGATGTGGATATGATGGTTTGTATGTGGCTGGATGTGGTTTGTGTGTGGATGTGAATAGGATGAAAATGTACTATAACAGGTGTATATCAGGAATTTTTTTCTGAATACGGAAAATAAATTAAACTAGGAAGAAGCAATCTATTACCAACGAAATATATTGTTGGTAATAGTAAGTATAAATATTTATACCGACGAACATAAATCGTTGGTATAGCAAATATAAATTTATACCGATGAAACATTTCATAGGTAATAGTAGGCATAATGTTTAAACCGACGAAAGAAATCATTGGTAATAGTAGGTACTATACTTATACCGACGAAACAATTTGTGGGTAACAATAGGTACTATACTTATATCGATGAAAAATTTTGTAGGTAATTGTGAGGTTTACCGACGAAATTTCTACTTTTTGGCTACCAAAAGTCACATATTTTGCCGATAATTGTAATCATCGATATTGACTTAATAATTACCGACGACTTGATATTTCTTCGGTAAAAGCCTTTAGCCACATTCTTGTTGCGACGATGTTAACGATGATCAATTTCGTCGGTAATTATATTTGCCGACGAAAAAACGTCAATTAGTGACGAATACGATCGTCGGTAAAGAAGTAATCTCTTGTAGTGAGAGCTGCATGGAGGTGGCCTTGGTGGGCACTTAGGGCGAGACAAGATGAGAGCTCTTGTGAAGGAGAGTTATTATTGGTTGTAGTTAATACGAGATGTAGGAAGAGTAGTGCATCGATATCACACATGTCAATCTTCTATAGGATAGTCTCAAAACACGGGTCTCTACACTCTGTTGCCTATACCTAGTCGCCCTTGGGAAGACTTATCGATGGACTTCATTCTTGGTCTACTGTGGATTCAGCAAAGCATGGATTCTATGTTCGTGGTAGTGGACCGTTTTCGAAGATGATGCACTTTATCCCATATAAGAAGACCCTCAATGTGACGCACGTTACAAATCTATTTTTTTGAGATGTCATGTGGCTACACGGGGTCTCCAAGTCCATTACTTTCGACCGTAATACAAAGTTCACCAGTCATTTCTGGAGAACTTCATGGAAGAAGATCGATAAACAACTTCAGTTCAACAGTGCCTACCACCCACAGACCGATGGGCAAACTGAAGTTGTAAATCGTACATTGGGGAACCTTATTCGGTGCATCTCTGGTGATAAACCAAAGCAGTGGGACTTGGCGTTGGCTCAGGTAGAGTTTGCATTCAACAATATGCAAAGTTGTTCCACTGGAAAATCACCGTTCGAGATCATATATGGGCGAGTGCCTCAAAATAAACTCGATTTGGTTCTATTTCTCAAGCTACCAGGCGTGAGTGTGGTTGCTGAGCACCTAGCAAACTGAATCATGGACATTCATGCAAATGTATGAGCCAAGTTACAAGCTTTAAATTGCAAGTATAAAGAGCAGGCTAACAAGCATTGACGATTGAAGGTATTTAAAGTGGGCGACAACGTGATGGTTCATCCGTGCAAGGAAAGGTTTCCAACAAGAACAAGAAGATTGAACCGGTGCCTATCCTCCTTAAGATTAATGATAACGCCTACGTTGTTGATCTTCCGGATAACAAGATGATCTCGTGTACATTCAACGTTGCAAACCTGTTCAAGTATCGCGAACTAAAGCCTAAAGATAACTCGATGGCGAGTTCTTTTGAAGTAGAGGGGACTGATATAGAGAAGGTCATGGATGCATTCATGGATCAAATGGACCAAAGGAAGGAGCCAAGCCTAAGAGAAAGACAACATTAGTTCAGCCAACCGACCGGTCTAGTCGGTTGACTAAAATCGGGCCAAAAAGTCCAGAAAGGTCTCTAGACACTTTTGGGCATTATTGATCACCCGAAAATGTCCCAAAATCTCTAGAGAGGTTTCTGGATAATTTTGAGGGTTTTTGGTTAATCTACCAAACCCATAGGTCAACCGACCAATCCCCCGAAAGCTCAGGTTAGTTGCCCGGCCGTGATCAATAGACTTGTGCAACTTGTGCATTTATTTTCCGTATTTACTTAGTTAGCTTCTTAATTATGTTTTAGGGTGATTAGGGTATTTAAGCTATTTTTAGAATAAAGTCTATTATAATTTTTAATAAAAGCTGGACTTCTGTCGTTATTCATGGGGGTGAATTTGGGATTTCTCTCGTGGATTTGTTGGAACCTGTGAATTCAAAGGTAGTTAGCCCTGTGGAAGAAGACGGTGATCGACCTAATCAGGTCCCTCCCTACGTCAGCTATGATGGCCATTCCAATGCTATTTTAAAATATAGTCCATCCATCGATAGGTCCGTTATATGGACTGTCTGGATCCACAGCCACCTTGCCACGTATTAGTCGTTGCATGATGGACGTTCCTCACTGATCTAGGGATGCCAATCCAATGGCAAAAAAAAAAAAAAAAAAAAAAAAAAAAAAAAAAAAAATCAGATGGTTAAGATCATCCGATCAATGTCATTTTCAGGTTATGCCCCATAAATAGTGGGGTCCATAATTTTGACGGTATGGATTGGCTTGCATGTATGCCACGTGCATGTAATAGAGCAATGCTCCCTCAATCTGGAGCACTTTGTAATCGTACTCGCCTCTCGCACGTGGAAAATCGGCTAGAGGCATACGTAGAATCTAGTTCATTTGTCAAATTTCAACCGTTCAGTTGTTTTGTACAGGTGTAGCCCACCTGATCATTTCACTGGTCTGATATTTGACATTTAGCATCTAGAGAGTGATCATCACCTGATGAACGGCTTGGATGTAAAATAAATGAGTTTCGTTTCCACTTGTAAAGCATGAGCGATTCCGTGTACATCCTCGACCTTATGAAGCGGCTCGGGATACGTAGCATGTGTTCGCCGCTTTGGGCCCATAGGTAGAGATGGTCAGACGAATATGAGACGCGTCGATTCCTGGGACCAGCTTAGAAGAGATACAGTACTGAACATAAGCTGAACAGTTGATTCAGACCATTGATAATCTGGATGGTTGAAGAGAAAATTTCAATGGTTCATATTCAAATCTACAAAGGAATAATTAGGATCAGCTTTTCAGCTTGATTACTAGATCATGTAAAACACAAACTAGCACAGATAATATGGACGGTTCGAATCATCCCGTTCACAAATGTGATTATGCTGAGCCGCGACAGCATAAAACACGGATGGTAGACAGCTATCATACGAAGGTGTTGCAGATCAAGGGAACATTACCCTCCCAGAGGTACGGTAATGCAGCTCTCCAAACAGTTGGATGCGCAGCTGCTCTCAGTTATAATTATCAAACATTTCATTTGATACGAACCGTTGAAAAAAGTGGACCACCACCTTGATACGCTGCAATATATATATATATATATATATATATATATATATATATATATATAGAGAGAGAGAGAGAGAGAGAGAGAGAGAGAGAGAGAGAGGGGAGAGGGGGAGAGGAATGCTCACCTGGGCACTTCTCCTGAGAGACTCATGAGCACTTTTTCATGGCTCATTGCACGTGATGTGAGTTCAAAATCTGAGCCGTCCATGTGATGCAGCACCCCAAAAAACCCTTAGGGCCCATCTTTTAATCTTATCCAAAACTTTGGTGGGCCGCAGCAGAAAGCAAGAGGCAAATCAAGGGAGGAAACTGTTTCCTTCTTTCATGGCCCACCAAAGTTTTGGATAAGATTGAAAGATGGGCCCTAAGGGTTTTTTCGGGTGCTGCATCACATGGACGGCTCAAATTTTGAGCTCACACCACGTGGATGAGCCATAAAAAAGTGCTCATGAGTGTCTCTCATCATAAGTGCCCAGGTGAGCATTCCTCTCTCTCTCTCTCTCTCTCTCTCTATATATATATATATATATATATATATATATATATATATATATAGAGAGAGAGAGAGAGAGAGAGAGAGAGAGAGAGAGAGGGGAATGCTCACCTGCACACCAATTCCCGAGAGAGAGAGAGAGAGGAATGCTTACCTGCTCACCAATTCCCCCATAACTCGTGAGCACTTTTTGAGGACTCATCACAGGTGATGTGAGCCCAAAATCTGAGTCATCCATGTGATGCAGTACCCCAAAAAACCTCAGGCCCAACTTTCACCCTGATCCAAAACCACAGGGTCCATGTGACCTATGTGGGCCCCATTGTGATGTGTGTCGAACATCTACTCTATCAAGCAAATGCAACATTCAATGGTGGGCCATGAGCTTAAAAACCAGGTCAATCCATGACTTAGGTGGGCCACACCACATACAAAAGTTGAGAGTAGTTATTCGGCCATTAAAACCTTCATGATTGTTTATTGGGCCCACCGAGATATGGTTCAATTCACAAATCCAGCCCATCCATTGTGTGTGTCGCATCCAAAACTCAGGTGGGCCCCACCAAGTTCTTTTAGATGTTTTAGGCATGTCTTCACATGGTTTTAGATGGTATGGCCCACCTGAGTACTACATATGGCTGATTTTTTGCATATCCCATAACCTAAGGGGGACCCGTCAAATACACGGTGTTGATGTTAGTAACATTTCCCATATATATATATATATATATATATATATATATATATATATATATATATATATATATATATATATATATATATATAGATATATGGTGTCCCAACAGATCAATGGTTGACGTAGGGAGGATGTGGCAAGGTTAATCACCGTCTCCCTCACTTGATAGATACCTTGAATCTTTATGGTGTTCTCGAATCCACAAAAAGATTAAGAAAATAATTTCCTAGAAAATATGAAATAATTTATTGAATAAATGAGAAATAACATTAAAAATGAATTTAACAACTTTATATATCCCTAAATATATTATAATTCATACTTACTAAAAATAATAAGTTTTTTGAAATAAAAAATTATTAAAAATAGTAAAATTCTAATTAAAAACTACTAAGTAGACTCTTTTTAAAACTCATTGCTTAATAAAAATAGAAATTCCTAAATAAACAAAAACTCAATTCATATGATGTGCGTCCCATAATTTCTCCTGATCAAAAGCTATGGCCGATTTATGATCCGCCTTCTTTTGGTCCATCCATGCAAAAATTAGTAATTTTTGTCAAACTTTCCTTGATATTTTATGGTCCATGTGCAATAGAAAAATGCTTGATCCACGCCCTTCATCAAATATCCACGCCCTTCATCAAAGGATTCTTGTTCTACCTCAACGGTCCTTAAAAAGCACCTTGTTTCCACTTGCACTGCATCTACCATGAGAGTTACTTATCAGCATTCCTTTTAAACAGTTCAAAAGGTTGACTCGTTTGTGAATGGGTTGCCTCAAAGAGATCATATGTACTCGACCCGAGGCTTTCCTGAGTATGCTCGGGTTTCTAGTTCTGACAAGTAGGCCCATGGTACAATAATCAAAACTGTTGGTCCGTTGCTTCCCAACTTGGATGGACTATTCCACAAATCTCTCCAATGTATGAAGGTTTAACCACTAATCTTGGGAACAGATGTGGTTCTACCTTTCAACCGTCTATCTGCACCCCACGAATCCAAAGGTTAGAATCTTTCTGTCAGTGAATAGCTCATTCAGATCAGTGGGCCCAAAAGAAAACATGGTTTAGATTATTGACCCGCCGGGCCCACTTGTTAAAACTAGAAACTCGAGTAAAGTGTAAATCAACGGTCGTGGATCTTACAATTCATCCTTGCTCCATGCCTTCTAGACAATTGAAAGGGACCTCTCTCGTGCTACTGGACACCCCGTAAGATGATGGTGACTCTCCAACATCACAATACCCAATCCAAACCGGCAAAATCGTTGATCCTGGTGTATAATGGTGCATAATTCAAAAGTTATATTGAGAAATAATGTAAACCATCAGATTTTTTTTCCATTTGACTTTGTACAACTCACTATTTTATTTTCACTGTCTATTTGATATCCATTGATTGCATGATTAGGATTACTCGATTAGTGTTAGTTTTAAGATATGATCCATCTATAATGTGACCCAGGATTTGGATGGTCTGGATAAAGTCCTGCCACATGTGAGAAGTATGAGTCACCAACATTTTAAAAATGGTTCTAAACTTAGTAGTGCAGACCCTCTGTGTATGGGATATGGGAGGTGAAGGAGACATGGTGGGATGGAGATTGCAAAGGAATAATGGAAGGGGAAGTGGGCCCTACCAAAGGAGATGGTGGTCCAATTGCTTGCTTTTGATCTTTCTCATGTGACCTCCACTACTTTTCTACCAATCAGTTTATGTTATTTTCTTTCTCAAATTCTTTTAAAAGAAAATTACTGCAGAGGAGGTGTAGTGTTGGCCCCACTCACTAACTAGTTGGACATACAACTAGTTGTGTGTGAGCATTCCTATATATATATCTATACCTCCACCTTTGTTTTCTCATCTCTCTCTCTCTCTCTCTCTCTCTCTCTGAAAAACCATGAAGTATTCTCACAAGCTTCTCCTCTCCCTTCTCCTTCTTTTTCTTCTGACATGCTACACCACAAGAGCTACACGTCTCCTAACACCAGTGCAAGGTAAGAAAAATTCCTCCTCCTCCTCCTCTCTCTCTCTCTCTCTCTCAAGCTAAAAATGCTTTCTTCTTTTATGATTAAATATATGTATGGACCATTTTCATTTTCATTACAGGTAATGAGAAGGTGATGGTTAATCTATTTTCTCAAGTGGGCCATTCAAAAGAAATAGTGGAAGAAGATCTATGGACTGTAAGATGGTTTTTTATTTTATATTATTTTATTTTATTTTCTTCTTTTGTTTTCTTTTGGAGTTTGTTAGGGTCCTACCTTTTCTTATACTATATCATGCCTTAGTACACGGGTCACGGGTTTTGACAGGATACTGTGGCCCGTATCACAGTTCCGTACCTGGCAGGGTCTCCACTCTCCATTGATTCTTAGATTGTGATCTCAACCGTTCCTGTTCTGGATTCTATCCTTCCCAGGCCAGTGTAAGAAACATTTTGTGAGAGGTGATTGTGTATGAAGATGAATAGGGAACTGAAACGTGATATTTTAATGGTTCATGTTTATTTCCAACAGTCACAGTTCAGGATAATCATGGCTTTTATATTGAACGGTTCGGATCATCATCTTGGATGGCTTTTTATATTTTGTCCGGTGGCAACTGTTTTATCAAAACTCTCGCAGTTAACAAAATCTCGATGAACTCATCCCTCGTCTTATCAAAACCCGCACTTCACAGAAACTTGATGAACTGATCTTCCTCACGTATCCCAGTCATGCACAGCTATCCAGACAACCAAATTGCGGGAAAAATTTTGTGGACGTGGACTGGGTATTACCCCATCCCCACCAGGACCTAGCTAGAGACGGATAGTCATGTCAGGGGTTCTGTGGGGGCCTACCATGATCTATGTGTTTTATCCAAGTTGTCCATCAATTTTGAAAGATCATCTCATGGAATGAGCCCAAAATGGATGCAGATAGAAGGCTCGAGTGGACCACACTGCAGGAAGAAGTGGTGACAATTACCCCCACCGTTGAAACCTTCTTAGGACCCAGATGTTTATTTGTCATCCAACTTGTTCATAAGATGAAGGGAAATCATAATTATCAGCTTGATCCAGAACTTCCACGTAGCCCGCAAGACGTTTTGGTCTGCTTCATTTTTTAAGCTCATATCCTTAAGTGATTTTCAAAATGGACTAACGGCGTGGATAAAACACATAGATGATGGTGGGCCCCATAGAGCACTTGACAGGACCGTCTATCTCTAGCCAGTTCCTGGTGGGAGTAGTACCCTATGGGCACCAATTTTTGTCCTAAATGTCTGTGAAATCATGATCAAGCAATTCTAATAATCTAATAAGAGCACTCTGTATCCATCCATTATTTTCAACTCATATGAGGTCATGGGAAAAAATGAAACAAATCTAAAACTCAAGTGGGCCACATGACAGATAACAATAAGAATTGAATTCCTACTTCTGAAACATTTGTGGAGCCACAAAATTTTGGACATAGTGGACCTGGTGAGGGTTTCAAATTTTATTTTATTTTATTATTTTTTATTTTTTTTAACACATGCACCCTCGCACCCTCACACCCACCTCGAACCCATGACCTTAGTGTTAAAATTCATGTGAGTCTACCACTAAGCCATGAGTGAGGATCCGCTCATGCCCTAAGATGAGTGGGCAAAACAGCCTCATTTTTTTACCTGCACACACCATTCACTTTTTCTGCATGTTGTGGCCCACCTGATGAGTGAAACGTCCTGTTTCGTCTTTGGAACAAAAGATCTAAAGATTGTGGCCCAACTGGTGGAAAGCTGGGATCTTATATTTGTCATATTGGCTCTTAAGCTTGCGTGTAGAGGAGCTGGTAGCAAACTACTACTAATTTGTAACTAGAGATATTTGTGAGTTCCTCTTTGTTTTATGAGAACTGTAGCCACTTCCTGTCTGTTTTGGGTTATTGGTAGTACCTTTCCTCTGATAAAGATGGTAGAGGAATCTGTACCAAAGTCTTGTGGAGTTTCTTTTGCTTGTGTGTGGAGCCATCATTATCATGAATAATGCCCAACCCATCAAACATGGTCACCCACTATTGAACCCACTATTGGATGCCTAAAAAATCAAGCCACGTACTCAAATCATGTGGGTCACACTGTAGAAAACAATAGATAACCACCAAAAAAAATGTGACTCACCTAGTGGGCCTCTGATGACTAGATCAGCCAAATTCTTAGGATGCCCAGGTGATGGACCTCCTGATGGTTGGATCAGCCTGTTTCTTAGGGTGCCCTCATGCATTGGCCACACCGAATGGTGTGAATGGCAAACACGCACTGCTAGGGGTGGAACTTTGGTAGGTTGGGTCGGATTGAGTGTCAACCCAAGCCTACCCAAACTCAAGAGGACCCACCCACAACCCAACCCGAAGTCCTCTATACTCGACCCAACCCAAACCAAATGCACATGATTGTTCCCAACCCATCCTGACCCGAATTCGCTCATCCTGAATTGAAACCAGGTTACCGTTTTTCAACTCGAACCCAAACCAAACTCGGGTTGGGTCAGCCCAACGCGCTACAGTGGGCCCAAAAGTCTATAACTAGTTGCCCATGGCATTTGATCAAAAGGGTCCATTGCTCAAAAATAATTGTGCTAATCTGTGGTGGAATCTGCAATGAATCTGTGAAAAGGTGGAAGCTATGATTAAAAATTGGAAACCCATAGGAGTTTATATTTTTAAATAATAATAATAATAAAGAGGAGATAAGTTTACAATTATAAAATATTATTTCTGCCGTAATTACTACTTTCTACGTCCACTCTGTTGATATATTTCACCCTTTCCTTTCTATTTCTGGTAAAAACTTGGTGCAACTTTGTATGATTTTATTCCCAGAAATGGAAAGGATCTTATTTTTGTTGTTGAATTTTGATGTTTTGGGATTTTGGTTTTTGGTAACTTCTGCAGCTGATGGGGATGGAGGATTGTGGCAATGGAGATGACGAATGCTTGAAGAGAAGGATGGCATCAGAAGCTCACTTGGACTATATCTATACACAGCATCATAAACCATAGAAAAAAAAAAGGCCATTTTTAGTGTGTGGGGCCCACTCCTTTTCCTCGTAATTAGGCTAATACCTTCTCTAGCACTATGCGTAGACCCCCAAAATTCCCTTTTTAAGTCTCTAATGCTTCTTGATTATCATATCATACCCATATCCCTAGAGTTGAAGTTATCATGTGGAAGCTATATATACTTTCTTTCTGGACTTTACTTTTGTATGGGTGATTCAATCTACACTGGTGGTTGTTTCTTAAATTAAACATGCTTCATTGCCTAAGAAAGAGAGACTTACTCCTTTTCGCCACAGCATAGTAGACCCCCACTGTTCATCTAGTGGGACCTAACACTGGTGGGCCTTCCAGTGAAAATCCCACTGATTGGAAATCTTCACTATCGATCCAAAGGATGTTTACAAACAACGGTCTACATTTCAATACCTTTCTATTTTGGTGTGGATCTCCGGTGGAAGAAACTTTTATATCAATACGTCCTAAGTATGGATGGTGTGAATCTACGGTCAATGAGATTTTTGCCCACACTTCAATACCTTTGAACAGATGGTGAGGATCTCTAGTGGATGATCGACCTTTCTTCTTGATGTGTCCCATCTATGGTAGGCCAGTAGATGAATAGTCTGGATCACATACTGAAGAGGGCTGGAGGGTAGAATTATAAATGGTCACTATATTTTTAGGGTTTCATTAGTGCAATGTACACAAGTGTTGGGAAAACCGGCAGCGGAAGTTGAAACACATAGCGGAATATACGATCAAACAAGTAACATAATGCAATCACACACACACACACAATCAACCACATAGAGACAATCCATTTTTAACATAGAAAAACCCTTCAACTGATAAAAAGCCCACGGCACGAAGTGATCCACTATAATTAACAGAAGATTACAGAGATGAACAACCCACAAGCAAGGAAATCCAAGAGAAAACCCAAGCTCTCTCTCTCTCTCTCTCTCTCTCTCTCTCTCTCTCTCTCTCTCTCTTTCTCTCAAAACACTCTCCCCTCACCCTAATACAATTAGAAAACCTTGGACACCTTAGGATTCACCCTAATCCCGGATTCATGTCATGTACGTAAATTTGCATAACCAAGCAAAACATTGCCATACTGCCGACAAATCAGAGTCTTGTTGGGAAAACCAGCAGTGGAAGCAAGCCGAAACATACAGCAGAATATACGATCAAATGAGTTATACAATGCAATAACACCCACACGCAATCAGCCAAACAGAGACAATCCATTTTTAACATGGAAAAACTCATCAACAGATAAAAAACTACGACACAAAGCAATCCACTATGATTAACAAAAGATTATAGAGATGAACAGCCCACAAGCAAGGAAACCCAAGAGAAAACCCAAGCTCTCTCTCTCTCCCTCTCTCAAAACACTCTCCTCTCACCCTAATACAATTAGGAAACCTTAGACACCTTCGGATACACCCTAATCCCGAATTCATGCCATATATACAGCAACTAACCCAAAATTAGAAACATGTTACACAGATTTGTGTAACTATACAAAACACTGTCATACCATCGACCGGTCAAACATAGCACAAAATCTGTCCAAAGAGAAAACTTCTAAATTCGACTTGTCCCACCTCGACAGCCGACCGGTCGGAGCACACCACCAACTAGCCAGTTTTCCAAATAGGAAGCAACACTAATCAAGGTTAACCTGCAATGGATGTTTGGTAGAAGAATGTAAGAATCCAAATCTTAAATTTTCAAACCTGTATTTTGCATGTTTTTGGTATCTTGGAGGCTTGAATCCAAAAATTATATTTGACAGCCTAGATTTTAGCATAAGGTGACCTTGAAAAAGAGGAGGAGAGAGATTAGTTCAGGCAGTTGGAGAGGATTGAAATTTTAAGATTATGCACCCCACCTAAGAGATATTAAAAAGAGCCATTTAGAAGATTTTCAATTTAAGTTCATGCTACAAGAAAACGGTGTTTTACCGACGAAAGTATTACCGACGAAATTCTTTTCGTCGGTAAAAAGTCCTTTCCCCGACGAAATAAAGCAATCGTCGGTAAAACGATCAATTTGAAAGTAAAAATTTTAGAGGGTGTCAGGCATTTTTTTCTTTTTTAGTTAGTACACCCTCCCCACTGTTTGTATACCCACCCTCACTGTTAGTCACATGGCAATGTTAGTCACCCCCACTTGGAAATTGATACCAAGATCTCAGTATTGAAACGAGGTTATCTTCACTCAATCTACCACTTGAGCTCTGGATCAGGGTGTAAACATTATTTGGATTTGAGGACCTTGGATTCCAATCCCTAACTACCCAAATCAACTGCTCATCTTTCCTCATTGCCATACAACTTAGAAAAACTCAGTAATACATTATCTCACTTTATCTCTCCGCCTAAAATAAAAACATTAAAAGCATCACTCCAAAGAAGAATTTTTGCAGTTCACTCTATGTTGAAAAGCCAATAGTTCACTTTGAAAGAAGACATAAGAAAAGAAAACGAAAGAGATTCAATTCTTCATTTTTTTGTAGAATAAAAATGATAAAGAAAATGAGCATGGAACCCTTGTTTCACAAGGGAATTTTTTAGCATATAGAATTCTACTAGGAATCTACTAAAGAAGAACCAAACCAACACTTTCTTAGGTTTCTCCATCTACTTCTCTCACTTTACTAAAATGAGAAATCATATGGAGCCAAAACAAGCCCTCTTCCTTCAAATTAGTAGTGAAAGGGAACCCTCTATACAAAAAAAAAAAAAAAAAAAACCTTTCTTTTACCTTTTGACTCTTCACATGAAATACTCAGCTACAAATAAAGGTGCAAAGACTTCTCATCAATTAAAATAAAGGACGCAGATTGCCTGTGACATGGGGCATAGGAAGTTCCTGTAGCTAGAAGCTGTGTGGGGCCCACAGAGGTACCCGTGAAAAATCCACTCCGTCCATCAGTTTTTTGCAAAATCACAATAGGATGTGAATATAAAAATCAGGGAGATCCAAAATTCATGTGAGCCATACCAAATGAAACAATGTGGACTGAAAATTATGTTAGAGAGGCCTCAAAATTGTGCATTGATAGTGTCCACCGACCGGTTCGCCAGTGGACAAATTGGCACAGTTTGGGTTAAAACTCCTGGACGTTTTTTGGCCTTTCGAGACCGGTCGTCTGACCGGTCGCAGGGTGCTCAGATCGATCGCCAGACAGATCTGAGTTGAGGCAGCAGGCATGTATTTTTTAGCAAAACTCTCTGGACCAATCTTAACTAGGCCGTCCGACCAGTCGGTGGACTTGCGGCATTTGAATTTCTACGCGGTTTTCACGCTATGTGTTTATAATTCCGGTTCCAACTCTATATATATATTTCCTAGTCATGTTAGGCAAGATTTTAAGCAATACCTAGGCGCTCTAAACGAGATTAGGGATTTGGGGAGACAGGTTCGAGAGCTTTTGCTCATCTTTGGGATTTTACTTTGGTAGTCTAGCTCTGTAATCATCTGAGTTCATAGTGGAGGTGTCACTTTGTGCCGTGGTTTTTTCCCACAAGGGTTTTCCACGTAAAATTCGTGTGCTTTTGCGTTGATTGCTTGTGTGGTTGTGCGGTGATTGTTTGATCTTCTTCGGTGCTTCCGCTGACCAGATTTCTAACAAATGGTATCAAAGCCATCATTGGAAGGTTGAAAAAGGAGTTTTCTAAAACGATCTCATGGCTTTAAGTATGAAGTTCGACGTCGAGAAGTTTTCGGGCAAAAACAACTTTGAGTTGTGGAACGTGAAGATGCGTGCCGTCCTAACTTAGCAAGGGGTCGTGAATGCCCTTGGAAAGTGACCTACTGAGATGAAAGATGATGAGTGGGCGAAGATGGATGAGAAAGCTATAGCCTCAATCCAAATGTGCCTTGTGGATGACGTCCTTTATAACGTTATGACGGAGAAAACCACTGTAAAAACATGGACCAAGGTAGAGAACATCTATGCGAAGAAATCTCAAGAAAATCACATGTATCTAATGATGCAACTCTTTACTTTGAAGAGGGTAAATGGGACAGATGTGGAGGACCACATTAGCACGTTCAACAAGTTGATTTGTAAGTTGCTTGATTTTGGTGAACAGATGAAGGATGATTATCAAGCCTTGACCTTGTTGAACTCGCTTTCTAGTTCATATGAGTCGCTCAGGGACTCATTGTGTATGGGTAGGGGCACTATTAGTGTCGAGATTGTTGTCTCAGCCTTTCAGTCGAAGACCATGAGACAGAAAAGTGGTGATGCTAATTCTTCCTCTGATGCACTGATTATAAGAGGAAGGAATTCTGAGCGAGGTGAAGGATTGTCGCGCTCTTGATCCAAGTCGAAGGGCAAGAGCAAAGGCAAGTTGAAGCGTTGGGGATGTGGCCAAGTTGGGCACATAAAGAAGGACTATAAGAGTTTTAAATATAAGAAATAGAAGTTAGGTGACTCCTTTAGGGAAGCCAATACCGCTGATGCTGAGGAAGGTGGTAATGATGTGTGCGAGGTCTTAACGGCGTGAAAGGTTGGATCTCTCAGTAATGAGTAGATCATTGACTCCGGGGCTTCGTATCACATGTGGCCAAATAGGAGCATTTTTACTTCCAACAAGGAGTATGAGGGAGGCTCGGTGTTTCTAGGCGATGACTACACCTGCAAGGTTGTGGGAATTGGTACTGTGCGCCTCAAGATATTCGATGGGATCGAACGGACCTTGACGAAAGTAAGGCACGTTCTGGGTTGAGGAAGAATCTAATTTCTTTTGTTGCACTCAAGGCATTGGGGTGCAAGTTCACCAGTTTTGACCGGTTCTGTAAAGTTTCAAAGGGGGGCCCTTGTAATTATGAAGGGACGGAGGCATGGAAACATTTATAAGATGATTGGGAGCACTTCAGTAGGTTGAGCTGCAGCGATTGGAGCGGATTCCTCGTCTGCACATATGTGGCATGCACGCTTAAGCCACATGAGCGAGCGGGGTATGAAGGTACTCTCTCAACGATCTTGGATTCCTTCCTTTAAATCTTTAGACTTTAGTATATATGAACATTACATGTATGGGAAACAGTCTAGATTGTCATTTAAATGGGGGAAACATGTATATAAAAGGGTACTTGATTATGTCCATTACGATGTATGGAGGCTGTCGCCCATTATTTCTGTTGGGGGGCCATCGTGGTTCGTGTCGTTTAACGATGACTATAGCAGGAAGGTTTGGGTTTATTTTCTGAAAAATAAATCCGATGTCTTCATGACTTTCAAGTATTGGAAGGCGATGGTGGGGAATCAGTCACGGTAAAAACTAAAAGTTTTGAGATCCAACAATGGGGTGAGTTTACTTCTGAGGAATTTAACACATATTGTAAGGAGGAAGGGATCGTGAGGCACAACACAGTGTGCGACACGCCAAAGCAGAATGGTGTGGCGGAGCGATGAATTGGACTCTCTTTAGAGAGAGCTCGATCCATGATTAGTAAGGATGGGTTAGGCAAAGAGCTATGGATTGAGGCCGTTAACACGGCTTGTTACTTGATAAATCGGTCACCCTTTATGAGAATTGAATATAAAATCCTTGAGGAAGTGTGGAGTGATCGTACACTAGACTACTCGAGTCTGCGGGTCTTTGGTTGTGAGGCTTTCTCTCATGTACCGTCAGTTGAGAGAGATAAGCTAGAATATAGGGCCAGAAAAGGGATCTTTGTAGGCTATGGTGATGTTGTGAAGGGTTATCGTATATATGACCTTATGCCACGGAAGATCACCCTAAGTCGTGATGTTAAATTTAATGAGAGTTTTTTGTTCCGAAAGGATACTACAAAGGAACCAGAAAAATAAAAAATTAACGATGTACAAGATGATAGAGATGAGACACGGCCAATACTGATGCACAGACTGAGGTACAAGATCAGGTGGAGCAGCCACCTATGCGAAGAAATCCACCAAATGATCGCAGGTTACCGGCAAGGTACAGGGATGACTCGAACGTTGCATTCACTCCCATTACGGATGATGGGGATCCATTTAACTTTTAGGAGACACTACAGGATGTAGATGCTGAAAAGTGGAAGACGGTAATGCAAGACGAGATGGATTCATTGTACAAGAATAAGACTTGGGAGCTTATGGAGATTCTAGTAAGCCGAAAAGCAATAGGGTGTAAGTGGATATTTCAAAAGAAATGGGATAGATACAAGGCAAGGTTGGTAGCAAAAGGGTATGCTCAATGTGAAGGCGTGGACTTCAGTGAGATTTTTGTACCGATTGTAAAGCCAGTATCTATCAAGTTCGTGTTGACGCTGGTTGCCCAATACGACCTCGAGTTGGAACAGATGAATGTGAAAACTGCTTTCCTGCATGGGGAATTGGAAGAGCAAATCTACATGGTGCAGCCAGAAGGTTATACAGTGCAAAGGGCCGAGAACAAGGTTTACAGGTTAAGGAGATCGTTGTACGGTCTCAAACAATCGCCTAGGCAGTGGTACAAGAAATTTGATTCTTTCATGATGAGTCAGGGCTTTACCAGGAGCGAATACGATCATTATTTTTACTTCAAGACACTAAATGACAAGAAGTTTCTCATACTGGTATTGTACGTTGATGACATGCTTATTGCCAGTCATAGCATATCCGACATCGATGTGTTGAAGACTCAGCTTTCAGAGATATTCAAGATAAAGGATCTGAGGGCTGCAAAGAGGGTTCTTGGCATAGATATTCATAGAGACGAGAAGAGGAGCAGGTTGTGGTTATCTGAGGAAGAATAACTTGATAAGGTATTGAAAAAGTACGAAATGGACAAGTCCAAACTGGTTAGCGTTCCCCACGCGGCTTACTTAAAGCTTTCTTCAGAAAATTGTCCCAAAACAGATGAAGAAAAGCATATTATGTCTCATATGCCCTATTTAAGTCCTATGGGCAGTTTAATGTTTGTCATGGTTTGTACAAGACCAGATATTTCACAAGCTATAGGTGTTGTTAGCCGATTCATGTCTAACCTGGGCAAACAACATTGGGAAGCTATGAAATGGCTACTTCGATACATTCGGAGTACACAGGACTACGTCTTGACGTTTGAAAAGTCCAAAGACAAGTTGGTTGGTTACGTTGATTCTGATTACGCAAGGTAGTATGATAATAGGAGATCGACTTCTAGGTATTCGTTTGTCTTAGCGGGTGGAGCGATTAGTTAGAGTCTGAGCTTCAGTCTATGGTGGCTCTTTCCACCACTGAAGCTGAGTATATAGCAGTAACAGAAGCTTTCAAGGAAGCTGTTTGGTTGAAAGGAATGATAAATCAGTTGGGGCTTCAGCAGGAAGCCGTGCCGGTTAATTGTGACAGCTCTAGTGCTATCAATTTGGTTAAAAATTATGTTTGTCACTCACGTACTTAACACATTGATGTGTGTCACCATTTTATTCGACAGGTGCTTGAGGAATGAGATGTGACCCTTGGACAAGATTCACACTGGTGTGAATCCGGCAGATATGCTGACCAAGGTGGTCCTAACAGAGAAGTTCAAGTTCTCCGTAACTTCTCTGAGATTGGCGAAGGCTTAACGACGATGAAGTGATGCATGAGAAGCGACGACACTATATTTAATGAGGAGTTGATCTATGAAGAGAAGAGAAGTTGGTTTGGTGTTTTGCTGCCTCGATGGAGTTTGTTAGAGAGACCTCAAAACTGTGCATTGACAGTGTCCACCAACCGGTCGGCTAGTGGACAGATTGGCACAGTTTGGGTTGAAACTCACTGGACGTTTTTTGGCCTTTTGAGACCAGTTGCCCTGACCTGTCGTAGGGTGCTCAGACCGGTTGCCAGACCGTTCTGAGTTGAGGCAGCAGGCATGTATTTTTTGGCAAAACTCTCTGGATCAATCTTGACCAGTCGTTTGACCGGTTGGTGGACTTGCAGGATTTGAATTTCGGCGCGGTTTTCATGCTATGTGTTTCCAATTCCGGTTCAAACTCTATATATATGTTTGCTAATCATGTTAGGCATGATGTTAAGCAATACATAGGTGCTCTAAACGAGATTAGGGATTTGGGTAGAGAGGTTCGAGAGCGTTTGCTCATCTTTGGGATTCTACTTGGGTTAGCTCTATAATCATCTGAGTTTATAGTGGAGGTGTCGCTTTGTGCCGTGGTTTTTTTTCCCGCAAGGGTTTACCACGTACTCACCATTAGAGTGATATTTATTCCTACAGTTTATTTGAGTGGTAATAACCTTATGAACGGTTTGGATGGCCGTGGATCTACCTATTCCTGTCCTATTGTGGTCTTGCAAAACCGATGGACGGTGTGGATTTGTCGGCCCCACACAGCTTCCGACTACAAGAACTTCCTGAGCCGGGGGCAAAAGAAAATGTTATTCACGTAAAACAAAGGTAATGATCCACCACACCAATGGAATATTTAGCTAAATATATTTTTATTTTTAACCAAAATACTCAGGCGGAGTTTGGATGCCACCCACTGACATTTTTCTTTGAATCTAGAGCCGAAAACCCAGCCCTTATTATGCTTTCTTCTCAGGTTGGTGGGCCATAATCTTAGGTTCATCTTCACCATTGGTATGCTTTCAACAACTGTTGCCAGAGCCTCTCATGAAAAAATGCATTTGATACCCTTAGAAAGTTGCCACTACATGGTATCCGCCCTATCATTTTAGGGACTGCTCTAGCCTGACTTCCGTAGGCACGCAAACTTACTGCCAGATTTGTGCTATCTGAGCACTACGTTGGACGAGCATGTATCAGATCTACCCGTCCATCATGTGTACTGCCACATTTTCACCCTAGATCCTAGAAATCAGTTCACTTCAATATTTCGGAGGGTCACACCATAGGAAACATTATAAAATCATGACTAAAATCTCTAGAGTCATTCGGTGTGGCCCATGTGAGTTATGGAATGTCCTGATTTTCAAAGAATCCATTCATCCTTGTGGGCCCATCAAATGAGTAAATTGGATTACATACGCACACCATGATGGCCCCACACACAAACTAAACGATTTTAATGTTGAGACTTACCATCTTTCTATTTTCCATGGTGTGGTCCACCTGAGCGTTGAATAAGCCTGAATTTCGTGCCCCAGTTCAAACACAGGGTGGCCAACCAGATGGACGGGGTGGATCTTATCCACATGAAGGTCACACCCCAATCTCGTTGTTTTAGTACCGAAAGAAGGAAAGGGGTACATGCATATAAGAACGTAGGATGTAAATATCATTTCCTAGAGTACTATTCCTGCAGGTAAGAACATTGGATGTAAATATCATTCCCAAACTAGTTTCATTTCACGATCACCTTTTAAAAGGTCTGTAAATGTGGTGATGAATCCATGTGTATAAGCATATAAGCATTGAGGCATGGGATTCAATCTTAGCCATCAATAGAAAAGGTTCCATGCCTTTATTCTGGCTACAGACATTTATGATTTCCACGAGGGGTCGTGGGAAGTTGGCCCCTTTTTTCAACTCAGTCCAACGGCTCAGAACCTACCCCCACAAAGTAAAAAAAGCCACTTTCCCCACCCTTTTCAGAGCTGCTTTTCCTTTAAAGCTGATAGGATGGGGAGAGCTTTCTCCTCCCATCGTCCTTTCAATGATGTAAATATCCTTTTACACGTTGACTACACTCATGTGATGCAACTCATCTACTGTACACGTGGCACACATGCATGGCTATCCCCATGATCTGGATCATAGGAACCAGTGTGGATGGATCATGGCCTTTAAATTACACTGATAATTGGTTGATCCTAACCGTCCTATTAGTGACCATAAAATGTACCGCCAGAAAGAAAACTGTCAGCAGGCCAAATTTTCAACGGCCGAAATCATGTGATTAAGAATGTCCGGCAAATGTTGACTTTCAGGCTGATACGGCCCACATTTGGGACAGTCCATCGGGTATTTTATTTATTTAAACGGGTTTCACGACCGGTATTTTATTTAGGGCTTTCTACAGCCTACCTCATGTTCACAGCCTACCTCTAGGTTGATATTTCAAAACACACTTACTTGTAAGTTACTTAAAGTAATATGCTTACGGGCGTATTCGAAATGATGTATTCGATGGTAGTTGCAGTGTATTTTATCTTTTTCTGCATTTATCATTTACTAAAGGTATTTAGAGGCAGCACGGGAGCAACTTTTTTATACACAAAATGAGATGGGACTCTGTGGGTTCTACCATGATGTATATATTTTATCTATGTTGTCCATTCATTTGGCCATATCATTTTAGGGTATGCCTCCAAAAATGACATAGATCTAAAACTCAAGTAGACCACATCATAGGAAGAAAATTTAAATGGTTAGTGTTCAATTTCTACTATTTTTTAGTGTGGTCCACGTGAGCTTTAAATCTGCCTGAATTTTTAGCACTCACCCTAAAATGATCTCTCAAAAAACTTGCTTGAACCGACTCGGTTAAGCTCGAACCGACTCGACTCATGGACTAGATCAGGTCAATCTAAGTGGCTAAACCCATAGCTAAAAAAAAAAAAAAATGAGTCGAGTTCGAGCTAGGTCAAGCTCGAATCGACTTGACTCGATCCAAGCTCGACTCGACTTGGTTGAGTTAATATATATTTTATATTATATTATATTATATATATAATAAAATTTAAAAAATTAAAACTTAAAAGTTAAAACCCTACTCGACCCTCATTTTCTTTTCCCTTACTCCCCCCCCCCCCCCCCCCCCCCCCCCCCCCTTTTCCTTCCTTCCTTCCTTCCTTTTACCCTACTTGAGTGGCAGCGAGCGACGAGCATATAACATTTTGATTTTACCTTCCTTTTATCCAATAATAATCAATCTTGATTTTATCATTTTAATGATTTTATTACGATTTTTAAAAAATTTCATATGACTCGACTTGAACAACTCGCTCGACCTGACTTGATACCAGCTCGACTCAGCTCGAACCACGAGCTGAGGCAAGCTTGATGGGTGAGCTCAAGACTGATTCGAGCTGAGCTCGAGCTTAGGTCATGGTGGGGTCGAGCTGAGCTGAGCCGAGCTTGGCCTAGATTGACTGGAACTCAACTCATGTTCAACTCTAGTAAGATCATCTGATCCAATTCCATAGTCCATGTTAAAATTACACCTTTTGTTTTTAAGGCGTGTTAGTGCGAAAGCTTAAAGAGTAACTAGTATTATGGCTAAGTCCTATAAAGGGGGGGGGGGGGGGGGGGGGGGGGGGGGGGGGGGGGGCTGATTAGGACCTTTAAAAAAAACAAATCGCCTACTTAACAGTTTTAACACATTAAGCTAAGTAAGAAAGAACACTTCGGCTTCCAAGCCTAAGTGGGTCCAATCACAAGACTAGCATATTATTTAAGCAATAAGCAACCTAGTCTAAACATGCATAGATACTTAAATGATTAAACAAATCAAGCTTCTAATCTATGCAACCTATGTAGACTTATAAGAATGGATCAATTAGCTCAAGTCTATACAACTAGTGAAAGTACATCTTGTATGTGGATGTCCCTATCTAGTGCCTAGTATGCATTCCTATTAAGCATTCATATTTAACAATTAAACATACAATGTTAAGATAACAATGTGCTCAAATCAATAAAAAAACACAAGCATGTATAGTGGTTTAATTACTTATCTACTCCACTCCCGGTTCAAGTACTCAACCCCTTTGAGCACACCGACATTCACTTGGGAGTTTAAATCTAGTTCCTCCCAACTAATATGTTTTAAATCGGCTCCATCCAACCGAGGAGTTTATAGGTTCCTCCCAACCTATGGGACCTACTCAAGGTCACCTCAAGTCCTACTCAAGGACAACATACGTTTACTCCCGTGTCGGAGGCTCTCCCTTAGAGACTTTGTTTAGGCTCGTCAAACATGCTAAGGAATGCCAAACAACCTCTAGTCTTTAGGCCGACAAACGAGCCAAGGAATGACCAATGTCCCTAAAGTTTTAGGCTCAACTAATAAGCCAAAGATCGGCAAATGACCCTAGTTCGAGTTTGACAAACAAACTCTACAGTCAACTCCCATAGGAAATTGAGTGGAAGGACTCTCTGTAATGACAACCTTACTTGTCAGATGAGCCCCTTGTTCAGCGCTAGTTGGGTTGCTTGATCTCTACTCTCTCGTGCTTCAATCAGCTTCTATGGATGCTCGCCTTTCCCCTGTCTCGGCCCTCCCTTTCGAAAATGGGTCGCGCGAATCGCCGTTGTACCATTAGCTCGCCTCGTTCTCGAGGGCTTTTTCGGGTCGTGTTAAACTAGATACGTTTGAAAGAGTTTGTATAAGACCAGAGTCGCCACTAGCCAGTTACTTCGAATCTACAATCAGTTAGACCTCGTAGAAACGTTAGAGAAGGGAATCCGAAGATTTCGAAGATTCATTCCTCTAAAATGACTCCTTTTAATCTGTGGTCAGAGATTCGAGGTAAGGGATCACAGTTACAGGGTGGGAAGTTGTTAGGCACCCACTCTACCGATACCGAAGTACAATCTTTACTTCATAGAATCGAACTAATCCTTGAAAGTCTGATTTAATCCTCGTACATTCTCATGAATGATATGATGCATGAATGTAGGTTTGAACAGTAAGAGTTTCTGATGGGCAGGTTTCCATTAACAGGCAAGCCCAGAGCATATGCTAGAACTGACAGGTGTTTTATGCGAGATGCATGCTAGTGTGTTTGATCAATTAGAGTGTTTGCAGTGGGATGATAAGCAGGGGGGTTGGAAGAGTAATAAATGTTGCACTTATGCTAGATGCGAATGAGATGATGCTGATAAAAGAGCAGTTGGACGGATGAAAATATCGCAAGGGTTGGCTTCAAGTGGCTAGATCAGGACTTAGATAGTTTGAGAGACTTGAACAAGGGTCATGCTGTGCTAGACTAGGGACTAGACTCTTCTCACTCAGGCTCTTCTTGGTGGAGGAATGGGCTAAAGTGGTGGAGATAGACTCGAAATTTCTGGACGTTTAAGGATTTTTTCTGGATGCTAGAACAAGAGAGAAAATGGGTATTTATAGCTGCGAGCTATGACAGCTTTCATAATTATGCTTGGGTGGCCCCTTGGGGCCGCTCGAACGAACGCGCTGCTCCAACTTCGGAGCGTACAGCCCTCGAAACTGAAGTAGAAACGCCCGAGGTTCGAGGTTCGGAGCTACTCCAAAGTTGTGGCTCGGAACCAGGTGAGTTGAATGGGTTTGAAAGATGGCTTAACAAGGTTAGTTGACTGGGTGCAGGGGCTGAACTGACCCGGTGAGTTGACTTAGTGATTTGACTCAGAGGGTTGACTTACTAAGTTGACTTTTTTGGGATTTTTGGACTGATTTTTTTTATGGGGGGTTTTTCAAGCTAATGTTTAGGGGTGAGTCGACTGGGTTCAGGCTTGAGCTGGGCTATGGATTGGGGCTTACAAGGGTGAGTTTGGCTGGGTTTGGACATAGGGTTTGGGGGTATGATCCTCCATTCATCCAGCAATCTCTACCAACATTGTAACCGAAGGTGGGGTGTCTACAGCTTCCCTTACTCCTCTGATCATGTTGTCGTTGCGTCATCAATGCCTCAGTTATACCTAATCAACGACTTTGCAAATGATGCCTTTAAGATGCCCAAGGTGATAGGAGTGTAAGTTTGAGATCTTTACAACTTATGGGAATGGGTTGCCTAGAGAGTCTCACCTACGAAGATCTCATCATAGAATATTAAATAGGAATATAACTATCAAGATCAATCCAATCTTTAGAGATCAAAAGACGGACAAATGCATCTTCATCTTGAGCTTTGAATGTTCCATGCTTATGATGAATCACAAGGAAGATCACTTGTTTAGGTTAAGAATAAAGCTATTAATGATCTTCAACAATGGGGCTTCTATCTCCTCAAAATCATCATCTCTTAGCTCAAAAACAATCCCCCACCTTTTATAGATTTTCTTCCAACGATAAAAAAATGGGCAGATTCACGTATCTCCAATTGATCGAAAAAGGTCCAATTGATTGAAAATCTATCCAGTAAACTCTTTGAAAGATATTCCGATTAATCGGAATCATGGTCCGATTGATCGGACTGACCCCTTCCGATGGATCGGAAGTTTGCCCGATTGATTGAAAATTTATCCAGTGGGTTTCAAACTTGCTGGAACAAATTCGATTGATCTGGACTTCTATCTAATTGATCGGAGTCCAATGGGAACTCCTTTCCGAAAATGCTGTTTGAGTTGAATTGATTACAGCAGCTTCCACCTCTTTAATTAGTCTAACTTATAATGTTTTTTATAGAGTTTTAATACTAATGATGATGACTAAGGGTATTCCTAGTTAATCCAAGTCATCTAAGAGGTTATGGGTTTGGGTAGGTTTAAGGTTAAGGCACACTAAGGCATCTCTTTTACCTGTTTCTTCTTCATTGATACAGCTGGCTCGTCTTAAGTCTTCGGTCTTCGTCTTTATTAAGCTCAACCAACACTAGACTCACTGACCTAAATGATTGACAAACAATGTACATTAGTATGTCACAGAAAAGTGCGCTAACACATATAAATTGGAAAAAGTCAAACTCTTGAATCGAAAACCAAAGTAAGATCAAGATATTCAAATCAACTAAAATGAAAGTAAGATTCCAACATTAAAATCCAATTCCCTAGTTCATGTAACATAGAAAAGGCCAATAAAATGAATCTAAAAATAAAGTAATATCAACGGATCCAATTCAACTAAAATGAAAAGGTAAGTCCAATTGAAATTAAGATTTCTACGTCAAAGTCCAACTGTCTCTATAATCTAAGAAGAAAAATTAACAGATTTATACAAGCAGTCTCTATAAACTGAAAATGATAACTGAAAGTAAGAATCCAATATCCAAAGTATTTAATTACACTAAAGAGTATGCTGAAAGATTGTCCTATAGTGTTCCATCTAGTAAACTTTACTACAAATATGTCCAACATAACTTGCTTAATGAAAGAGTAGAATGAAAATAATAATAACGGATATGACAGTGAAAAAGACTACCGCAAATACTGCACAACATCCACATGCGCCATACATCATCAATTGCATATTACTGGACACTTTTAAGTGATCGTTGATTGTTTGTTCATCGTCATCAATTGAAAGTGATTCAAAAGTGATCTTGGGATGGGATTAGAGGTTGTGAGTCCTCTGATTGTGTGGTTGTTGTGTCAACCCATATAATATCACCCCTAGTGTTTCTATCATTAGTTTATGTTCGTTAGATCGAAAAACTTACCAATAAATCAAATAATATTAATATACAATATGTTATACTCACCACTCTGGATGGACATTTATAGAAGTATCTTCCAAAAAAATTTGGTGTCTTTGACAATAATATTTACATTGGTCCTGCTCCGCATGAGCGAAGTCAGTTTGAGATAATAGCTTTATCCATTTCAATGGAAATAATAACTATAAAGTTTCAATATTCAAGTGGGTAAAGTCAATGATAAATCTAGTCATAATATGACTTAATAAGTCCATGAGATGAGATAACAATCATAATATAAGTTTACATGTCCATGAGATAAGATAACAGTCATAATATGAGCTAACATATTTATGAGATGAGATATGTCAATTCCATATACACAGTCATAATATCAGTGTCACACTTGGTGTAACACACAAAAAATAAGTTAGTTCCATACAAACCCCTAAAAAATTAAACCTACAAAATGTTTAAGTACATATCTAATAGTATCTAAAAGTATCTAAAGTCATTGCTTCAAAAAGACTAAATATCCACATTTGTGCTTTGAACTGGGCCAACACCAAGCCTTACCCACACATGTGATGATAGATAGAAATGAATATCCATGTATTATAATGTATACATAAAACAAAGAAAGTTGTGTTATTATGTACCTATCGTTGACTAATTAGTTCTTTGCATGTTCTCTTGTTGTGTCAAAGGCCTCCACAACGACTGCATTTAGTTGTTTGAGAGCATGTAGGACGACACTTGTTCTCACCTTGGATTCTTAACCTTCTAGGTCGGCTAGGTGGACACCTACATGAAGGTGGAAGCACGATTTCCTCAACCATAGGCCAAGATTTGTGGTCTAGCATTGGTTGGATAGATGTATCGTACATCTTTTTATATGAATCTATTAAGAAGTAAGACTCACAGTAGTTCTCAACGTTTCCACTTATCAGCCTGATTACAAAAATTACATGTTTACATGGGATTTCCATCACATCAAATAGATGATAAGTGCATTTACGTCCAGGCAAATCTACAACAACTGAGCCTTCAGGTGTGATGACCTCATATAATCCTCATGTCGCTTGCCTAACCATACACTCATGTGCCTCTTACACATTCTTCTTCAGTGTCTTTATAATAGTAAAGACAGTGTGAGATGTCCATTTATCAACTTGCGCCCTCCTAATAGCCATATTGTTCATTATCTTTGACAATGTCTTCATAATAGTAGGGACGGTGTCTTCATAATAGTAAGGACGGCGCGAGATGTCCATTTATCAACTTGCGCCCTCCTAACAGCCATGTTGTTCATTATCCTTGACTTGATTGTGTCAAGGGTAGCGACAATTGGCATTGTTCTATACGTTAAATGTAGTTGTTAAATGACTTAGATATATTATTTATCACATGGTCAACGCACACGCTATCTTGAAAATAGGATTGAATCCAACATTGAGGTGACACTTTCTTGATCCAATTATGAGTTTCTGTTGACTGATTCTTAACCTCTGTCATAACATGATCAAAGTCTAAGTGAATAAATGCATACGACGCTCGCTAAAACCTATCTTTAAAGAACTTCTCTTTATAATTCTTCTAAAAATTTTGATATAAATGGCGTACGCAATATGTATGGTACGTAAATGGGAATATCTGATCAACAACTTCAACTAAACCTTCTTGTTGGTCAAACATTATAACTAGCTATCGTGGTTCTCTGTTACCACAATGCAACATATCTAAGAACCATTTTTAGCTTTCTATATTTTCTCCTTCGACAATTGTTATTATGAGTGAAAGTATACCAATGTTTTTGTCGATTGCTACTGCAACCATCAATGCACCTTTAAATTTAGTCTTGAGGTGGCATGCATCAAGACTAAAGAAAGGACTGCCTGCACTAAGAAAATCATCCAAACATGCAGGGAAGCTCATGAAGAACCTTTTGAAGCATTGATCATCGCAATTCTCACAATGATATCTGACGATATTGCCTGGGTTAGATGCCAATATAGCATGAGCAAACCTTGGGATTAAAGCAAATGATTCTTCTAGAGAACCAGTTATCTTTTTGTAGGCCAACCTCCCATGCCACATCCTCTAATATGTTATCAGTACGTCATATGTATCTTTAACATGCTTAGTTAGAGTTGTAATTTTTATTTTTGAATCTTCACATACTTTGTCGACTATAGCCGTACAAATCTATTTTTTTGAAGCATGTTGATTTCCTATGTCGTTGATGGATACACATGCATGTTCGTCCATATAAATTTTCACTATAAAGTTTATGCCATTTTGATGACGATTGGCATGTATTCTCCAACGATAATTCTCATTCTTACACTTGGCACTGACACTCTTCATATCGTTATTAATGTATGTCACTTCGACTTCACGCACTACATAATAATGTCGAAGTGCTCCATGAAAAGCTTTGACGTCATCAAAATTTTGTTTGATATAAAAGTTCCGATCCACACTAGTAAATCCGTGAATGTTCACATCCTCTTGATCATTCTCGTGTTGTAGCTCACCATTCGAGACTTCTAATATTTTCGAGTTCAAGTGGATCCTGGGTCTCTGGTAGATATGTCTATCATCCGCTAGACCGACAACTAGATCATCATTACTTTGTGCTTCGTGATTGTCGTCCTCAGTATCGCACCTACCAAGTTGACTTGTACATGCATCATCTCCCTGTACCGGCGAAGTACTTTCCATTTATGTCAATCTTGTAACTGTGACATATATTTATAACCTCAACTTCTTCTTATTTCGATATATATGAAACATCTCCAACATTGAGGCGTCAGATTCTACCACTTCTAAACTCTCATTGTAGCCTTTTGCATAGCAATTTATACTTCATTTCAATCTTCTCTCCTACGGAACAGTTTGCTAAACTACGTGCTTGGCAATTCAGGTCTATATATGAAACTCTATCTATATCTAAATCAAACTCTTTCATCTTTCCACCTTTATATTCTAACTCGCCGACTCCACTCATGACATAATTTCTCCTACAGTGGATTTGTGTCACAGCAATATCATCAATAGAAGTCATCTTATCACCTAAACATAGATTGTTTTCTACAGGAAATGACAAATAATCATCAATTCAGATGTACAGATGTACTACATACATAAGATTTAAATGGGGATTAACCAAACATATATGAGTATTAAAATACATAACAAAAATTAAAATAGAAAATAAATATAAAAAAACCATGAATTCAAATGTACTGTGTACATACGATTAAAATGAAAATTAGCCAAACATATGTGAGAATTAAAATACACAACTAAAAATTGAAAATAGAAAATAAATATCATCAAACCATCAATTCATTTATACTGTGTACACAAGATTAAAATAAGGATTAACCAAACATAAGTGAGCATTAAAATGCACAAGTGAAAAATCAAAATAGGAAATAAATGTCCTCAAACTATGAATTCAGTTGTACTGTGTACACAAGATTAAAACAAGGATTAACCAAACATATGTAAGTATTAAAATACACAATAGAAAAATTAAAATAGAAAATAAATGTCAAATAACCATGAATTCAGATGTATTATGTACACAAGATTAAAATGGGTATTAGCCAAACATATGTAAGTATTAAAATGCACAACAGAAAAAAATCCAAATAGAAAATAAATGTCAAATTACAAACTAGGTTTCATCTGCCAAATCTCCAAATGTCGATTGGATTTAGATTAGTAAAAAATCTCAAAATTCAAACTTGGAATAACGTACAAACTTGATTGGGAATTATGGTAATAAAATTTCTATATTCGAATTAAGGTTTACTAATGCCCAAATTCGATTGGGAATCAGGGCATCGAAATGCTAAAATTCCGTGCCTCAAGTTTGGTTATATAAATCCCCAATTTTGACACAAAATTCCCAATTTTGAATTAGGGTGTTATAATGCACAAAATCCCTAATTTCTTATTAGGGTCACAGATGCGTCTACATCCCCAATTTGTAAATCCCAAATCCCCAATTGTTAATTCATAAATTTGATTAGGGTATACAAATCTCCAAATCCCCACTGCAAATGGCGTATTAGGGCCACACTTGCATTTACAGGGCCCACATGTATCGCATACGACAGACAAAAGCCACTTTACCATTCCTTGAGTCATCAGATTCCCATGGACCCGACACATTTACATTGTTTAATAGAAATAAAGTCACATGGGGCCTGGACGCACAAGAAAATTTGTAAGAGAGAGCGACAGATGCTATCATTGCACATGGGGCCCTACAATCAAAGAAGGTGTCTATAAATATGTATGAGATGCTCCAATAAAGTGTTGGCATGCTCACAAGTAGGTGGGTTTCGTGGGGAGGAGGATTCTAACCACAGTCGAGAAGAATTGTTATTGCCATCTTCCAGAAGTGCCGAGGAGGGTTTCAACTGAGAAGAGGGCCTGTTGTCGTGTTCCAAAAGAAAGGAGATGACATAGAATGAAGTGAAGGAGACAATTCTGATGGAGCTTCCGACATTATAGGGTTTCCAAATGAAAAAGGTGATGAATGAAGAGGGGGAGTTTTTACAGCTTCCGACGTTATTAGGTTTTCGAACGGAAAGAGGGACGAACGAAGAGGGGGAGTTTTTACCACGTTTTGGTTTTCGCAACTCTAATGGGTATTTTTTTCCATTTAAAAAATACAGCTTTAAAACGATATATTTCGTATCCAAATCAAACGGCACCCAACGCCAGGCTTTAATATTGTTAACAGACATAAAATGTATAATGATTACTTTAAATAACTAAAAGCAGGCATGTTTTGGTAATTTCACCAAAAGATAGGCGGGTTTTGGTAAAAGTCACTTTTATTTATTTAAATCGGTCAAATTAAATAATCTCAAGAGCTCTGTTCAACGTGCAATATGAGAATTCAGAACTCCATCACCTTTAAATCAGCTTATGCATGTCATGCTTGCCATCCAATGATCTAAACCATTGAAATTTTGCAAGCCTCCAAATTGGATGGACTAGACCTCAAAAGTTTTCGAGAAAGTGCAGATACGTTCATAAACAAGTCCACATATTGTTCATTTGTCCATCCAAATTAAATATGTTGATCTTTACATGATCATGATGTTGAAATCACAGGTCACTTGGAGATCCATGGGGAAGATGGGTGTGGCTCAGACCACTTGCATCAAATTCTAGTTTAGATATGTTGTTGTTGTTAGATCTAGTCCATGTAAGAGTTGGGTTATATACCTGCATCTGTCATTAATTCTGGTTAAAGAACTCACCAAAAAAGATGATATACATGCTCCCCTTCACTCCATCTGATAGAGCTTTCTTCAATTAAAAGGGAGAGTATTCGCAGAGGGGACTGTGACTTTGATTTATAGCTTCGGATGGCAATGAAATGTCCCTTCCATCATAGGAAATAATCACCACAACTCTATCCTCTATGCCTCTTCTAACGAAGAGAGGAAACCAATTGCAACTATTCCTATTAAACAAAAAGGTTTTGCTACTTTGGAGTGACAGTAGGATTGTACTGTTGAGCTCTGAATTGTGCATATTCTAACCCCAATTCATCACATATTATACATGGGTCGCATGATTAAAAGTCTAGTTTAATGCATGATTTGTGATTGTAGGAATGACATGGAGATTTCACTAATTCAAGGCTTGAGAGAGCACTTTACATACATTGAAGACCAAGCTTTGATGAGCCCAAGAAGAGAAGAAAAACCTTGAAGAAATCATGTTAAAAGTCCTGAATTGTCCTGAAAAAATAAAGTGCAGAGCTGTAGGGCCATAAAAGTAAAATGCAGAAAGTTGCAGTTTCTGAAGATTGATCTAGAGATTGATCCATCGATTAATCGCTCAGCCTGAGCAATTGATCGACAAACTTAAGCGATTGATCGCTCACAACAGAAATTGATAAACTTGTTGCTAGCCTGAAGTGTAGAATTGCGATTGATCGCCCAGCTTGACCGATTGATCCCCCAGCCTGTAGATCAATCAACTTTGAAGAATTGCTGTTGAAACTCTCTGGACACTTTTTGGTCCAATCGATCAATTGCCCCGCCATCACCGATTGATCGCTCATCATCATCGATCCATCGCCCAGCTCCAGAGATCAATCGCTCAGATCATAAAAAAATCAGGAATTACTACTGAGCTCTCTGGACACTTTTTATTCCCATCAATTGATCGCCCAACCTTGATCGATTGATCACTAGGACACACCGATTGATCGCTCAGCCAGTCGATCAATCGCTCAAGTTTAGAAACTGCTATTTTCAGTCTGGATTTCTCTGCGTAGTATGTAAGTTTTACGCAAATTCTTGAAGATTTTGTGCTATGAAGGCTTGAAAGCTATAAAAGGGGTCCTCCACTACGTTCCTAAGGCATCCTAGATGAGATCTATCATAGTGGGAGTTGGTTTTTGGAGTTCTATACTTTCTCTTCTTAGTTTTACTTTTAGTTCTTCATGTTTTCATTAATTTTCGTAATTTTCTTTAGCATGGCCGGCTAAACCTCTTAGCTAGGGCTAAGAGGTGAAGCTTGTAGTAGAGCTAAGATGCTTTAATTCATTTTTATTGGTTTCAAGTTGGATTTTCATTGAAGAATAATGGTTTGTTAAGTTTGAATAAAGTTCTGAGTAGTTTTTCTAAAGCTTATGATGACTCATGGATGTTTGGAAGAATTGCTTTAGTTCTTAGTTGTTTTGCATAGATCTAGACCTGTACTCTCCGATGAATCGGATTCAAGATGCTCTAGACTTGGTTCTTCATGTGGGAACTTCAAACCAAAGTTCTACTTTTTATGAGAAGTCTGAAACATGCACTGCTTATTTCTATGATTTAGATGAAGTTCAAATCGTAATATAGTTAAGCCTTATGATAGGGTTTGATAATTATTATGATTGTGATCTTAATCCATTAAAACTAGGATTGACCTTACATTGAGTGTGGTCAAGTCCTAACTTGAATTGAGTGAATCATGTTGATGAATAACACATGAGACAGACTGTTTTGCTGAATTAACCGCTCCATATTCTGGCTAGATAGAATTTGATTTCGATTCTAGTTGTGTAATTGAGAAACCAATGCGAGTTATGCATCAAGGATCGCTACAAGTAGATCCTCGACACCCTAGTGCTTCTTTAGATTGTTAATTTCATCTCAAAGTACAGATTATTCTCCTACATTCACAATTACAGATTATTGTAGTTTGATTTCAATTAGAGATTATTAGAAGGAAGTCTGAGAATTCCTATATTAGTCCCTGAAAACGATCTCGATCTCTACCGAATTATTACTACTTCGCAACCCTACACTTGGGGAGCGAACAAGTTTTTGGCGCCGTTGCCGGGGATTTGACGGTTTTAACAGAATTTTTAAAGATAGTTTCTATTGAAATTTTTAAGAATTTTTCTATTAGTACTAACTTAGTTTGTTTTATTTTGATTTTTCTTTTGCAAGGATTTTAGGAAGTTGAAGAAGAAGTAAGTTGGGCATCTTAAATTCTCAAATCAGGTTTTGTCCTTCCAACCTTACTCTCCTTCTTCCCCTATTCATTCATATCCTATTCATCTCTTATAGAGTAGGTGGAGACTCCTTTCTTGGATCTCTGATAGGTTGGCCTTGAGCCGCCTTGATTCCTATTGGTCGGCATTGTCGTCTTAGATCACCTTGTGCTCAGAGATTTCTCTTCTTAATTATATTCTTCTTTTTTCTTTTTTCTGCACTTTCTTAAAAGATTCAAAGAGTAGGTGGTGAGTTCTCTGAACCCCTATTGACCAGGAGAAATCGGTCTCTATCTTTGCTTCTGGCTCAGCCATTGCAAGACACCTTGTGCTTCGGTCTGAGAGAGAAGTAAAGAAAGGAGAGAAGAATTCTTCTTTCCCGTTTCATTCTTTTGAATTTGCATGCCCCATTGGAATCGAGATTCAAATAATCGTTTAATCAGTGAAGGGGGAATTGTTGAAGGAATTGATAAGAAACCACTTGCTAAGAAGCATCTAGATTTTCAAATTTCTTCTAATAGTATTGCTGAAAATCAACCAAATCCTAGGGTCAATCAAAATCTGAGCCCGAATCAAACTGAAACAGGGGAGAATGAGGTTGAGAATGTTCCCTAACCTAGAACTTTACATGACTACTTGCAACCAGCAAGAGCGAGCACTCTATTATAGTCAAAATGCGGTGGTCAGAGAATCTCCCGAGGACTCGAGACGTGCGAGCACCCTTATTACAGTATTCGACTTGCGAGCCCACCTGGTCAAGGCTCACACATGGGACAAGTACGGCGCACAGTTATCGAGTCACCGAGCCCTTATGGTCGATGCTCGAATATTAGGAGAATACAGAATCCCTTTCTCAACATGCGAGCAGCTCGCTCGTGGTCGCCGAAAGTGGTCACATCTCAACATGCGAGCAAGTAGTTACTTTCGAATCAAAGCATTCTCCGCCTTTATAGTACCAGCAGCCCGTATAGACCAATTATGGGCTTATCTTTGCTCGTGGCTCCAGATCTCAGGGGATCACTATCAGGAAATGTAATCGAGCAGATGTCGAATTGGGTTAGGTCGTTCCCTTATTTAAGGATCAACAGGATAAACACCTTATCCCCGGAAATCAGCAGTAATCTTGACGTCCTACGTAACAGAGTAGGTAATTTGGATCTATATAAATAGATGGCTTCATCAATAAGAAGGTACACAATCTCTGAGCTTCAAATCCTTTCGTTTCCTTTGTAACCACGTCCCATCTAACTTAAGCTTCAGAGGGCCAACGGCTAGACGCCAGCCACCCATAGTTTTCCTTTGTGCCTTTTCAGGTTTATAAGGAAACTGCCTTGAAGGGAGGTGAACATTTGGAGGACCCTGTTACAGAATCTGACGTAAACAGATTAGCGCCGTCTGTGGGAACATTTGATCGCCAAGATTAGCCACTCTCATCACTAATCGAAGTCCTCTCACCATGCCTCCCAAAAAGACAGTTCATCCTTCCACTTCAAGACAGACGCTACCTTAGCCTGACATTATCGAACCAGCGCCCATCCCTCAGACTTCTTCGACGGGCATCCCCCAGGGAGATCCCAACGTGCCATCACAAAACCCGTTATTTGATACTTTCAAAAATCAAGAGGATGTCATGCGTTTCCTCGGAAACACACTCCTAACCCTCAACGCCGGATTTCAAGCCTTGTCTAATCGGCTTGATCAGCATTTCCTGGAGCCCCAGTGACAACCTTCCGAAGGGTTGCCGGCGCAACCTATACCAGTGGCTTCCAAACATTCCGCGGAAGAACCACAAGTCCAACCAAATCATCTTCTGTCAAATCGAATGCCACTCGGCAACCAAGCCCCTGTACTACCCCCGCGTTCTATACACTCCAGTACTTCTCGGCAACAACAATCTCAGGGGTCCACCGTTGAAAAGTTAGGTTATACCTTACCATGGGAAGGAGACCTCAAAAGAATCCATGATCGTTTTGATGATATGGAACAACGATATCAAGGCAAATCGACTATCTGCTGCTGTGGCGTCTATACATCGGTCCGAGTCTCCTTTCACCTACGAGGTCATGGAAGCACCTTTACCGAGCAAGTACTGCACGCCTATCATTACCCCGTATACAGGTACTGGCGATCCTCTCGAACACCTGAAAACTTATAGGTCTCTCATAGAGCTAGAGGGGCATGGGTCAGAAATCATGTGTAGGGCATTCTCCCTAACCTTAAAGGAGGCAGCTCATACATGGTTTCGGGGGCTAAAGCCCCGATCCATCGGGTCCTTCGCACAGCTATCGGAGCTATTCCTCTCTCAGTTCATGGGAAGCATCCATATTAAAAAGCCGGCATCTCACCTAATGGATTTGAAACAACAGCATGAAGAGACGATAAAGGAGTTTACAGTACGTTTCACTACAGAAGCTGTCCAAACTGAAGGTTATACTGAAGAAAAAGGCCTCACCGCCCTCATAGCCGGAATTACAGGCGAGAAATTTAGATTCACCCTAGATAAGAACCCTCCTAAAACCATGACAGAATTCTAAGCAAAAGCTCAGAAATACATCAATGCAGAAGAAGTTGCTTTGGCACGTCATGGTATACAGGGCAAGAAACGCAAGCCGGAGGAAATCTCTCCTCTGGATAAGAAATATCGGCGTGATCGGCGGGACCGCTCTTCGAAGAAGCTTTATTCTGGTAAATGTCATAACTACACTCCTCTCAACCGAACCCCTGAAAAAGTGTTAATGGAGATCAAGCATAAACCATATGTGAAATGGCCTGCAAAGATCAAATCTGATCCTGAAAAGAGAGATAAGAGCAAGTTTTGTTATTTCCACAAAGACCATGGGCACAGTACCCAAGATTGCATATCTCTACGAGATCACATCGAAGCTCTCATTCGGAAAGGTCATCTTCAAGATTATGTTGTTCGACAAGGTCGGTCGCCTAAAAGGGCGGAAGCCCCACCACACCAGAAGAAGTCACCTCACCATCATACTTCACAAGAAGATGTTGAACCTACCGGGGAGATCCGGACCATCGCCGGAGGACCAGCTTGTGGGGGAGATTCTCAAGCTTTAAGAAAAGCGTATGCTCGTAAGGCGTCTAAGCAGGCCCGGCATATCTATTGGTTGGAACAGACGCCCAACACGTCAGAATTCGGCCATCCTCCAATCTCCTTCTCCCTCAAGGATGCAGAGGGGATTCACTTCCCTCACGAAGACTCCATCGTGGTCACGCTAAAGGTATCAAATTATCTGACTCATCGTATTATGGTGGATACAGGTAGCTCTGCTGATATTCTCTACCTGGAGGCTTTCAACAAAATGGCACTCCGTAGAAGCCTGCTCAAACCAGTCTCAACTCCCCTCGTCGGCTTTGGGGGCGAGGTGGCTAACGCCGGAAGGAAGCATTGACCTCCCAGTCACCTTTAGAGAATGTCCAGCGAAAATGACTGTCTTCGTTAATTTCCTTGTGGTAGACCGGAGGTCAGCATACAATGCCATCTTGGGCCGGCCATCGCTCAATAAGGTAGGGGCAGCTTTACATCCTTTGTATTTATGCGTCAAATTTCCTACCCCAAATGGTGTTGGGGTTGTACGAGGAAATCAAAAGGAAGCCCGATCGTGTTATGAGATAGCCGTACAAGACCGAAAGAAGGCCCAGACGACACCAGTTATGATGGTGGCACAAGATTCACCAAGCCCTCCGACGGCTACCTCGTTGGATCCAAGAGAGAATGCTCTCCAATCAGGAACTCCCAGGGAAGAGACAGTGGCAATCCACTTAACTGAGGACGATTCGTCCAAAGTCGTATACGTTGGGTCCTCTTTAACCAACGTCTTTTGAGAAGATCTGGTCCAGTTTTCTCACCGAATACCAAGATGTGTTTTCTTGGTCCCACAAAGATATGTCAGGCATGAACCCCAGCGTCATAGCACATCGTCTGAACGTTGATCTGAAGTATAAACCTGTTCACCAACGCCGACGTGCCTTCACTGCAGAAAGGCAGATGGTAATCAAGGCCGAGGTCGAAAAGTTGAAAGAAGTCGACTACCCAGAATGGGTCACGAACGTGGTTCTCGTTCGAAAAGCTAATGGAAAGTGGAGGATGTGCGTTGACTATTCTGATTTGAACAAAGCGTGTCCCAAAGACAGCTTCCCGACACCGCGAATCAATCAGCTGGTTGATTCGACGGCAGGGCATGCCCTGCTAAGTTTCATGGACGCCTATTCTGGTTATAATCAGATTATGATGCATCCGCCTGATAGCCTAGCACACCGCCTTCATCACCGACCGAGGCCTATATTGCTACCAGGTAATGCCTTTTGGTCTTAAAAATGCAGGGGCCACCTATCAGCGCCTCGTCAATAAAATATTCGCCACACAAATCGGCAGGAATATGGAGGTTTATGTCGACGACATGCTCGTGAAAAGCGTCGTAGAAAATGACCACCTTACAGATCTTCGAGAAGCCTTTAACTTAATGAGGAAGTATCAGATGAAGCTAAATCCAGAGAAATGTGCGTTCGGCGTGTCCGCTGGAAAATTTCTCGGATTTATGGTTGGCCAGCGAGGAATCGAGGCAAATCCTAAAAAAATAAAAGCATTGATTGAAATGAAGTCTCCGACCACTCTCAAAGATGTCCAACGTTTAGGCTGGTCGCATCGTATCGTTAAACAGGTTCATTTCGCGAGCCTCTGACAAGTGTTTACCCTTCTTTAAGCTCCTCCGAGCCACCGCCAAAACTGATTGGGAGTGGACACCGCAATGCGAAGAAGCGTTCCAACAACTGAAGCAATATATGAGTGCACCCCCCATTTTATCTAAACCTGCGACGCACGAGCAACTTCTTCTTTATTTATCTGTCTTCTACGGTCGTTAGTGCCGATTTAATAAGAGAAGATTCCGGGGTACAAAGGCCCGTTTATTATATTAGTCGAGCGATGGTGGGTGCCGAAACTCGGTATTCTGATATGGAGAAGTTGGCCCTTGCTTTGGTCACGACTGCCCAAAAACTGCGACCCTACTTCCAAGCCCATGCTATATTAGTGCCAACAAATCATCCGTTACGACAAGGTCCTTCAAAAACCCGAGGTTTCAGGGTGATTAACTAAATGGGCGGTCGAGATTAGTGAGCACGATATTTCATTCTATCCCAGGACCGCCATCAAGGGTCAGGCCATGGCCGACTTTATCGCCGAATTCACATACTCCTCTCCCGATGATAATTTCGTGACCAATGACCAGCCACCCTGGTCACTCTTCATGGATGGGTCCTCACGGGCCACCGGTAGTAGAGCGGGCCTAATTTTAGTTGCTCTAGACGAGTCGCGTTTCCAATACGCTTTACGATTTGATTCATGCATCTCAAATAATGAAGCAGAATATGAGGCTCTGATCGTCGGCCTTGAACTAGCAAACGTCCTCTCAATTTCAAAGTCTACTTATTCATACTGACTCTCAGCTCATAGTCAATCAGGTACTCGGCTGAATTTGAGGCAAAAGAAGAAAGAATGGCCTTATACAAATCTCGAGTGCTCATCCTGCTCGTGAAGCTGAAGAATTATGAAATAATCCACATCCCTCGCGAGAAGAACAAACTCGCGGATTCTTTGGCAAAACTCGCCTCTGCACCAGAGTCTGAGTTATCACAATCGATTCCCATCGAGCACCTTCGCACCCCGAGTATCGACCAAGCAACTCCTAGGCAAGTGATCATGGTCCATCCCTCTCCATGTTAGATGGACCTCATTATCCTCTATCTTAGGGATGGATTTCTTCCAGATGACAAGAAATTCGCACGACAAATTCGTCATCAAGTTGTCAGGTATACTTTACAAAATGGAACTTTATTACGTAAGAGTTTTTCTTTGCCCTACTTAAGGTGTCTTCACCTAGAAGAAGCACATCGTGTTCTGGATGAAATACACCAGGGAGCATGCGGTAACCACCTAAGGGGACTGATCTCTAGCATATAAGAAGATGAGGCAAGGATATTACTGGCCGACTATGAAGGCAGATGTGATCGAATTCTCTAAAAAATGTGACAAGTGCCTAGTGATTTTCTCCTATACCTCATGTACCGTCCAAGCAAATGACGCCAATGGATAGCCCTTGACCCTTCGCCCAATGGGGAGTCGATATTATTGGGCCCTTGCCTACCGGGAAGGTCAAAATAGGTTTGCAATCGTGGCGGTCGATTACTTCACCAAATGGGTCGAGGCAGAACCATTAGCCAGAATTACTGAGAAACAGACCATTAAGTTCGTATGGAGAAATAATGTATGCCGTTATAGGCTCCCCCACACTATAATCACCGATAATGGAAAGCAATTCAACAACGCCGCTTTCGATGAATTTTGCAAAAAATGGAAGATATACAATGTCCGCACCTCTCCATACCATCCTCAGGCAAATGGGCAAGTTGAAGCGGTGAATAAAATCATCAAGCATCATTTAAAGACCAAGCTCGGTGAGTGTAAAGGTATGTGGCCAGAACTCCTGCCAGAAGTCTTATGGGCATATATGACTACGACTCGCACATCAACAGGCGAAACTCCTTTCTCCTTGGCATTCGGCACCGACGCAGTAGTACCGGTTGAAGTTCAAATACCTTCGTATTGAATCGAGCAGTATGATCCCACTTGTAATCAGGAAGGTCACTAACTTCATCTCGACCTCTTGGAAGAGCGGAGGGATGCCTCCCAGCTACAAACAGCAGTGTATCAGCAGCGCATTGCTCGCTATCGTAATGCTAAAGTCCGGCATAGAGCTTTTGTAAGACCCGTACCCTGAATTGCCCTCCGTACGTTTAGTTTTCGGTACCGGTACGTCCGTGACGGACCAGATTAGCGAGCCTTGATCGCGACCCTGATTTAGTACCGCAACGACCTAAGACTTGTACCCTTGCAACCGCGCGGGCACCACGATTCCAACGCCGCGTGGCACGCCCCATTGCGACACTCGGTGTGTGAGATGCGTACTTTTGTGCCATCCGAGGTGGACCGCGCAACGCGCGTGTGGCGTGGCCCCACTTCCACAAATCCCAACAACATGTCAAATCAATCAAATCAATCACCATACCAACCCCATCATTCTCTCACCTCCAAAGTCAACACAACCCATACCTCTCATGCTAGCCAACCCATACCTCTCCCATCATCATCATCATTATCTAGCCATCATCACAACCCATACCTCCCATGCTAGCCATTTCTAAGAAACCCCCCCCCATTTCCCAAGCACCACTCGTCCATTACATTCCAAGGTTTGAGAGAGAGAGAGAGAAGAGAAAGAAGAGAGAGAAGTAGAGAGATTTAGAGGGAGATCAAGAGAGAGAAAGAGAGAGTTAGAGGAATTGAAGGTGAAGATCAAGCTTGGAGGACCCCGATCATCATCCGGACCGTCCGATCGGCAATCCAACCATCCAACCATCATTGTTAGTGCACACCTTTCCCCCTTTTTCTCGTTTACTTTTCATTTTCTTCCCTTGGGCCCACCTTGTGATGGGCAATGAGATGGATGGGTTGGATCGTCCATGAATGGGTCCCACCTTTTGATGGTGTGGATCCCACTTGGGGGCCCATTTTGTGGCATATTTAGTGTGGCCAACAGCCACCATGATGTATGTAGTTCATCCACGCTGTCCACCATGTGGACCCACCATGGGATGACCAAGCTGATGAATGGAGTGGATCCTGCACGTGTGGACCCCACTAGTCATGACGACGACGACGACAACACAACAACAACAAACAATAAAAAATAAAGAGAGAGTAAGAATCGGCCGCTGGACAGTCAGCGTCCAGGGGACGCTGCTGCCCAGCAGCGCCTAGCTACTATTGGGGTTGACCGTGGGTCCCCACTCGTGGGACCCACCTTGATGCATGTATGTGATCCACGCCGTCCATCTGTTTCTCCAGCCCATTTTAGGGCTGGACACCAAAAATGAAGTTAATCCAGATCCCAGGTGGACCACACCATCGAAAACAGTGGAGTGAAGGATGTCCGCTGTCGAAACACTTTGGGCCCACCGTGATGTTTGTGAGCATTTTTAACTATCCAATATTGGATTCTGTGGGCTCCCCATGAGTTCGGGGAACCTGATGAACGGATTGGATCTTCCCTAAGTGGGCCCCACCTGATATAAACTAAAAAAAAAAAATTGGTTGGGACGCTGGACGTTCACAGCGTGAGAACGCTGGAACAGTCCAGCGTCACCTGGACGTTTGACTGGGTCTCCACTCGTGGGACCCACCTTGATGTTTCTGTTGTATCCACACCGTCTATCTGTTTTCCCATATAATTTTAGGGCTAAGGTCAATATATGAAGCAGATTCAAATCTTAGGTGGGCCGCACCGCATGAAACAGTGGGATGAATGATGTCCACTGTCCAAACTTCCTCGGCCCACCTCGACGTTTTTAGGCCTCGTAATACACCCAATATTGGGCTCGTTGGGTACCCCATGAGCTGGGGAAGCTGATAGACGGGGTGGATCATACTTTTTTGGGCCCCACTGGAGGAAAACCACAGAAAAACAAAAAAAAAAGAAAAAGAAAAAGATAAGAAGAAGAAGCAGTCGCTGACGCACGCTGGGCGTACCAGCGTCCACGGACGCTGGGCTCGCTGCCCAGCTGGAGGCCACCCTGTGGGTCCCACCATGATGTGTGTGCTATATCCATACCGTCCATCCATTTGGGGAGATCGTTTTAAGGCATGGCCTCAAGAATGAGACAGATCCAAATCTCAGGAGGGCCCTACCAAAGGAAACAATGGGGACAGTGACAGACCGTTAGAACCTTCCTGCGGCCCACCATGATGATTATTTGAGATCCAACTTGTTCATGAGTTCACTCATGCATGTAAGAAGGGAAAACAAAATATCAGCTTGATCGAAAACTTCTGTGGGCCCCACTTAAATATATATATATATATATATATATATATATATATATAACAAAATAAAACAAAAGAAAAAAAATGGCGCTGGCCGTGGGCTGGTTGGGCTGTCCAGCGGCTGGCCCAATCGTGGGACCCACCTAGAATGTATTTGCTTTATCTATTCTGTCCAGATGTTTTTCCAGCTCATTTTAGTGGCTGAACCCAAAATTTAAGCATATCCAAATGTCTAGTGGACCATGCCACAAAAATAGTGGGAATAATGATCTCCACCGTTGAAACCTTCCCAGCCCTACAGTGATGTTTATTTGTCATTCAACCTGTTCATAAGATCACATGTATATGGATGAATGGGAAAATAAAAATATTAGTTTGATTCAAAACTCTTGGGGCCCATTTGGGTGCTACGCTCTATGGGTCCCACCACGATGTATTTGTTTTATGTATGCCGCCCATCTGTTTTTACATATTATTTTAGTCCATGGGCCCTCCAAGAAAAGATGAGGTAAATACAAACCTCAAGTGGACCACATTGTAAGAAACCGTGGCCATTGATGCCCACCTTTGAAACCTTCCTTGGGGCCATTGTAATGTTTATTTTTTTCCATCCAACTAAAGGTGATGGGGCCCAACTTTGGGTCCCACCTTGATGAATGTTGGGTATACCTTGTCATTCTTCTTGGTAGGGGTGTGGGCCCAGTTTTGAGTGGGCCACACGTAGAAAATAAGGGTGATTGAATGCCTACCATTGGAAACTTTACAGGACCCATCTGTTATGTTTATTTGCCATTCTTCCTGTTCATAAGTCACCCAACCATGGGTGGGGTTCCACACGTGTGGTGTGCGGGCCCCACCATGGTGTTTGGTTGCCATTTCACTCGATTAGTGGTAAAGCACGAATATCGGGTTGATCCCAAACTGTTGGGGCCCATTGATGTATGTAGGCTTCCCCACTCCTTTGTGCGGTTATACCCAACCACGAGTCCACCTTGTTATGCATGTGTTCTATCCACGTCAGCCATTGGCTTCCATGGTGCGACATGTATGTCGGCCATCCATAAGGACCAGCCTTAATTTTGTGCTTAATCCAAACCATCCAAATGAATGGACCCTAGCATTTTATGTACAGGATGGCCTTAGGACCACCTCAGTGTACGTGTTCGAATGACCGCGTTGCCCATCCCGTGGACCCACCTTGATGATTAGTTGTGTAAACCCTTATTGAAAGGTCATCCTTAGAGTTTGCTTGATCCAAGTCACAGGGCTACCTTCTTAAACTCACCTTGTTGAGCCGTCTTGTCAATTCACCTTGTTAACTCACCATGTTGACCCGTCTTGTCAACCTGCCTTGTTGACTCACCTTGTTGACTCACCATGTTGATTGACCCTGGTAACTCAGCTTGTGTATACTCATATGACTCACCCCTCCTACCCTTGTACCCAACTATTAAAGACTACCATATTGTGTATATCTCATCCACACCGTCCATTTAACTATAGGACGAGTATGGGGCTCATCCTCGATGTTCGTATGTCATCTAGGCCATCCATTATATGGAGCCTATCTTGTAGTATGAGGTTAGACCTGTTGTCCCTTTTTGGACCTCATTGTATTGACCATCTATCGCAGATTACCCTACCATTTATAATCCTCTGTCATGACATGTCTATCTTGCAACCCCCTTCTATGACATTCCTTTTACGGACCATTATTGTGTTTATCCCAACTGTACTACAGGATTATGGGTCTCGGCATGATTTTGAGTATTCCACTCTTGCCGCTCAAGTAGGTTCTACCTTTGATGTGTCGGTAGTGTTTTCAATCATTTTCTTTCCTTTTGGGTTATCTGAATATTGAAGGTTAATCCACACCGTTCAGTTGTTGGACCATCTGTGTTGTTGTATACCATCCATTTAGAGTCTTATCTCTTTATGTTTGCTTGTATTATAAATGAATTATCTTTTTATGCTATTTTTAGTACGTCTGTTGCCACACGTAGTGTTATTTGGAATACTCTTATGCGATCTATATAGTATATTATGCTTTGACGACCACCATGCATGTGTAATGAGTATGCATCCCGAATCACCATTGTTAGTTGGGGACCACTAGGGCATAAACGCATTCATAAAGCATTCGAGATGTAGTCGCGCAAATGTAATTCATGTGCTCTCTATCGCAAACCTCTCCAATAGGTATGGGACTATTCGAGGACAGGAATCTATCATCCTGACCTACACTCTATGGTAGGAATAGCTTAGCATACCTTGTAGCCCTTGGTGCCAAATTCCCTGGCTAGCGACATCCCGCACTATGACTCGATCATTCATATGTGTCCCCTCATCTTAATCATATCTCAAACAGGTTGGACTTGATTGATTTATTGCCATCGTGGTAGATGGACTACTTGTTGGCACTCATACTGTATACTTGACTCATGCATCATGAATGCTTGGCTCATCCGATTGTCTTGTATCAACCGGCCATATCGGTCGTGATTGTCGTGCAGTTCATTATCAGTTGACGGTGACATTGTATTTGAGACCTTATAGTTTTATGGTGCTCTTTAGAGACTTGCACGGGCATGTCGTCCCACGTTTGTATGCATGGTTGCATTTCGCACCGTCTGCTTGTGCCGCATATAGCATGGTTACTACGTTGCAACCACAGCTACATCGTGGTTTGCAGGAACACCGAAAATATGTGATCTTTAAACAGGATGCCATAGATGTCCCTGGGTGAAAGTCCCTGAACCCGTTGGTACCAAGGTGGGTGCTCCATTCAAGGACCGGGTGGTTGAATCATACACCAGTATGCCGAATACCAAATGGCGGTGTTTTCCACTGTACGTGGTCAGTTTGGAAGGAGGTCTGACCTAACCTGCCGGAAGAGTGTTGGCAAAGTGGGTTGAGTTTGACCAGCTGTGAGTAGGTCCACTATTGCACCAGATAGGCTTTGGCATTCTACTGATGAGTAGTGAGGTCTGTGAGACCCCGGTGATGTTCCGTTTCAGAGATGGTATTGGTATCACTGTATGGTGTGGGACGGTCCTGATGTGGGCGGGTGTGATGTGGGCGGGGCTGTAAGCCTGGGCGAGCTACCACACTGGGCAAGCTACCAGTTCCGAGTCCTGCATTGCTTACGTGATTGCGTTATGACTGTTCGTATCTGGACCACTGTACTAAGAGTGGTGATTTACATACATGCATTGGATCATTATATGCGACATTAGGCCCTGTAGGCCATTGCATAGTTTGATTATATAGCCTTGGTAGGCTGGTTACCTGTATTGCATGCTTGCATAGCCATGGCAGGCTAGTTATCTGTATTGCATGCTTGCATAGCCGTTGTAGGCTGGTTATTCATATCATATGATCGTGTAGCCTAATTAGGCTAAGTTTTGGTTTAGATTTCTCATCATGCTTTACTGCTTACTCTGATGTTTATCATGCTTGTCATACGCATTGTGCACGCACACACGCACTCACAAAGCTTCATTCGAAGCTTATGCGCGTTTGTTACGCTGCAGGTTATACCAGAGTGTATCAGCAACGTTGAGTTGGATTTGGGAGTGCAGTAGCAGGAGGTGCCGGATTGTGCACAGTTTTTATATTTACACATTGTGTATTTACTTTCCAGTACTGTATATAAACGAAATGATTTAGTGGAAATATTGTGTTTGTCTTTGATGGTATTCATATTGTGATGCTCATGTTTACAAAAAAATTCAGACCCTAAAATCCTCCTTGTGGTATCCCAGGATCGGAACCTAACGTGTAGGGTTAGGATCCGAGATCGGGGTACTACGGAGGCTGCCACCTCTGAATTCAGGTTACAGCGAATGGACGTCGAGAACCGAATTTGGGGCGTGACAGGAGTTGGTATCAGAGCATGACTTGGAAGCTACCTGTGAACAACACAATATTTTTACTTAGCGTTTTAGGATTAGATCACCCCTCACTTGTTGATATTTGTGAACTTAGAATCACTAGAATTCCCAATGGTATAGTTCTTTAATCGTAATATGTTTGCAGTTTTCTGAGGCTAAGGGTTTCTTGTCCCTTCTTTTTTAAAGATGGACGCGACACCAGTAGCTGAAGTTGAGGCTGGTACGTCCCAGCCAGAGTTAGCACCTGTCACCCTAGTAAGCGCAGAGCAATTCAAGGGGATGCTCCGATTGATGACCGCTTTGTTCGAGCTACAACAAGCACCCCCGAGTGACAGCAGGAAGAGGAAGTTCTCCCCTAGCAGTTCCCAGACGACACAGTTTTCAGAGAAGACCCCATCGCGGATAGGTCGCTGTTTCGAGTGCGGTGAAGCTGGCCATCGAAGGAAGGAATGCCCTCAGTGACCAAGAGCACCTAAACAACAATCATGGCGCAGAGCACCGATTGCACCAATCCCTCCGATCGTAGGTCCTCGAAGAACTAGGCGTCAAAGGAAGGTTCATTCGCAGAAGCCGCCCAAGACACCAGGAGCACCCGACCTCCAAAAACCGTTCAAGGGCACTTGTTTTGAGTGTGGCGAGATTGGACACCGAATTAGGGACTGCCCATCCCGTCAGTAGCAGTACTAGAGCGTTGTTCCCTCGACCCCGACATTTTGCGATAGACACCAGAGAAGATTGACACCATCAAGAGGTGTACGCATGCTATGTGGACTTAGCGATGTTTGCAAACTTTCAGTGATTTTTGTATACTTTTTATCTTCTATATATATATATATCTTCTATATATATATATATGTGTGTGTGTGTGTGTGTGTGTGTGTGTGTGTGTGTGTGTGGTTTGCTTTGACTTCATTTCGTTGTGAATTTCGAGGATGAAATTTTTATAAGGAGAGGAGAGTTGTAAGACCCGTACCCTGAATTGCCCTCCGTACGTTTAGTTTCCGGTACCAGTACGTCCCGGACGGACCAGATTAGCGAGCCTTGATCGCGACCCTGATTTAGTACCGCAACGACCTAAGACTTGTACCCTTGCTGACCGCGCGGGCGCCACGATTCCAACGCCGCGTGGCACGCCCCATTGCGACACCCGGTGTGTGAGATGCGTACTTCTGTGCAATCCGAGGTGGGCTGCGCAACGCGCGTGTGGTGTGGCCCCACTTCCACAAATCCCAACAACATGTCAAATCAATCAAATCAATCACCATACCAACCCCATCATTCTCTCACCTCCAAAGTCAACACAACCCATACCTCTCATGCTAGCCAACCCATACCTCTCCCATCATCATCATCATTATCTAGCCATCATCACAACCCATACCTCCATTGCTAGCCATTTCTAAGAAACCCCCCCATTTCCCAAGCACCACTCGTCCATTACATTCCAAGGTTTAAAGAGAGAGAGAGAGAGAAGAGAAAGAAGAGAGAGAAGTAGAGAGATTTAGAGGGAGATCAAGAGAGAGAAAGAGAGAGTTAGAGGAATTGAAGGTGAAGATCAAGCTTGGAGGACCCCGATCATCATCCGGACCGTCCGATCGGCAATCCAACCATCCAACCATCATTGTGAGTGCACACCTTTCCCCCTTTTTCTCGTTTACTTTTCATTTTCTTCCCTTGGGCCCACCTTGTGATGGGCAATGAGATGGATGGGCTGGATCGTCCATGAATGGGTCCCACCTTTTGATGGTGTGGATCCCACTTGGGGGCCCATTTTGTGGCATATTTAGTGTGGCTAACAGCCACCATGATGTATGGAGTTCATCCACGCTGTCACCATGTGGACCCACCATGGGATGACCAAGCTGATGAATGGAGTGGATCCTGCACGTGTGGACCCCACTAGTCATGACGACGACGACGACAACACAACAACAACAAAAAATAAAAAATAAAGAGAGAGTAAGAATCGGCCGCTGGACAGTCAGCGTCCAAGGGACGCTGCTGCCCAGCAACGCCTAGCTACTATGGGGGTTGACCGTGGGTCCCCACTCGTGGGACCCACCTTGATGCATGTATGTGATCCACGCCGTCCATCTGTTTCTCCAGCCCATTTTAGGGCTGGACACCAAAAATGAAGTAAATCCAAATCCCAGGTGGACCACACCATCGAAAACAGTGAGTGAAGGATGTTCGCTGTCGAAACACTTTGGGCCCACCGTGATGTTTGTGAGCATTTTTAACTATCCAATATTGGATTCTGTGGGCTCCCCATGAGTTGGGGAACCTGATGAACGGATTGGATCTTCCCTAAGTGGGCCCCACTTGATATAAACTAAAAAAAAAAAAATTGGTTGGGACGCTGGACGTTCACAGCGTGAGAACGCTGGAACAGTCCAGCGTCACCTGGACGTTTGACTGGGTCTCCACTCGTGGGACCCACCTTGATGTTTCTGTTGTATCCACACCGTCTATCTGTTTTCCCATATAATTTTAGGGCTAAGGTCAATATATGAAGCAGATTCAAATCTTAGGTGGGCCGCACCGCATGAAACAGTGGGATGAATGATGTCCACTGTCCAAACTTCCTCGGCCCACCTCGACGTTTTTAGGCCTCATAAGACACCCAATATTGGGCTCGTTGGGTACCCCATGAGCTGGGGAAGCTGATAGACGGGGTGGATCATACTTTTTTGGGCCCCACTGGAGGAAAACCACAGAAAAACAAAAAAAAAGAAAGAGAAAAAAATAAGAAGAAGAAGCAGTCGCTGACGCACGCTGGGCGTACCAGCGTCCACGGACGCTGGGCTCGCTGCCCAGCTGGAGGTCACCCTGTGGGTCCCACCATGATGTGTGTGCTATATCCATACCGTCCATCCATTTGGGGAGATCGTTTTAAGGCATGGCCTCAAGAATGAGACAGATCCAAATCTCAGGAGGGCCCTACCAAAGGAAACAATGGGGACAGTGACAGACCGTTGGAACCTTCCTGCGGCCCACCATGATGATTATTTGAGATCCAACCTGTTATGAGTTCACTCATGCATGTAAGAAGGGAAAACAAAATATCAGCTTGATCGAAAACTTCTGTGGGCCCCAAATTATATATATATATATATATATATATATATATATATATATATATATATATATATATATATATAACAAAATAAAACAAAAGAAAAAAAATGGCGCTGGCCGTGGGCTGGTTGGGCTGTCCAGCGGCTGGCCCAATCGTGGGACCCACCTAGAATGTATTTGCTTTATCTATTCTGTCCAGATGTTTTTCCAGCTCATTTTAGTGGCTGAGCCCAAAATTTAAGCATATCCAAATGTCTAGTGGACCATGCCACATAAATAGTGGGAATAATGATCTCCACCGTTGAAACCTTCCCAGCCCTACAGTGATGTTTATTTGTCATTCAACCTGTTCATAAGATCACATGTATATGGATGAATGGGAAAATAAAAATATTAGTTTGATTCAAAACTCTTGGGGCCCATTTGGGTGCTACGCTCTGTGGGTCCCACCACGATGTATTTGTTTTATGTATGCCGCCCATCTGTTTTTCCATATTATTTTAGTCCATGGGCCCTCCAAGAAAAGATGAGGTAAATACAAACCTCAAGTGGACCACATTGAGCCTAACTCATTACTACGTGAGTTAAGTATGTAGGCATTTAGTATACAAGAAAAGAAGAACGAAAGAAAGGAGAAATAAGATACCAACAACATCATCAAAAGGTGTATTCTCATTCATCTCAATTGGTTACAAAGTCAAGTTGTTTACAAAATGCAAAATTACTACATGAGTTAAGAGAAGAAAAGAAAGATTATCATTCTCGCACATCTGTTGGAGGAGGAGCAGTACTCTCAACTTCAGGGCCACTTCGGGGACCCCTCCAGCTTGAGTGACCTCAGTCACTTCGTTCTCGGCAGCTGCTCTTTCCTCCGCAACTATGATGGCTGCGACCTTCTCGAATTCACCCATATCAAAAGATGGGGACATCCGTTGCACTACTCGTGTGCGAAGTCGCGACCATCATCGTATGACTAGTATCTCTCATCGACGTACAACTGCGAAGTTTGGAACTCCATGATGGCTCGAGCTCCTTCTTCAGAGAGCATCTTAACAAGGGCCACTCTCTCCTCATCCCAGTGGATCGAGTCGTCCTTGAGCTACGCGAGAGTGGAGCGCTCTTTGTCCAGACTGTCGCTAACCTCCTTGAGCTGCAACTTGCTTTCTGCGAGCCGCTCCTCCAACGAGATCTTGTCCTGACGGAAGATCTCTCTCTCTCTCTCTCTCTCTCTCTCTCTCTCTCTCTCTCTCTTCCTTCTCCTTCACCTCCGTGAGCTTTGCGAAGTTGGAGTCCAAAGCCTAATACCTATTAGTCAGGACTTGGACCTTCTCGATGAGGATCTTCTTCTCCTCAGTCATCTTCGCGATCAAGATCTTGCGAGACTTGATGATTTGGTCCCTTCCCTGGACCGCCTTCGCCAGAGCAACCCTCTTCCCCTCAAGCCTCATCTATCACACGACGGGCGATGAGGATGTCACGCCTCGTTCGTAGTATGAGGTCCAAGCCCTACAGAACAGAAGGAAGGGTATGAGATAAGTACTTGGAAGCAAACAAAGGGAGCAAAACAATAAGGTCAAATTAAAACACATGTTACCTGGACCATCCTCACTCCCGCGTCAAGGAAGAGGTTTTCAGGACTTGGCTCGGGAAGGGTGCCAAAAGTCTAGGGGGAGATGTTGTCAAACAGGAACTTGCAAATTGGGTGAAGATGACGGGGGACGGTGAATGCTCCGCTTCTAGAGGGCTGGGCTACGACTAGTCCGGCTGGGTCGCAGCTTGAGCAGTAGTCGGCTCCCGAGCGGGAGCCAACTCACGAGCACCTTCAAGGCTCGTGAGATTCTTCAACTGGGGGCAGCTTGCCTCCGCCCCGTTTTCCCTCGGGGAGTTGTCGACGATATTAATAACTGGTGGTTCAGGAGGAACCACCCGTGAAGAAGCCATAGGCGTAGTTACCACGACCAGGAAGAGGAGTTTGAGCACCTCCGTCCGTCCGGTTAGATGGGTGAGAGGGACCGGCAGACGTCTTCTTCTGCCTCTTCGAGTTTGTGCCCTTGGGGCAAGGCAATAACCCTCTCTTCTCCCAGGCATTTGTCATCGCGACCTCCTCACGAGATATTAGTCCTGCCGCTGCGAGTCGAGAGGCTGACAGACAAGCCTCGATATGCCTGTCGCGAGCACGCAACTTGTACACCTTCACGATCTTCTCGTGAATTCCTCCCTTCAGGTTCGGTTACGCCAAAGTCGAGATACCTGCAAGTACTAGCATATGTCAGAAAGCAGAAAACCCAAAGGTGGCTTGCGAAAATCTGTGAAGTGCGAAACTATGCCCACCTTCACAGAAAAAACGGCTCACGCCAAGGCCCCCAGAAGTGGATCTTGTCTCAGACTCCTAGCTCCAGGAAGCATAAAACCATCGTTTCCTCCACCTGGGGTAATTTGAAGTGGGTTTTTCCATGACAAAATTATCCAGGTGCCAATAACATAAGTAATATCAACCTTCGCTGGAGGGTGCCTTCTTGAGTTGGTACATTCAGAGAAACTCTTCGGCGGTTAGCTCTCTGTTACCAGCTTGCGCCCAGAGAGCGAAGGAGCTTAGAACCACCCTCCATCCATTTACGATAAGTTGCGCAGGGGCAATCTTATAACTCCGGAGTACGTTACGAATGAAAGGGTGGAGGGGAAGTCGCACCCTAAGAATGAAAAAGTATTCGTAGAGGGCCACGCATCCAGGGGGAGGAGAATCCGAGGGTTTTCCCTCTCCGGGTAACCGAAGAACGACTAAGTCAGGGATCTGATATCTCTCCCGCAACTCGCTCAGCCGTTCCTCCGACAGGATGGATGGGTACCCGGACGCGGTGTACCTACCCACTGGAACCCTTGCATTATTGGAGGAAGAAGATTCCGGGGTGGCATCCTCCAGGGTGACGGTCTCCTCATCAGAATCTCCAGCCATGGAAGTTTTTCAAAAAAAAAAAAGAGAGAGAGAGGAAAAGAGTATTTTGGAAAAGAAGAAGAATGAGGAAGCGAAATTATACCAGAAATACCGGAGGAAGGGAATTACACGGGAGAAAGAGGGATACACCAGGAGAGAGTAAGGAGAGAGGAAGGGTTTTCGAAAGCTTCTATGAAAATTCGAAGGTTTGACAGACTCCGTATATTTATAAGTAATCATTCCTCAGGATTTGGTGACACGTGGCGATCGCCCGTTTGGCGCAGCAGTCGAACGGGCATGGTTATTAAATTCATAGACACGTGGCGGGCGTCTCTTCATTTCCTCTCTGCCGAAAAGCTACGGAAGGCTGGCGCTCATTAATGCCAGCCCAATCATGTACGGTTTCATCTCCGATAAAGGTATTAGGCGATTACGCATGCCAGTAAGCAAGTCCTTCCCTTAGACTTCTCGGCGGCAAGGACTTGGGGGGCATCTGTTATAGTCAAAATGCGGTGGTCGGAACCCGAGCACTCGAGAAGTGCGAGCACCCTTATTACAGTATTCGACTTGCGAGCCCACCTGGTCGAGGCTCGCACATGGGACAAGTGCGACGCACAGTTATCGAGTCATCGAGTCCTTATGGTCGATGCTTGAATATTAGGAGAATACGGAATCCCTTTCTCAACATGCGCAGCTCGGCTCGTGGTCGCCGAAAGGGGTCGCATCTCAACATGCGAGCGAGTAGCTACTTCTGAATCAAAGCATTCTCTGCCTTTATAGTACCAGCAGCCCGTATAGACCGATTATGGGCTTATCTTTGCTCGTGGCTCCAGATCTCAGGAGATCACTATCAGGAAACATAATCGACCAGATGTCTAATTGGATTAGGCCGTTCCCTTATTTAAGGATCAACAGGATAAACACCTTATCCCCGAAAATCAACAGTAATCTTGACGTCGTACGTAACAGAGTAGGTCATTTGGATCTATATAAATGGATGGCTTCATTGATAAGAAGGTACACAATCTCTGAGCTTCAAATCCTTTCGTTTCCTTTGTAACCACATCCCATCTAACTTAAGCTTCGGAGGGCCAACGGCTGGACGCCAGCCACCCATAGTTTTCCTTTATGCCTTTTCAGGTTTATGAGGAAACTGCCTTGAAGGGAGGTGAACATTTGGAGGACCCTGTTACAGAATCTGACGTAAACACACTCCCTCATGCATAATCTTTCCATTCAATGCAGGGAATATTGATCTTCAACCAGGAGTAATCCAACTCCGTCTTAGATTCCATGGGTTAGATAGCGAAAGCGCGTACCAACACATTAAAGAGTTTCATGAGGTAATAGCAATGTTGCACTTTGCAAATGTGTCCGATGATGTGATACGACTTAAGTTGTTCTCTTTTTCACTTAAAGAGAAGGCTAAAGCTTGGCTCCATTCATTAAGGCCAAGATCAATAGGCTCGTGGACTGAGATGACTAGGGAATTCCTTAAAAAGTTCTTCCCAACTCACAAAACAATCACGCTGAGGTGCCTAATCATGAATTTTGCTCAAAAAGAGAATGAGACCTTCTTCCAATGTTGGGAGAGGTTCAAAGACTTACTGAATGCATGACCACATCATGGCTACGAAAGTTGGTGGGTAATAAGTTTTTTTTATGAAGGATTGACTTCACCCATGTGCCAATTCGTAGAGATGATGTGCAATGGAGAATTCATGAACAAAGAGGCCAATGAAGCATGGGACTATTTTGATGTTTTGGCCGAGAATGCACAATCTTGGGATACATCTAATGCATCAAATCCTACGACAAGCCAACAAAAAGGAAAGGGAGGAATTTATGTCCTATCTGAAGAAGATGACATAAGTGCACGTATAGCTAACCTCACAAGAAAAGTTGAGGCCATGGAATTGAAGAAAGGAGAGAAGGTTAACTCGAAAGAAGTTGAAATTATTTGTGGAATTTGTGCTGGAAATCAACATGCAACACAGGATTGTCCTATAATCTCTGCGTTTCAAGAAATCTTACAAGAACAATCAAATGCCATAAACAATTATCAATGACCATTCATTGCTCCCAATTCAAACACGTATAATTCAAGTTGGAAGAACCATCCCAACTTCAGTTGGAGGAATGGTACATCTGAGAATGCAAAAAATAACCCAAAAGCTTCTCTTGAGGAGATGTTGCGTGCATTCGTCTTGACCCAAGATGAATACAATAGAAATAATTCTCTAAAAATAGATGGGTTCATGCAAGAACAAATTAAAATAAACCAGAATTCATCTCAAGCCATCAATGACTTGAAGACATCTATGGCTAGAGTTGAAACACATCTGAGTGCTAGGGAGAAAGGCACACTTCCTGCCCAACCTCTCCCTAACCCGAGAACCCAATATGAGATACAAGATTCCAGCCTTTCCTCCAAACATTCAGAGCATGTTCAAGCTATCACCACCTTAAGGAGTGGTATGACAATCGATAAATCTAAGCCGGTGAAGACCCCAAAGCCTAATGATCCAGAAAAAGCCAAAGATGATGATAACTCTAACGACACTCCACAAGAGAAAGAACTGGAAAGGCAATTCAAGTTGGTTGCTCCCTTCCCTCAAAGGTTGATTTCACCCAAACCGTTAGATAAAAATCTGGAAATCCTTGAAGTTTTTAAGTAGGTGAAGATCAACATCCCATTGTTGGATGCTATCAAACAAATACCATCCTATGCCAAATTTCTGAAGGAATTTTGTATAGTTAAAAGGAAACACAATGTTCATAACAAGGTACTTTTGACTGAAAATTTGAGTGCCATTATCAAGCAAGAGGTGCCCCAAAAATACAAGGATCCGGGTAGTCCTACCATCTCATGCATCATAGGTGACTACTGGATCAAGCAAGCCTTACTTGACTTAGGGGCAAGTGTTAACCTCATCCCATACTCAGTCTATGAACAACTTAGGTTAGGTGAATTAAAACCCACCAAAACCACGCTCCAACTTGCTGATAGATCCATTTGTATACCGAGGGGGGTGATTGAAGATGTCCTGGTCCAAGTTGATAAATTCTACCATCCAGTGGATTTTATTGTCTTGGATACACATCCCGTGATAAGTACCGGTGCTCAAATTTCCGTTATACTTGGCCGCTCTTTCTTAGCCACTTCAAATGCAATTATTAATTATAGAAATAGGTTGGTACAAATGTCCTTTGGAAATATGACACTCGAGCTGAATATTTTTTATTTATGCAAACAACCATGGGAAGTTGATGCCGAGGTCCACGAAATAAATCTAATTGAATCATTCGTGGAAGATACATCCCCCTTAACATTCTATTCCGATCCTTTGGAGGCATGTTTAGCCCACTCTCATGAGATTGACAATGACACGATACGAGAGATGGATGCCATTTTGGATGTTATGCGGGTACTTAATAATAAAAGTTGGAAGGCACCATTTGAGCCCTTGCCCCTAATCGAGAACAAGCCGCTTCCATCTAATATCAAGGCACCGAAGCTCGACCTAAAATCATTACCCATTGATTTGAAATATGTTTATTTAGGTCGAGATGAGACATATCCGGTGGTGATTTCTCCCCACTTGGATAAGAAGCAAGAGAGTAGGCTGATTGCTACTCTAAAAGAACATAAGAATGCCATCAGATGGTCTATTGCGGATCTCAAAGGCATAAACCCCTTGATTTGTACTCATCGCATACACCTTGAGGAGAATGCGAAAACATCTAGGCAGTCATAAAGACGCCTCAATCCAAACATAAAAGAGGTGGTTAAGGCCGAGGTGTTGAAACTATTGGATATGGGTATCATCTACCCAATATCTGATAGTCAATGGGTGAGTCCAACACATGTGGTGCCTGAGAAATCCAGGATAACCATTGTAGCCAATGCCAACAATGAACTCGTGCCAACCAGGGTCACCACCGGTTGGAGAATGTGCATTGACTACAGGAAGCTAAATACAGTCACAAGGAAAGACCACTTTCCCTTACCATTTATTGATCAAATTTTAGAAAGGTTAGCGGGTCATTCCCATTTTTGCTTCCTCGATGGATATTCGGGATATAACTAAATAGAGATCGCCTGTGAGGAAAAAGAGAAGACAACATTCACATGTTAATTCGGCACTTTTACTTATCGGAGGATGTCGTTTGGACTGTGTAATGCCCCTACCACATTTCAGCGTTGTATGTTTAGCATTTTTCATGATATGGTAGGAACAATTCTCGAAGTCTTCATGGACGACTTCTCAGTATTTTTCAAAAACTTTGATGAGTGCCTTGGGCACTTAAAAACTGGTTTTGAAAAGGTATGAAGACAAGAACCTTGTGCTTAGTTGGGAGAAATGTCACTTTATGGTTCAAAAAGGGAATAGTCCTTGATCACATTATCTCAGCCAAAGGAATCGAGGTAGACAAAGCTAAAATCGATATTATCTCCGACCTTCCATCACCCAAGAGTGTACAAGATGTACGGTCCTTTTTAGGACATGATGGATTCTATAGGAGGTTTATCAAGGACTTTAGTACTCTCTCTCGTCCTTTATGTAACCTCCTTCAAAAGAAAAACTCATTCCAGTGGAATGAGGAATGCTAAAATGCCTTTGTCAAACTCAAAGGTATGTTGACATGTGCTCCTATAATGCAACCACCTGATTGGAGCATTCCTTTTGAGATCATGTGTGATGTCAGTGATTACGCTATTGGGGCAGTTCTAAGGCAGAGAAAAGAGAAGAAGCCCTACGTCATCTACTATGCAACTAAAACTCTAAACTCGGCTCAAGTAAATTACACCACTACGAAAAAAGAACTCATGGCCGTAGTATTTTCTTTGGACAAGTTTCGGTCCTACTTGATCGGATCCAAGATCATCATATTTACCGATCATGCAGCTCTTAAGTACCTTCTTTCTAAGAAGGATGCTAAGTCGCGTTTGTTGCGATGGATCCTCCTACTCCAAGAATTTGATATAGAAATATGAGACAAAAAGGGAGGAGAGAACGTAGTGGCTGACCATCTCTCATGACTTGTTCTCTCCGATTCCTCTAAGACAACTGCGATCAACGACATGTTCCCCGATGAACAACTTTTCCAAGTCTCCCAATTACCATGGTATGCAGACATTGCTAACTATCTTGCTACAGGTATCATTCCAACACATTTGAAAAAGCGAGATAAAGATATGTTCTTTAGTGAGGTAAGAAAGTTCCTGTGGGATGACCCTTACTTGTTCAAGTACTGTCCTGATCAGATTATAAGGAGATGTGTGCCGGATGATGAGCAACATAGTATCATCTCCTTTAGTCATTCTCAAGCATGTGGTGACCACTTCTCGGCCAAGAAGACCACAGCCAAAATTTTGCAATGTGGGTTTTATTGGCCCACCATGTTCAAAGATACAGATGAGTTTTGTAAGGCTTGTGAGCCGTGCCAGAAATTGGGAGGAGTATCTCGTCAAAATATGATGCCACTCAATCCCATCTTAACAATCAAAATTTTTTATTACTGGGGCATCTATTTCATGGGCCCATTCCCATCTTCTTTTGAAAATTTATACATCTTGCTTGCCCGTTGATTATGTTTCGAAGTGGGTCGAGGCGATTCCTTGCCAGACCAATGACCATAAAACAGTCATTCGTTTCTTAAAAGAAAACCTTCTTTCTCGGTTTGGAACCCCTCGAGTCATTATCAGTGATGGAGGGTCTCACTTTTGTAATCGACCATGTGAAGCATTAATGAAGAAATATGGCGTTAATCATAAGGTGAATACCCCCTATCACCCACAAACAAGTGGACAAGTGTTCACTTCCCCAAGTGTAGGGTTGCGATGTAGTAAAAATTCGATAGAGACCGAGATCATTCTCAGGGACTTGTTAGGAATCCACAAAATTACTTCTAATATTCTCTACTTGAGAGCTAACCAAATAGATTTATAAAATTGAATGTATAGAGAATTCTTAAACTAAAAATTGAATGTAATCAATAAAAGGCACTAGGGGTTCAAGGATCCACTTGTAGCAACCCTTGATGCATAATTCGTTGTGGTTTCCCAATTACACAACTAGAATCAAAATTAAATCCTATCTAGTCGGATGATAGAGCGGTTGTAACATACAATCTGTCATATGTGTGATTATAAACACGATTCCCTCAATTTAAGTTAGGACTTGAGCACACTCAATTGCATAAGTCAATCCTAGTTCCAATAGATTAAGATCACAATCATAATCATCATTATACTCTATCACAAAGCACAAATAGATCATGATTTGAACTTCATTCAAATCACATGTACAATCAACACATAATTCAGAAATAGAACAAAAAGGTAGAACTTTTGGTTGAAGTTCCCACATGGAAATCCAAGTCTAGAGCATATTGAATCCGATTCCTCGGAGCGTACAGGTTTAGAACTATGTAAAATAGTTAAAAACTAAAGCAATTCTTCTAAACATCCATGAGCCATCATAAGATTAAGAAAAACTACTTAGAACTTTATTTAAACTTCTATAAACCATTGTTCTTCAATAAATCCAACTTGAAACCAACATAAAACGAATTAAAGCATCTCAGATTCACAACAAGCTTCACCTCGTAGCCCTAGCTAAGAGGTTTAGCAGTTCATGATCCAAGGAAGCATGAAAACAACTAAAAACATAAAACTAGAAAACACAAACTAGGAGGAGTTGTGGAACTTCGAATCCGACTTTTGCCGCCTCCCACCTTCGTATATCTCTTCCAGAATACCATAGTTACGTCCCTTAGGTCCCCTTTTATAGTAAAGAGGCTCTACCACCTCAGAATCTTCCAGATTTGCGTAGTACTTACGCACTTGCGCTAGAAAATCGGAGCTTCAAGAGGAAGCTGCTGGAATCACGCTGAAATTACACTGGCCGACCGGTCACGACCGGTCTAACTTGTCCATGGACAGTCCAGCGTGTAAAATGGCTTGAGGAAGGCCCTGGCCGACCGGTCAAGACCGGTTGGCCTCTATGCATTTAGTGTCCAGAGATGTAAGGAGGGGTGGCTGACCGGTCATGACCGGTCGGACTTGGATCCTTTCATTTTTCTTCTTTCTTTCCTTCTCTCTTCTTTCTCCTTGCTCTCTTCTTTCTTTAGCCCACCTTGGGTCTTCATCCAAGGGCTCTTAAATAGATCTTTTTAGTCATCAACTGGGCGAAGTCCCTCTCATTCATACAATCATAAAACCATGCATTAGATTAGTCTATGGGCTTGAAAACCATGCGTAGTTAGTAATGAAATGGGGTTAGAATATACACATTTAAGCACTCAACATAACCCCCAACCAGCATTTTGCAAGACCCGAGCAAAACATGCATAAAACAATTAATTTCTCCGAAACCCAACTCTTCTTCAAAGACTATGCTTCTATACATTCAAAGATATGCAAATGTAAAAATCAGGAAAGCTAAGTGATAGAGGTTAAAACCTTAAACTTTCAAGAACATAACAAGTACTCACATGGATTTCCCGCTGATTGATTGATAAATAAAACTATTTGAACAATTTAACCTAGTGTGCTCAGTGAATGCTCATCTCATGGGAATTCAGGATTATCTTCTTCATAATTCAGCTAAGTTATGGAGTTCAAGGTGCACTGAGCAACAACAAGTCTTTGACAGGAATTTGCCTTACCGTCCTTCTGACGGCTTTCACACTACTTCCAATTTCCGGCTTTGGTTACGAGTAGACCATCCCCCGGTTGGTAATAGGTAGCCTTTTTCGAAATTTTCCACCATATTCTCCATCATTCCCATATTTTCATCCTTCCTTTTCCGTTTTCTTTTTCATTAGACAGGATTTTTAGAAATTCATATCTTTCGTTATTTTCCCATGGACAAGGATGGACAAAGTACCCCAGCTTGGTCTCTCAACACCTCAAATCCACACTTAGCTAATCCACAAATCTAATAATCCTTTCAAACCATGAGACTCGTGTGAAGTGAACTAGGTGTAAAAGTGTTCAAAAAGTTTATCATTCATAAAAATAGGGGAATTCACATACAAGACTAATACCTTCAAGAATGTTCAACATATTTAACATCACTCACTTCGCCTCTCTTTTTCTTGTACTTACACCATCCCAAATGCATAGAAACAAAGTTGTCCAATGGAGTTTTGAATTTTTAGAAAAAATTTGAAAAATCTTCTTCATGTTGCTTAAGATGTTACAAAACACTAGATTCTTCCTAGTGATTCCATACCCCCCAACCAAATCTTGCATTGTCCTCAATATAAAAGACATGCAATAGGCAAACATGAGAGCAATTATAAAATAAAGGGAGTGAGAGATGAGATTACCTGAGAAAACACAGTCTGAAATTTACCTCCTTCTAACAAACCGATGAAAGAGCAAACCAAAGACAACAAAATCCTAAATCTAACTACTCTATACCTCCATCAAACTAGGAGATCAAGTATCCTTATACACAGGATCAGTCAGAGGTATGGACATACCTTCTGAAGAAAAATTCTTAAAGAACGGCTTTAGTCGTTGACCATTCACTTTAAAGATATTACCGTTCCTTGGATTCAACAACTCGACGGTCCCATATGGATAAACAATTTTCACAATGAAAGGACTGGCCCATCGAGACTTTAATTTCCCTGAAAATAAATGTAATCGAGAATTATACATAAGGACCTTTTGGTTGATCGTGAAGGTCTTACGAAGGATGTTCCTATCATGGAACACCTTCTTCTTTGTTGGGGTCCCAAAAGTCAGTACCCTCTAAAACAAGTCAACTGGGCACGTGCTTCGAGAAAACTCCCAAAAATACCATCTGACGCACACAAATACCCAGATTTGGAAAAGATCCAGTACTTAGCCATTTTCTCCGGTGGGCCCCACGGATCACCGTGATCAAAACCCTCCAGAATCAAGCAGACACCTTCTTTATGAATTATGATAAGTAGTGCATGACGATTTGCCAAGAAACGGGTCCCGCAAGCCCTTCGTTTCGCAAAACCTAATTTTGCAAAACATGAGTACGTCAAGCGCACCCATTTATTCAGCCCAACGCACCCTTAAATTTATGAAAATTCAAAAAGTATTTCGGGACGTATTTCAGCACTGAAGCACCCAAAAATAGCTTGATGCATCCAAAAAATACCTTCGACGCGTCCATAAATTCAGAAAATCCAGAACTGCAATTTCAGGGTGCATTGGACCTTGAGGCATCCAGAAATGGTCCGACACGTCCGAAAATAACTCGACGCACCCATCAAATCACCAAGAACCAGCATAGCATTTTTGAATGCATTGGACTCCCACGCACCCAAAAAATAGCTCGACGCACCCATAAAATCAGCACATTTTAGAATATCATTTTGGGGTGCGTTGGAGCTCCCACGCGCCTCTTTGGGGGTGCGTCGAAGGCTTTATGGGATGAGTCACACGTGGCAGCCTCCCATTGGTTGTTGTCCGATATTTTCGGGTATAAATACCCCTCCAACTGTTCATTTGTACAGATTAAGAGAGAGAGAGAGAGCCATTATTCCCTGAGTATTTGGGATTTACCGCCGGAAACCCTCGTCGGAATCCTTTTCCGACAGTCGAAAAACTTTCCCGCTCACCGGAATCCCTTTCTAATCACCGTTATCATTCGCTGGAAGATCACTTCGACCAATACCACCGCAGGTCCGGATTATAAAAAATCATACGTGTGGGTGCGCACCCGAAAATAGCTCGACGCACCCGAAAATTTAACATAATTCATACTTGTATTTTCAGGGTGCATTGGGCTCCAACGCACCCGAAAATTGTCCCATGCTTCCGTAAATTCAACAAAAATTGACCGTTTAATTTAAAGGTGCGTTGGAGCCCACGCACCCATAAATTAAGTCCCACGTACCCAAAAAATCAGCCAATTGAGGAACATGTTTATGGCTGCACCGGACTCAATTTTAAGTGTTAATTCTACTTGGACTTATTTTGGGTATTTTGAGAGTTCCGGATGCAATGGAACGGTCAAATGGATGTTCCGGGATCTCTAAATGAGCAGAATTGCACATCTTCGAGGTTCGATCCGATTCGACGCGTTGAATGAAATGACTTCTCGGAAAGACGCCGCCAGCATCCAGAAGTATACAAATATGTCGTCATTTATATCTACTGTAAAGATGTGATCCGATTTGGGTCGAAAACTAGGCAAACGGGACTATGGTCACCACGATAAACCAGGTCAAAGAGTTTCAATTCTCTACAAAGCAATTGTTATGAACTGCCACAACACAACAGTCGATGCCCTACCCATTCAAATGGTATCCGTCGGTTGGGCTACGCAGGTACACACAACTGTAGAGTGGACTTCCCGAGGTCACCTGTCCATACATTGACAGGCACGGGCCCAGAGTCGTCCTTCTTAATCATAAACCCTGATAGTCTCCACCCGGATCTCCGGTCAAAACATGGTACATAAACATCTAACTAATACAAAGATGGTTCAGTACATAACAAAACAAATACAGGTCTCTACGACCACAAACTCTAAGACCATAGTTCCTCATGACTAGTCTTTAGCCTTTTAATCAAGGGTCATCGATCATTCGATGTAATTAAGGGCTTGTGTCAGATCACGGTCTGGAATGTACAAGATCTTAGGATCTCTGGAATAAAATTTGCCTTGCGATATCTCTTCTCTTGTGTACTTTTGTGAATGCTTGTGATTGTCTATGAATGTTTCTATTATTCAAAACCCCAGAACAACAAAACACCAGAAAACTGCGTCTATGCATTTTCTAGTTCTAACAAAATGGCGACTCTGCTGGGGATTGAACTATACCAGAATCTCTGGTTATATCTGAATATAGCAACACTCTAAGATCAATTACTCACAAACACGAATCTACGGATGAGAAAGTTACCGCAGGGCATAATGTTTCGGTGCCCCTCGGGTACCTAACTGGCGACTCTCAACGGGAACGTTCTTCCCTTCATCTTTAAGGCAATAGACAGTAAACTAAAGGTTTTCAAACCCGCAAACTTCCACAACTACACGTATTTGTCTCCTTCTTGCTTATTACTATTGGTTTACACATTGCGATCGATGGGTTTACGCTCCCGGCCGCATTTGTGAACTGTTCTAATAATTTTCTGACAACCATAGAATTGGCAAGATACTAACGTAGACAGAAGAAATGGCATGCTCGATGATGAGTTCGTGCACCTTCCTTGCTGTCGAAGGCTTCGGCTTTCCCCGTTTCACCGCAACTGCAAATCCAAGCTCAGAGTGGCAATTGGTTGAGACCCGAAGGCAGAAGAAGGAATAGAAGAAAGCCTACATCGTAGCAGCATATAGGCAGGCGAACGTTGCAAGGCCTCGCCCCGTGATCAGGAAACAGTGGCAGCCAAAGCAGGGGCAGAAGAGCCCTATCAACGACCAGGTCATATCGGCCAAACCCGCAGTGCCTAAAATGACAGCCGAGCAGTTTTCACCGCTGTCCGAGGTCGCTCACACCTCTAAAAAACCTAACAGGCCCGCGCATGTAAAGAAAGCCAAGCCCATGACGACCTTTGAACCAAAGCAGAGACCAGCTCAGAAGATCTCGTTAGCACAAGTGGTGATGGTCCAGGTGGCTGAAGGAGAAGAAGAAGGACCGTATGAAGCAGAAGAATTGCCTCCATTCCAAGATCAGATCGATAGATTGGTTGAGGCTAATCGCGAGACAAATGATCGAATGAGGGCTATTTAGGAAGCCTTGACCACCCTGATAGCACAGAATGCCACCAGAAACATCGCGTCGCCTACTCGTTAGTCGGCAGAGGAATCCCAAGGGGTAGCAGAAGGTCCAACTGAGCTTGAACCGCCTGTCCAACTCAGGGTCACACCAATAGAACGCGTACCACTTTCTGCATCTCACGTATCGCGAGAAGAGTTATCCCAGACGATAGCCCGCATGATGCAGCAAGAAAAAGAGAAAGAGAAGAGGGGCAGCTATAAATATCAGGTCCCGTACCCGCCGAAGGTGGAAGAGGTACCGTTCCCAGCCAATTTCAGATGCCCAGACTTCGAAAAGTTCGACGGCAGAGGATCGCCGGAAGAGCACATCACCCACTTCTTGACTACGTTAGGAAATTGGTCCGCGGTCCCGCAGTATTGCATGCTGCTATTCGGATCTACCCTGACAGGGAAGGCCTTTCAATGGTACATGTCGCTACCGGTCGGCTCTATAAGGACATGGGAGCAAATGCAGGACGCTTTCATCTCAAAATTCTTTACGACCAAGAGGGAGATCTTGTTAATAGACTTAGCATTGGTCAGACAGAGGAATGGTGAACCAGTAGAGAAATTCATCGACCGATGGGGAACTACAGCAGCTCAATGTCATGAATTACCCAGTGAAGGCGAGCAGATGAAGATGTGCCTAAGGGCTCTAGACCCTATGATCTCGTACGGACTGTTAGGTAACACCTTCAACTCCTTTCGCGAGCTAGCGACGAAAGCCCATCTGGTGGAAGAAGTAGCCTCCCAGGTAAACTTCAGACCCGAGAGACAGAAGAGAGAGACAGGAAGAGTGGTGAAAGCCACCAAGTCGACAAGAGCAAGGAACAGAAAGACCAAAAACATCCCGTTGCTGATCATAGGCCGGAGATGAAGACAGCAGTCATACAAGACAAGGGTAAAAGACCCTATGTGCCTAAGCGCATATTAATAGCCGAAAGAGAAAGGGCTAATGGCCCATGTACATTCGATATGGCCGATGTAATTCTGATCATGGATCAATTGATCGAGGAAGGCTTAATGCATTTACCAGAGCCCGTCCGTCCCCATGAAGTTGGACGAGTAAACGATCCCAAATATCGCAAATATCACCAATGTGTCAGCCACAAGACAGAAGATTGCTTCTCCTTGAAAGGAAGAATACAAGGGTTGATCAATCAAGGGGTCATCAGCATGAAGGTACCCGAAACGGCAAGGGAGACAGCAGGGGCAATTTTAGCAATCCCAATAGAATGTGGCGCCCACCGAACGACTTCATTCCCTAAGCCGAAGGAACCATGGACTCTAGTCAGTAGCAAGAAAAGACTTGAGAACAGACGGAGGCTGGTTAACCGAGGAAGGAATAGGGGAAAGGAAGGAGAGAAATATTACAGAAACGACCCGCGATGAGCGTGGCATATTGCGGAATGGTGTCATTCACTGAACAAGCACTATCCGAAGCTACCCCACAAGCGGCTGAGGGAGAAGTTAACGCGGTCATCTTACTATCAGGAAAGCAAATGCCTGACCGTACCTCTCCCAGACCAGACGACCCAATGCAAGAAGACGATGCCCCTGACAAGCCGTAAGAGAGACCTCACATACAGAAGTTAAAAGAGAAGGTTGGTGAAGCCACGACTAGTCAGCCTAGCCCGATACCAGTAGCATATGATGTTTTGTCGCACTTACGGAAGGTTCCTGCCCGTCTAAGTATATACGATGCTTTATGTCTCTCGAAAGTGTACAGAGAAATGTTAATCAATGCCTTACTTGATAGTGAAGTCAGGGAGGTCATGATGATAGAAATAGAAGAAGAAATGAATAATACAGACAAATTTTGGGAGGGGTATATGCCGGTGTCATAAGTCATGCATGTTAACCATCCTTCAACAATCACTTTCTCAGAAGAAGATCGCACGATCGAATTAATAGACCACAATCGCCCGTTGATGATCACGGGAACAATCAGGGACACCGAGGTTAAAAGGTGCATGTTAGATGATGGGTCTGCCGTAAATATTATGCCATTGAAGACATTGCAGAAGCTGGGTTATAGGCAATCGGCACTACACCCGAGTCTCATGATGATTCAAGGGTTCAATCAAGACAGTCAACGCACACTTTGATCAATCACGGTGATGTTAGAGATCGAAGAACTGATGACGAAAGTAACATGTCAGGTGATCGACGCGGTGACAACATACAACCTCCTTTTAGGAAGGCCCTGGATCAATCAGAATCGCATAATCCCTTCGACGTATCACCAGTTTTTTAAATATAACAGAGATGGTGTCCAATACAGGATAGCGACAGATCCGAAGCCATACACGATAGTGGAGTCATTTTTTGCCGATGCAAAATATTACAACCCGTCCGAAAGTGATAAAACCAGCAAAAAGTCCGATGTGATGAAGAAAGAGCAAGGGGCAAAACCTCGAGTTGAGAAGTTCGTGCAAAAAAGTAAACCCCAGCCCATCACTCAGGGAAGATCCCAATGTCAGCGAGAAAACAAACGTCAGCCGATCACGAAGAAATTCTATGTGGTACCACAACATCTGCGTCAGCCAAGGCAGTCTGTGTTAAAGCTGATCTCAGATCAACACATGAGTGTACTCAAGTCCAGCTTCAATATGCCGGTACCCAAGATAGGAAGAACCAAGCCATTCCCGAAGGCTCCAAGTCAATTCATCGTGCCATCAAGAGATATCACCCAGAAAGATATTAAGTTTCACTCAGGGCCAAGTCAGCCAGTACCATCAGAAGAAAGCAAAGAGGGAAGAGGATCCGCCCAACCCCGACCGATAGAAGAGAAAAGATATAGCAGAGCCAGCCGGAAGATCATGAGGAATATGAGATTCTTCGGTCAAGGTGCAAACACAAAGAAGAGATTGCTAGCCCCATTTGAGGAACATAAGCAAGTATACAGAAATGGAGAAGGTCTAGGAGCTAAGGAAAGTGTAAATATGGTAACCATTGGCCCGGTAGAAGAAATTCAGTTGCAAGATTCTATCGATATTATCCAGCCGAGTGTCACACCCGTGCAACTAGAAGACGGTGGGCAACCGACGGTTGATGAACTCGAAGAGGTGAATTTGGGCACCCTCGAAGAACCTAGGAACACATATTTGAGCAAAAACGTCCCGGGAGATGAAAGAGAGAGATACATACAGCTATTGAAGGAGAATAAGGACGTCTTTGCCTGGACATATTCAAAAATGCCCAGGCTCAATCCGACAATCGCCATGCATAAGCTGAGTATCATGAAGAAAAAGAAGCCAGTAAAGCAACCACAACTACGATTTCATCCTGATATTATACCTAAGATTGAAGAAGAAATCAAGAAACTAATCCAGGCCGGATTCAGTTCGAGAGGTGAAGTACCCTCGATGGATCTCGAACGTCGTGCTAGTCAAAAAGAAGAGCGGACAGATCCGAGTTTGCATTGACGTCCAGAATCTTAATAAAGCCTGCCCTAAGGACGACTTTCCTTTACCAATTCCAGAATTATTAATTGACAGCACCACAGGATATGCAGTAATGTCTTTCATGGATGGGTATTCAGGATATAATCAAATTCACATGACCTCGGAAGATGAAGAAACTACAACTTTCCTCACAACTCTCGGTATCTACTGTTATCGCATAATGCCTTTCGGATTAAAGAATGCAGGGGCAACGTATCAAAGTGCAATGCACGTTATATTTCAAGATATGATGCACAAGCACGTTGAATGCTATGTGGATGATTTAGTCGTAAGGTCAGCCGATCACGAACAGCACAGAGAACACTTAAGGCAAATATTCCAACGGTTGCGCAAGAAGAGTCTCCGTATGAATCCACTAAAATGTGCATTCGGAGTTGTGTCTGGAAAAATTTTAGGCTTCGTGGTCAGACACAGGGGCATAGAAATCGATCCCGCGAAGATCAAAGCTATCATAGAAATGCCACCTCCGAAGAACCTGAAGCAGTTGAAGAGTTTCCAAGGCCGCGTAGCATATTTGAGAAGATTCATTTCAAACCTCGCTGGTCGTTGTCAGCCGTTCTCCTCCCTCAACAAGAAAGATGTTAAGTTTGAATGGGATGTCGCCTGTCAGAAAGCTTTCGATTCACTAAAAAAGATGCTCGGGAATTCGCCAGTCCTTGCCGCCTCAATTATGGAAAAGCCACCGATTCTATACATCGCAGTAGGTGATAACTCACTGAGGGCACTCCTGGCACAGAGGAACGAAGAAGAGAAAGAGAACGCGCTATATTATTTGATTCGCACGCTGGTGGGGGTCGAATTCAACTATTCAGCAATTGAGAAGATGTGTCTCGCTCTCATTTTCGCCGTAAAGAAGCTTAGGCATTACTGCCTCTCGCACCAAATAACATTGATATCCAAGGCGGACCCAATCAAGTTCCTTATGAACCGGCCTATGTTATCCGGATGCTTAGTAAAATGGGCCATTTTCCTGTCTGAATTCGACATTACTTACATCCCGGCCTAAGCTATTAAAGGACAGGCAATCGCAGATTTTCTCGCTGCACATCCGGTCCCGAGCAGCGAAGAAATGGAATGTGATCTCCTAGATGATCAGGTTTTGATGGTCGGAGAACCACGACTCTGGCAGATGTACTTTGACGAAGCCTCCAGGTCGACAAGGGCAGGAGCGGGGGTTATATTTATCAGCCCACAGGGAGATTTGATGCCCTACTCGTTTACAATCGTGCCAGCTTGCACCAACAATGAAGCAGAATATTAAGTCCTCATCATTGGGCTACAGCTCGCATTAGAGATGTGAATCAAGGCGATACAGATCTATGGTGATTCCAGGCTAGTCATCGGACAGTTGACAACAGAATATGAGGTCCACAAGCCTGAGTTGTCACCTTTCTACCAACTAGCGCAGTCACTATTCAACCAGTTTCGTAATAGCAACATTTCACATATACCAAGGCAGGAGAGCGTATAGGCCGACGCATTAGCCAACCTGGCCGCTGCTTTGGCTAACCCTGGAGGCAGCCCACTTCAAGTAACAATCGAAGAAAGAAGGATCCTACCGACAGCCGTCTTGCGTGGTGGTGAAGCAAGCGTAAACCCCATCTGTTGCGTCGAAATCACAGAAGAAAATGACTGGAAAAGGCCATTCATCGACTACTTAAAATATGGATTCTTACCAGAAGAGCCCAAGATGCGCACGCAGGTCAGGAGACGCACTGGATCATTTATACTACAGAATGACGTCCTTTACAAGCGCTCGTATGAGGGAGTATTGCTACGCTGCTTGGACCAGAATGAAGCATATACTACATTGAAGGAAGCCCATGGAGGAGAATGCGGTGCCCACCAAGGAGGCAGGAACCTACATCACCATGTCCGACACATGGGATATTATTGTCCCACGATGACGAAAGATGCGATAGAATTTGTCAAAAAATGTCATCAGTGCCAGATCCATGTAGATATCATACACTCGCCACCGAAAGAGTTGCATGAATCAGTGATGTCCTAGCCTTTTGCAGCCTAGGGCATGGACGTGATTGGACCGATCAGCCCGCCCTCTTCCCAGGGGACGGATTACTTTTCCAAGTGGGCCTGAGGCAGTGGCGCTTAGGAGTGTGAAGGCTAAACATGTCGAAAGTTTCATCCGCCATACCATACTATACCGACATGGTATTCCCGAGAAAATC